>OY720376.1:3613058-4813058 GCA_963082945.1 Cerastis leucographa
AGTTTGGTCGCAAAATTAGACTAAAAACCGGCCAAGAGCGAGTCGGACTCGCGCACGAAGGGTTCCGTACCATTATTTATAAAAACGAGCAAAAATAAAATATTTATTTTATTCTGTTTTTAGTATTTTTATGTTATAGCGGCAACAGAAATACATAATCTGTACAAATTTTAACTGGCTTACTATTACGGTTAATGAGATACAGCCTGGTGACAGACGGACAGTGAAGTCTCAGTAATAGGGTCCCGTTTGACCCTTTGGATACGGAACCTAAAAATTGTTGATCTATAGAGAGGGAGAGGAAGACCAAGGAAACGATGGATGGATTTTGTGAGTGATATGAAAGAAAAAGGTGAAAATGAAAGCGTGACGGATGACAGAGGAGAATGGAAGAAATGACCGTGTTAGGTCGACCCCAAGTAACATGGTTCAAAGGCAGAAAGATGAAGATAGTCTTTTTTTTTTGTCAAGCCCGCCCCACTACCTAGTACGGTCAGCAACAAAAGTCGCTTTACATATCCAAAATTATAAGACGTCTTAATTTTAGAACGATCCATAGTAACAGACTGGATTAAAATACATAACAGGATTTTCATCAATGGTTACACAAATTCGCAAAACAATATAACATCAGATATTCAGATCACACTGACCAGCACAAAACTTGGTGTAATATTTATAAGTGTTTAACGACTTTTGATGCCGACTGTACCTAATGGGGCGGGCTACCTATACGGTACCCCAACGGTTTGGGAATACCTATTCCCAAACTGTTGCAAGTCCCGTAAGCCGGGTCACACGGAAACAGGCAGTCGCTTCATGTAAAATACTGGTACTCAGCTGCGTCGTGTCAGACTGGAAGCCGACCCCAACATAGTTTGGGAAAAGGCTAGGCAGATGATGATCTGTAAATACGTACGTTTTACGACCGCGAATTATATTTTTTTTAAAGTGACCGGAAAATTGCAAAAAAAGGATTGTGTGGTTTTAAGAAACCACGGTAAAAATGAAACTAAAAATTTAACAACATTTAAAATAAACACTGACAAAAACAAACAAAATAGCGTGGATCACTGGCACAAATGAGTAATAGTCTATACATTACACGGTCAGCTGCTGCGAACTATAGGCGCCGCCATATTGGCCTTGGCTGCTCTGACGAGCGCCTTTCACTTTATCCCTACTCCGCGGCCGACCATCACGCGACATGCAACACACAGACGAAAAAGTTTGAGACGATATAATAAAAGTTTCACTTTAAAACTTAAGAAAATTTGAATGTCGCGGTCTACCCTGTCGCTTGCACATTCACTGTCTTGGATTCCGCAACGAAATGAATCAGAAAAGAATAGCGGAGGAGTAGGAAACGCATAATTTCTACTTCCCTCCATATCAGCAAGAGACAGATCGAAATAAGGCTAATAGGCACAAGGGGACGTTTGCAACTGGGATGAGCCCCATTTGCCTAGCACCACAGATAACATTTTTCACAACTTTTGTTTGTCTTTCTGTCTGTCTGTTTGTTCCGGCTAATCTCTGGAACGGCTGGACCGATTTTGACGGGACTTTCACTGGTAGATAGCTGATGGATTCGCGCACATACAAACAAATTTGATCAGTGGCAGATAGCCTATATAATAAGACTTGATCAGCTACTTCTATTTTAGAAAAAATCATAAATAAAATAAATATGCAAAAAAAAACTTTTTTCTTAAATTCCACGCAGACGAAGTCGCGGGCACAGCTAGTAGATTAATGAGAATGGGTCCTACTAAGCAAAGACTATACTAGTCCTAAGTAGTGAGCTGTTTGTTTCCATTGTGAGTTTATTGACTGGTTGTTCTCATGTAAGGACAAAGATCTTCACAATTAATACAATCGAATAGTTATAAGTATTTTCAAGTGTTTCGATATCTCAAGATAATGTTAACACTCCGTTAATTGGGTTAAAAAAGCATTTCACAATGAAGTTGTTGTTTAATATTTGTAATTGCAGTTGAATTAAGTTTGTTATAAATTTTATATTATTACTAGCTGCCCGCGACTTCGTTCGCGTGTAAAGATGGGTTTAAGAGTGTGAAAAATAGGTGTTGGCCGATACTCAAACCTACCCGATATGCACACAAAAATCTCATCAAATATCTTTTTTTTTTAAACTTCTCGAAATGTTTTTTAGTTATTTTTTAGACCTACGTATCCTGCATGCGTATAAAGTTTCATTAAAATCGATTCAGTCATTTCGGAAAATAAGGACTTAAAATGTACTTATGGTTAAAGTTCCATGGACCCGAACAAAGCGCTTTGCTTCCACGTTTATTGTGCGAATCACCAGTCTGTAGAATCCACTGCCAGCTTCTCTGTTCCCTGATCATTATAATCTGGATCTCTTCAAAGTTCGAGTTAATCGGTTTCATCTAGGCAAGCGTGCTCCACCCTAGGCCGCATCATCGCTTCACATCAAGCCAGTTGCGGACAAACACAAGCTTATTTAGCATTTTAAAGAACCACCGACAGGAAAAACCTCTAAAAAAACCAAAAATAAATGACGCTCCAACGCTTATTTTTGGATTTTTAGAGGTCTTTACTGTCAGGGGTTTTTTATTTATTTTTCTTAGACTTGACTGTCCCACTCCTGGGCATAGGTCACCTACCATTCCTTCCACTTTTCTCGGTGTTGCACCTCTTCTCGCTAATTAACGAAAAGGAAACTATTTTTAATAATCCCGAGATTTTAGGGGAGGGGATCCTTCTGGCGATGCCCATGGTACAAGTGACAAGATTTTAAATTTCGAATCGACCAGACCCGTAAAAGTTGTTTATACTCCTTCATCAACTAGAAAACGGCTGAGCAGAATTTCTCGAAACATAGCTAAGAACACTCTCGATTAAAACACTTTGCAAATGAAACCAATTTTATCAAAATCAGTTGATCCGTTTAGGAGCTACGATGACACAGACAGACACACAGATACGCACGTCAAACTTATAACATCCCTCTTTTTTGGTCGGGGATTGAAAAAAAAGGTACTTAATAGATTTATAAATTGATTAAACGCCCCAATTCATACCAAACTCGATGTACACATGTCGACATATAATGCAATATATTTCTAGAATAACATAATCTCGTTTTTTATACATTTCCAGTACAATCAGAGGTCAGCATAAACTGGTTATTATAGCTAGAATGGTCGTCGCGTGTACTGACACACGTAGGTTGGTAGCTTATGATCACCTCCATAGAGATAAACTAGAAAAGGTTAATTATATTATTATAATAATTACGGATTACGATGCATCGATAAAATATATTATTTATAAAAGTCATTATTGTGTAGGTAACCTCTTATCGGTTTTTTGTAAAATTATGTTACGATGTCGCTCTGTCAAGGTCATCTGATTAAAATTATATATCTAATATAATATTATTATATCCTGCTAGCGGAATATTATGATTATTTAATTTCGAGTTTCTTTTAAACAAAAACCGGCCAAGTGCAAGTCGGACTCGCTCACGAAGGGTTCCGTAACATTATTTATAAAAACGAGCAAAAAAAATGTTTACTACTACTTTTTTGTATGGGAGCCCCCTTAAATATTTATTTTATTCTGTTTTTAGTATTTGTTGTTATAGCGGCAACAGACATACATAATCTGTAGAAGTTTCAACTGGCTAGCTATCACGGTTCGTGAGCACCGCCTGGAAGTTAGTTAGAAATTAACATTTAAGAGGAAGTTTGAAAGTGGCGCCGGTTACAGAAAAGATCAAAGGGGGTCGTGTGTGTCTTGGTATGGACATGTGACGAGGAGGGATGGAACACATGTGGCTAAAAGAGTGATGAATATAAATGTGGATGGATGGAGAGGGAGAGGAAGACCAAAGAAAAGTTGGATGGATTGTGTGAAAAATGATTATGAAGGAAAAAGGAGTAAATGATAGCATGACGATTGACAGAGGAAAATGGAGGGAAAAGACGTGTTGCGTCGACCCCAAATAATATGAGACAAGGGCAGGAAGAAGAAGAAGAGCTAAATGCATCCGATGATTCTATTATAATAATTATAAAACACAGTTACAGGAGGTTTAAATTCAACTTAAAATAACTGTAACCAGGAAACGTTAAATAACAGTACCTATTATTAATTACAAATTAAAAAGACAATAAAATATAATAGGTAGTCTCTTCTCGGCATTCAATCGTCGCCCGTCGGTAATAAAAGAACGTCAGTTGACCTTGACATTTCCTGCCATTATCGTTGACATTTTATAAGCGCGCGAAAGTAACATTTTGTAAAGAGCATAGACTAAAGGATGACACGTTTGCAAATGAGGTCTGTTGTATTTATATGGGTGTTTTACTGGTATGGAAAATACCTAGTGCTACAAAGCAATCAGTAATAAATGGAGCGTGGATTGAAAGTAATGTAATAATTGTATTTTGTTGATCGCATGCGCTTCGCTACCTTTATCCTTTATTGTTGGGTCAACCACCTTCTTAATAATTTCTGAGAGGGATTTATAAAAGAAAAATTAGGCGTGTTATGTCACCAGTGGCGCAGCAAGGACGGAGTGGCGGGCGGGGGCGGGCCGCACCGGGTGTCACCCTTTTTTAGGATGACACCCGGTGACAACTTCAAAGACAAGATACAAACTATAGAAAAAAAAAATTCGCTGGCACAGCTGTCTTTTTCGGGGAGACTCAGTCAGGGCCATCTTTTCCACTGGACACTTGCTTAGGGCCCCATGATGCAAGGGGGGCCCAGTTTTCTGTCTGACACAAGAAATAACTTTTCCAAGGCATAATACGAAATTTTCGAGCTCGCTCCGCTCGCTTTTGTATCTAGCTTTTCAGCATAAGTCAATAGTTACTTATGAAGTCTGTTGTCTTTTAGAGGCGGAAAGCTTTAAATTGAAACGAAACAAAGAAAAATTTGGTTTTATTTGACTGATGATTTTATTCCATTACGTTTGTACTATGAAGGAACTTATGAAAGTAAACCTTCCTTTGGCACTCTAGTGCAAAATCATGATTATGAGCTGTCTTTCCATATTGGTCATGGATCCCAGACTTAGTCCTTTGAAACCGCATGTCTGCAACAATATTGCCTTGCAGTTTAGGCTCGAAAAGTTTTAATCATATCAATTTACGGCTCATCGTTGACGGTAACATTCTAAATTTGTAACCATCATCGTTTTTGAACCTTTGACGAAATAAAAACAATTGAGCTCTTACAAACCAACATTCAAAGCCTTATTGCTGCGGCAGATTTTGGCATATGAGCGCCAGTCGCGGTGATCAAATAACCATAATCATACATTCATCGCAAAAAATATATCCGTAAAATAAAGTAAATTTCATAGATATCCAAAATATTTTTCTGTCTTTTATTTCAAATTAAAGTTATCCGTTAAAAACACCCATTATTTCTGTATAAACAAAACACCCTAACATATCTTAACTATAAGCGAGAACTACAAGCGAGAAGCAAAAAAAAGTGACGTTCACTTTCGATGGGGTCATGGGTGACACCACAAACTTCTGCACCGGGTGCTACCCTAGGTAGCTACGCCACTGATTGTCGCACGGCATTTTTTTATTTATAAGGAGTTGAAGACACAAAACCGACCTACTTATTACCAAAAGGTACCGAAGCACGAAGCAAGGGGTTGTGTTGGACAGATTAATATACTAGCTAACCCACACTTTTTCGTCTGCGTCACATTTTCCCCGTTTTTCAACAGTTTTCATTCATGCTCTGCTCCCAGGTACTCAGCTGCATCCAGTTAGACTGGAAGCCGATCCCAAGATAGTTTGAGAAAAGGCTAGGCAGATGATGATGCTCTGCTACTATTGGTCGTAGCGTGATGTTAATGCCTATAGCCTTCCTCGATAAATGAGCTATCCAACACAAAAAGATTTTTTTAATTTGATCCTGCTGTTCCTGAGATTAACGCGTTCAACAGCTTTATAACATTAGTATAGACTATAGATTATTGTGAAGACGACCCTTTTCTTTTATTCCGCCGTTAGCAAATGGCCATGACATTCGAAGTTTAGAACGCACTGCGCCATTTGACATTTGTTATTGAACTTTAAAATTCTACTCACGATGTATCGGGACAGCGTTTAGGACGATTTTACGAAACTTCTCTTTTGGTTTGATTTTACTTTTGTTGCTCGACTTTCGGTTTCAGTTTTAAGGGTTCCGTACCCAAAGGGTCAAACGGGACCCTATTAATGAGACTTCGCTGTCCGTCTGTCCGTCCGTCCGTCTGCCACCAGGCTGTATCTCATGAACCGTGATAGAGCCAGTTGAAATTTCTACAGATTATGTATTTCTGTTGTCGCTATAACAACAAATACTTCAAACAGAATAAAATAAATATTTAAGGGGGCTCCTATCCATAAAAGTGATTTTTTTGCTTGTTTTTTATAAATAATAGTACGGAACCCTTCCTGCTTTCCTGCTTCCTGGGGAGCAGCGATGGCCCAGTGGTAGCAGCCCCGACTTACGAGCAGTAAGTCGTAGGTTCGAACCCAGGCAGGCGCATTACTTTGTGTATTTTATTTCATCACCGCTGCTCTCAAAAACGGTGAAGGAAAACATCGTGAGGAAACCGGCATGTCCTAGAACTAAAAATTCGAAGACATTGTGACATCTACCAACCCGCACTGGGCCCGCGTGGTGGATTACAGCCCATTCCCTCTCATAGAGAGGAGGCCTGCGTCCCAGCAGTGGGAACAACATAGGCTGATGATGATGATGATGAAACCTTCCTGCGCAAGTCGGACTCGAACTTGGCCGGTTTTTTATTTTTACTTGAGTCAAATGTCTTAATCGCATTTCTTAAATGCACCCACACTTCACTGCTAATTTCTATTAGCATCAGTTCTGAATACGAATTCACATAAAAATCTCTGTACCTGCAATGTGGGTATTTTGTTCAGAGAATCGCCTTTTCAAGTAGTCGAAATCCAAGATCAATATCTGCCAACTCCTCGGACATGCTTCTAACCGCATACTACATCATTCCAACATTGTCCAACATTGGCCCAGCCTGCTGATATAACATTGTATACAAATATTGGCCATATCTCACTGGTAGCATACAGCCGTATTGGCCATACGTGTTTAGAATTCCACTCAACCTCCGCTTAGGGTAGGGCAGTGAACCTTTAGTTATGCAGTGACTTGTTGCAGTAGGCGTAAAACTACGCGTTACTTTTGTAGAGAAAACAATGGCGTATAGGCCGAGTAGGGTTTTACCTATGCATGTATTTCCTGAATAGTTAGGCGGAGGTCTAAAAGTGCCTAGCTGTTGCCCGCCACCTTCGACGAAGTGTTTTTTTTTAAATAGACTGCCCTAGTAGAAATGGATTTTATTGACAGTTTCAAGGGTTTTAATTTTTTTGCACCGATCACTTAACTTTTTTCTAAAGTAAAAGTAGCTTACGTTATACCTGATAACATCAGCTATCTGCTATAGTCTCGACACAATGGGTCCATCCGATTCGGAGATTCGCCGGAACAAACAGACAGGCAGACACAGAGAGAAACAGACCGATAGAAAGATACTTCGTCTTTCAGTCTTCTTCACAAGACAGGCCAGCCAGACAGATTCCAAATTTCTTCGAAAAAGGGTACCTATAATGCTACTAAATACATCAGAAGTTAGCAATTTACAGTGACCTTGGAACTAAGTTTTCATACGTTTTAATCTAGCCACCGGTACCAAAAGCAAAAACGGTCTTTCATCTGCCTGCCTTCTCCCAACTATGTGGAATTTGGTATCCAGCTTTTAACAGATGCAGCTGAATACCAGTATGTTACATGGAGCGACTGCTTATCTGACCTCCACAACCCAGTTACTACTGGGTAATACGATACCCCTTGGAAAGACTGGTTGACAGACTTTCGAGCCACAGACAATCTGTAACGACTGTCAAAGATCTACAGTTGACAGCCGTGACAGGCGTTATGTTAGCTTAAGTTATTATTAAACAAAGTCGCTGAACTGTAAACTTCTTGGCACATAAATACATTTATAACATTAGCTTGTGTTAGCTAAGTATAAATCAGAAAGTGAAAGGAACTTGAAGGTCGAACGGTTTTAGACCGACGACTTGTCGCTTAAGAGAAACCTGTTTTGTCTGATATTGAAAATATTTATTAGCTGTGCCCGTTTGTGATTTGTCACAAGTTTTTTTAATGCTCAAGAATGTTCTTTGTTCCGAGACTTTATGACAAAGGGGGTAGGTTACAGCTTAAGGCCCTGGACTTTACCATAGCGGAGACGAGCGGAGATGTGCGAAGTGAAAAGGAGATGAGATGTACATACGTACAAGCTAGGACAGGGGTTGCGAACCTTTAGGGATCAACGTGCCATTTTTTCTAAAGAAATGTTTGATGAGGCCATAGATGTGCCGCCGAATAATTTTGACTTAGTGATTGTTAGGAAAACTATAGTCTTTATTCTCAAAACTCTTTATTTACTACCAAAAAATAACTTTTGGCACTGTATAGTATTAAAGGTTTCTGTTATATGTGTAACTTAAATGAAAGTAACATTAGTATGACTTGGTTTATATGAATGGCGTGCCCAAAATACTGTGTCGTATCGTATGCCACCAATGGCACGCATGCCATTGGTTCGTCATCCCTGAGCTAGGGTATAGGTATCCACCGAAGCTGTGCGGAGATGTGCAAAACGGAGAGGAGAAGAAATGTGCAAAGCTGCACACCGCTCACAGCACATCGCTCACCGCACGCTGCTCACGTCTGTTTTCGTCTCCGCGAGCCTAAACAATTTCGAGACATATATGATACCTATATCTCTTCTCTCTGGTCAACCGTTTCTACTAAAGCTAAGCGGAGACGCGAAGTGTAAATAACGAAATTCTAAAGGGTGTAAAACACCTCTTAACGTAGCCGAAAGGCACTGGTTCTCCCTGTCATTGCGATCATTTTTTTGTTCTACACCATACCTGGGAACCTTCTAGTTACGGAGATATTAGGGGTCAAAGTTACAACTTTTTGGCAAGTATTTTTTTAAATAGAATTTTTTATTGTAAAATTTTTACTTTAAACACCTCCACGACCCCTGTACTATTCAATCCGTCCATCAGCACAATGTTTTGAGTGCGTTACATTGAGTTCTACCACAAAACATGATTTTACACCCCCCAAAAAAAAGTCGTTTCCCAGCAATAATTTTTGCGTAAAGTTACTTAGTTTCATGTACAGAACGCTTGGTTGACGGCTTCGTGATGAGGTGATTTACACCGTGTATTGGTGGATTATAACAAATGTGGTCCCCTCCGTTTAGTGAAATAAGACAATTTTCTAATAATTTAATAATTTGTACAAACATCGTAATAGCAAAAAAATATCAGCTGCCCCATACATTTGGGTCGAATAGGTATTGAAGTTTTGTATGGTGCAGCTGTTATTTTTTTCGCTATTACGATGTTTGTCCGATGGAGAAACATGTTCAGTTTGATGATCTGTAGCACACCCTTAAGTATGTATATACCCTTTCCGTTACATACTGTATACAATATTAAAAAAAAAAACATTTCAAAATATAAAAGAACTAGCTTTGCCCGCGATTTTAACCGCGTGGAATTTAAGAAATAGCCTACTCCTTATTAAATCAGCTATCTGCCAGTGAAAGTCCCGTCAAAATCAGTCCAGCCGTTCCAGAGATTAGCCGAAACAAACAGACAGACAGACAACATTTTTAAAAATGTTATTGTGGTATATGTACCTACCGTAGGTATATAGTATATACATTCATATGCTGTAATAAAAAGTGATTACTTATTTCAATTTTACAAACAGACACTTCAATTTTATTTGCACAGATGTATAGATTACTAGCTGATCCCGGCATGCGTTGCAATGCACTTGTTCCTACCCGCTACCTACTTACCTTCTACCTACCTACCACCTACCTACCTCCCACCTACCTACCTCCCACCTACCTACCTACCTAAGAACCTTCTCCTGACAATAACAAACAAAACAAAAAAAGAATTATTGAAATCGGTCCAGCCGTTCACGCGTGATGCCGTGACCAAGAGAAATAGGGATTCATTTTTATATATATAGATAGTAGCCCACCGGTATCGGGAACAGGGTCCGAGCTACCGGTGCAGGTGATCAGGGCTCTTGAATGATAGAAGAACCTTAGAAATTAGATATTTATTTCGAGCTACGCCCATAGGTTTACTAACAATAAGGTGGAACGAAGTTTATGGTGGTTGAATTTTCATGAGACATTTTTATGGGTAAACTTTTCGGTCCCTGATCCTGGAGGGTGGGTACTTGGTAGGGTTTTCATTAAGGAATTATTCAGACGAAACCAGGATTACACACTTCTTCCTAACTCTACAAGTAATACTGTTGTGTTATAATATATTAGCTAACCTGACCCGCGCAACGTCTATGTCACATTTTCCCCGTTTTTGCAACATTTTTCATTGATGCTCCGTTCCTATTGGTCATAGCGTGATGTTTTATAGCCTATAGCCTACCCTATAAAATGGGCTACCCAACACTAAAAGAAATTCAATTTGAACTAATAGTTCCCGAGATTAGCGCGTCCAACCAAACATGCAAACAAACTCTTAAGCTTTATAATATTCTAGTATAGATTTAGCGAAGATGTTCTAATAAGTCTGAGACTGGTATAGACATGCAATACTTACAGGCGTTTTGATGTAACAACATGGATTGCATGTTAGTAAGTACATGTTTACACAATTGTTTCAAGTAGGTAAGTGAGATGACGTACCTATCTTGGGAAACTATTAGTGCATGTAAATATTTATGACATTCTATGAAAGTAATGCTTTTTAGGGTTCCATCTGACATCCATCAAGCATTATTGTTTTACTCCTTTTCCAGTGTGGGAAATAAATGGCGCTAGACATCCTGTATAGCTTCGTCTCTTGCCCACACTGTAAATGGAGTAAAACAATAATGTTTTAAGACGATGTGGCCTACCATGAGGTAGGCCAGCTGATGTCGTTTTTATTTAACTAGTTATATTAAACTAGCTGTCCCGCGCTTCATCTGCGTCACATTTTCCCCGTTTTCGCAACATTTTTCATTGCTGCTCCACTCCTGTTGGTCGTAGCGTGATGATATATAGCCTATGTCCTTCCTCAGGTTGAAATCTATCTTCTTGCCAAATTTCATTAAGATCCAATCAGCCGTTTAATCGTGAAAAGGTAACAAACAAACAAACATACAAACAGAGTGACTTTCGCATTTATAATATTAGTATGGATGTAATGCAAAATGTTTTGTTTTGATCCAGGCTTGGATGCAGGGGGTCTACTCTCTAAGTCCGTCAACGAAAATACGGGTCCGTCCGTAACTAGCTTTATACTTCGAAATGTACCCTACTCCCTAATATTTTCGAATTCATGAGTTTTGAAAACACATCGGGAGTAAGGACAACTGTCCAATCGTGTTAATTCGTGTTGTTATTCATTTTTAGTTCGGGCGCCTAACGAATGCGTAAGTGATACGGAGTAGGAAACTACCGTAATTTCGGCCGAAACTAAAGGCGGAAATATACTTACGTGTCGTGGCGTGTCGTGTCGCGCCAGAAGCAAATCGGTGTCATACATATAATATGGTTAGGGACATATTTGCATGGCGTGTCGTGTCGCAACGATGTATGAAACCGTATGCTTCTGGCGCGTCACGACACGCCACGACACGTAAGTGTATTTCCGCCTTAAGGATTTCGTACTTAGAGAGTAGACCCCCTGGACGTAGCACAGGCCTCATTTGCGCTCGTCGACTCAACACCTGAAGATGGATACAGCATGGCAAAGGCCTCTCCCATATCCCAGGATAAGAGTACCTAACTCTTCTCCTGTGCCACCTCGAATTTGGATTACCATAAATGGTTAGGTATATAATTTTTGGATCAAACGTATGTTCGGGAGGCAGTAGTAGCTATCTTCTGATAAGAACTGATCTCGCATTCTTCTTAATGTATTAATGTTTATTTAGTTAAAGTACCTATATTGGTCAAGTCACATGAGGACCATGCAGATGAGTGCTAAACATCATGCTGATAAGGCTGTTGTATTTTAAGACTAAAAGGCCTCGAATTTCCTACTGCTACTTTAAACTTTTGCAGATTAAACGACCAACTAAAAACGACAACTCTTCAAGTTAAACCAAAAAAAAAAACTGACAAAAAGGCTATAAAATAAAAATCTAAATATTTATAATTTACTTAGGCCATAAGGGCACTTAAAAAACGTCGACAAAAGATGCACGGTTCGGGTTGGTCGTTTTCTATGGACAAGAACCGGCAAGAAACTCCATGGTTACTCTTTTAAAATCATTTGGTTTTACAAGATTTTTATGTACCAGCGTTAGTACTTACTTAAGTATGGGAGGACATCGTAGTCCCGACAATAAGTCGTAGGCAAGGCAATCTTGTTAGTAACAAGAATAAAGCCTTAAAACGTTTAGATAAGCAGCATTTATCATCATCTGCCAAGCCTTTTCCAAAATATGTTGGGGTCGGCTTACAGTCTCACCGGATGCAGCTGAATACCAGTATTTTACATGTAGCGACTGCCTATCTGACCTCCACAACCCAGTTAGTACTGGGTAATACGATACCCCTTGGTGTGACTAGTTGGCAGACTTTGACGCCACTGGCTACCTGTAACGACTGTCAAAGACCTACAAATGACAGCCAGGACCAACGGGTTAAAATGCTTTCCGAGCAAAGCGTCAATAAACAGCCAATCCGTTGTTTACCAAAGGTTTTAAATCCTGCCACTCTAGTAGTTTCAATAATTGTTTGAACTTTAAAATCCAACCTTTTAACGTTAATAGACAACAAAATCTTGCATATTAACATTCGCGAGCTCATGGCTAAATACAGCCTCTCGGTTCGGTTAAGGTTTAGCTACGATTGCGGAGATTGGCCCGCGGATGGGTGACCATCCATAACATACAGAGTTGCCTCCAAGCCTCGGAAAGCACGTTAAGAGGGGAATCTAGTCCCGAGGAATTTGAAGAATAGGTATTTTAATAAACTATTGCCGTCGCGCTGCGCCCGACCAAGCGAGCGTAAAGTGCGAAAGGGACAACTGCAGCTCAGCTCAGGCTGTTTTTACCTACAAAAATCTTGATCAAAAGACGTTTTGTATTCCGATGTTTTCTTCTTCAAAACTAAACTGATCTAAATCATACTTATATCAAAATTTAGAGGAAAAGTATATCTACATATGCTTCTATTAATTTCTTTTTTCTTAAAAACTTATTTAATATGGCTGATATAGTCGTCTGAACATGGCGGTAAAAACGGGCTTTTTTTCCGGTTTTTGGATTGTCATAATTCTTTTAGTGATTATGTTTTAATAAAAAAAGGAAATGGTAGGGGCATGTAGGTATTAATAAGACCTAGATTTCTTGGAAAAAAAAACATTGCTTTAGACGCATTATCCACGAAGAAACGAAGAAAACAGCGGACTACGTTTGTATGAAGAAAGGCCCACTAGAGATCCCTCTTAAGCGGTTGGCTGTCATTTGTCATTTTGTTTTTCATTTAAGTAATCAGTGGCCCGATAATTTGACAACAAGACTTACCGAGGGATATCGTCGTCCTAACTCGGTTGTGGAACCAAGCCCCCGTATTCACAAACGCTCGGATTTTATTTTGATTCGGAAAGTCGTAACTATGTCTATCTCGCTCGCTTTCGTAATGCCAAAACAATATTACTCACAAGATTACGCTCGGGCGTTTGTGAATAGGGGGGTAAGGTCAGATATGCAGTCGTTCTCTATATTCAGCCATATCCGGTAAGACTGGGCGCCGAACCCAACATCGTTAAGAACAGGCTAGGATTTTGCCTAGACTTTTCGATGACTGTAGTCGTTTCACTGAACATTTGAACTTTAAAACCTAACCTTTCGAACTTCCATAGACAATAAACTCTTGCATTTTGACATTAAGGCCGTTATCGTAATGTGTTTATTACAAAACCAGCTAAACAAGTTTCTTAACCCGAACACAAACCACAGCTGAGAATTACGAAAATAAATGTTGCGCCATTTTGAAATTGCAATCTTAATAAGTTTATAATACTAATTATTTTGAATTTGGAATAATATTTTGTGGTCTGTAGTTTTTAGGGTTCCGCGGAGCGTGGCTAAACAATAACAGCCAATCGGGTCGGAATTTAGGTTAAGCCGTGCTCATCTAGGTTGGTCCGTGGATGGGTAGGGTAACCTCTCATTACATAGGTACCGAGTTTCATCCTCAGAAGAACGATAAGCCTTTGGTCCCGGCTGTCATTTGCAGATCTTTGACAGTCGTTACAGGTAAGTGGCCCGAAAGTCTGACAACCAGTCTTACCAAGGGGTAAGTATCGTAACGCTGAACTAGTTAGGTCGTGGAGGCCGGATAGACTGGAAGCCGACCTATAAACATAGTTGGGAAAAGGCTAGGCAGATGATGATACGTTTTTAGGGTTCCGTAACTGAAGGGTGCCAACGGGACCTTACTAAGGCTCTGTTTTCTGTACGTCTGTCACAGGACTTAAATTTTCAGAGTATGTATTATTGTAGGGGGTCCCAGAAACCGTCTTTTTCGACGTCTTTTGTAAGTTCTCGCGGTTGGTCAGTTTTTGCTGAATCGAAGAAGAAGAACTCTATGGTCACGTACAGCATAATCTTATAATATAATTCTCCTATTCACCGGTTTTTTTTTGCATTGTGCGACATTCTCATCATGATATTAAGCCAGTTTTTTTTGCAGGAATAGCGGTCAGACGAAATTTATAAAATAAAATGCAAACATTGTTTAAAAAAGGTAGTGTAATATAATTTCATCATTAAAAGGAACGATAATATAATTTATAAAATCTCATTTATTTTTATTAAGACTAAAGATTTTAAGTACACAATTATAATACACGTGCGTAACGAAAACAATTCTTCCGACTAATATAACATCACGCGTGTAATCCCAAAAGCGTTAGGCAGAGGTGTAAGTACCAAAGTTCACCAGGGCCTCAAGTCTGCTATTTTTATAAACATCGTCATTCCAACACGATCCCATTGTCATTTTGCTAAAAGTCCGTAATCTGCTAAATTCATAATGGTCTGTCAAATTCTACGCAATTTCTTTCAATGGAGTGTCAGTGGTTGACCATTGTGAAGTCATAATGACGCCATTATATTAGTAGATTACCAAACTTGTCAAAATGAACAATTATGAAATCAATGATAGGCCATTCTGACACTATTGTAATAGCAGACTTGAGGCCCAGTACGTCTACCATGAGTTTTAACAATCTATACTCGCTAGCGTCTGTAGTTAAAAAAATGTATGAAAACTTTTACAGCGCCTCTAAAGGATAGTTGGGTACTAAAATGCGCAGTATGAGTCACTATAGTTATCTATCCTACGTCACCGTGTAGTAAACTATACTACAGCGACTGCAAGTTTGGGCTTCATTTGCTTAGAATTTGGTAGTAAGCACCAACACAGCTCATGGTACCATTGAAAAAGCTAACTATAGTATTTGCTTATTGACGGAACTATTGCAGTTACGTCAAGCGATCTAACTATGACAACTCATGGTAGACGTACAGTTATATTTAAGTTCCATGTAATAGAGGCGAGCCTATTGCCATCAACCGGATCCAAACACCATGGCTGCAAGTGAGAAATTCCTGATGGATAAACCCAATAATACTTTGCTCGACTTGGAAATCGAACTCATGGCCTCAAACTCAACAGTAGCGACCACCAGACCAACGAGACAATTATTATTTTAGTCGGAACAATTTCAAAATTCTTAACTGTTTACGCTCTGAAATCTTTCCTTTAAAAATAACATAAAAATAGGAATGCTGAATGAGATTTTTTTACAAAAAAAAAAAACTCAATAATTAAGGCGGAAACACACTTACGTGTCGTGGCGTGTCGTGACGCGCCAGAAGCATTCGGTTTCATACATCGTTGCGACACGACACGCCATGCAAATATGTCATGTATGAAACCGATTGCGTCACGACACGCCACGACATGTAAGTATGTTTCCGCCTTTACTGTTAAGAGCGTTTACACCTTTTCATATAAACCTTCAAGTCCTTATTTTCCGAAATGACTGAACCAATTTTAATGAAACTTAATACGCATTAGCAGGTTACATAGGTCTAAAAAGGAAATTTCTGTTTCTATAGATAATTTATAATCGGTCTAATTTAGCTGTAACACTATTTTTCGAAAATGTTTTTTTTTGTAATTTTTAAGACCTATGTATCCTACGTATGATAAAGGTACCTAAAGATAAATTTATGCGTATGAAGTTTCATTAAAATCGGTTCAGTCATTTCGGAAAATTATGTCTTTAAAGTTTGAATGAAATGCCGTAAGGTGTAAACGCTTTTAACATAAATTTAAAAATTCATCCATTTTATATAATACAAACAAAAAAAGTAAAAATATAAATTTAAAATCAATAATTGAAAACAAAATAATAGCTTGGAAAATAATAAAAACATACGTTTATTGTAAATAATAATGTAAATAGAGATATAATATTGCTATTTTAATTCTAGGCCATGCCCTAGGCTCAGACTACCCTATTTTAGTATAATAATATTTTTACATTGGCTACATTTTTTTTACATTATTTTAGGGAGAAAACACATTTACACGCACGGATCATTTTCTAGCATCTTTTCCCTTTCTATCACTTAGAATGGCAACTCACTAAAGTGTGAGGTCCAATCGCACGTTACTGTGGAAGCGCCAGGATAGTCCGCAAAATTACATCAAAATATTTTAAAAAGTATTGGTTACATCGTTCAAGTTAAGAATTACAAATATGTGAGAACGATGTAGAAATACGGGCAAGTTAAGAGCGTCCAGAGTAAAAGATTAAATCGGTAATTCAAAAATAAAGTAATTAAATAAAACCGTGGCAGCTAAGAGATGACTTGATAATTATTGATGATTTTAATGACGTTAAGCCGTTGGTCCCGGCTGTCATTTGTAGATCTTTGACAGTCGTTACGAGTAGTCAGAAGCCAAAAAAAGTCTGACATCCAGTCTTACCAAGGGGTATCGTATTACCCAGTTACTGGGTTGTGGAGGTCAGATAGGCAGTCGCTTCATGTAAAATACTGGTACTCAGCTGCATCCGGTTAGACTGGAAGCCGACCCCAAGAGAGTTTGGGAAAAGGCTAGCAGATGATGATGATTTTAATGACTACAACTCTGTAAATACGTACGTTTTACGGACGCGAATCATATTTTTTTCAACATAAACTCTGACACTGACTGGCAAGTTGCAAAAACGTAAGAAAATTTGAATTCCGCGGGTTACCCCGGCGCTGTCACTTTAAAATGCTTCCGATTCGAATGAAGGCGGATGCTTGCGTCCGGACTTTTCGCTCTACCAAACGACGTCTTTACGTGTCAGAATGAGATGGAGATACTCGGAAACGTCTGTGCGTGCAGATACGATTTCACCCTAAAGCCTCATTTACACGATGTGAGACCTTGCTTGCGAGTTTCATTACATTGCAGACTATTGACGGGCAATGAATTCAGTTAATCAAACAAAAACAGCAATGTCTTGAAACTTGCATACAAGTTCTTGCATTGTCTAAATCTGGCTTTATAGTCCTTTCGCTGCAAGATGGTGTGGGTGACATTAGATGAAACGTTCCTTTTCAATCTTGAACGTTACCCTGATTTACAATCATGACTGAACATTATAAGCAATCGCTTTCCAATTTAATTCCCTCAATACTAAAAGCTGTTGTTTTGCATCCTCGTCAAATTCAAGGAGGTAACTATGCTAATGATTCTTGACCGGAGTCAAATAAAATGGGTAGGTATTTTTTATTTTTTTTTACGGAAATCGGTAAGTGAAAAGAAGAACCACCCAAACAATCTCAAACGTTTTTTCGATAATATCTTATTCCCTAAACCACGTTAAGGGGGTTATTCTGAAATACTGACAAACTAAAACAACAAAACAAAAGGCGCGTTTATTAATAATTAACCAGGAATCGTAATTTAAATTGATTATTTATGTCTTTTGTGACAACCTCCTGAATTAAACAACACCTTGAACAGTCGTAAAATACGGAATCAGTAATAACTGTAGTACTTAAATTTGTTGAAAAGGAATGATTATCTAATGTCACCCGCATCATCCTACGGCGAAAGAACAACTATATTATTATTAATTACACTAAATTGTTCCCTAATAATCTAAGTAACAATAGGGGATCGGACTGGGTAAAGAAAACGACATTCTATTTTGTCCGTCAGACAGGTAATACTAAAATATTAGACACGTATTTTTTGTTTTATCAAAATATCAAAAAATTACGTAGTTAGAACTCATTAAAGTTGGAGAGTGGGGGCTTACTACGTCACAAGTGGGTATAAAACTTACCTACATGTGACGTCATGCGCCATTTCAACTCAATATATCTCCGTAATTATACGACCACGTGAAAAAAGAAAAAATACGTGTCCAATACTTTTCAATAAACTACCCGACGGACAAAGAAAAAAAAATAGGATTATCCCCTATTAAATAATTTGAAAAAACCTACACGATTTGATTTTAAAACATAATTCTTGTGATGATTTCGTTTAAATTATTGTACGTAAAGCGACCAATCCAGCTATATCATACCAGTTTATTTGGATGTCTCATTGTACGGGAAATCTATCCAAAAGCGAGATCATGCTATACTGGAACTGTACAGGGTGTAACGGAAAGGGTATATACATACTTAAAGGTGTGCTACAAACCATCAAACTGAACATACTTCTCCATCGGACACATATCGTTATAGCGAAAAAAATAGCTGCCCCATACATTTGGGTCGAATAGGTATTGAAATTTTGTATGGGGCAGCAGATAATTTTTAAAGTGAAACTTTTATTACATCGTCTCAAACTTTTTCGTCTGTGTGTTGCATGTCGCGTGACGCTCGGCCGAGGAGTAGGGATAAAGTGAAAGTTTAAGTCGCGGTTTTATACCCTTCACTATTACGATGTTTGTTCGATGGAGAAACGTATTCAGTTTGATGGTCTGTAACACACCCTTAAGTATGTATATACCCTTTCCGTTACACCCTGTATAGCATGTCATGTCGCAGTGTGCACAGTAAGGGAAATTATTTTTCTGTTACTGTCAATTAAGACACCTACGCCGATTGGATAGTTGAATCATGAATCATTGATCATGCCCCCGTATTCACAAACGCTTCGAATCGATTTCGATTCGACAAGTCGTATGTCTATCTTGTTTTGGCATTACGAAAGCGATCGAGATAGACATACGACTTTCCGAAACGAAATCAAATCGAAGCGTTTGTGAATAAGGGACCAGTAATCCCTAGACAACCCTTCTTTAAAAAAACACCTTTATTTATTTTAGGCCTTGAAACCCGAAGCCGTACAAAATCTATGGGGGTTTCTTGTTTTGACAGCTTATAATTGAATAGGATGTCAATTGATTCAGCTACCCTATTTGCCGTAGTAAATTGTGCCTTTACAACTGTCAAAGAACGAAAGTTGTGACTTTAAAATACGGACTTTTTAACTTGGCTGTCAATTACTAACTTAAAATTCAATTTCTCCGACTTTACATACTAAAACTAGTGAATTTTGGCAGTCAAAGAAAAAAAAAACATTTTTTTATCGATTTGGCAGTAATTTAGCTTTATAAACCATATCTTTTAATTAACTATACCAAGAGTAGATAGATCTTTTGCGCGACAAAAATATAATTAAGCGGTACAGTATTTCCTATTTAGATAACACAGTAAAAATATTAATGCAAAATCAACGAAGCCATCTATTTAATAAAAAAAAAATTGCCGCATGTATATGAAGGATCGACATTTGGGAATGGCATCGACATACGACCGATTTGGGTGAAGATTTTTTTGTTACACACTTATGAGATGAATAAAACAAAATATTTACAATTTATTTAAGTATTTAAATACTCTACCAAGAAAAAAATAGAAGTTGTTTTTTTTCTTTCTACATGAAAACTCTTACTTAGGGCTCATTTACAGAGACGCGTATTAATGCCTAATATTATTGATCTTGGGAATTTCCAGGCTCGGCTGAGCACAGAGATTTGACATTCTGTTGAGAATATGCCCGAATATTAACATTTAGGCAGTAATTTAAGTGTCTTGTATTATTAAAAACAGACTAACCTAAGACTTGGTAGAGAACTAAATAACCTTTAGCGCAATATTTGATTAAAGAAACGAAAATCTAGATAATATATTAAAGTCTATCAAAAAAATCATTGATAAAAATCTAAAGATATTTTATCATTCGCGATAAATCCATAGGTATATCACATTAAATTAATATTTTTATAAATATTCAAATCTGATTTCGGCATGATTATGTAAGAACGTTATACTATCGCGCCTCAACAAAAGGGGGTCAGTAAGAAAACGGGTTTAATGAAACCAAAACAAGATTCGCTTACGACGACCTTGAGAAAAAAGCGAAATTCTGGCGCGAAATTCAATCACATAACGTCATCACATGTTTAAGTCCCATGCAATAGGGGGCGAGCCTATTGCCATCAACCGGTGGCTGCTACTAAGAAATTCCTGATGGAAAAACCGAAAAACACTGCCCGACCTACGAAACTAGCGACCTCTAGACCAACGAGTCGAAAATGTAATCAGCGACATTTTTTTAATTGACTAGCATTTGTAACGGGAAGGTTTTAGATACAGCCTTTAACACTCGGGAGTTGATGTAGCTTCCCATTGGTGAAAGAATTTTCGGAATCGGAAAAACTAACAAAACATTGTCTGTTTATATTAGTGTCGACTAAAAGTTTTATGTAAAAAAGAATTGTCGATGAAAAAAAAAAACGCCAGTTCGCAATACTTCGAATTTTAAAAATAAAATGATATCGGATTTTTCCCGCGAAACCAAGTGATAAACGCGCGAAAAAAATTAAAATAAGTTTATCCTGTATCTTTTCCTCAAATACCATAATACGACCGATATATTTGATACCGTATAAATGACTAATTATTGCCAATTTTTTACAATTTCATAAAAGCTAGGCTTTTTGACAAAATATTTGCCTTTTTTCACTATCACCGAAATTAATGTCTCAAAAATAATACATAATATATGATAAACACATCATCCTCCTTTGCGTCGCAGTCGGGTAAAAAGAGCAATGTAGGATTTTTAATTTTCAGGTTGGTCTTGTGAGTTGAAATTCCAACATAAACATAACACCTGTTATCCTCATAGGGTTAGACAGTGTTGTACATACATCTACATATATTGCTTAGTAATTGCTTAATGTTAGTGAAAATAGGCAATAACATTAAATGAGTTGCGTAAAAACTAATTAGAAATAATGCGTAATAAACTAATTATTGCCTTAATTACAAGCAAATTATAATAAAATGCGTCTAATTACATTTCTTAACCAATAATGACTTAAATTTGACATCACTTAGTCCTTTCCGGGAATTAAAAAAAAAATGTAAAAAAGAAAAAACAAAATTTCAACACAAATAAATATGTATGTACACATATTTCACACTTTCTTTAAAATTTAAAAATCCGAGAGACAACACTAGTCCAAGACATTTTTAACAGCAATTTTTTGTAACATTTCTAAAACTTTAACAACCAATATCTTTCACATTATACTATCCTAGTGGTTACCATTAGTGCCGTTGGTACCATTGGTACCGTTGACTCCATTCCCATTCAAGGCACTTTCTTGCATACTCTTAAGGTGATATGGGCTGATAGTGAACACTTCACCGCTAACCAAGTCTTCAAGATTCTCCCCTCCGTATGAAAGGAGCGGTGAAATCTCCACATCAATGTGGTCTTCTACAATTCCACCAGCTTCTTTAATGTATTTT
Organism: Cerastis leucographa; assembly: GCA_963082945.1. Lineage (NCBI taxonomy): Eukaryota > Metazoa > Arthropoda > Insecta > Lepidoptera > Noctuidae > Cerastis > Cerastis leucographa. The sequence continues at coordinate 3,635,019 of OY720376.1, forward strand.
CGGTGCAGTCTTAAAAGATCCTCCCTAGCAGTGGATGGGCAGTCTTTTTTTGCGGCATCAGCATTCTTCAACGCAGAGAATTCTACATCTCTAGCGACTTCTAAGCAAATAAAGTTTTCAGCAAACTCAAAAACGTCAAAAATGAATTTCTCCATTTTGATACCGTTCGGATCTGTTGGCTTTTGACGGACACCTTCAGGGTCTATGTAAGGAATCTTCTTCTTGGCAACATGGAGCTTCAGCTTAGATTCAAAGTTGCAGATTTTTGTCAAGAACTCTGAAGAGAAGTAGTGGTTACAGATGTTTCCAGCTGAAAATGTCAGTCTACCGTCAGCTGTACGACTTTCTGCTGCCTCATCGGTCAACTCTGAGTACTCCACAACCTTGTAATGTCCATTTACTCGGCACACAACACCAACGGCTTCACTTGGAGTTGATTTCTGAACAACTTTGGCTGCACAATCCGCATTCTTACTCTTGCAATAGCCGATGAAAACTGGATCAGCGACTTTAATAAGAATATTGTCTACAGAATGAGCATGTAAATGCTCAACACCCCGTTTAGCAATGTCTGTTAATACACCCTGAGCTTTGAGTGCTCGGTAGAGTCCTCCATTTCCGTCAGGAGCTGAAGAAACATGGTGTTTCTCATCAAGGAATATTTTCCCTTCAAAATCAAAGCAAGGCAGTGTTCCTTGTTCGAAGTAGACAATGTCCTCCTCGTTTAAACCAAAGTAGGAATGACTCTTAAAGTAGTCAGCGGTTGGTCCCTTCGTATGTTCAGAAGTCATAATATACCAGGTAATCTTTCCATCGTTTCCATACTTCTCAGCAGCCATTTGTTGCACCCTCACTATCCTTTCAGCTTGAATTTGGAACAAAGTTTTCCGGGACGGTAATCCAACATCGTACATACCTTTTGGGTGGCCGAATCCAAGTCTGGTAGCTTGGCCACCGGCAAGCAGTAGAACACCCACTTTCCCATCACTGATTTCCTTTAAACCAATACTTTCATACTCCTCAATTTTTTCGTTGCTCAAATTAGGAACAGCTTCATAATGAGAGTCAGGAATTGGTTTTAAATCTTCAACTTTTTCTGTAATGATTTTAGTTGTATCGTTCGCGCGCCTAAACAACTCATTCACCTCGGCGAAGTCGATTTTTTTTAAATCACTGATTAACTGGTCCCGCTCTTTTTCGTTTAATTCCGGCCAGTACTTCAATAGATGTCCTTGGCCACGGGAATTTAAGTTTTCGAGAAAATGATCGTAAGACATTTTTTTATCGTGCTATGTCTGCCCGGCGCGATTAGAAAGCGAACACTGGCTCATAGTTACGTTACGAACAAGATAACATTTTCACAAATTCTCCCACCACGGGTCGGGTCTATACAACATACACGTCGGCTCAATTTGACATTTCCAGACATTTTTGTATACAAATCTTGTATTTACAATTTGTGGCTGTACTACGATGCTGAAGTTTTGAGGATTTGGATTTTGTTGTGCACATTGCTGGTTTTATACAACTTTGAACGGTTATAGTAAAAGTAAAGCAACGTTGTACTACGTACATTTCGCTCAGAACAAACGTGTGTTTCTATTACCAGCCTTTGGTGTGTTCTGAAAGTTTAAAATGGAATCATTGATTCATCTTTTTAAACTTTTTACTTTTGTATTTGAAATATGTCAACCAAACTATATTTTGATTAAAGGAAAAGTTTATTCATCCAGTAGTTTTTATCAACATTTTTTTGGGAGGTAAGCCATAAAAGTGTGGAATGGTCATACTATTTAGTATACGAACGCACCTCATAGTTTTGTCTATGAGACGTTTTTGACATTATATCTTTTTAATTTATTTAGATTTCATTAGAAACACAATTCAAAATTCAAAAAAAGTAAATCGACGACGATGTTCAAAGCGATTTTTTTACTGTCGGTGTGAATAGTATAAAGTTTAAAAATGCGAAAAATTACGTCTCGCACGCCATTGCCACCTAGCAGAGATGCTAGACGTCCCGCCAGAATTCTTGCCACTTGCCAGTTACTCTATGGCCGCCATGCGGGCGTTCTGTCAGAAAGATGTCAAATGGCTTCATTCGTTCTTCTACATTTGAATTCGTGCTTCGTGTTGTATTTAGTGTCATAAACATTATATTTTATATACTACAGTTGTTATTGCATTACGTTTTTAATGTAAATATGACCGAGTCAACGAAAAAAAAGAAGAGAAATTCAAATGAACAACCTAACCAAACTGTAGGACTCAGGGGTGTAATAGATGCAAACTGGCAAAAATTCTTATCAAGCAGCCTTATTATGGACAAGAAAACCGTAAAACCAGTACAGGAAAACAACAAAGCCCAATTTTCGGGCACATTTCGTCGTGCAAGAAAGAAAAAGGCGAAAGAACATGAAAACATTCAAAACCTGAAACCTTTAAACTTGGCATCAAATGCGGATACCTTATTCAATAAAGTAGATTTAAAAAAAAATTGTGAATCAAAAATAGTGAATGGTGTTGTGAAAAATAACACTAAAAATCGTATAACGAAGTTTTTAGCTATGGATTGTGAAATGGTAGGAATAGGACATGACGGTAACGACCACATGTTAGCTAGAGTGTCTATTGTCAACAAATTCGGCGACTGTATCTACGACAAATTCGTGAAAGCGAGGGAAGAAGTCAAAGACTATAGAACTGACATTAGTGGAGTTAGAAAAGAGGATTTACTCAATGGAGAAGAATTTACCACAGTGCAGAAAGAAGTTTCTGAATTAATAAAAGGCCGTATTCTAGTCGGCCATTCATTGAAGAATGATTTAGCTGTATTGTTCTTGTCGCATCCTAAAAGAAATATAAGAGACACCTCAAGATATAAACCATTTAGGAAGGTAATTATTAGAATGTATCTATATGGCTTGTTTATCGCTCATTGGTCTAGTGGTGGCAAGGTTTACAGCTGAGCATGAGGTCTTGGGTTTGATTCCCGGGTTGAGCAAACTGATATTGGGTTATTTCATCGGGAATTTCTCAGTGCCAGTCAAGGAGCCTGGTTCTGTGCCTGCCTCGTTGATGGCAATAGGCAAGTCCGCCATTAAATGGTACTTAAACATAACTTGGCGAAATATGGCTTTACTGTTAGGTAAAAACGCTTATAGGCGCAGTGGCTGTAAGATCAACTGCAGCGCTGCGTGTCACGGGTTCGATCCCCGCACATAACAAATATTTGTATGGCCTACAGATAGTTGCTGCAGGTCTGGCTGTTTGTGTATGTGAGTTTAAATGTTTGTAAACACTCCCACAATACAGGAAAAGACTTAGTAAAAAAACAAAAAATCTGACACTGGCAAATTGCAAAAAACATAAGATAATTTGAATTTTGCAGGCCACCATGTGTTTCTTACACCACCTTAACGTATTATACCACAGATGGACGGACGAACGGACAGATAGCAAAGTCTCAGTAATAGGGTCCCGTTTGACCCTTTGGGGTACGGAACCCTAAAAAAGACTATTTTGGAACTAATATTAGTATGAAATAGATCCCATCTCAATGTTACAACAATTATTTCTCGCGAAAATCGCTTTACAATTTAGGAAACTGTATACATGCTGGTGCTTGTGACCGGACACTTCTGCCTAACGCTTCGGGGGTAACAATTATGACGCTATGTTATATTAACGTCTCCATTTCCCATATTTTCAGATCACCAAAGGCAGTACACCGTCATTAAAACGCTTAGCTAAAGAGATCCTTGGTATAGATATACAGTCCGGAGAACACAGTTCAGTTGAAGATGCTCGAGCAGCCATGCAACTCTACTGCAGCGTTGCCCGTCAATGGGAGCCCACACTCGTGGATAAACGAGGGAAGAGAAAAGTCAACCCTGAAGATGATTAAAAGAAACGGGGTTTGAATATTTTGGACTCTGTAATTTTTCTTTTGTAAATTAGTTGGCCAAAAAAAAAAATTGTCAGCCATTTTTTTTTTTGTAAATTTGTTTGCCATTCAAAAAATCTGCTGAAATCTGGTGTCAACTGGTATTGTGGGTGACAAAATCTTCTAGAAGTAACATTTACTATGAAAATAACGGGAAATCGAATAAAAAACCGCTGTGGTTTTAGAACCGACAAAAAAAAAAGGATTGTGTGGTTTTATGAAACCACGGTAAAAGTGAAACTTTTATTCACACTATAGACATTTAACTAAAAATTTTTGGGAGCGCCTTTCACTTTATCCCTACTCCGCGGCCGACCGTCACGCGACATGCAACACACAGACGAAAAAGTTTGAGACGATGTAATAAATGTTTCATTTTAATATCTATTTGGGGGGTTCAGAGTGATGTACTGAATATGTGGGAACTGTTTTAGCGTCTGTGTTCCTTCCATAAGGTGGAAGGAACACAGACGCTAAAACAGTTCCCACAAGTTGTTGTGTTGCATCCTCGTCAAAATTTAGGAGGTTGTCACAAAAGACATAAATAATCAATTGAAATTACGATACCTAATTAATTATTAATAAACGCCACTTTTTTTAGTTGTTAAAGTTTGTCAGTATTTCAGAATAACCCCCTTAACGTGGTTTAGGGAATAAGAAATTATCGAATAAACGTTTGAGATTGTTTGTATGTGTGAAAGCGCGGTTATAGGGCGAGGATCAGTCGGGCTGCGTTTAAAACATGGTTGGTTACCACTTACCGTTTTCGTGTAAAAATAAAAATTACCTAAACCATTTTATTATTGATTCTGGTCGAGAATCATTAGCATAGTTACCTCCTCGAATTTGACGACGATGCAAAACAACACCCTGTATTAATGACACTAATATCTCTTCAAAGTGGTCCAGATGTTGTAATTGCGTTCAGTTCTCTGGAATGCACACTAAGGCCTGGACTCCACCAAAGCGAAGGTTAGTGGAGTGCGGAAGGGACGTACAAGATGCTCCCAATTATTTGTTCTGTGCTGGTTTGTTTTTGCTCACAAATTGTTGCTCGGTTTTGGTTGAGTCCTGGCCTTGAGAGTTATTTGTTACTATGCCCCGTGCTTAAAGTGGGTAACTGTGAATACCAGTAATGCTGGTTTATTTGAAGGCTGCTTTTCCACCAGAGAGTAATTTTACTCCTGACCTTTCATTGCTGTTCAAATCACAGTGAACTTTATGCTCATCGAAGTAAAGTTGATGTCGACTGCGTGGCTGACGACGTCTGTCTAAATTATAATAAGTGTTTATTTTCGTGATTCGTGTTAAGCGCGATTGTTGAACATGAGGTGTTGTTGGATTAAACAGTGTTATTGGGTTTTTCTATCAGGAATTTTTCAGTAGCAGCCTCAGAGTCTGGAGTTGTGCATATTTGATGACAGTAGGGGATCGGACTGGGTAAAGAAAACGACATTCTATTTTGTCCGAAAGACAGGTAATACAAAAATACTACACACGTATTTTCGTTTTATCAAAATATCAAAAAATTACTTAGTTAAAACTCATTAAAGTTGGAGACTGAGGGCTCATTACGTCACAAGTAGGTATAAAACTTACCTACATGTGACTAATTATAATAAATATATCTCCGTAATTTTATGAACAAGTGAAAGAAGAAAAAATACGTGTCCAATACTTTTCAATAATCTACCCGACAGACAAAAAAAACAATAGTGATCACCCCCCCCCCCCCCAAATTAGCTCGCCCCCTTTTACATGGGACTGAAACATAACTGGCAAAATGTTTGTGTTCTATTAGGTACACTTCTGCCTAACCCTACGTGGTTTATAGGCGTGATGTTATGTTTTGTTTAATTTTCGTGATTATGAGGTTGTTTGTAAGGTGATATCAGTAACGAATTTGCCAAAATTAAATTGGTCTTTTTTTTAAAGAAATATGGTTGCTTTTTGTCTAGTAAACTTAGCTTGGCCCAGCTCTGGTGGAAAAGTTAATTGATGTTTTGATAAATAAACGAATGTGTTCTCTAGTACATGTTGATATTACTGATTAAATATATTTTTCTATTACGAATCTGTGGATTTATTTTAAATACCTGTTGTTATCCTTGTCTAATTGGATTTTTGGAATAAAAAACGAGAGATCAATTTTTCATCAGCCCGTTTACTTTAATAAGAAAAGAGAATAATACAGAGACAAAATGATATAGATTAACAAACCACGGAGTTGATGCGATTTTAACGTAGACAGTATTCTATAGACAATTAAATTAATTGATCGGTGCGCGAGTTGTTGCAACGATTCGATAGATGGCGTTGGGTGTGGTGGACACCTGTAGCTTTATGTTCTTTTGCTGCGTGACGCGGGTTCGATCCCCGCACGGAACAAATATTTGCAAGGCCTACAGATAGTTGTTCCGGGTCTGGCTATTTGTGTTTGAGTTTCAATGTTTGTAAACGCACACACGATACAGGAGAAATCCCTAGTGTGTCGCAGTTTCTTTAAAAAATAATTACTTTTTCAATGTTACTGGTCACTCGACGGCACGGTTGGCGCAGTGGCTGAGCGATTGACTGCTGCGCGGCGTGTTGCGGGTTCGAACCCCGCACGGAACAAATATTTGTATGGCCTACAGATAGTTGTTCCGGGTCTGGCTGTTTGTTTATGTGAGTTTAAATGTTTGTAAACGCACCTACGATACAGGAAAAATTCCTATGGGAAACGTTACAAAAATAAAAATCTAGGTACATGTGAGTGGCAACGCCGGGAGGGGCACGCCCTAGCTAGAAATACTTACTCTGACCTTATTGTGTCCGTTACCCAGGCCAGATATTGTCGAAAATGGTCATTTGAATCTTATAGATAATTAGTTTTGCGGCTTCTGTAATTGTTGCGCACATTTTTAAATTTGTTGCGCTTATAGTTTTTTAATTATTTCACAAAAACGTTTCCTGCTGGGGTAACGTTACCCCAGCCAGACCTTTTTCTTTCTAATGGGAATATTTAAATAATTACTAGCTATAAAATTAGTTGTCTAGATGAAGTAAATGTTGTGCCTTATTTTGTATTTGTTCTTTCATCGGTTGCAAAGTTATTCGAGATTTTGCTGGGATAACGTTTTTGGTTTTGCTAGATCTTTGAAATGGTTAAGCGGATTCTTATCATATTTTGTACATGGCTTCTTGGGAATTAGTTTAAATTTGTTCTGCAATAAAAAAACCAAAATAATACATAGCTTAAAGGTTATTTAATTAAATAGAAAAACACTTCAATTGGTCCCAGCACTCTCAATAAGAGCTCTAAAGACTTACTTTAAACGTTATTTTAAAGCTTGTAACTGCCTTCAAATGTACGTGAAGTTTCATTAGTATCCTGTAAGTATTTAACAAGTTATGATGATATTGAGTTCTTCACGAGCACGGTCTTGATGCGCGTGGTGTTATTTGGCCACTGGATTGGATATATGAACTGAATGTTATGTCAAGTATTAGTATTTTAGTTCAGTTGTATATCAGTAAAATTTCAGCTCAGTACATTGGATAATTAATGAGATAATACGATTAAAGTCATCAGGATGTGAATGACCGTGGTAACCCGACCAAGTTTAGGTGGTTACGAAAAAGCGAAAACGCAGAACATTATACTATCTTTTGAAATGTTTAGTATAATACACCTTACAATTTCGGTACAGACGCGTACACTGTTAAATACATTAAGAGCGTTTACGCCTTACGACATTTCATACAAACTTTCAAGTCGTTATTTTCCGAAATGACTGAACTGATTTTGATGAAACTTCGTACACGTAAGCAGGATACACAGATCTAAAAAGTTACTAAAAAACATTTTCGAAAAATAGTGTTACAGTTAAATTAGACCAAATTTAAATTTTCTATAGAAACAGAAAATTCCAATTATCTCTTGTTTTAAAACACATTTTGAAAATATTTTTTAGTAACTTTTTAGACCTATGTATCCTGCTTATGCGTATAAAGTTTCATTTAAATCGGTTCAGTCATTTCGGAAAAAAACTACTTGAAAGTTTGTATGAAAAGCGGTAAGGAATAAACGCTCTTAATAATATAATAATATCTGTACTATGAAAACATTATTATTATCTACCAGTTGCACAAACTTATCAAAAATCACTGATATAACATGTCGTTCGGTGGGACGCGGAAGGGGTGGGGTGAAGGGCCGCATTGTTTGCATATCGCACTAAACATGCTCCGTAATCACATAATTCATCTTGTAGAGTGCGCATGCGTTTCGGCAGTTCCGTTTCCTGTTTTTGCAAATATTTATAGAGTGCGTGAGAGCTTTACATTAGCTCTCACGCACTCTATAAATATTTCTAATTTATTCTAATAATAAGTGTGGCGAAATACTGCTAATGTGGAGTGCTTCTATTGATGATCATAGTTATGGTGCAGGCTGCTTGATGAATTCACGAACAAGGTAAGCTTGTATAATGTAACTACAGAAATAGTAGCAAAATTATTATTAATATGTACATGATGTTAGGTACTTATTTAAAACTGTATTTTTTAAGGCTTAAATATTTAAATTTAGGAACTTATTATTTTCTTTTCTTTCGTACTTAATTATTACCTAGACTGGAATTCTCAACAATGATAACGACATATTTATCCTTCGCTACATAGTACCCATAAAACAAAGTCGCTTCCCGTTTGTCTGTCCCTGTTTGCTTAGATCTTTAAAACTACGCAACGGGTTCTGAAGCAGTTTTTTTTAATAGATAGATTGATTCAAGTGGAAGGTTTTTGTGTATAGGTATATTGTCAAAATATGACTTGAAACTTGATTAATGAAATTCATGACTTAGCGACCGATTTTTATCGGTATCAATGTCGGGAGTCGGGACTACCGCAACAGGTAGGTATTTATTTATTTCCACAAACTCCTTGGACACGTAGACTTTAAGAAATCCATAATTACTTTGTTGCGACACTCGCGTTGATATAAACTCGCAAATAGATGACGATTCGAGTTTCAAATATGTAGGTAGCAAAACTACAATTGAAACCCCATTAAGGTTTTAGACAAAAAAAAATGTACTCTTTGTTTTTATTGTTGGCATAAACAGAATGGCAACATAGCAATAGCCGTGGGTCGCGATGATGGACGCGGTGATGGCGACATAATACCTACGTATGAGTGTGGTGGCGACTATGGCTGCGTGGTGAAGTTATAAAAAATATCGTTTGACGTTCTCCTCTACGTCTGTAAAACTCTCTATCTACGGTGAGTACATACTTATATCTAGCTAGGTATATATTACTACGATTTAGGTAGGTTGACCTGCTGGCCACTGTTCAATCTTTATTACTATGGATCATGACTTCAATAGATTATTACAAATGTAATGTATAGGTAAATAAAAATGCTCTAAATACGCGCGCTATTACAGTCCCTGACACGTAACTTGGCAAAAGTTGTTAGATGCGCAAAAGTCGTCTTTATGAGGTAGCGCCAATCGCGCGCGATTCGTGTATTACTCGGACTTTTGCCCCCCGCACCCCGTTTACGTCTCGGGCGTATACAAAATTGTACGTTTTTTTATTATGAGTTTCTGTTACGAGTTGTTATAATAGTGTTACTTAAGTATATTTTTTAGGTGAAATTTTTAATTTGATACCAGGAAAAGCAGTTTTGTTAGCTGATAGTGACGACGACAACATATAATTTTTACCCCCAGACGCAAAAAGAGGGGTGTTATAAGTTTGTTGATAATGTATTTTTTTGTCTAGGCATTTATTGTGTACAATATTGTTTTGAATCTCTGTTCTTTTTCCTCTATTTTCATATTATAATTCGACAGCCCTTTAGCTGTAAATAAAACTTTGTTATATTTACAGTTAATTTTTTTGTTTTGTTATAGATGTTCTGATGACCGATGTACGATGGAATGGCAATCTTCTCATCGACCAATATTTGCGGACCTCAATTATTTAATTTCTTAGCCCGTTATCCACAGTGAATACGCTCGTGCACTCAATCAAGAATTAACTAAACAAAATGGCAGGTAGAAAAAGTGTAAATTTAAATAAAAACTGTAACTGTGTATTGTGTATACTGAAATCTATAATTTAATTAAAAAATAATAGAAAATTTCAAAAAAGCCAAATTACTATCTGTAATTTTAATCTGTGATTGTTTTTAAGTATAAGTTTAATAATACTTTAAAAGTTCAATTGAAATGATTATATTATATTATATTATATTACCTGTCAATAAAAATTATTTAATAATCACGTAGTTTTTTTTAAACTTGTGTACATGTCTGTACTAAATTTGTAACACTATCCTACATATTTTAGAACGTACCATAATGTTTTGCGTTTTCGCTTTTTCGTAACCACCTAAACTTGGTCGGGTTACCACGGTCATTCACTTCCTGATGACTTTAATCGTATTATCTCATTAATTATCCAATGTACTGAGCTGAAATTTTACTGATATACAACTGAACTAAAATACTTGACATAATACTTGACATAATATTCAGTTCATACATCCAATCCAGTGGCCAAATAACACCACGCGCATCAAGACCGTGCTCGTGAAGAACTCAATATCATCATAACTTGTTAAATACTTACAGGATACTAATGAAACTTCACGTACATTTGAAGGCAGTTACAAGCTTTAAAATAACGTTTAAAGTAAGTCTTTAGAGCTCTTATTGAGAGTGCTGGGACCAATTGAAGTGTTTTTCTATTTAATTAAATAACCTTTAAGCTATGTATTATTTTGGTTTTTTTATTGCAGAACAAATTTAAACTAATTCCCAAGAAGCCATGTACAAAATATGATAAGAATCCGCTTAACCATTTCAAAGATCTAGCAAAACCAAAAACGTTATCCCAGCAAAATCTCGAATAACTTTGCAACCGATGAAAGAACAAATACAAAATAAGGCACAACATTTACTTCATCTAGACAACTAATTTTATAGCTAGTAATTATTTAAATATTACCATTAGAAAGAAAAAGGTCTGGCTGGGGTAACGTTACCTCAGCAGGAAACGTTTTTGTGAAATAATTAAAAAACTATAAGCGCAACAAATTTAAAAATGTGCGCAACAATTACAGAAGCCGCAAAACTAATTATCTATAAGATTCAAATGACCATTTTCGACAACATCTGGCCTGGGTAACGCACACGTTGACCAGATGTATGAACAAAAGGAGTAAAAAAACAATTGCAGGCGGATTGTTGGTAGGTACCTATAGCAGTGGAGTAAAAGAAGAGAGGAGTCTTGCGCTCCCTAGGGGGTCTAAATTATTGTAGCGTTCTGTGGTTTCTGCCTGCCCCAACGGGGAAAAAGGCGTGAGTTTATGTATGTATGTTATCATTAAAACTCAACTTAATTTAGTCCATCACAAGATTGATATTCGCTAACGGAAATAAATAGTTAACAAGGTTTTGAATCCGCTGAGAAATTCCTGATAGGAAACCACTACACGATGGACCTGGGAATCGAACTCTGGTCACCACGGTCATTAGTCCCGATGTTGGCTATAACATAACACCACATAAAAAAAATTACAGTTTCGGGTTAACCTTGACCATAAAAACCATTTAGGCTCTGAGAAGTATGGACCCAAGACGCACCGTTTCCGAATTATGGGCCTCCGAATTTTATTTAATTTTTATAAAACTATCTATATTTCCAAAGTGGTAGCTCAGATGAAAATCTTTTCTGGAATGAAACTGTTGCTCTAGTCGAAAACTATGAGATGGTGTACAAAAAACGAAAATAATTTGAGAAAAAAAAAATTGAAAAAAAAATCTGTGCTCGCGCCATAGCGCCTCTAAGGCTACACTCCAACCGCCGGCGCTCACTGACGGCGTGGCACGGCATGGCACGGCAGGTTGTGCAGTGGCATCCCGCGGCGTGCAGCGGCATGCCGTGGCATCCTGCTGAAAGCCCAGCCACTCTGGCATCCATCAGTTTTGCTCCGCGCGTATTCGTTAAGTTGGTTGTGTCGCATAGAGAACATTTGTTGTGTCTCTCCCTCCCTTGCCCCCGCGCACCAACCAGAACGCGCCCCACCGAAATGCTGCACAAGTATCAACCTTATTACAACTAGCTAGCAATCATAATTCCTCGACCCCAAAGTGACCCATACGTCTCTCGGGATGCAATGGCGCGCCGCGGCATCCCGTGGAATAAAAAAGGAAGACATGTCATGCCGACGCATCCTGCGGCGTGTCGCGTCATGCCACAGCATCCTGCGGCACGTCGCGGCATCGTGGTATCAAAATAAAGTAACATAAATTCTAAACTCATTGAAATAATATTCAAAACAACTTAATTAGTATTAAAATCCTTTGCCATGACACACCGTGCCGTGCCGGCAGTGGGCGCCGGCCCTTAGTTCGCTAGCTGCGTTCGCTCACTAGACCCCGCCATCCCCGTCGAACCTGTCCGAGTCGGGGTGCCCTCTGTCGAGTTTTAACAATTTACTTTTACACAAATTTGCTAATTATAATGTTGTAGGAGTACCAGTAACAGTACGGAGGCATTTATACTTCGTAACAGGGTAATTTCGAACTGGCGTACATCGCACTCGTATGCTTTCTAAGTAACGATACGTCGGCCTTGCATACTTCGCTCCAGTGAACTTTCGAACTGGCGTACATCGAGATCCTGTACTTTAGAACTAACATACGTCGACATTTCAAACTTCGACATTCAGTAGCGTAGCGCTACAAATATCGTGTATTGTTGAATATAAACAAAAAATGTGTAGGAATCAAAAAAAGAAACAACATTTTCAAAACGAACTGCACTTTATTATGTCTTATATTTTTTATTACAAATGTTTTTTTTTTCATAATATAATTATTATGCCACAGTAAAATTCAATTTTTACACGACTCTAACTATTTTATAATATTAACTAGCTTTTAATTCTTCGTTGCTTGCTCAAAATGTATGGATGGACACTCTTAATCAAATATTTAACATCAATGGTTAACAATCACTTTGAAGTAAGTGAATTTTGAATCGAAAATGCCACACTATATCAACGGGAATCGGCTTGAGCCGATTGCAAAAAACGCATTTTATTGCATCACCATACAATAAAATGCGTTTTTTGCAATTAGCGAGTCAGTGTCAGGTTTTATGTTGATTAAAATATAATTCACGACCGTAACAAATATGACCTTACACAGATACAATCATTAAAATCATCAATATAGCCCCTTTAATCCCATTGAAATACTATTACATGAAAAAGTCATTAAATGGAATTAAATGAACTTAGAGGGTTGTATTGATGATTTTAATTATTATAATTTTATGCATACATACATATATGGATGCGAATCATATTTTGTACAACATAAAGCCAGACATTGACCGGCAAATAGCAACAAAAGCCTACCCTGGCGCTTCTACCTTAAGTATAGCACTCACTCGACTGTTTCACAGTTTTTTTGCATGCATAGAATGCTCTTCTCGGCTCAAGCCGATTTCTGTCGATTAGGATAGCCACTCCTTAAAACATCGAAGATTTTATTGATAACTATGTATAATACAATGTGCCTATGTGGCATAATAAAAATGAAATAGGACTGTAGTATTTTCGATTTAAAATTCACATTTGTTTGTCAAAATTGTTTGTGTTTTACATGGCATTTGAACTACATTATACTGTGGTTTTCTACATACATTTGTGAAACCAAGCTGGCCTACCATGAGCTCTTAAAGAGCAGTATTATTTTACTCTTATTCCAGTGTGGGAAAGAGACGGAGCCATACAGGATGTCTAGCGCCATCTCTTTCCCACTCTGGAAAAAAGAGTAAAGCAATAATGTTTTAAGACGTCATGGTTGACCACCTGAAATGGGATTATATTGTACTATAGCAAACAATAGCTGTTGACCACTTTTCAACCTTATTTTTACGTTCAAGGGCAATAGGGGATGATCCATTTTTTTTTTCTTTGTCCATCGGGTAGTTTATTGAAAAGTATTGGACACGTATTTTTCCTTTTTTCACGTGGTCATAAAATTACGGAGATATATTGAGTTGAAATGGCGCATGACGTCACATGTAGGTAAGTTCTATACCTACTTGTGACGTAGTGAGCCCCCGCTCTCCAACTTTAATGAGTTTTAACGAAGTATTTTGTGGGTATTTTGATAAAACAAAAAATACGTGTCTAGTAATATTTTTGTATTACCTGTCTGACGGACAAAATAGAATGTCGTTTTCTTTACCCAGTCCGCACCCCTATTATCGTAATTTTGAGGAATTCCGCTGTTAAAAAACCGCTAACTTCTACTTCTTTTTTGTTTTTGACATTACGACTTGAATTAGAACCTTTTTTTACAGTGAAACTAGAATCGTTAGGTATTATACAAATCGTCAATACAACCATAAAGGTTTTAATTTTATTGAATGACTTTTTTATGAAATACTCGTTCATCATCATCATCATCGGCCTATAGTGTTCCCACTGCTGGGATGCAGGCCTCCTCTCTATGAGAGGGAGGAGGGAGCTATAATCCACCACGCGGGCCCAGTGCGGGTTGGTAGATGTCACATGTCTTCGAATTTTAAGTTCTAGGACATGCCGGTTTCCTCACGATGTTTTCCTTCACCGTTTTTGAGAGCAGCGGTGATGAAATAAATTACACAAAGTAATACGCCTGACTGGGTTCGAACCCACGGCTTACTGATCGTAAGTCGGGGCTGCCACCACTGGGCCACCGCTGCTCTAGAGATTTAATAGACCAATAGCGTTGTATTGACGATTTTAATGATTATAATTCGGTATACACGAATCATACTTTCTGACAATGTCCTGCAAATTGCAAAAAAAACATAAGATAATAATGAATTTCGCGGGCTGCCCTAGCGCTCTCCTCGAAGTGGTCAACCGCCATTGTCAGTGATTGTACATTAATATTTTCATCAACTAAAGGGCAATTTCACAGTAAAATTGTGCTTAAACAAAATGTACTCGTTTCCGTACAATTATCTTCTATATTAAGGCATTTGGGCATTTTTGGTTATCAATACATTTTCAAAATTTGTTATTTAATTAAATTAATATAAATCATAGACTCGCCGTACCGTGCCAAGCCCGCCATACTATTCCCAAACCACTGCAACTCGTGTGCGCCAGAATCAACAGGGCGACCAACAGAACAGCGCAGAGACAATGAAGCTCTACGAAGTCACAGAGAAACTATTTGACTGTCATGGATCTCGGATTTAACAGCCTTGATTGTTTTTTTTTTTCAACGATAATTTTAAAAATCTGCTGTTCCATACATTTTAGCAGCTGATTTGGGGGGGGGGTCGGAATGATGTACCTACTGATAACGCGGTAACCGTTTGTGCGTCAAAGTCTCTTCGACCCCGTATGTTCGCATTTGTGGCAGTGAGATTGGAATAGTATTATCTCGCTCATTCATACTGCAGATCATAATATACAAAGTGTTGTTTTGCGTCACATTTTGATTTGCATTGCGGTTGTCAAAAAAGACATAAATAATCAATTAAAATTACCGAACCTAGTTAATTATTAATGAACGCTGATTTTTTTGGTTTTTAATATTGTAAGTATTTCAGAATAACCCCCTTAACGTGGTTTAGGGAATAAGAAATTATAGAATAAACGTTTGAGATTGTTTGTATGTGAGGAAGCGCGTGTAGGGCGAGGATCAGACGAGCCGCGTTTAAAACACGGGTGGTTCACACTTACCGTTTGTCATAAATAAGAACAAAAAAAATTACCTACCGATTTTATTATTGATTCGGGACGAGAATTATTAGCATAATCACTTTCTTGAATTTGACGAAGACGCAAAACAACACCTTGTATATCGTTTCATGCGTAGTGTAACCTTGTTCTTCTCAGTCTTAAAAATCCTAGCACACTTTATTAATGCCACTGAATAAAGTACCGTATCAATAGCCTCTTAAAGTATAAAATTGGGCGCTCACGCATCATCGACAGGCACGAAGGAGACCCTTAATATCTGCGTCGAATTTAATACTTAAAGGCAATAGAGATACAGACGTTAATTCAGTAACATTAAAAAAGTCCCCGAGGATTTTACAGCTTGTGAAAACTGACCTTTTTTTGCGCGAACTAAGTACGGTATGGGCGGGTTACTATGGCGTCTTAAAGCAGTATTGTTTTACTCTTTTGGGAAAGATCTCTTTCCCACTCTGAAATAAGATTAAAACAATACTGTTTTAAGACGTCATGGCAGGCCATCAGATCTATGATTTATATCTATGGAAAGAAGAGCTATTGTCAGGAAGACATATTTTTAAAGTAAGTATCAATGCAATCTATGTTTTACGTACTTACCGCTTTTAAGATAAAAAAAAATGTTTTTCTTGATCACAAAAATGATAATAGGGATGATGACTGGGTAAAGAAAACGAAATTCTATTTTGTCCGACAATCAGGTAATACAAAAATATTAGATGCGTATTTTTTGTTTTATCAAGTTAACAAAAAAATACTTAGTTAAAACGCATTAAAGTTGGAGAGTGGGGGCTCACTACGTCACAACTAGGTATAAAATGTACTGAGCCGTGACGTCATGCGCCATTTCAACTCAAAATATCTCCGTAATTTTACGATTACGTGAAAAAAGAAAAAATACGTGTCAAATATTTTGTAATAATCTACCCGATAGACAAATAAAAAAAAATGAGTCACCATCCCTATTCATGATTTGCCTAGCCTTTTCCTAAATTTAGGGGTCAGCTTCCAGTCTAACCAGATGCAGCTGAATACCAGTATTTTACATGGAGCGACTGCTTATCTGACCTCCACAACCCGGTTAGTACCGGGTAATACGATACCTCTTGGTAAGACTGGATGTCAGACTTTCGGCTTCTGACTACTCGCAACGACTGTCAAAGATCTACAAATGACAGCCGGGACCAACGGCTTAACGTGCTTTCAGAGGGGTCTCGGCATGAATGGTCACCCATCCATAGACAGTCCTCGGCAACCGTTGCTTAACCTACAACTGTCGCTCAGTACGTAAAACATATATGTCTTTGATTGACCCAATTTTTGATGAAGAAGAAAGATGCCTGTTTTTAGTTTTCAGGCTTTTTTTTTACATTGAAATTCAGTTTCGAAGTGCAAATATATAGTATATTAGCTTGAAATAGAGTGAAATTTGACATTGTTCAAGGTAACTACAGTAGCAATTCATATAAAAATCAACCTTAATTGTATACGTTTAAGTTCGTATTCGTATGTAATGTGACTCTTGATCAGCGTCGTTTACAGGATTATAAATTTTACTGCCATACAAATAAGTTTCAATTTCGTTTGAAGTGCTACCGTGCTTAGGTTTACGACACATTATAAGACATTTCAATCAATTATCTTTGAAAAATAATAAAAACTAAAATAATATTTCGAGTTATTTTCAAAACGTTTAGGCGTTTATTGTCATAGACCGCTAGGGGCGCTGAAATTAACATTTTTATACATAGTATTTTTTTTTAAATAAATATTTCAGCACAAGCAACGCAATGACTAGGTAATACAAATTGTTTAAGGACATTTACACAATGGCCCATGCTGGTCCAACTTCGGCCATCGTTCACTTACTCGAAACTAGAAATAGAAATTTCTTATTATAATTCTTAGTTCACAAACTTTAAGGTTTAAAATTGTTTACAAGCCTGACCCATAGTGTAAACGACTCTTTTTTGACATAAATAAAAGTTTTTTTTTCCTCAATACTTTATACAATATCTTTTCTACTTATTGTGCATTTATTTAACTTTCTTAAATTGTTTCTTAGAGTAAAAGATTTACTTGTCAAATAGTAGATACATAAGATAACCATCACGCTTCTAAACCCGGAAGGGTTAGCCAGGGGTGTACCTAATAGTACACCTCAATAGGGGTGAAGACTGGGTAAAGAAAACGAAATTCTATTTTGTCCGTCAGACAGGTAATACAAAAATAATAGACACGTATTTTTTGTTTTATCAAAATATCAAAAAAATACTTAGTTTAAACTCATTAAAGTTGGAGAGTGGGGGCTCACTACGTCACAAGTAGGTATAAAACTTACCTACATGTGACGTCATGCGCCATTTCAACTCAATATATCTCCGTAATTTTATGACCACGTGAAAAAAGGAAAAATACGTGTCCAATACTTTTCAATAAACTACCCGAAGGACAAAGAAAAAAAAATTGGATTATCCCCTATTCCTTATTTTCCGAAATGACTGAACCGATTTTAATGAAACTTCATACGCATAAGCAGAATACATAGGTCTAAAAAGTTACTAAATACATTTTCGAAAAATTGTTTAACAGCTAAATTAGACCGATTATAAATTATCTATAGAAACAGAAATTTCCAATTATCATTTTTAATTAAAAGACATTACGAAAATGTTTTTTAGTAACTTTTTAGACCTATGTATGCTGCTTATGCGTATTAAATTTCATTAAAATCGGTTCCGTCATTTCGGAAAGTAAGGAATAGGGGATAGTCCAATTTTTTTTTTCTGTGTCCGTCGGGTAGTTTATTGAAAATTATTGGACACGTATTTTTTCTTTTTTCACGTGGTTATAAAATTACTGAGATATATTGAGTTGAAATGGCGCATGACGTCACATGTAGGTAAGTTTTATACCTACTTGTGACGTAGTGAGCCCCCACTCTCCAACTTTAACGAGTTTTAACTAAGTAATTTTTTGATATTTTGATAAATCAAAAAATACGTGTCTAATATTTTTGTATTACCTGTGTGACGGACAAAATAGAATGTCGTTTTCTTTACCCAGTCCGATCCCCTATTGAAAGTTTGTATGAAATGCCGTATGGTGTAAACGCTCTTAAGCCCCATGTAAAATAACGTTGAATTATAATTCTTATGTCACAAGTTTTAAGGTTCAAAATTGTTTACCAGCCTGGCTTATGAGCCTATTGCCATCAACCGGGCACAAATCGATACTCCGTGGCTGCTTCTGAGAATTTCCGGTTAGAAAAACTCAATAACACTACACCCGGGAATCGAACCCAAGACTAAACGCCCAGCAGTCAGTCACTTTTAAAATAAATATCAACCTCATTGACAAGTAAATCTTTTTCTCTAATAAAAGGGCAACAGTATTTTGACGCTATATTTATTTTGTTTTTATATAATACCTAAGTGTTTTTGCACCATTTTGAAAAATATACCAATTAGAACTTTCAACAGAAATATTGACTATTCGAGAGGATGAAGAGATTTTTAAATAAATAATCGAGTGTTTTTGTTCTTTTAATATTGCCCATCATCATCATCATCAGCCTATAATGTTCCCACTGCTGGTACACAGGCCTCCTCTCTATGAGAGGGAGTGGGCTGTAATCCACCACGCGGGCCCAGTGCGGGTTGGTAGATGTCACATGTCTTCGAATTTTTAGTTCTAGGACATGTCAGTTTCCTCACGATGTTTTTCTTCACCGTTTTTGAGAGAATATTGCTCTTATATCCGAATTTTTGGGGCTTCGAGACGGTTCGAATTGAAAAAATCTTTCAGTGTTGGATAGCCCATCGAGGAAGGCTATATGCTATATAACATCACGCTATGACCAATAGGAGCGGGGCAGCAATGAAAAATGTTGGAAAAATGTAACGCTGACGAGGTTGAGTCAGCTAGTACGAAGTATTCGAGAACCATATTTAATTTATTAAAATCAAGTATTTCTTAAAATGTATAAATTCAGAATAAACTGTGTTTGAGATGAAAATCGAGACAATAAAACTTCGTGTAGATAGTTCTGTAAATACGAAACGTGAGCAAAAACAAACCGTTTTTGGTACGTTAAATTTTGTTTGGTGGTACGGAACCCTTGGTTTGCCAGTTTTTTACCAATAATGAATATTATTCGAGAAATAAGCGCGAGAAAGAGTTGTATTAATATAAAACTTGGTTTGAAAACAAACTAAAGCATCTCTTTCAGTTACTCTAACGTAACATTTCCGAAAGGTATCTATAGATATTAAATAAAAATAATTATATCTAAATCGTCAATATTTCTGCCAAAGCAATGAAATAAAAAATAAAAAAAACTTTACTATTAAATAACAGAAAACAGGGCAAACGCACCAATTATCGACCTTTCAGAACATAAACTACTTTAAAGCATCACATTTCCTCTTTCATGTACGACAGTCGGTGTTTCTACCCTTTACACTTTAAATCATACATTGTTAGTAACAAATTATATACAGCTAAGTAATAAGTACATTTTAATACGTTATGTTGCTATCTTAAAAAAAACTAACATTATAGTAGCATTTTTCAATTTGTGGCAACACCAAAAACAAAAACGTACCATTCGAGTTATTGGAAGAAAAAGAAATGAGTATGTACATCGATGGCATACAAATCCTTTTAATTATTTTATCTCTAACACAACTCTTATAGCAACGAGAATTAAGGCCATATCAGAGATAAAATAATAATTAAAAAAAAACAATAGTAGGCAAATATATGTAAAATGCAGACGCAAAACAAAAAAAATGACAACATTTTGACATTCCTACCATCCTTATATTATTATTTTCCGACCATAAATATGTTTTTATATTTCAAAATTCGTTGACACCATCTTATAGAATGGCGAGATGGATTTCGAGTCCATAATAAAGGATTTAATTTGTGCAATGCTGATGAACGATCATGTATTATTTTTAATCGTCTTAACAAATCTTTAACAGATGTTCATTTACTCGTCAAAGTTGAGGTTTGCAGGCGTAATGTTTCGTTGTATACTTAATACAACGAAACATTACGCCTGCAAACCCCGAAACGTTAGGCAGAGGTGTGTTCACCAGTAATTTTTAGTGCCATGTAATAGGGGGGCGAGCTTAAAGCCATCAACCGGGCACAAATTCAGACTCCATGGCTGCTAGAGAGACTGGAAAAATCCAAAAACACTTTCGTGTTTATGGATGTGAGGGTTAGGTAAAACTATGCCTATAGTCATCTGCCTGTTTCCCAAACTATCTTGGGGTCGGCTTCCAGTCTAACCGGATGCAGCTGAGTACCAGTATTTTACATAAAGCGACTGCCTATCTGAACTCCACAACCCTGTCACTGGGTAATACGATACCCCTTAGTAAGACTGGATGTCAGACTTTTTGGCTTCTGACTACTCGTAACGACTGTCAAAGATCTACAATTGACGGGACCAACGGTTTAACGTGCTTTACGAGGCACGGAGGAAATTCGGTATGTAATTATGGCCACCCATCTACGGACCAACCTCGGCAAGACACCTTAAAGATCGACCCGTGCGACTGTTAATATTTAGCCACGAGCTCCTCCAAAACTATAGTACGCCTACTCTTCACCAGTCAAGAAATAGGGGGTGTTCAAGGGGATGTTTCAGTTTAAAAGCTTGTGGAATGTATGTGTATAGCACAACATCACGCTTGTAATCCCAGGAGGGTTTGCAGAGGTTTACCTAGAAGGTACACGCTCATTTCGTCAGTTATGTTTAAGTCAAAGATCCTTTGAGTTCACTTAGACTTGCTCAAGTTATTTGAAAAACAAACCTTTTTTGTTTTAAGTTTGACGACACGGTTGGCGCAGTGGCTAAGCGATTGACTGAAGCGCTGCGTGTCGCGAGTTCCAATCCCGCACGGAACAAATATTTGAAAGGCCTACAGATAGTTGTTTCGAGTCTCGCTGTTTGTGTATGTGAGTTTAAATGTTGGTAAATGCACCCACGATACAGGAGAAATTCCTAGTGTGCGGTAACGCAATACAAAAAAAAATTGCATATACCTACAACCGACTGCCATTAAGCGTATCATATAAATATGAACACTATATATGTATACATATAAGGTTGATTTTCGCTTGTTGTTAAGCTTGAGTGCCATGTAATAGCGGGTATATATATGTACAATGCTATTATGCGTAGTATATGTTGCGACGTGGTTGGCGTCCTATCTTGGTCATGTTGGCGCATAGCTCTTGATCTCTGAAAGAAAGAAATAAAGAATTTGTTAGACATAAAAATAATGTTCTACTTATTCTTCTACTCTGGACGCTGTTAATTTGACAGAAAGAAGTAAGAAAACAAAGAAAAAATATTTATTAGTCGCAGCGACATAACGTGCATACAAAATTACAAAAATAAAGTAAAACAATAAACATAGGTACAACGTAAGAAAAAACTAGTGCGTGGAGTCCCTCCGCGCGGAAGAAGTGAAACTTCGTAATACTACACGCATGCGTTCGAGTGCCACGCATTCACTCTCGCTCTGTCTCTTTCTATTCCCCCTCCATGGTAGCGTTAAATGTTAAACTTGTTGGAAGTCGCATAAGAAGTTTCACTTCAAAAAGACAAAAAGTAAGTACTTCAAACGTGGCTATGAAAATAATCGCGCGGAACCCGACATCGACATGTCTTAGAACCAAAAATTCCAAGACGTTTGTTATCGAAAGTTTAACGCAACCTTGTTGGAAGTCGCATAAGAAGTTTCACTTCAAAAAAAATTAAAGTACAAACAGGACGGAACAATAATGTTTACTGCTTGCAAGCCTTTCTACATCGTTCTCAGTGTTCTCACATATTTGTTTAATCCTAACATGAATGATGTAACCAAAATTTGGATTTAAAAGAGTGTCCATGGAGTTTCTTGCCCATTCTTCTCCATAGAGATCTACGCTTTCAAATTTGTAAATACAGTACTTTCACAAGTTATTATGCTTTGTGACTAGGACTGTAGCTTCCCTTTTTTTTCGTTTTTTTTTTTGACATTAAAAAGTATCAGGGGGTCTACTCTTTAAGTCCGTCAACGAAAATACGGGTCCGTCCGTAACTAGCTTTATACTTTGAAATGTAACCTACTCACTAATATTTTCGGATTCATGACTTTTGAAAACACATCGGGAGTAAGGACAACTGTCCAATTGTGTTGTCATTCATTTTTAGTTCGAGCTTCTAACGAATCTTATGTCCGTAAGTGATACGGAGTAGGAAACGACCGTAACTTCGGCCGAAACTACGGATTTCGTGCTTAGAGAGTAGACCCCCTGTAACGGTCTAATTGAAATAAATGGCTAGAGTTTGGTAAATATACAGAGTAGAATAGCACAGGAGTTGTTGTATTCCAGCTCTTTTTGAATCAATGAAGAGATGCTCCCGCTCTTGATTTTTTTTAACACTTATTTACTTTGAATACCATTGTTTTATATAAATTAGAAGCATTGTTTTTTTTTATGAAGTGAAACTTCTTATGCGGCTTCCAACAAGTTTAACGCTACCATGGAGGGGGAATATTTTCTAAAACTCACTAAGAGATGGCAGTATTACAAGTTTTGTGACTACGTAGTTCTACTAGGTACGCAAGATGGCGTGCAAACAGTCATGCAGTCGACTCTTCGGTGTGACCAGCCTTCGCTCAATTTCCATGAGTAGAATAACCTCGATAAACAAAATATTATTTAGAAGCTCAATAAAATAACGAGAGTGAATGCGTGGCACTCGAACGTATGCATGTAGTATTACCAAGTTTCACTTCTTCCGCGCGGAGGGACTCCACGCACAGATTTTTTGTAAATGAGAGTAGAATGAAGACTTTCTGGTATGGTTAGTAGAGCTTAGACTATTCCTTAAGATTTAATTGTACTTTTTTTCAACATTATGCTCATATATCAAAGAAAAAATATTGTACTCAGGACTATGTAATATTTTTAACTTGATTAGAAAAAGAGTTTCCATGGAGTTACTTGCCCATTATTCTCCATGAGATTATTCTACGATTTTAGAATGGGCAACTACAGTGCATTCACAGTTATTATGCCTGTGGCTGGACTGTAGGCAACTTATTTTAGACTATGCAAAAGTGCCTTTGCATTTCATGAAATAGCCATTGATTGGGAATAAATAAAGGGTTGTATTGATGATTTGAAACATTATAATTCTCTATCTCCATACGTGTTAGGGTCGCAAATCATATTTTGTACAGCCTGACAGTGTCCTGGAATTTGCAAAATTCCCAAGAAAAATTGAATTTAGCGGGCTACACTGGAGCTTCCCTCTTAATAAGCCCTTGACCCAGCCGCGCAGAAAGAGCTTCCCGAGGTGTTGGTCTTACTTTATTATTAAATATACAAGGTGTTGTTTTGCATCCTCGTCAAATTCAAGGAGGTAACTATGCTACTTATTCTCGTCTCGAATCAATAATAAAATGGGTAGGTATTTTTTTATTTTATTTACGGAAATCGGTAAGTGTGAACCACCCGCGTTTTAAACACGGCCCGTTTGATGCTCACCCTATAACAGCGCTTTCACAGATACAAGCATTCTCAAACGTTTATTCGATAATTTCTTATTCCCTAAACCACGTTACGGGGCTATTCTGGTGTACTGGCAAACTTAAACAACCAAAACAATCTGAGTTTTTTAATAATTAACTAGGTACCGTAATTTTGATTGATTATTTATGTCTTTTGTGCCAACCTCCTGAGTTTTGACGAGGATGCAAAACAATACCTTGTATACATATGTATATCTTACCTGATGTCTCCCCAACCACCGTTTCCTTTGACAAGTTTCTTGTTATGCTTCGCGCCACCTGCAGTGACGGTCGCACTGACTCGCGTAGGAAATAGATAGGGCTTCGCGTTTTGTAAGAGTTTTTGTACTTTGCTGATCACTGTTGAGGCATTGCAGTTTGATTTTTTGTGATGGAAGCCGCTGGAAGGGAGAAAAGATATAATTGTTATTTTACATAACACAACGCCAGTAATGACAAATATATTAGGCCGAGGCTAATACTGCACACTTTTTTTTTTTACGGTTTCAAAATCATCAAATGACTCCTCCCGCTCTGGAAGGAGCGGAAGGGAGTGTCAGACTTGTACTGACTAAAACCCATCCATGTTCCTTCTTAGCCCTTTGTGTTCTAGGGCCACGGTATCTCTTTCGAACAGTCCCGCAACCCTGGCAGGTAATAGTAGACCCTCATTTCGCCTTTTATGATTTAAGTCTCATTATCCCATATAATAGGGGCGAGCCTATTGCCATCAACGGGGCACAAATCCAGACTCCGTGACTGCTACTGACGACCAATGAAGCAGTCCTACATAACATCCCTTTAAACCCCTGAAATCGCAGGCAGGGGTAGACCTGGCAGTGTTATTATTTTATTGATGATTATTAAATTATATCTCTATAAGTTTTAATAAGAATTTATCAATTTCATTGGTCTATCAGCTCAATGGGAGACCTCGGAAAAACAAATAAGGCAGTTTTTTTTTTTCAGTTTAAAAAGTCTCATATGATGAAACCGGTTTGTTGACAAATTAAATTCAATAAGACAAAATATCAAATACAGCTAGAGTTTACTACAAAAAAAAATAAAGAGGTAACTTCCATTTTGTTTCACTCTGTCCGTATATCATTTTCACATTTCGCCAGTTACAGTTAAGTCCTATGTAATAGGGGGCGAGCCTATTGTCAACAACTGGGCACTTATTTATTTATTAAAACTTTATGCACAAGTATAAAACACTGTACAAAGGCGGACTTAATGCCTTAGGCATTTTCTACCAGTCTACCTTAGGTGATGCAGAGAGAAAACATAGTAGGTGCAGCATAACAGATGGTTAGAAAACATTTACAAAAATAAAATATCCAGACTACGTGACTGCTACTTGGAAATTCCTGACCGAAAAACCCAATAACACTTTGTCTAACCTGGGAATCGAAACCAAGACCTCATCCTCAGCAGTCGCGCTTTTGACAACTAGACCAAAGAGGCAGTTATAGTATACTAGCTGTCCCGCGCAACTTCATCTGCGTCACATTTTCCCCGTTTTCGCAACATTTTTCATTGCTGCTCCGCTCGTATTGGTCGTAGCGTGATGACATATAGCCTATGTCCTTCCCTAGGTTGAAATCTATCTTCTTGCCAAATTTCATTAAGATCTGATCAGCCGTTTAGTCGTGAAAAGGTAACAAACAAACAAACAGAGTAACTTTCGCATTTATAATATTAGCATGCATAGAATAGAATGCATTTATTTGTCAGAATATTGTATAAAGCTGTTATGTGAGTAATGAGTATGTATTACGATCATAATATTCTGCTGTTTCCGGCGTACAAATATGGTTTATAAAATTATGGTTCATCATTACATTAAGTATGAGCATAGTTAACGGAAAAAAAAACTTCAATAGAATAAATAATAATTCAATGTATGTAATAATGAGTTTAATCAGACTCACCATTCCCCAATATGAAACACTCTCGGCCCTTTACACACAATAACTTTAAACTTTTCTCTTCCAGGCATATTTTGTGACAAATGCAACAACGAATAGTCCCAATTGTAATCATCGTATGCACAAAACTGACTCTGTTGCTTCATAATATGACTCCAAACCGTTCTATTGAATGCAAAACCCATGTTATGCATGCTAGAATGCCATGGCGTTATTTCCACCTGAAAACATTAAAAATTTATGGTAGAAAATTGATTTTGAAACTGGCAGCACTGTTGAGTAAAATGGTAGAATTTAAAAATTGGGAAGTGTCAACATTTGTTTTTTTTTGGGCTGGTAATGTTGGAGCTGTCAAATTTTTTGGGGCGGGATTTTTTGACAGGTATCAAATGGCAGGTACGGATAAATTCTGCGATTAATAATTAGACTGCAATAATTACAAAGAACAAGAATTCTCTAAAACCAATAATGTATATTCAATATTTACATTCATCTTATTACTAAGCATGCTTTAAAAGAGCAAGGCATTGAGTACTATTTACAGCTTACAAAAGACCGGCCATGTTTTCTACAAGGTGTATTTCTAATAAAAAGCGAAAGCAAGCACCATGATTACGGACATCCACCCGCAACAACTAATAACAGTTTATTCGTGATCATGGTGTTTGCAAGACCGCCTAACTATTAATATGGAACTCAAAACAAATAGTGTACACGGTAAATTTCCCGTTTTCATTTTAATAATAAATAGGTAATTTATAACAGTTGTCAGTCTAATAAATCAGTTTTAATAACATCATGATTTCGTGACGTGTTAACAAAGTTATAGAGTAACGCGCCACATTTGTGTGAGCGTCACACTTA
Organism: Cerastis leucographa; assembly: GCA_963082945.1. NCBI lineage: Eukaryota > Metazoa > Arthropoda > Insecta > Lepidoptera > Noctuidae > Cerastis > Cerastis leucographa. The sequence continues at coordinate 3,662,112 of OY720376.1, forward strand.
CACAGTCCTCCACTGGGCTTAGCAATCTGGAAATTGAGCATTTGGGATTAGCCATTGCTTACTTCTTCAGATCTGTATGTAACGGATTGTCTTTGAATGGATGATCTTTTTCTAAGACACGCGATCATCATCTGCCTAGCCTTTTCCCAATTATGTTGGAATCGGATTCTACAGAAACTTTAATAATAACCTATTCAATTGATTAGCAAATATATTGAGAAATCCACTGTTCTGTGTTGTAATTATCTATGACTGGGATTTGAACAGCCATTGTGTGTCTGTGGTCACTGGTCCATGCAAGATGTGATGGACTTTGATTGTGCATTTGATTCTTAATAAAAGAACTTTAAATAGTGAATAGTATTTTATTAACATGGTGTCAGAAATAAAGTAAAAGTAAGCACAGCAAGATTCTTTAACGAAAAGAAATATCGCCTTTAGTCGCTTTTATTCGTGTGGTCGTGAAACAAAATGGCTACCAAAGAAATGGCAGAGTTGACCGAAATAATTGAAAAGCAATGTGAACTTCTGAAACTTATGCAAACACAATTGCAAATGCAAGGGACTCAAGAAAAATCGCGTATACACATTCCATGGCCGGCGCCTCTCGATGTAGATTCGGGGGATCCGGGAGAAGCTCTAGATTTCTTCAAGACCACGTGGATAAATTATGCTACAGCCACAGGTCTGAAGGATGAACAAAGACCTACACTTCTTATTAATGCTATAGGGCATGCTGCCATGAAGAAATATATGCACTTTGGCCTGGACGATAAAGACATGAAAAGTGAGGCTAAAATATTTGAGAAGCTTGAAGAAAAATTAAAGAAGAAACACAACGTTATCTATAGCCGATACATGTTCAACCAAAGATCACAAGCAGAGGGCGAAGACATAGATACCTATATACTGGAGTTAAGAAAATTAATTAAAACTTGCGAATACAGCAACATTTTAACTGATGAAGTGCTACGAGACAGAATTGTGGTGGGCATTAGAAATCCGGAAATTAAAAAAGAATTATTACGGATAGATCAACTGGATCTTAACCAAACTATTAAGATTTGTAAATCGGCCGAAGCAACAACTGAACAACTTCAGAATTTGTGTTCCGAACAAGTTGTTGCAAAGATTCACAAACTTGACAAAAAACAGACCAATGTTGACAGCAAACCATTACTCTGCAAATTTTGTGGTGAGAAGCATGTATTCAAAAAGAAACTTTGTCCTGCTTGGGGAAAAAGATGTGAAAATTGCCAAGGTAGGAATCATTCCAAAAAAGTATGTAAAAAGACAAAAATGGTGAAAGAGTTGAATACAGAAGACCCGGAGGAAGAAATCAGTGATAACAGTACATACATATCCAAGATCAGGACAAATCGACACTCCGGCCACAAAGAAGTGAACCTCTACTTGAAGTTTAATAACACCTGGTTGAATGTCTACTGTACATTGGATACTGGAGCTCATGTTTGTGTTATAGGTGCTGAACAATACAAAAAACTTTGTAAAAAAGACTGCTTGAAACATTTGTGTCCTACTGATCTAAAATTAAAATGTTTTAATGAAACAGACATAGAAACATTAGGTGTGACTGATGTTGAATGTATACACAAAAAGAAAAAGTTTGTTATCAATTTTCATGTTGTGAATGTCAGTCATCAACCTCTATTGTCAGAATCTGCTTGTGTTGCCCTAGGTTTAATAAAATACTGTAATGTGGTATCAGTGGGCAATGGCAGTGCCACAGAAGCACAAAACATTATAAACAAGTACTCGGATATTTTTGAAGGTTATGGTGAGTTACCAGGAATTGTTGATCTGGAAATTGATGAAAATATTCCACCTCGCATTCAGCCGGCACGTCGTGTGCCTATGGCTCTCCGAGCACCTCTTAAAGACGAACTGGACAGGTTAGTAAAAGATAATATTATTGTTAAAGAGGAGTCTCATACTGATTGGGTTAATAATATATTAATTGTTCGTAAAGGCAAAAAGTTCCGTATCTGCCTAGACCCTATCCCATTGAATAAGGCTCTCAAAAGACCACATTTTCAATTTACAACGCTAGAAGAGGTTTTACCAGAACTTGGAAAAGCTAAAGTTTTTAGCACAGTGGATGCATTAAAAGGATTTTGGCATGTTAAGCTAAATGAAAGGAGTAGTAAGCTTACTACCTTTTGGACGCCATTCGGTAGATATAGGTGGTTAAGGCTCCCCTTTGGCATTTCCTCTGCTCCAGAAATCTTCCAACAAAAGCTATTATCAACCCTACATGGTCTTAAGGGTATTGAAGTAATGGCTGACGATATTTTAATATATGGGATAGGTGATACAACCGAGGATGCTATAAAAAACCATAACATTAACTTAGAAAACCTTTTAATAAGACTCAGAAAAAATAATTGCAAGCTTAATAAAGAAAAATTAAATTTATTACAGAAATCAGTGAAATTTTATGGCCATGTGTTGACTGATACTGGCCTAAAGGTTGATGAAGAAAAAATCACAGCTATCAAGAATATCGCAATACCTACAAACTCCAAGGATGTATTAAGACTACTAGGAATGGTAACATACCTGAGTAAATTTATTAAAAACATAAGTTTAAAAGTCACTTCTTTACGAGAATTAACAAAGAAAAATGCTTTATGGCAATGGACAGAAAAGGAACAGTTAGAATTTGATGAGATTATTTCATCTTTAAGCAGTCTACCAACACTTAAGTATTATGACATGAATAAACCTTTAATAGTAGAATGCGATGCCAGCAGCATGGGGCTTGGAGCAGCTCTTTATCAAAATAATGAGGTTGTAGCTTTTGCTTCTAGAACTTTAACAAGTACAGAAAAAAGGTATGCCCAAATCGAAAAAGAAATGTTAGCTGTGGTTTTCGCTTGTTCAAGATTCAGTCAATATATAACTGCGAATACTAATACTATTGTAAAAACAGATCATAAACCTTTGATAAATATTTTCAAGAAACCACTAGTAGAAGCTCCAAAAAGATTGCAACTTATGTTAATGATCCTTCAAAGATATGATTTAAACATAGAGTATATATGTGGAAAAAACAATTCTGTAGCAGATGCACTTTCCAGAGCCCCTACTCCAATACAGGATGACTCTCATTCTTTTAATAATGCTAAACAAATTTTTGAGATTATTAGTAAACATTCTTCAGCAAAATATCTGAAGGTCTCAAACAAGATAATAGAAAGCATAAAGAAAGAAATGGAGAATGATCCAGAGTGTCAAGAGCTCAAAAAATATATTGTAAACGGATTTCCAGATTATATTTCAGATATGCCTGAAAACCTCAGATGGTTTTATAAATTTGCCTCTGATCTGTCTATTCAGGAAGACATAATATTTAGAAATGATCAGATTTTAATTCCCAGGTGCATGAGAAACTACATGTTGCCAAAAATTCATAAAAGTCACAGTGGCGTTGCTAATTCAATTAAACTAGCTAAGCAAAATATTTTTTGGCCAGGCATGTCTGATGATATAAAAAACTTTGTAGAAAAATGTAAAATTTGCATAAAATATTCCCCATCTCTAACTAGATTCCCAATGTTGTCTCATGACATACCAATGTATCCCTTTCAGTATATCTCTATGGATGTGTTTAATGTAAAACTAAATTCACAGTCTCTTAATTTTCTTATTACTGTTGACCATTACTCAAACTTTTATGAAATTGATAAAATAAAAAATTTATCTTCTAGTGAAGTCATTAATATATGTAAAAAGAACTTTGCAAGACATGGTATACCACAAAAAATATGTACCGATGGAGCTACTAATTTTGTTAATAGAGAATTTGCTATATTTGCTGAAGAATGGGATTTTATCCATGTAACTTCCTCGCCACATTATCCTCAGTCTAATGGAATTGCTGAAGCTACAGTAAAATCTGCAAAGAAACTCATTCTTAAATCATATGAGGCCGGTGAAGATTTTTGGATATCTCTGTTACACCAGAGGAATGTACCAAGTGGTGGAGATGATTGTAGTCCTGCACAAAAGTTTCTATCTAGAAAAACTAGGACTTTAATGCCAAATGTACCAGAGCAACTCATTCCAGTAGTGATGACTGACATTCCAAAAATAATTAAAGCTAAAAGAGACAAAAGTAAATATTATTATGATAAAAAATGTAAACAACCCTTCTCTTTAAATATTGGTCAGAATGTGGCGGTGCAAATAAGTCCAGAACACACTAACACATGGAAATTAGGATTTGTTGTAGAAAAAGTTAATGAAAGGTCATATAAAGTGAATGTAGACGGGGTAATATATAGACGAGACTTAATACATATAAAACCATATAAAGGGGTATTAAAGGAAAATGAGGACATTCCAAACAAAAATAAAGACAAGAAGAAAACTGGTTTATTAGATAATTTTGAAAATAACGATCCAAATAAAAATAAATCTGCTATGTATGATAATACTGATTATGGTTGTGAACTAATTCTTGATAATAATGTGATTCCAAATTCAGATGTTAACCGTGATACAGCTGAGCCAATTCCGAGTCAAAGTCATAGCACTAGACCTGTAAGATCAAGATGTTTACCAGTAAGGTTTAATGACTACACACTGCATTAAATGTGTATCCATCATTTATGTATGATTTAGTTAGTCATATGGTTGAATTATTTCTAAGTAATTTTAAGTAAATTCTAATTGATGTTTTGTGTTGTAGCATAATATAGCATGATTTATCTAACAAGTGATTGTGACCTTAGTAATAAAATGTTAATGATTGTATTCACATACTGATTCTTTTGTTAAAACAGAGAGGATGTTCTGTGTTGTAATTATCTATGACTGGGATTTGAACAGCCATTGTGTGTCTGTGGTCACTGGTCCATGCAAGATGTGATGGACTTTGATTGTGCATTTGATTCTTAATAAAAGAACTTTAAATAGTGAATAGTATTTTATTAACATCCACCTTGTATACAAGACGACAAATCAAGCAACACAAAACCAGTTTATGCGGATCTCTCATAGTACGGGTAATCTATACAACGCGAGACCATGTTTTATTGGTTATGTTTTGCTTGGTGTGACATCGTGTGCCGTCGTTAGAAATCATAAAAATATTTTTTTACATGCTTTTCAACCACAACCAACATTATCGCTTTCTAATAGGTACATTCGATTTAAAAGCGTTTACACCTTACGACTTTTCATTCAAACTTATTTTCCGAAATGACTCAACCGATTTGAATGAAACTTCATACACATAAGCAGGATACATAGGTCTAAAAAGTTACTAGATTTTTTTTCGATAAATAGTGTTCCAGCTAAATTAGACCGGTTATAAATTATCTATGGAAACAGAAATTCCCAATTGTCTTTTTTTTTAAAGACATTTCCAAAATGTTTTTAGTAACTTTTTAGACCAATGTTTCCTGCTTATGCGTATTAAGTTTCATTAAAATCGATTCAGTCATTTCGCAAAATAAGGACTTGAAAGTTTGTATGAAATGCCGTAAGGCGTAAACGCTCTTAAGCACTTCGTCTATAAAAGCCCAGTCAAAAAACACGGTGACACAAAAAGCTATAAATTTACAGTATAACCTGACCTCACCGTGTATGAGCTTCCCATACAATGAGAGACCAGCTTAATTTGGTTTTGCATAGATTGGTCGTCGTGCGTACTATAAGATCATGACCGCAACAAAAACATTACCAAATCTTTTCTTGTAATATACAGGGTGATTGGTATTAGGGTGCTTTCATTGAAATAGGTGATAATAGACCTAATTTGCTATAACTTGATGTCCAAAGTGGGTTGTTTTGGAGAAATCGAATACAAAGGCAGATGTACTTTTTTTACAAATTGGTTTTTTCAAGGATTCATTCGTTTATGAGCTATCAGAAAAATATCAGATTAACATCATGAACGGCATATATTTCTCACAATCAGCAGTTTTTGTGAAGAGGTGGAAAATTTCCAAAAAAAAAACCTTAAAACTTCGGTTTCTCAAAAACACCTCAGCTTTGACCACAAGTTATCAGGTCAAAATTGTTGCAAATTAGGTCTAATGTCACCCATTTCAAGGAATGCACCCAATTATCAATCACCTTGTATAAAGATACCCATGAAGCGATCTAACTAGTTTAATGTACCCATTTATATCTGTACTAGTTTTATCCTTTTATAAGTCTATCATGGACGAAGAGCTTATAAGCACAAAACAAATCAACCTCTATAATGTCCCGCCATGCACAGCAAAGCGTTATGCATATAACTCTTAATTTTATACAGGGTACAACGAAGTGACACCAACGCACTAATTTTTAAATAAGATTACGTTTGTTTTAGCTTCGGTGTCTCTTCTACTACTCCTTGTATACAGGGTTATTTGTAAAACACCGACAACCTCTCAGGACTATGTTACTAACATCATAATCAACTTTTGTTCTATGACTTTTAAAAATTCGTCATATTTTAGTTCATCAGATTTTCATAATAAAATAAAAATATTTAAATTGAACGCTCTAAATGTTACCAAAACTAAAAGTAAGCTAACAAATGTTGTTGATTATGATGTTAGTAACATATTCCTCAGAGGTTGTCGGTGTTTTACAAATAACCGTGTATATTTATTTGATTGCGTTTTGGCGACGCTTCGGTGGATGCAGTCAACTTTAATGGAGCCCCTTGAAAGATACTAAATAAATCATTTCTAATACCATACGGAGAAAAAGATAACAGACTTCCAAAAAAAGAAGACTTTTGAAATAACGCGAAAATAACTTTATTCTCGAAGAATATGTTTTTTTCATTCACGCTTACTTGGCTTACACCGAGAAGTTATTAAAACATAAAATATCCGATTGTTGGGTGTTGTTAAAAATAACCCAAAAAAACTTTGGAGGCTGGGTGATCTCGTTTTACATTGTAACTACAAGTTACTATGATATGATTTTCACCTAGATCGTCAAAGTTGGAAAAAAAATGCGTCCTCCTTTTGGAAGTCAGTTAAAGAAGAGCAGCATTATATAGCAACTTATACAGTCTGAATCAAGAGCAAATTATTAATAGTTGTACTTCATACATAGTAGAGTCCGCAGCAAAATGCTCGAGCTTGAGAGATAAAAACCTAATCAATACTGAAATAAAGTTGGAAATAGCGTGCAAGATATAACCCAGTAAAGAACATGCATGAGCATTTTGATACTATAAATGTGTTATTATTAGAGAACGGATATTCGAATACATATTTAATTTACCAAAAGTTTGAGTGTTGACTAATATGGAGCGCGCTTCAGTACGGGAAAATTCCCGGTTTATTTAAAAAGAAGTTATTTTTGCATATTATTGTTTTAATTCAAATGAATTATGCCGATTCATATTTGCCATTTTATCCTATCCGATATTTCAGCAGTATTTGAATTCAAATAGTGGTATTTTTTTCCCTTGTTATATTCAACAAATGTATTGCCAGGTATTAAATGAATTATACATATTCGTTATGCTTTGAGAGATGCATTTTATACACACTAAAGAATTATGAAATTCCGTGATAGAAGTTGGCATTTAAAGAAGCCACTTTCATATTTTTCAACCATTTGCCGGGAAAAAACGAACTTTTATTTAATATGCATCCGAATTTCTGATCCCTAGTTATATTACAATCTTAGGGAAAATAATTACAATTATACAAGACCAAATAAAATGACTACTATGCGCTGGCAGATGTTAAAAGAAAAAAGAAGACAGGCAATTTCAAAAAAAGCTTCTAATACATCTGTGTACCTCATCTAATGCCCTATGTGTCATATAAGGCTCGGGTACTGTATTTTTACATACTTAACATGCTATAATTATACCTATATAATTGTACCCAAGCCTTAATATGACACATATATTATATTTACAAGGTGTTGTTTTGCATCCTCGTCAAAATTCAGGATGTTGTCACAAACGACATAAATAATCAATATAAATTAAGTTTATTATTAAAAACCACGTTTTTTTTTGTCGTTTAAATCTGTCAGCATTTCAGGATAATCCCCTTAACGTGGTTTAGGGAATAAGAAATTATCGAATAAATTTTTGAGATTTTGATTGTGTATGTGTGTAAGCGAGGATCTAAGGCGAGGATCAGACATGCAGCGTTTAAAACACGGGTGGTAACATTTTTTTTTTGGATAATTTTATTAATTTTATATTTTATTATTGATTTGGTTTGACAATTATTAGCATAGTTACCTCCTTGGATTTGACGAGGATGCAAAACAACACCTTTTATATTTTATCAAAATAGTACTTTTACTACAAGTTTATTAAAAAAAAAACTGATTAAATAACAACACGACACCACAAACTAACGCGAGCCAAAATCATTTATCATTATTTAATTATCGAAAGAAAACAACAACGTAATTTTCGAATTACTGACAAGCGAAATTAATTTATTTATAAGTGTTCATATCATCTGCCGAAACATTTCCCAAACTATCTTGGGATCGGCTTACAGTCTAATCGGACGCAGAGTACCAGTATGTTACATGGAGCGATTGCCTATCTGACCTCCACAACCCAGTTACTACTGGGTAATACAATACTCCTTGGCAAGACTGGTTGTCAGACTTTCTTGCCACGGATACCTGTAACGGCTGTCAAAGATCTACAAATGACAGCCGGGACCAACGGCTTAACGTGCTTTCCGAGGCATGGAGGAAACTCGGTACGTAATGGGTGGTCACCCATCCACAGATCAACCTAGGCAAGCGCGGGTTAAGCCTGAAGATTGATCAGAGCAGCTGCTATTATATATATTGCTGCCACAAGCTAAGTTCCTAAGTCTTCATAATGTGTTATGTAATTTTCAGATGCGGTGTCATATTGTTTTAATCAGTTTTTTTTTAGGTAGCCTATACAAGGTGTTGTTTTGCATCCTCGTCAAATTCAAGGAGGTAACTATGCTAATGATTCTCGTACCGAATCAATTATAAAAAAGGTTTTTTAATTTTTCTTTTTTACGGAAAGTGGTAAGTGGCAACCACCCGTTTTTTAAACGCGGCCCGTCTGATTCTCGCCCTATAACCTCGCATACACAAATAAAAAATCTCAAACATTTATTCGATACTTTCTTATTCTCTAAACCACGTTAAGGGGGTTATTCTCAAATACTGACAAACTTAAAGAACCAAAAATATCAGCGTTTATTAATAATTAACTAGGTACCGTAATTTTAATTGATTATTTATGTCTTTTGTGACAACCTCCTGAATTTTTACGAGGATGCAAAACAACAACTTGTATACCAGTTTCCAAGAGGCATAGCTCAAAGCTGTCATGCCTGTAATGCAAATTTACACCAAGACTAGGCGACACCTGCATACATGGCTATAAAAAGTCCCTTCACGAAGCCGAAAAGCACTTATCGTCCGTCATTGCGATCATTTTAGGGTTCCGTACCCAAAGGGTCAAACGGGACACTATTACTGAGACTTCGCTGTCCGTCTGTCACCAGGCTGTATCTCATGAACAGTGATAGTTGTTTTTTTTTCAGATTATGTATTTCTGTTGCCGTTATAACAAAAGAATACTAAAAACAGAGTAAAATAAATATTTAAGGGGGCTCCCTTACAAAATTGCTCTGGACCATACCTGGAATCTTCTAGTTACTGAGATATTGGACGGCAAAGTTCCAACTTTTTTACAAGTTTTTGAAGCGTTTAAATTTACTTTAAATACCTACATGACTATTCAATGCATACATCAGCACAATGTTTTGAGTGCGTTACATTGAGTCCTAGCGAAAACCGTGATTTTTCACCCCAATAAAAAAGTTGTTTCCCGGCAATAATTTTTGCGTATAGTTACTTAGTTTGATGTTCAGAATGCTTGGTTGACGGCTTCGTGAAGTGTCAATTTACACCTTGTATTTATATTGTATTGCGATATTGCATTTTCAACTCACGTCGCTGAGCCCAGAGTTGAAAATCCAATACCTGCTAATCCAGGTGTCTTTTAGTGTTAGCTAAAATAAATACCAGTCTCCCTCTAAAAGGCATTGCTTAAAGCTCTCGTGCCATTTCCATACAAGACGCATTAGCAGGAAACAAAGCTTATAGTTAAGAAATAAATGATAGCCATACAAGTATTGAAACCACAATAGTTGGCAAAATCAAATAGAAACGTACGAAATTTTCTGTTAATTTACAATGGGGTTTTTTTTTTGGGAAAATCCCTCCTCATTATTCCCAAACCACGGCAACTCTTGTGTTCCAGAATCAACAGTGGCGACCAACAGAAAAGCGCCGAGACAATGAAGCTCGACGAAGTCACAGAGAAACTATTTAACTGTCTTGGATCCCACGAGAAAATTAATCAAAAAAGAATAGCGGAGGAGTAAGAGAAACATGATTTCACTTTATTGAAGTGAAACTTCTCATGCGACTTACAACAAGTTTAACGTTTTCATGGAGGGGGAATATTTTCTAAAACTCACTAAGAGATGGCGCTATTACATGATTTGTGACTACGTAGTTCTACTAGGTAAGCAAGATGGCGTGCAAACAGTGATGCATTCGACTCTTCGGTGTGACCAGCCTTCGCTCAATTTCCATGAGTAGAATAACCTCGATAAACTTATGTAATAAAAAGTGTACAACAATAAAACAATAAATTATTATTTAGAAGCTCAATAAAATAACGAGAGTGAATGCGTGAAACTCGAACGCATGCGTGTAGTATTACGAAGTTTCACTTCTTCAGCGCGGAGGGACTCCACGCACAATTTTTTTATTTTGTTTTATTTTCAGGCGTTTCTGTTTTTAATAATCACCAACCAATAAATACACTTTTCTTTATTTTTATATTTGACAGATTATAGAGACAGTTTTAAGAAAGTTGCCAGGAATGGCAGGTATTTTCTATTTATTTTGCCAATCTGCAGTAGTAGCTATATTTAGTTACGAAAAATAAAAATGCATCAATTGAAAATATACTGAATTAAAAATTACATATTTGTTCAAATAAAGAAATTATATAGCTATCATCCACCAACGTTACACTGTACAGGATGAGAGGACGACGCACAAACGGTAACCAGGTTATCAAATGAAAAATTTCAATGCGGCTCCCCACATATAAAAATAGTACATCAAAACTTCTATGTGACAAGAATGATGTACAGGATACGAGGTAACCGTTTGTGCGGTGTCCCTGACATCCTGTATAAGGTATCTATTTACAGATTATAGTAATAGAAATCACAATCCATATAAAATACTAAACATATGGCAAGGATGACACATTAGCATTAACCTATGATGCGCTGTTGTAAGCTAGTCAATAATCAAGACCTGACTTTCTGAGATCTATTACATTAAAAAACAAATACATTCTACCAAAAGCCAACAAAATGTTTAATAAATAACTGTGAAAGTACTGTAGTTGTCTATTCCAAAGAGTAGATCTCTATGGAGAAGAACGGGCGAGAAACTCCATGGACACTTTTTTAAATCAGACTCTTGTTACAAAAACCTTGGTTACATCATTCATGTTCAGATGGTAGTACATTATGTGAGAACGATGTAGCAAGACGTTCACGTTAAAAGTGTCCATAGTAAAAACAAAAAAGATGAAATGATAAGTTCGAAATAAGCCGTGGCAACTAAGAGATATATAAACTATGATAGAATGCGATCCAAGCCCGCAGAAAACGCTCAGTTCAACGTGTGAAAAATCACCACATCAAAATTAGCTCAGTATACAACAGCGCAGCACAGCATAATGCTAATTAATACAAGGTTTAAGGGACACCGACGCGAAAACGCTAACCACGTACTCAGTATACACATCATTCTGAACCTCCCCACATAGAAATCTTATATCGGACATCATCTGCCTAGCCTTTTCCCCAAACTTTGTTGGGATCGGCTTCCAGTCTAGGCGGATGCAGCTGAGTATCAGTGTTTTAATGAAGCGACTGCCTATCTGACCTCCACAACCCAGAAACTGGGTAATACAAAACCCCTTGGTAAGACTGGATGTCAGTCTTTCGGCTGACAACTTGTTAGGATTTTTTCATTGGTAATTACAAAAAAAAAACAGCTGTTCCATACATTTTGACAGTGTAGGTATTGCACATTTGTAGGAAACAGATAAAAAAAAAACATCTGTGCGTGGAGTCGCTCCGGGCGGAAGAAGTGAAACTTCGTAATACTACACGCATGCGTTCGAGTGCCACGCATTCACTCTCGTGATTTTATTGAGCTTCAAAATAATATTTTGCTGTTTTCTTGTTGTATTATTTTTATTACATAATTATTACATAAGTTTATCTTGGTTATTCTACTCATGGAAATTGAGCGAGACTGGTCACACCGAAGAATCGAATGCATGACTGTTTGCACGCCATCTTGCGTACTTAGAACTACGTAGTCACAAATCTTGTAATACTGCCATCTCTTAGTGAGTTTTAGAAAATATTCCCCCTCCATGGTAGCGTTAAACTTGTTGGAAGTCGCATAAGAAGTTACACTTCAAAAAACAGCTGTTCCATACATTGACAGTAGGTATTGCACTTTTGTAGGAAACATTAAAAAAAATACCGATGAAAAATTTCTATTTAGGGGGGTTCAGATTGAGTACGTGTTAAGCGTTTTCGCGTCAGTGTGTCTTGCACCTTGTATAATTAAAGATCCCCTAATCTAATATAGAATAACATTAAAACCTTTTGCGTCGCAGTATAAAGATGCGGGTACACTTGGAAGTTCCAAGTTGGTGCGTTTTCGTGCTTCATTCTTCGTTCTGCATTCGCCGCTTTTACTTGCTGTATGTAGTTGAGGTTTAGGTTCTTCTTACGCTGTATTTTTAGAAGGAAGAATGTAGAATTGTCTCAAATAAGTTCACAAAATATTTGAAAACGGATATCATTAATTATGTCTCCCGTTTCCGTTTGTGTCGACTGGAAGCCGACACCAAAATAGTTTGCTTCCAGTCCAATCGGATGCAGCTGAGTACCAGTATTTTACGTGAAGCGGCTGCCTATCTGACCTCCACAACCCAGCAACTGGGTAATACGATACCCCTTAGTAAGACTGGATGTCAGACTTTTGGCTTCTGACTACTCGTAACGACTGTCAAAGATCTATAAAATGGCAGCCGGGACCAACGGGTTAACGTGCTTTCCGAGGCACGCGGTCACCCATCCACAGACCACCCTCGGCAAGCACGGCTTAACCTTTTTTTTTTTTTGCGGATGGGAAATCATCAAATGCCTTCTCCCGCTCTGGGCGGAGCGGGAGGGAGTGTCAGACTTGTACTGACTAAAACCCACCCATGTTCCTTCTTAGCCCTTTGTGTTCCAGGGCCGCGGTATCTCTTTCGAACAACCCGCAGCAGCACGGCTTAACCTTAAAGATCGTCCCATGCGGCTGTTATTATTTAGCCACGAGCTCCTCTAGGTTTATATGAAAGCAAAAATTAAAATTTGGAGGCACAATTTCAGTATAAGCCTCCAAAAAAAATTCACCTAAAATTTGGCCGTTCATAATGAACTCATAAATTGTAAAAGTAAATAATGCATATGTAATGATGGCATTTGTAAATGACAAATATTTATTTCACATACTTATAAGTTTGTGATAGAAATAAATGCTTGGCGCTGCCGTCCCAGGATTCAAATCACCAGAAAATTCACAAAAATCACCACCAACCTTGTCCCCATTGGAATGGTACTGATAAGTCTTGAGATAGGTCCCGAGACTTAGAATGTCGCACTGAGGACAACTCTTGTCTGCCGTGGATTTTAAGAGGCTGAGGATGTGCAGAAAGTCTTCAGCTACGTAGTGATCTTCTTCTAAAAAGAGGACATAACCTGGAATAGAAAAAATGAGGATTAAAGAAGTTCTAAAAAGGTGTTTGGGTAAAAGTGGCATGATTTTGTTAAAACTTTTGGTAGGGATATCTATTTTTTTTTGTAAATATGTGTAACGTAGCCTATGATACTCAGTAAAGATGTACCTTTTTAACGGTGAAAGAATTTATAAAATCGGTCGAGTAGTTTTTGAGACTAATTGTAACAAACAAACAAACAAAAAATCAAATGTTTCCTCTTTATAATATTATTATTATTATAAGTTTAGATAGATCCTATCTTAAAGATACAATTGTTATTTCTCGCGAAAATAGTCTTTGACCGGGTTTGAGTAAAAGTGACATAATTTTTGTAAGTCTGCAGCCATTTATGAAAAATATTTTTTTAGTATGAAAATATAATAATTATACCAAAATCATCATAGCCGAGGTATACACTGTGATTTTTTCAACTTGGCTTGGATCAAAATCTGAAACTATGAGGAATAGGGAAAAACACTCAAAGGAGCGACGAGCCCGATTTTGATGAAAACTAAAACTGCATCATCGGATTTTTAGAAAATCTATATTCCCTAGGGGGCCGTCCATTAATCACGTGTTTTTTTTTTTTTTTTTTTTTGCCTTGGTGATCCGTGGTGAGGTTTAAGACGAAGCCCCCGCCCCCACCCAAAATCACGTGTATTTTTAGTACCTACACAGAATCTTAATTTTTTTAGAATATTATCTTGAACGGCGAGTCAAGGTCACACTACAAGCCGCTTTAGGGTTTAGAAGCGCGCGTTTGATGAATAAATAAATACACGTGATATCTTACTACACCCCCCTCCCCCCTTGTGATATTTCGTGATTTTCGCTATACCCACTCCCCCGCCCTTTCAAGCCTCACGTGATTAACGGACGGTCCCTAGCCAGGATTACAACTCGTTGATTTTGGGAAAAAATCCCCTGTACAACATGTATTTTTGATCTAGTCTTTACCTGTATGGCCAGCAGTGCACTGCAGTTGGTTGAAGATCCTGTTAGCCTTCCACCACCAGTGATGCTTCGTCTGAGTATACTTCGCCTCCCGGTAGTGCCCGTGTAAGTCTGGATACAAAGCGTTGTTGCACTCTTGTTTTACTGCCCTGGAAGTGGCGTTTCAATTGTTAGAAAGAGGTTTATTGACATGAAAGCTTCTTTTTTAAGAGTTCTGTACCCAAAGGGCCATACGGGACCGTATTACTGAGACTTCGCTCTCCGTCCGTCCGTCTGTCACCAGGCTGTATCTCATGAACGGTGATAGTTAGCCAGTTGAAATTTCTAAAGATTATGTATTTCTGTTGATGCTATAACAACAAATACTAAAAACAGAATAAAATAAATATTTAAGAGGGCTCCCATACAAAAAAGTTATTATTTGATCGTTTTTCTAAAAAATGGTACGGAACCCTTCGTGCGCGAGTCCGACTCGCACTTGGCCGGTTTTTTTGAACGACTATAGCGAAGCAAAAAGGGTGGTTATAATTTTGACCGGTATGTATGTGTCCCTCATAACGTCTAAACTACTTATCATAATTTCACAAATGAGGTGTAATTGGAAGCGTTTAAAGCTTCCGCTGGCTATAGGTTATGTGACGTCACATTAGATTGGATATTGCTCCCTCTAGAGAACATAAAATAATGAACTACAATAAAAAAAAAGATGACGCCAAGGGTATCAAATGGAAGGGCTTAAAACGAGGACAAGAAATAATAACCCCAAAATAATTTTAAAATAAGAAACAAGTTCGAAAACTAAAACCCGACTACACGGGTTTTAGTTTTCGAACTTATTTATTCATCATCATCAGCCTATAATGTTCCCACTATTGGGACACAGGCCTCCTCTCTATGAGAGGCAGTGGGCTGTAATCCACCACGCGGGTCCAGTGCGGGTTGGTAGATGTCACATGTCTTCGAATTTTTAGTTCTAGGACATGCCGGTTTGCTCACGATGTTTTCCTTTACCGTTTTTGAGAGCAGCGGTGATGAAATAAATTACACAAAGTAATGCACCTGCCTGGGTTCGAAACCACGGCTTACTGCTCGTAAGTCGGGGCTGCCACAACTGGGCCACCGCTGCTATCTACTTATTTATTATTTTATACTAATCCAGTACTTAAAATTGTGATATACTATAGCCCATGTTACTCGGTAAAGATACAGTAGCTTTCTAATGGTGTAAGAATTTAAAAAATCGGTCGAGTAGTTTTTAGTTAAATCGTAACAAACAAACAAACAATCGACGGCACGGTTGGCGCAGTGGTTGAGCGATCGACTGCTGCGCTACGTGTCGCGGGTTCGATCCCCGCACGGAACAAATATTTGTAAGGCCTACAGATAGTTGTTCCGGGTCTGGCTGTTTGTGTATGTGAGTTTAAATGTTTGTAAACGCACCGACGATACAGTAAAAATTCCTAGTGTGGGGCAACGATAAAAAAAAAAAAAACTCTTTATAATATTACTAGCTGTTGCCCGCTACTTCATGCGCGTGAAAATTTTGAAATGGATGTGTGTGAAAAAGAATTGCCTATGTCCTTCCCCAGAATATTATCTATCTTCTTGCTATTATTTCATTACGATATCGTCAGCCGTTTAGTTGTGAAAAGGTAACAAACAGTTACTTTCGCATTTATAATATTAGTATGGAAGTATGGATTAGTGTAGATATGCTTGCATTTGGCCGCAACTCGGCTGTTGTGAAGCGATGATGCGGCCTAGGGTGGAGCACGCTTGCCTAGAAGAAACTGATCCACTCGAACTTTGAAGAGATCCAGATTATAATGATCAGGGAACAGAGAAGCCGGCAGTGGATTCCACAGACTACCGGTTCCCACAAACTCAAAACAAACAAAATAGGGGACCGGACTGGGTAAAGAAAACGACATTCTATTTTGTCCGTCAGACAGGTAATACAAAAATATTAGACACGTATTTTTTGTTTTATCAAAATATCAAAAAATTACTTAGTTAGAACTCATTAAAGTTGGAGAGTGGGGGCTTACTACGTCACAAGTGGGTATAAAACTTATCTACATGTGACGTCATGCGCCATTTCAAC
The DNA here is from genome assembly GCA_963082945.1 of Cerastis leucographa. NCBI lineage: Eukaryota > Metazoa > Arthropoda > Insecta > Lepidoptera > Noctuidae > Cerastis > Cerastis leucographa. Next base: position 3,679,052 of record OY720376.1, read on the forward strand.
TCAATATATCTCCGTAATTTTAAGACCACGTGAAAAAAGAAAAAATACGTGTCCAATACTTTTCAATAAACTACCCGACGGACAAAGAAAAAAAAAATAGGATTATCCCCTATTCTACTTACTGTTCAAACTTGGTGTCTCTGGGACAATCGTTGGGGTCCATCCCGGGAAACTCTTGAGGATGCGTTTGTATAGAATAGGGATAGAATATCTGCATCACCTGGAAACCACACAAAAAGAGATCTTAGTTTAAACTTAATACGTTATGTTTTTGAATGGCAAAAGGAGTCTTTAAGTTTTCCGAACAATTTTTATTTTATTTTTGATGTGAAAACTTCTTTAGCGGCGTTGTGCACCTTTGTAATGGGTAAAAAATGTTAAACTCGCGTCAGGACAAGTGTCCTGATCGAAAATTCGTAAGACGGATTGCCATTAGGTTACGAAGGAATTTGAACTTTATGACATCTGTCATTGAGTTAGGGTTTCCAAAACTGGATAATTATCTTATGCAGGTAAAATTCGTAAGACGGATTGTAATAGTTCTGAAATGTTATAAGTATTTTTAATGTAATATAAATTGTCATGTTTGTGTACGATAGCGCAATAAATGAATATTGTATACCACATAAATGATAATCAAGTTTTTTTCACTTCTGCCGGCACTCCCGCAGTCCAACCCGTTTTTTTTTAAATATAGCCCCATGGCAAAAATTCTCCTGTGCGTTTACAAACATTTAAACTCACATACATAAACAGCCAGACCCGGAACAACTATCTGTAGGCCTTACAAATATTTGTTCCGTGCGGGGATCGAACCCGCGACACGCAGCGCAGCAGTCGATCGCTCAACCACTACGCCAACCGTGCCGTCCAAAAAATTGTGACAAATGAACGCATCGATCGATAATAACAGCCGGAAGACTTGGCAAACTGTGCTTGCCAAGGTAGGACCGTGGATGGGTGACCACCATTACATGCAGTTTCCTCCGTGCCTCGGAAAGCACGTTAAGCTGTTGGTCCCGGCTGTCATTTGTAGATCTTTGACAGTCGTTACAGGTAGTCTGTAGCCCGAAAGTCTGACAACCAGACCATACTCTTTACTACAATCAACTATCTACTTTAGAACTATGTAGTCTAAGTTCACTTTTGAGTGAACATTTACAACGGAAGCTCCTAAATAAATCTCAATTGCAAAGAAATTTGAACCTTAACAAGTATTAGTTGGAAATCAATTTGAATCTTATCACTTAAGACATAAAGTTTACCTTAGTAAAGTCGATGCTTCTCACTAGGGCATTGATTTCGTCGTCGTAGTAGTCGTGTGAGAAGATAAGTAGAGTCCTGTCTATCTCCCGAGCTTGAGCTAGCGATACTATCAGGTGACGGAGGTAGGTCAGGCGGGTGTGTACCTGGGGACAAACAGACAGATTAAAATAAAATCACGCCTGCACGCGTAGCATGACCGCCGTAGAAACGGGCTATGTCAAAATCAAAATATTTCTATTTCACATAGCCCAACATGGGCACTTATAAAACGTCGACAAAAAGGTGCACGGTTCGGGTTGGTCGTTTCCTATGGAGAAGAACCAGCAAGAAACTACATGGTTACTCTTTTAAAATCATTTGGTTTTACAATATTTGATGTTACAGCGTTAGTACTTAAGTATGGGTGGATATCGTAGGCCTGACAATAAGTCGTTGCTTACTACAAAAAGTAGAACAAGATAAAAAAAAAAAAAGTTTATTTCAGTTCATTTTGGCTTAAATGCATGTTGAGGAGTCTCCATTTAGGCATAAAAAATGCCTGTAGTTGAAGGCTCCGCTCTTCCCTTACATTATAAACTTACAAATTGGTAACAAAAGAGAGAAAAAATAAAATTAGGGTACTATCAATAAAATTGTATGTGTGTGTGCGCGCGTGTGCGCATGTGTGTGTGTGCGTGTGTGTGTGAAAGGTTGAGAGACAGATTTTGAGTGTACGTGTGTGACTAAATGAGTGAGTAACAAAATTTTCTATTAGTTTATTGTTAGATCACACGTTGCAAAAGTAGCTCGGTCATCATCATAATTTAAATTGTGCAGCCATATAATTAGTTTCTTTTTGCAGTCATATATTTTTTTTATCATAAAGATATATTTTTTTATCATAAATATATATTAGTTTATTAATTTTATTATACAAATAAGCTGATCGTATTTCAAATTGTCTGGTGGCAAATTCTGTTTTGGTTTTGGGAACTTTTACTAATAAAATTAATAAACTAATAAAAAGTTACCAAGGATGTATGAATCTATAAGGCCTACAAGGTCCACACATTCACAAACAATCGTTAAGAACGAAGAAGAAGCTGTCGATGGAAGAATCGACCAACTGACACATTGTTTTTGTCTATCTGTCATTATGTCGATTCTTTCGTAGGCAATACTCGTTTCTACAGTGGTCATGCTACGCGTGCTGTAATCCCCTGCTGGTTAGGCATAGGGGCATCAACAGGGCATAAAGGGTGTAAAACACCTCCTAACGAAGCCGAAAGGTACTTGTTCTCCCTGTCATTGCGATCATTTTTTTGTTCTACACCGTACCTGGGAACCTTCTAGTTACGGAGATATTAGGGGTCAAAGTTCCAACTTTTTGACAAGTATTTTTTTTTAATACAAGTTTTTAATGTAAGATTTTTACTTTAAACACCTTCACGACCCCCGTACTATCCAATGCGTCCATCAACACAATGTTTTGAGTGTGTTACATTGAGTTCTACCACAAAACATGATTTTGCACCCCCCAAAAAAAAGTCGTTTCCCAGCAATAATTTTTGCGTAAAGTTACTTAGTTTCATGTACAGAATGCTGGGTTGACGGCTTCGTGATGAGGTGATTTACACCGTGTATTTTATTAATAATAGAAATTCATTGGTCTAACTTCATCTTTAAAAACCAAACGAGTTTTGAAAAAAAAAGTATTTAATTCTTATTCCGTCAAAAGAAGTTTCAACACAAACGTGATTTGACAATTTGTAAAAAAAAAACATGACAGCGTTGTCAATCTAAATCAAAGCAAAACTGCGAAGTATTATTTTTTATTTAGAACTTATTTATTATTAATAAATAAATCATTTGAAAATGTTAGACGAAGAGAATGAAAGCGATATGAGTTTAGTAAGTCTTTTCTTTAGTCGTATGGAGAGCAGCGGTGGCCCAGTGGTGACAGCCCCGACTTACGAACAGTAAGCCGTGGGTCGAACCCAGGCAGGCACATAACTTTGTGTATTTTATTTCATCACCGCTGCCCTCAAAAGTGGTGAAGGAAAACATCGTCTGAAAACCGGCATGTCCTAGAACTAAAAGTTGAAGACATGTGATATCTACCAACCCACACTGAACCCGCGTGGTGGATTACAGACCACTCCCTCTCATAGAGATGAGGCCTGTGTCCCAGCAGTGAGAACATTATAGGCTGATGATGATGCCACATAAATACAAACTCACATAGAAACAACGAAACGCCAACAGCGATCCTTACATACTTTTTTTACTTCGTCTACGTTCATACTTCTTGGGCCCTAAAATGGCTGCTCTAGCAGGATCATGTCTGTGGAATCCACTGCCGGCTTCTCTGTTCCCTGATCATTACAATCTAAATCTCAAAAAGTTCGAGTGAAACAGTTTCTTCTAGGCAAGCGTGCTCCCCTAGTCCGCTTCATCGCTTCACATCAGGCAAGTTGGGGTCAAACGCAAGCTTTTCAGTATTTAAAAAAACCGGCCAAGTGCGAGTCGGACTCGTGCGCGTAGGGTTACGCACCATTATTTATAAAAATGAGAAAAAAAAAAACACTTTTTTGTATGGGAGCCCCCTTAAATATTTATTTTATCCTGTTTTTAGTATTTGTTGTTCTAGCAACAGAAATACATAATCTGTAGAAATTTTAACTGGCTAACTATCACGGTTCATGAGATACAGCCTGGTGACAGACAGACCGACGGACGGACGGACGAACGGACAGCGAAGTCTCAGTAATAGGATCCCGTTTGACCCTTTGGAACCCTAAAAACATCATGAAACTTCTCCTTTTTCTAATACGTCAATTTTTTACCACGCTCAGATGAAACCTGATGAGGAACCTAAGAAGAAGCGAACCCCAGTAGTGATCAAGATCCCGAGACGGGAGAAGTCTGTAGAGATACCACCACTAAAGGTTCTGGTCATGACTGCTGGTATTAAACCAGAGCGTATGTGAGTGAAAAATCAAAATCAAAGTCAAAATCATTTATTACAAGTAGGCCAGTTACAGGCACTTTTGAATAGTCGAAAAACAATAAAAATGAAGCTACAGTCCCAGTCACGAGACATAATAACTGTGAAAGTACTGTAGTTGCCCATTCCAAAGCGTAGATCTCTATGGAGAAGAATGGGCAAACGTGAAAATATATAACTGACTAGCAGTGGCGTAGCAAGGGGGGGATGGCTGCACCTAGTGTCACCCTTTTTGGGGTCAACCGGTGGCAATTTCAAGAACAAAGTACAAATATTATGAAAACAAAATGTATCTTGTGTTACATGTTTTCTTTACTCAGTGATCAACTCTATTGTCCCAGGCGATCTTACTACCGGAATAAAAACTATACTATGTGTTAATCCTGGTTATAAACTGAAGTGATTTAATTTTGTATTTAATTTAATATTCGGTCAGTAGTTTTTGCGTGAGTTTCCTCCGTGTCTCGGAAAGCAAGTTGGTCCCCGCTGTCATTGGAGATCTTTGACAGTCGTTACAGGTAGTCTGTGGCCCGAAAGTCTGACATCCAGTCTTACCAAGGGGTATCGTATTACTGAGTTTCTGGGTTGTGGAGGTCAGATAGGCAATCGTTTCATGTAAAATACAGGTACTCAGCTGCATCCGGTATGACTGGAAGCCGATCCCAATAAATTTGGGAAAAGGCTGGGCAGATAAGAAATAAACATATTTTACTTACAGAAAACTGAGGCAATGTCTGGTCTCGCCTCTGACCCTATATGAGATTGCTGCAGCCGTTGTAGACAAATTGGATTTCCCTGAGCCCTTTTTATGGAACGAGGTGCAGGTCGCGGAATGGATGGGGGAGGTGGTCGGGTTGCCTCAATATAAGGTAAGTAAGGGGACTATAGAAGGTGTAAACTAGAGATGCCACGAATATTCGGCAACTATTCGGTATTCGGATATTCGGCCACTTTTTTCTTTATTCGGCCGAATATTGCAAACTATTCGGCCAAACACCGAATAGCAATTCATGAAATAAAAGAACGCAATATACAGTACTTGCAGTATGACGTACCAAAAATAAACAAATAAAGCGTGGCGTGACACGACCGCGACCTAATCACAAATGAAACAAAACTACCTCCGCCTACGTACCACTTTAGCGATGCAAGTTTAAACTCGTGACGGACGAGTTGTGACTTGACTCCCTCGGCGAGTACTAAGTATTGCCGAATATTCGGCAGACGAATATTCTGCGCTTCGGCCAAAAGCCTTGCCGAATATTCGGTATTCGACCAAATAACTATTCGTGGCATCTCTAGCGTAAACATTCCCTTCACGAAGCCGTCAACCATGCATTCTGTACATCAAACTAAGTAACTTTACGCAAAAACCATTGCTGGGGAATTTAAAAACCGGGAATTTAAAAATTAAAAAACCGGCCAAGTGCGAATCGGACTCGCGCACGAAGGATCTCCGTACCATTATTTATAAAAACGAGCAAAAAATCACTATCTTGTATTGGAGCCCCCTTAATCGATAAATGGGCTATCCTAACACTGAAAGAATTTTTCAAATCGAATCTGTAGTTCCTGAGATTAGCGCGTTCAAGCAAACAAACAAACAAACTCTTAAGCTTTATAATATTAGTATAGATTGTTCAGTAAAAGATAATCCAAATATTCCTATTGCCTTTACAGGAATGTATGATCGATAACCATATAAATGGAAGAAGACTCCTTCGATTAGAAGACCCATCAGTATTACCAGAAATTAATATCCATTATTTTGAACATATCAAAGTAAGTTTATGTACAACATCATCATCTGCCTAGCCGTTTCTCAACTATGTTGACGTAGGCTTCCAGTCTAACCGGATGCAGCTGAGTACCAGTATTTTACATGGAGCGACTGCCTATCTGACCCCCAGTTAGTACTTGCTAATACGATACCCCTTGGTAAGACTGGTTGTCAGACTTTCGGGCCACTGATTACTTGTATCGACTGTCAAAGATGTACAGACAGCGACATTAAGAAGTTACCCCCCTGGCGTACTCGGCGGGACTGTAGAGGGGTTAGCACCTAACATTGTCTTTAAAATTGACAGCCGGGATCAACGGCTTAACGTGCTTTCCGAAGCACGGAGGAAAGGCATGCGTTTGGCCGCTACTCATCTGACGTGAAGCGATGATGCGGGCTAGGATAGAGCACGCTTGCTTAGAAGACACCCTGAGCATTTAGTTTTTTCAACTATCGTCAAAAAAAAAATAGCAGCCCACATGTTTTCAGAAAATAACCGCAGCTGTCAGAAACGTGTTCGCGACTGACTACATTTTGTTTGCGAGAAGCGTTGGCCTGCCGTTTAGGAAGCCCCTGACTTACTGCACGTGGTTTAAGTCTAGGACAGGACCTGGTTGGGGTATACGACAGAATTGGACCAGGTAAGACCTTCTCATCATCAATGTCCTGCCCTTATCACAATTTATTTGTGGTCGGCGCAGCATGTCTTCTTCTTTCATACTTCTCTATTACTCGTCATCTCATCAGACACCTTCTTTCTTGCCATATCATCCTTCACACAGTCCATAGTTTATTTGGTCTTCCTCTAGTCGCATACCCATCGACATTCATACTCAAAACATTCCTCACGACCGATCACCGCACAGTTTTTCAGTCACAGGCCCATTTTCAGACTTCCTACATGTAAAATCAAAATATTTTTTGTTTACATAGGCCTACATGGGCACTTATAAAACGTCAAGAAAAGGTGCACGGTTCGGGTTGGTCGTTTCCTATGGAGAAGAACCGGCCAGAAACTCCGTGGTTACTTAAAAATTACGTAAACGTTACGTAAAAATTATCTATTCAATAAAAAAATCATCAAATAAATTCATTCGTGCGCTCACTTACGGACAACGCACTGTCTAAAAGCGGTTACAGACTAGCGTATTATTTTTGAGCGCGTATTTACACGTATCGGCGGAACCTGCTAAATTTTGCAAATCGAAAAATAAAACGCACACGCGCTTATTTCGGCGTGTGTTCGCGCGAAGTAAGTGAGGTTTCTATAGCAGCTCGCGCTTATACGCGCGGGAACTCCCCATGATCATTACATACTTTTTTCGCCTCGTTTACGTCCAAACTCGTACATATGCACGCCGGTTGCGAGTATCACGAACCTGACCTTTTTGAAGTCAACAAATCAGCTCTATTACAATGTATTTGGTGTCAACAACCACTTAAATATTTCAGGAGCGACATTCTACGATGGATGAAGATAATATTACCGAAACCTCTCTATCTAGATCACTGGGATTTGGTTTGGTACGTTACATTTTTACCCTTAAAAAATTCCTCGCAGGGTTTGTTCCCTAAGCAGAGCCTGCGAGAAATTTTAAAAATAGGTATTTGAAAAAACTAGTTCCACCGCGCTGCTATTGCCTGCCCCCGAAGATTGCGATAGGAAAAGCTGCAGTTCAGACCGATCATATTAAAAATGTTGACGTGATCGACGTTTTGTATTCCTTTTTATTCTCCTCGAAAACTGGTCCTATTCAGTTTTTTTTTTACTTTAAAATTGTAAGTAAGAGTGTTTGGGTTCCTATAGATTTCTTTTAAGTTGAAAAATTAATTAATTTTGGTGGGTCATATTTTCTTCACTTTTAAGCCGCTGGAAAAAAGGAAATGATAGGGAAGTGTGTACAGCAGACCTAGATATTGAAAAATATTGCTAGGGAGGCATTATTCAGGACAAAAAAGGAAGAATACATCTGTATGGAGAATCGCAGCTGTTCCCCTTAACTCCTAAACTGCTCGAAGGCTGCGCTGACGTCCATTTCGGGGGTGACCCCGAAATGGACGTCAGTTTAGGGGTATGAGGAACAGGGTGTAAAGTTCCTCGATACTCCATAGAAAAGGGAGGATCCTCCGGCCAGACAGGTGTTATGTCTGGCGGGCAACTGCCCGATAGTTGTTATCGGGTTTCTCTATATTTACTGAAGTCGATGTAAACTTTGCTTGCGACTTGTAGGACATTGATGTTAGTTTCTCCGTCGTATCATAGATGGCGCTGTAGTACTTTTTGTAGTATGTTGCTTTTTGTGGTCGCTACAGCATCAGCATCTGCCTAGCCTGTTTCGAACTATGTTGGGGTCAGGTTTCAGTCATCAGATAGGCAGGCAGTTTCTCCATATAAAATACCGGTATTCAGCTGCATCCGATTAGACTGGAAGCCAACCTCAACAAAGTTGGGAGAGACTAGGCAGATGATGAAGGCTGATGTCCTGGATAAGGTGTGCTCTTCGAATTTGACATTTATGCTCAGGTACCTAAAGCCAGACTGGCCCAAACAGATGGTAGGCAGAATAGCAAGAGCAGAACTATCTAAGGATCAAACATATCTACCGCAGTATACACCGGCGTACGAGGAGGTTTGCTACGAATACTTGGTAAGTACTTATTGAATGCGTAAGAAATCAGGAGGTCTACTCTCTTTCTCCGAAACGTAACTTCAGCAACGAACGAAAATTAAACGTAGTTACGTTTGTGACCCTACTCTATATAATTTGCGGACGCACACAATAACATTCAATACATTCGTTCATATTAATTGTCTGTAAATTCGAACTTCTTGTGTGCGTCCGCCTAAAGAGAGTAGACCTCCTGGGCCGTCCTAAAGCTCGTTGGGTCGGCGATATCGTCAAAGTTGCAGGGAACAAATGGATGAGGGACGCACAGAACCGGGAAGTTTGGCAGAAAAAAGGGGAGGCTTATACCAAGCAGTGGGTGTTTCCGTGCTTATATGATGATGATGAATCTAAATATTTTATTTCATGGGCATACATGGGCACTTATAAAACGTCGACAAAAAGGTGCTCGGTTCTTCGGGTTGGTCGTTTCTTATGAAGAAGAACCAGCAAGAAAGTCCATGGTTACTCTTTTAAAATCATTTGATTTTACAATATTTCTATTTGACAGCGTTAGTACTAAAGTATGGGAGGACAATTTACAAAACAATGTGTCTAGGGTATTTCGAACTTAGTTGACACAGTGCAAACAAGGTTAAACATCATAGAACCAGCAAAATAATTGACATCAGTAATGTGCGACGTTGCCAACTTTCAGAATGAGAGACTAAATCTCAAAAGGGGGCGACTCTTTTATCATAATCTACTGGCCACGAATACAGACTCTCACTTTTGCATCTACCGGGCATAAACTCAACTTTGACCTCCAGTATCTCTGTTACTAGTAGATTCCAAGGAACGGTCCGGAACCAAAAAAAAACGGCCAACTGCGAGTCGGACTCGTACACAAAGGATTCCGTACCATTATTTATAAAAACGAGCACTTTTTTGTATGGGAGCCCCCTTAAATATTTATTTTATTCTATTTTTAGTATTTGTTGTTATATTATGAACAGAAATACATAATCTGTAGACATTTCAACTGGCTAACTATCACGGTTCATGAGATACATGGTGACAGACGGACAGCGATGTCTCAGTAATAGGGTCCAGTTTGACCCTTAGGGTACGGAACCGTAAAAATGGCAATGACAGCCAGAACAAGTACCTATCGGCTGGTCTTTTGACACCCATCAAACTACATATTCCTATAACTTTCAGGCGCCGAGAAAATTCAAAATCCTACGCGATTTACCCTCCGCAGACCAGTACATCTGGATGGAACATCTTCCAGGCTCCCCTGCCAGGGTAGAGCCGAAAAAGAGGAAAACTGACAAAGAGAAGGAGGTAGTCCAGACAAGAAAAACTTCAAGGGCCAGAATTATGCCTAAGCCAATATCTCTGGCAGGTCTGGCTGGCAAAGACCTGATCTTGGCTAGAAGAAGAATGCCTAAGCCAAAGTTTTTGGCTTGATTTTATTGATTTTTCGCTCAATAGGGTCTAAGGGCTCAAACACATAAACACGTTACGACGACGCAACGTGCCACGTTGAACGACGGTGGCGCATTTGTAGAATTGCCACAGTTAATTTCGAGAAATGGACCACACTAGACGTGTTCTCCTCCTGCTAATATTAAGAAGACGGATAAAGAAGAAACAGATACAAAGAAAATACTGGACGTGCCGTGCAACGTGGCACGTTGCGACGTCGTATCGTGTTTATGTGTGGGAGCCCTTACGCCATATTGTTTTTCTAGACATTTAACAAATGTTTACAGTGCTGCGTGATTTTTGGGGCCATCTTTTAAGAGCGTTCACACCTTACGGCATTTCATACAAAATTTCATGTCCGTATTTTCCGAAAAGACATAACCGATTTTAATGAAACTTAATACGCGTAAGCTGGATACATAGGTCTACAAAAGGCTTAGGCGCAAAATGTCTCTTTCGCAAAATGTCTACTGGTAGTAAAATGTCTCTTTCTCATAATGTCGCTTTCGCAGAATGACTCCTTCTAAAAAGGTCGCTTTCTCACAATGCCGCTTTCGCAGAATGTCTCTTTCGCAAAATAAAGTTACTAAAAAAACATTTTCGAAATGTCTTTAAAAAAAAGGTAACTGGAAATTTGTGTTTCTGTAGTTAGTTTATAATCGGTCTAATTTACCTGAAATAGCCATATGAAATTCGGGGTTGTGAGCCATGAGGGTGCTCTCCCTCCCACTGTGGCACGGAACGATAGTAATGAGACAACAGCGTAACGCGGCTAACAGCTGATAGGTCGAATTTCAAACGGCTGTTGTGTTATTGTGATAAAAGTATGTAGAATGAGTGAAAATAAAAATATTTGTGAAAGTTGTCTGTTATCATGAGTACAATCACGTGTTTAAGTAATGTTCACTAATTCCAGTCTCCTTATATAAATTTTACTTACTTTGCATCGGGGTACTTTATGAGTTATTCTCTATAATATAAATTTTGCTTCTTCGTCTATATTATGAATGATATAAAAACTTCTTGTTACAATGTAGAATTAATACTTGACAAGGTTTTGTGTTTGACAATTTTGTTTTGTTTGTTCCAATGTGGAAAATCCTCGTGCATGTCCTCCGCCCTGGAGCGGAGTGATCAGATTCTAACTGACTAAAAACGACCCTGGTGTTCCCTTCCCGTGTTCGGGGATCATGGGAACTAGGGCACCTCCCACGATCCCCGGATATTGTGTTTGATACCTACCACAACAGAAAAGTATTTTATAAAGGGTGTAAAACACCTCTTAACGAAGACGAAAGGCACTGGTTCTCCCTGTCATTGCGATCATTTTTTTGTTCTACACCATACCTGGGAACCTTCTAGTTACAGAGATTTTAGGGGTCAAAGTTCCAACTTTTTGAAAATATTTTTTTGAAATACAAGTTTTTAATGTAAGATTTTTACTTTAAACACCTCCACGACCCCCGGACTATTCAAACCGTCCATCAGCACAATGTTTTGAGTGCGTTACATTGAGTCCTATCACAAAACATGATTTTACACCCCCCAAAAAGAAGTCGTTTCCCAGCAATAATTTTTGCGTAAAGTTACTTAGATTCATGTACAGAATGCTTGGTTAACGGCTTTGTGATGAGGTGATTTACACCGTGTATACAAGGTGTTGTTTTGCATCCTCGCCAAAATTGAAGAGGATGTCACAAAAGACATAAATAATTAATTAAAATTACGGTATCTAGTTAATTATTAATAAACGCTGATTTTTTCCCTCCGGCCGTGATGGCAACTGAGTTTGGCAACCAGTTGCTTAAAAATATTGGATATTCTTTTTACTCAAGCAGTTGCCAAAGACGAATGTCGATTCTTGATACGCACCTATAATATTTTACCTTTGCAGTTTCGCAACCAGTTGCCGAAGGAGTAAAAACTTTCTTGTTACTCAACCAAATCTGCTAAGAATTCAAACTTTTTTCAGATGTTCAGAATAAATTTTCTTTTGTTACTGACGTAGTTGACATCTATCATTTTATTTGCCTCTTGAGGTTATCGATTAATTGCAATATATGTGTAATACACATTAGATTACTGTATTTACTGCACGAGTATGTGTACGATTTAAGACCAGTATAATAGTCTGTTCCGGAGACATCAACATGTCTACTTTAAATGTATACCCAAATACATCTAACATTGAATTCATTAGTTCAAGAAGAGGAGGTGTTTCTGCGTTGTACGATGGTAGGCGTTACAGCCGTAAAAAAATATATGTAAATAAAAACTCATTTTGGAAATGTAGCCTTACAAAAGGATGCAGAGGTAATATTACTTTAAATACTCGTAATGAGATAATAATGCAAAGAGCACACGAAACCGATTGCAGACGTAATTTTGCGAAAACCACATTTTTGAAAAAATTGGATGATCTCAAGAGAGTGAGTAGTTGCAATTTTGAATCAATCCCCAAACAATACGACAATATGGTTCGTGATTTAAAAAACGATGGATATAATTTCGTCGGCGATATACCAAAGTTCAGCAGTGTGAAAAGTGACCTTTACAATGGGCGAAACAAAGTAGTTGGTACCACAAAAATGCGTTTCTCAAATGCTACGGACGTTGAAATACCCATGAAGTACCAACATTTTTATCTTTGTGAATATGAAGATGGAGATTTTAGAATCATTGTATTTTGTATTCGTGATGTGACAACAAAAATGAGTAATTTCAATCATTTCTTTGCTGATGGCACTTTCAGAAGTTGCCCAAAAGCCTTTAAACAGTTGTATACCATTCATGGCTATGATGAAATTAACAATATCATAACTCCATTATTTTTCGCACTTCTTCCCGATAAAAGAAATAACACATATAAAATTTTGTTCAGTATAATTAAATCTCAAATTCCTACCTGGAGTCCAAAAAAAATTACATTGGATTTCGAAATTGCAGCAATTAATGCATTTAAAGACATATTTCCTGGTATACTTTTTAAGGGATGTTACTATCACTTCAACCATGCGTTATGGAAAAAGGCGAAGGCCTTACAAATAAAAACTAGAGTAAAAAAAAGGCATGTGGCGAGATGTATTGGAATTGCACGGTTACCAAAAAAATACTTAAGAGAAGGATATGATTATGTAATGGCAAAAAGACCTGTTGGTGAGGAAATCAATATGTTTAATAAATATTTCCAAAAGCAGTGGGTTAATAAAGATTTTTTTGCTGAATCTTGGTGTGCGTGTGGATTGAGAGATCTTTTCGAAAAACTCTTCCAATCCCACCCAAATTATAAGAGGATTTAGGAAATAATTGTTAAAACTTCATGGTAAGGTATAAAATTTGTCAAACCTAAACAAAGAAAGTTAGAACTCATTAACTGGATCTCTCAATCTGGACAACTGAAGAAAAAGCCATAACGCGTATCCAAGAATATACTGCCTATGTGTTTATAATTTGCATTTTAATTAATTGTAAAGGATTTGTGAAAGCTGCTAAACAAAATTTCGATTCGTTTCAAAGCCACGTTTAAGATTTATAACAGTTTATATGGATCACTCAGAGTGGACAATTTTCAGTTGAGTGATCTTGTAAAACACGACCTAGTACTGAAAAAGTATGAATAATTATCATGTTTATTACAAATTATGCTTCTGGGAGAATTTGTAAAACAAAAATCGTGATTGAAATCTTACTGGTTCAAGGGAAAATGAAAATTTTGTTTTTTGTCGATCGTCCCAACTGAGAGATCCTTATTTCGAACTATATTTAATAAACCAAAACTTATAGGTAGAAGGTAGATCCATCAGAAATTGTTAAAAAGATTTTACTAAAATTTGACGATTCAGTCGTCCCTGTAAGTGTTATACTTAAAAAGATAAATCATTTTTTACAATCCTTAAGGAAAACGTTAAGTAGGGTAGACACACTTTTTTATTTCGTCCGATTTTTTTTTTTTTTGGGTGACGTTAGGCCTACGACAAGACTTCTTTATCCCAATGATGTTCGTATGATTTGTTCACTGATTTATCTAACGGTTGTAACTCATGGGTAGTGTTAGAGGGTAAGCAATATAATACGATTTGGTTTTCGTCTGCGGCATCCACAATCCTAGCATCCAAATGCGAAGCAGGTCCATCAAAAACTAGCAAACATTTTCCAGGCGACTTGTAGTTGCCAAGATGATGGATGAAATCTATAAATAATTCAGTAGTCATGCTAACCTTTTCGTGCCATTTTGACTATAGTGCCATCAGGCAAATTATCGTTAAATTCAGGCCTTAGCCTTTTACCCTTGAATATTATCATTGGTGGTACTGAATTACCTAAAGCATTGACACATAGCGATGGTGACGTTTTCAGCATGCTCCTGTGCAATAAAATGTACTCTTTTACTGCCAATTTGTGCAAGAACATGTTGTTGGTGGTGCAATGTTAATCGACAGCCTTTTTCATCTATATTATATAAACGTTCTGGATGCCGAAAAATTTCTAACTCATCATATTTTTTTTTATTGCCGTTAAATGCTGTTGCATAATGTACTTGTTCAATTTTTAGCCCTTGCAGAGTTCATAAACTGTGTTTTGCGAACTGAAATTTCAGGGTTTCGTTTCGAAAAATTCGAAAGCCATTTTCTACCTGCTATGCATTTGACGTCATTGAAAGTATTTAGAATTTCATTGGCTTGACAAAATAAGTAGGCTAGCTTTCTTACAATCTTGCGAGTCAACGGAACGCTTACTTGAGCAAGTATGTAATTATGAGTGAAATTAAAAAAAAGTTTAATATAATTTATTATAATAAAAATAAAGTATTTTTTTGGTTACCTTAAAATTTCTGAACTTTTTGTGTGTAAGATTTACTTTGAATTAGAATTACGAACTTAGAATTCCTTAGTAAGAGCACTACACATACAGTACCTAACTTAGCAGAAACTTGTCATTTAAAAACGTAATTTTATATTTGCTTGTGAAAAGCACAAGCTTAAGCGGGAGCGGCTGTCTAAGGACCAATAAGCGTTGTGTATTTTGAGGGGAAACGATCTATATGAGATAGGTTGTCGTCGACACGCAGGTTATTCAGAGAAAAAGGACTTACTTGGAAGCTGGTAGGTGATCGTTTGTAACGATGGCTGACTGGAGTGCGCGAGTTGATGTCCAGCCCGTGATCCGGTGACTTCTTCCTGATTCACTTAATATCCCCTTGTCGGCCGACACGTTTCAAACCCAAAGAAAGGTTGCGGGCGGTAGATTACACGTTTAAAAACCCAAAAAGGGTTGCGGGCGCGGGCGGTGATTTTAAGTTGACGGTTATGAGAACAGTGGAGTTGTAACTGATTTTTCGTTTTCTGCCAAATCATCGACGGACGCGAGCTTCATTGGATCTCGTGTGGCGGTGCTCCTTCTCTTTCTGTCACATGGGCGTGTAGTAGGAGAGAGGGAGAGGGGTAGAAATGGATAGCGGTCGACAACTTGACAAAAATATTATATTAGAGGCGGGTTAGGAAGCATGATGCATACCACGTTCGGATATACTATAGAAACTTGCGTAAGCAATATTATTTAAATTATGTAGTGAAACCAGACATAAACTTGTATAAAAACGTTTAAACAGCATCATAATTTGAATTGTACCGGTAATGATTCCGACCGGCGATATGGTCACCCTACTCAACGTTTTCCTCAAGGATTGCAAAAAAATGATTTATCTTTTTAAGTATAACACTTACAGGGACGACTGATTCGTCAAATTTTAGTAAAATCTTTTTAACAATTTCTGATGGATCTACCTTCTACCTATAAGTTTTGGTTTATTAAATATAGTTCGAAATAAGGATCTCTCAGTTGGGACGATCGACAAAAAACAAAATTTTCATTTTCCCTTGAACCAGTAAGATTTCAATCACGATTTTTGTTTTACAAATTCTCCCAGAAGCATAATTTGTAATAAACATGATAATTATTCATACTTTTTCAGTACTAGGTCGTGTTTTACAAGATCACTCAATTGAAAACTGTCCACTCTGAGTGATCCATATAAACTGTTATAAATCTTAAACGTGGCTTTGAAACGAATCGAAATTTTGTTTAGCAGCTTTCACAAATCCTTTACAATTAATTAAAATGCAAATTATAAACACATAGGCAGTATATTCTTGGATACGCGTTATGGCTTTTTCTTCAGTTGCCCAGATTGAGAGATCCAGTTAATGAGTTCTAACTTTCTTTGTTTAGGTTTGACAAATTTTATACCTTACCATGAAGTTTTAACAATTATTTCCTAAATCCTCTTATAATTTGGGTGGGATTGGAAGAGTTTTTCGAAAAGATCTCTCAATCCACACGCACACGAATCTTGTTGTTGTGAAACTGAAAAATTTAGAACTAATAACAATATAGAGGGATGGCATAGAAAGATCAACAGTTTTATTGGTAAGAAAAATCCAACGTTGGACACTGTCTCGAAATTATCAGTCCATTTGTTATCCCATTCTAAAGACATATTAACTACCTACTAAATTCGAAGTGTACTTATAATTTCAATTTTGTTGCAAATGGGGAACCTAGTTGTTAATTTTCAGTAACTTTAAGCTGTAGTTAGGTAATTACATGGAATAAAGGCATATACACCTATATTATGTTGTTTTCACGATATTATTATTTGAAACATAATGTACCTACCCTTGTTCCCTTTCGATGACGCAACTCTTAAGAAATTTAATCAAACAAATTCAATAGAAACAAAATTTTATATGCATCTGATTGAAAACATCCTAATTTAATATAATACAGACCTTAGTCCTTATTTTGATTTCCACAACTGATGTTAGTTACGAACTGAGAGTGGTAATTCTTCTTAAGTAACCACACCTTTTGAGAAAATCTTAGTTGGCAACTAGGTGCGTATCAAGAATCGACATTCGTCTTTGGCAACTGGTTGAGTAAAAAGAATATCCAATATTTTTAAGCAACTGGTTGCCAAACTCAGTTGCCATCACGGCCGGAGGGGATATTTTAGTTGTTCAAGTTTATTTAATTTTTTGCTATTCGGGAAACTTACAGCTAATAAAAACAACATTCCTTAACGATACGGATTTGAAGGCCATTTACAAGTTTCCGCAGATAAACGAAGAATTAATTATTGAATAAACTTTTGAGATTGTTTGTATGTATGAAAGCGCGGTTATATGGCGAGGATCAGACGAGCCGCGTGTAAAACACGGGTGATTCACACTTACCGATTTTCGTAAATAAGAAAAGAAAAATTACCTACCCATTTTGTTATTGATTCGGGACGAAAATCATTAGCATAGTTACCTCCTTGAATTTGACGAGGATGCAAAACAACAACTTGTTTTTTTTTTTGCAAAAAGGTTTTTTTTATTCTAGATTTAATGGCTTACCTGTATCGCTATAATAACAGTGTCGTTTTGTACTGCACCGAAGATATCTTCGTTGTATATCGTCTGCGCGTCATTGTCCCTTTTGATCGCCCGCTTGATTTCAGTTATGTTCTTAACTGTTATACGCTCTGTGGAATTCGCTGGAAATAGAAAAAGAGAATATTTTAACATAAGGGCCGTCCATTAATCACGTGATGTTTTTTTAGCATTTTTTAACCCCCCTCCCCCTATGACGAAAAAATAAATACACGTGATATCTTACTACACCCCCTTACCCCCTTGTGATATTTCGTGATTTTCGCTAAACCCCCTCACGTGATTAATGGACGGTCCCATAACATCACGCTTGTAATCCCCGAAGGGTTTGGCAGAGATGTATCTAATAGCACACCCACATTTCGCCAGTTATGTTTTAGTCCCATGTAATAGGGGCGAGCCTATTGCCATCAACCGGGCGCAAATCCAGAGTCCGTGGCTGCTACAGAGAAATTCTTAATTGAAAAACCCAATAACAATTAATTTATTTTTTTAATCTTATCTAGATACATTTTATTACATTTTACAAATTAATATTATTTTTAAAACTAGATAACTATTATAACAACAAATTATAAAAGGGCGTCAAAAAACTCCTCCTCAACGCTGTCAACTGATAACGTGCCCAAGAGACTGGCGGCGTTGCCACGTTGTATGGCAATACTTAGCCTCTGGCCAAAGTAAAACCCAGCCCTTGGGTCACGGGAAGTGTCAACTAGGCGTTTAGATATTTCCTTGAAAAGGCTGTGAGCACTCGGACCCCACGGCCCAATTAATTAACCCAGGACCTCGAAAAAAAAAATCGAAGTCATTACATCTATCAGCCTGCACTGGGCCCGCGTGGTGGATTACAGCTCACTCCTTCTCGTAGAGAGGAGGCCTGTGTCTCAGCAGTGGGACATTACTGGTTGATATGCAAAGGGATGGTCCCTTAATGACTTTTTTTTTTTTTTTGGTATCTCGCGTTCAGCCTCTGACTCTGGCTTCTGCTTAACCGGTCAATCCTGTGGATGCCTAGAATTTAAGGCCTCCAGCCAGGGCAAAAAGCTTATAAACTAAGCGACAACACGCTAAGGGCACCCCCTGCGAGGTAAGGGCCTCGGCTTAGAGCGTCGCTAGGGGAGGGCAGCAAAGGGACTGGCTGGATCTGAGTGATTTCATTATTTAGGGGCTGATTTAAAACTCAAGGCTCAGCATCGCGGGCTGGCTCGAGCAAGGGTCGGGGGGGAAACCCTTAATCACGGTTTTTAGGACACTTTTATAGCCTCCTTTTACGTTTCGTGATATTTCGTGACTGTCGTGAAGTTTTAAGCCTTTTTTTTTTTGAAAAGATCAGGTGGTCTACCATGACGTCTTTAAACATTATTGTTTTACTCCTTTCCCAGTGTGGGAAAGAGATGGCGCTAGACATCCTGTATAGCTCCGTCTCTTTCCCACACTGGAATGAGAGTAAAACAATACTGCTTTAAGACGTCATGGTAGGCCCGCTGATAAGTTTTAGAAACCGTTTTTTTATTTAAATCATCGGTTCGCTTGCTCGCGTGTCATTTTTTTTATTAGAAAAAATAGTCACACGTCACATATTAAATTATTTATTATAGGCCCACGAAAAAATACACGGGGATAATTCAAAAGCGCAGTCAGATCATTAGTTATCAGATTTAAAGCAGAACCAAATCAGACATAAAGGGTGTAAAACACCTCTTAACGAAGCCGAAAGGCACTGGTTCTCCCTGTCATTGCGATCATTTTTTTGTTCTACACCATACCTGGGAACCTTCTAGTTACGGAGATATTAGGGGTCAAAGTTCCAACTTTTTGACAAGTATTTTTTTTTAAATACAAGTTTTTAATGTAAGGTTTTTAAACACCTCCATGACCCCCGTACTATTCAATCCGTCCATCAGCACAATGTTTTGAGTGCGTTACATTGAGTTCTACCACAAAACATGATTTTACACCCCCCAAAAAAAAGTCGTTTCCCAGCAATAATTTTTGCGTAAAGTTACTTAGTGTACAGAATGCTTGATTGACGGCTTCGTGATGAGGTGATTTACACGGTGTATTTTTACCTAAATGATAATAAAAACTATTTCAGACTAACCTGTAGAATTCCTAGGATGTACGGTTAAGTACTTATGTAATTCAGGAGGAACCAGAGCTAGTACCTGCTCCGAAGTGTCGTTGGCATTCATCAGCTCTTCTGAAATCAATCGTTTCACTATAAGAATATAGTTCAGATTACATTGTGCTGTAGCTAGCAGTTGTTCCCTTTTAGATGAGATGACGAAGATGAAAGAAGAATGAATGGTATGGTTGAGAGAATAGAGTTGAATTTGGATTGTGCTGTGCTGTAGGTAGATACACAAAGAGTTGACAATGTACCTACTCTTCATTGGTTAAAACAATCTTAACGAGAAACGAAACGAACCAAAAGTGCAATTCTCTCAATATATGGTGTTTTTTGTAATAATATTTTGAATTAAAAGAGTGTCCATGGAGTTTCTTGCCCATTCTTATTCATGGAGATCTACGTTTTGGAATGGGCGACTACAGTACTTTCACAGTTATTATGTCTTGTGACTGGGACTGTAGCTTCGCGTTTTTTTTTTGTTTTGAATTTCAAGAGTATCAGTATCGGTCTAATTGAAATGCTTGAATTTCAAGAGTATCAGTATCGGTCTAATTGAAATGCTATAAGTTTGAGTCGAAGAACTACTTTATTCATACTAAAATTATAAATCTGAAAAAGTAAAGTAACTCTGTCTGTCAGTTGATCTGTAATCTTTTCGCACTTTAATAACAGCGGAACGCATCATCTGCCTAGCCTTTTCCCAAACCATCTTGGGGTCGACTTCCAGTCTAACCGGATGCAGCTGAGTACCAGTATTTTACATGAAGCGACTGCCTATCAGACCTCCACAACCCAATAACTGGGTAATACGATACCCCTTGGTAAGACTGGATGTCAGACTTTTTGGCTTCTGACTACTCGTAACGACTGTCAAAGATCTACAAATGACAGCCGGGACCAACGGCTTGACATGCTTTCCGAGGCACGGAGGAAACTCGTTATGTAATTATGGTCCCCCATCCACTGATCAACCTCTGCAAGCACGACGTAACCTTAAAGATCGACACGTGCGGCTGTTATTATTTAGCCACGAGCTCCTCCACTTTAACAACTGAACACATTTCGATTAAATTTGTCACACGAGTAGGTCATGACATGACCAGGTATATGGAGTTGGATATTTTTTAACCCTGTAGCAAGTTGCCGTGCGAAAATTTTCGACAGCCATGCGGGCGAAGTCGCACGCAAAAGCTAGCTTAATAAATTATGGAAATATCTATTCTATGTAATATTTTTATCTGTGGGAAATGTGTCAAGTTTTCTAAAATTACGTAAACTGTGCTAGTTGCCACTGCTTCTGCTAATTAAACGCATTACTGTACATGACAGACTAATGTCATAATTATTCTGATGTTGTCCAATGCAATGCAGATGCAAGGGCTAAAAGTATTTTGTGGGTAGAAATTCTTTGGGACAAACAATTGTTGTCGTTGCAAGAAGTAGAATTTTAGGGTACCGTTGCCGTAATGGCGATAACCGTTATAATTTCCTCATTTTGTCGGTTTTGTTCATCCTCATCTTGTCTTTCTGAATGTAACTCGGGTTCTATTTGCATTTTATATCAAAATATTTTATTTCACATAGGCCTACATGGGCACTTATAAAATGTCGACAAAAGGTGCACGGTTCGGGTTGGTCGTTTCCTATGGAGAAGAACCGGCAAGAAACTCCATGGTTACTCTTTTAAAATTATTTGGTTTTAAAATATTTGAATGTTACAGCGTTAGTACTTAAGTATGGGAGGACAGGGTAGGCCCGACAATAAGTCGTTGCTTACTACAAAAGATAGAACAAGATAAAGCATATAAAATTGGAAAGGCGTATGTGGCAATGATGTGAAATTACGATAAAAACGCAGGATGAAATAAAATCCTACGCATATTAGCATGTGAGGTGTCGTTGGATCAAAGATAATAAAGGTCAAGCGACAGGGTGGCCCGCGAAATTCAACTTTTTAAGTACTGAAATAACCTTTTAATGGGAACAAATGAAATTAAAAGGTTGTATTGATGATTTTCATCATTATGATTCTTAAACACATCGGTATTACGGTCGAAAATCATATTTTGATCAACATATAGCCTGACAATAAAAAAAACGTTTGAAAGAAAAATTTGAATTTCGAGGTCTACCTTATCGCTTCCACCTTAACATCATTTTTAAATTGGAAATAGCGCCATCTATGGGTAGTTTACGCAAACTGCTAGCAGCACAAATAAATTCGTATCCTAATACACAAAACACACTTAGGATCCACAGAAAAAAAGGACCCAGATATATTTTACAGTACCGTGTACTTAAATATGTTTAAGTACACGGTACGAATTTTAGAGAAAAATAAAGGTTCTGCTTTGTAGAGCGACGTTTCTGTCTTACACATTTATGTGTAAGTTTGTTTCAAAATTCAATACCACGATGATGCACTATAGAGTACTTAGATTTTTAGACACTGTTTTCATTTATTTATCTCGAACCTTTATTTTCACGGATTTTTAAAACACATGAAATAGCTTGTTTGGCATCACCGATGACTGAGGTAGTCCTGAAAACGCAACAAAAAGCCGTTTCCTAATAAGCAATCATCGCCGACAGATGGCGCCTTTTGGTATTTTTACACGAATGAGTGAAATATGAAGTTGGCGATCGGATATTGGCGCGAGGATTGCTTATTTTAGGAAAATCACATTCACACGCATTGATCAGCATATTCTCGCATCTTTTTCCCTTTCTGCCACTGACAACCGTTTCTTTAAACAAATAAAAGTGATTACTTGAGTAAAAGTAATTATTTAAAATACGATTTTTATTCTTTAGTTTATTGCTTGAAATTGAACTGTCAAAAGTTAGAATTTTTACTTTTGCTTGCATTGACGTTTCTTACTTTGTTTAAATTCTTTACTATTGGATAAAAATGTTTGCTTGCATAAGTAATTTCTTAAAGTCAAGTTGACTATAGATGCGGGTGTTAGAATTTCAACCCACTAAACTGCTCGCACGCACGTTAAAGTGCTTCCGATGTTAATGAATGCCGATGCCTGCGACCGGACTTCTCGCTCTACCAAATGACATTTTTACGCGACAGAATGAGATGGAGATACCAGATAACACTGATCCGTGCATGAAAATGTGATTTCACCCTCAAAGTAGTAAGTTCACACAAAGTAGTGAGTTATTTACAAGTAAAAATAAAAGTAAGTTAATATATATAAAGTTAATAGTATATAGGCAATATTATTATGATTGACAGTGTTATACAGAAAAAGATTACAAAGCGATCCTCCGAAATTCAATTTTTATTGACGAAAAAGTTATTTTCTAAATATCTAAATCAAACTTCATTTATTCAAATTTATGTTCATAGTCAGCATATTTGGACGTCAATAATACATTAGACAGTCCCACAAAGGGCCAACTGCCTAGCGGGGCAGAGAATTTGCCAAGAGCTGCTCAAAATATTGGATTAAATATGATTTGATTATACAGGGTGGAAGTGACTCCGACGATAAAACGGCTTCCACGTCAGTACATCTTTGTCAACCCAACGTCAAAATGTTTGGAAGAGCTGATATTTTTTTAAAATTATCGTTGTAAAATTAAAAGTGGGTGGGTTCAGAATGATGTGCTGATTACGGGGTAACCGTTTTAGAGTCGTGTCTCTTCCACCCTGTATAGATTTACCAAGATATGTAGTAAGTACGTGGAAGAATAAAGGACAGTTTAAATGAAATTACATAAAGTTATGCCAGTTTTCCCCGAAGTCTTGGGCAGAGGTGTATGAAACATAATCTTAGAATAAAAACTGAAGATACACATACACACAAAACAGTAAATGGTTTAGCTTATTTTTCACAATATTTAGCGATAAAATACATAAAGTAAAATTTTAATTTTAATAACGTTTTTGTTTGCACACTTATTCACTTTTGATAGCTTCACATGTACAATTTAGAAAAAAAAATAGCGAATAGACAAACATAGAAAAAATATAAAATAATAAAAAACCTTGATATGGCAATATTAGTAGTTCTGAATCCAATTTTTGGTTAGGATCGTAATCGGATTCATTATCTGAAAATTTTAAAAATTATTTTCAATTTAGTGCGCTCACATAGAAGGATAAAGTAAAGTTTATTCAACAAAAAGTAATATATTTGTTTTTTTTTTTATTACTATAATCGCGAATATGAGACAAGTTTTAAATGTAGTATTTTTTTAGCAGTGTTATCCCGTGAATATTTTTAATTTTTTCTAAACTGAAACTTTCGGACGCAAAAAATAATCCTCAAGATTTGTACTAAAGTAAAATAAAATAATATTAGAATTTAACAACATTAAATTGATTAATATAACTCCTACATCCTGTCTCACATAATCAAGTGACTACAAAAACAAAAATTGAAAAGTATATGTTTAATAAGAGGGGGCGAGAGATCTACTACAAGGGTTTGAATAAAGTGAAATGTCAAGAACTATGATATTTTTTTTTAATCAAAATACTTATACCTTCTAAATAAGTTTGAATAAAACTTACAATAACACACTCAAATAACTTAACAAAATCAAAATGAGAAAATTAGTCTAAAAAACAGAAACAAACAAGATGTCAAATATACTATAACTAAAGTAAAATAATAAGAAGATGAATCCCCAAAATAATCTGTATGAAATGAAACCAATAATAACAAAGTGAAACAAAACATTTATAAACCTTTCATAATGTCGGTTGATAAACTTTTAATCAATAGTCCTCGCAATATTATATCTTTATCTGAAATAATACAAAAATAAAAAAAAGGTGTAAGAAAGCAAAAACAATTAACTTAATTACTACTTGGATTCTAAATAAGAATATTCCATTTTTATAGAAGAATCCTCTTACTTCGCTAAATAACCATTTCGTGTATTACTATTATGCTATTTTGTGCGCAATGTCCAGAAAAATGAGACAGTGCAATCATATTTGGGAAGTATTTTTTTTTTTGGGGACAGTTTTGTGTTGTTTACAGACTATTTCCTCACTTTTATGTTACATAAGCGAAGATTTGTTACTTGGCTGACATAATATATTATACAACAGAAGTATAAGTTTTCTAAGTAGGCTGGGTAAGCAAAACGAATAGCGTTTTGCTTACCCAGCCTACTTAGAAAACTTAAAAAAAATATTGGTATTGTGTTAGCGAAAACGAGCATAACATTCAATGCCCGTCCTTTGCAGTCCTGTTTGAAAGTGTGCTTCAGTAAACAAAAAATACAAAAAAAAAACATACCTCCATCCCTGTACATGCCCCCACCAGACGCCGAGAGCATAATCTGCAGCCATAGGCAAAATAGGCCGAGTATAACAACAACTCTGGCGACCGACGCATATTTTAAGCGTGGCATCTCGTTTAGCACTCAACAGATGGCGCTAGTTGCATGATCTTACGTCGTCCGCCCATCGGCCGGTAGATGGCGTTGTTTCATGTTTCGTTCAGCTCATTGTTATAATGATGATTGTTCTGGGGAAGAAGAAAAAAATGTAAAAAAAAAATACAAGATCCATCTTTTATGGTCTTAGTTTTATGTCAGAATTTCAGCCATTCATTGACGATTTTATGACCTAAACGAGATTCACTGCTTAGTGACGCAATCAAGTGGCCAAGAAACATATGTTAGCCGTAGCTCCCAGTGGATACTGTGTCATACATAAGGCTTTACCGGAAATGACAATGACAGCACAAATTGTCATGTACCTGCGACATTTTTTTTAATTATTTCTTCTCGATGACAATCCCAACTATACAATATTATAAATGCGAAAGTAAGTTTGTTTGTTACCTTTTCACGACTAAACGGCTGATCGGCTCTTAATGAAATTCGTCAAGAAGATAGATTTCAACCTGAGGAAGGACATAGGCTATATATCATCACGCTACGACCAATAGGAGCGGAGCAGCACTGAAAAATGTTGCGAAAACGGGGAAAATGTGACGCAGACGAAGTTGATCGGGACAGCTAGTTTGAAATAAGTCAGCTCAACATTTGACAACAGATAGGCAGAGTCATCTATGAATTCACAGGTTTTCATTGCTTCGGCTAAGCTGTTTCCGGAGTCTTTTCAAGGACTTCCAGGTCAGCCATAGCAACTTGTCTCCAGCCCATGTATTCACAAACGCTCGGATTCGATAAGTCTTATGTCTATCTTGTTTTGGCATTACGAAAGCGAGCGAGATAGACATACGACTTTCCGAATCGAAATCGAATCCGAGCGTTTGTGAATAGGGGCCAGGTCCTGTTGATACTGTAAATCGCACATCCAATTCCCATACCATCGTCATGCTGTCTCAGTTAACCTGCATTTGTTTCGACACATGTCTAAAAATATAAAGTTTATTTTGACAGCTGTTTTGAGGACGCCATATTGTTTTCATGACGCGCGAAAATTCGCGACCGTTTATTTGCCATGGGAACTATTTTTTTATCAGAATACGGTGGACATGAAAATGGTTGTTCACTTTGTAAGTTTTTTAAAACAAGATAACATAGTCATCTGCCTAGCCTTTTTCCCAAACTATCTTGGGATCGGCTTCCAGTATTTTACATGAAGCGACTGCCTATGTGACCTCCACAACCCAGTAACTGGATAATACGATACCCCTTGGTTAGACTGGATGTCAGACTTTTTGGCTTCTGACTACTCGCAACGACTGTCAAAGATCTACAAATGACAGCCGGGACCAACGGCTTAACGTGCTTTCCGAGGCACGGAGGAAACTCGGTATGTAATTATGGTCACCCATCCCTGGACCAACCTCAGCTAGCACAGCTTAACCTTGAAGATCGACCCATGCGGCTGTTATTATTTAGCCACGAGCTCCTCCTGGGTTATGATAGGATAGGTGCTTTTAACTCGGCAGCACGCTCTCTTGGTATAATTTCCGTACTCCACGTGAGCCGCGGTGAAACGCCGAAAATGAAAAATACGGCTCTAATTACTTTTTCCAAGTATTTGGTAATTAATTGCAAGCCACTCCCGCTAGTTAATCGCTATGTAGCACGTACCTAGGTGTAAAACGTTATAACATGCTAGTTTAAGCCTACGGCTTCGCCCGCGTTTTGTTCGGTAATTGTTCCACAGGATCTTACTACCGGGATCAAAAGTATCCAGTGTGTTATTATTACTAATATTATAAATGCGAAAGTTTGTGAGGATGGATGTATGGATGGATGGATGTTTGTTACCTACTCTTTCACGCAAAAACTACTGAATGGATTTGGATGAAATTTTGCACACGGGTAGTTTATAACCTGGATTAACACATAGGATACTTTTTATCCCGATAGTATGTTCCCGTGGGACAATTATCCAACTCCACGCGGGCGACCTAGTTTATAATATTAGTAGGATGTACGGATGTGCGAGACTAGCCAACCGCTACTGTTTCTTAAACGTTGTTACAAAACACCGCGATTTATTTATCACTAGCTTCTGCTCGCGAATTCGTTCGCGTGGATATTAATCACCCCTATCAC
Organism: Cerastis leucographa; assembly: GCA_963082945.1. Classification (NCBI taxonomy): domain Eukaryota; kingdom Metazoa; phylum Arthropoda; class Insecta; order Lepidoptera; family Noctuidae; genus Cerastis; species Cerastis leucographa. Next base: position 3,706,260 of record OY720376.1, read on the forward strand.
CAAGGGGGAGTTATGCCCGACTCGTCACTGTTCCTATTCGTCACCAAATTTTTTTTCATACAAGATGTCCTGATTCGTCATCATAAGAAAACAAATGATTTTTTATTTATTATCGATGTTACTGACTCGTCGTCAGCAATCGGATTTTGTTAACAATGTCCTGGTTATTTTTGCTGGGTACCCAAATTCTTTTTCTAAAATAAAAGTAGCAGTTAATTAAGTACTCCTTATAACATCAGTTATCTGCCAGTAAAAATGTCGTCAAAATCTGTCCAGCCGTTTCGGAGATTAGTCGGAACAAAGATATAAAAAAAAAGGTTATTTTTAAATTACAAACAGACACTTCAATTTTAGAAGGACTACCCTCCAAATTTCAATCGTGTGGTGCCAATAGTCTCGGGGTAAAAATCTGTGATATACGGACGGACGGACAGACAGACAGACGGACAGACCGAATCCATGAGGGTTTTATTTTTGCCATTTGGTAACGAAACCCTAAAAATAGGGTGACCATGAGCGGTGTATTACTGAGAAAGGGCAACATTCAGTTTTTTAAAATGAGGTCATTTTAAAATGAGTGGGGGCACGCACTGTAGGAAGTTTAATAAACTTGTATTAAGAGCGTTTACAACTTACATTTCATGATTTCATACAAACTTTCAAGTTCTTATTTTCCAAAATGACTAAACTGATTTTAATTAAACTTCATACGCATAAGCAGGATACATAGGTCTAAAAAGTTACTAAAAACAGTTTTGAAATGCCTTTAAAAAAAAAGATAATTGGGTGCGTGGTGCGTCTCGTTTTGCACCAAATGGGAGTCCAGCTCAGCATGTGTCAGGTATACACCTGAAGCTGATATTCTGCTGGATCCCTGTAGTTACATACGGACGTCGAGCAGACGAGATGAAATTGGTGTTGCGACAAAGTGTTATTTATGCGCGGAGTGTAATTATATCTAAATCCTCAACTTAAATTTAGTATTCTACAGTAAGTTTAGTTTAACTGTATTGGAAACGTTCTAGTTTATTGGTGTGTGTCGAGTTTGACGAAAGATTTTTCAATTAAAAATCTTATAAAATAGTTACTAATATTACTTAACGACGTTAAGTGATGCCGGCACTGCGCTGATTTGGTTCCAAACAGCATGTATTTGGTATAAGTGGGGTTATTTGCTAAACCGTTATTTTCAGCCCCGCAAGCTATCCTGTCAAGATCATCGTTAAGTTCCTTTATCGCGATGTCATAGACTTGGAGATATAGACTATACGTCATCATCAGCATGAATAAGGTACCTACATTTCTTCAGGGAAAATGATATCCGCACAATACAAAATAAAATAGTGGGGCCCAGTATTGTGCCTTGCGGGACTCCTGTAAACAGGAGTGAGTGACGAAACAAGAGATGAGCCATTGCTCAGACGTATTTTCACACGCTGCCGACGACGGTTGGTAAGATAGGTTTGGAACCAGTGTATCGTATTGTGGTCGAATCCATAGTAGTTTAGCTTTGAGAAAACAAATCTATATTTATGCAGTCAAAGGCTAGCGAAAAAACCTCTCTGAAGTTGGCATGGCAAAAATAGTAGGCAAAATAATGAAGTACTGGATAATTAGCCGTTAATTAACCGCTAATTAACCATGGAAACCAAAAATTTTCCACTCGCCAAAACCCGAAAATCGGTTTGTATGCCAACTTCAGTGGAAGTTAGCATGCAAACATTTGTAAGTCGGTTAGGAGAGACCTAGACAACTGTACCAAGGCTCATAATTAGCCGTTAATTAGCCGCAAATTAACCGTGAAAACAAAAAAAAAATCCGCGTGCGAGAATACCCGAAAATCGCTTTACATGCCAACTACACTACAAGTTAGCATGCAAAAGTTGTAAAACCAGTTAGAATAGACCTAGACAACCTAACCAAGGCTTATTATTAGCCGTAAATTAACGAAATAATAAAATAAATCAATTTAACGTTAGATAAGATAGTTTTTAAAAGAATTGTTACCCGTTTCATACATGTTGGATAATAACGAGAGCAGCTTGAAAATGCGATTTTTCGTTTGTTGAGATATCTTATCGACTTTAGTGTCAAATGGAAGGTCTTAAACCATTTTATCCGTTTGGATGTATATCACTCCACGCTTTTAGGAGATAATTAAGAATTAGTATAGTGAAAATCTAAATAACCAGAATTTTTCATGTTTTTGTTCTACGAACTGTTTAATTAATGCAAATATTTAGGCACCTAATACAAAATAAAATACTAAAAACGTAACTGACGCCAGTTATGTTTAAGTCCCATGTAATAGGGGGCGAGCCTATTGCTATCAACCGGGCACAAATCCAGACTATCATCGGGAATTTCTCAGTAGCAGTCACAGCTGCTACTGAGAAATTCCCGATGGACAAACCCAATACCTAACAATTTGCGCGACCTGGGAATCGAACCTAGGAAACCATGGCTCAGCCGTCTTATTTATTTAAACTTCATGTGCAATAGTGGTACATAGGCGGACTTAATGCCACAAAGCATTCTTTACCGGGCAACCTTTGGGTTAAATAGGAAAACATTTTGAATGGGGAACAAAAATATAATCTAAAAAATCAAAATCAAAATATTTTATTTTACATAGGCCTACATGGGCACTTATAAAACGTCTACAAAAGGTGCACTACAAAATAACTATCTACTTCATGTATTGTGTGTTTCTTTTATGTTTTTGGCAATTTGTGTACCTAGTAACTTGCTTTTCAATTGAAACTTGTTGTTACATACATAAGAGTGAATAGTTGACGTAGTCAATTTGAGTTCGTCTCCAATTTTTTCCATACTTCACTTTTAAGTGTATATAATAATATGTATACATATATATACAGGGTTATTTGTAAAACACCGGCAACCTCTTAAGAGGTCATTCTACTCATCATTATGAACAACTTTTACTATGAGACCAAATCGTGAAAAAAATAATCTGCTGTTCCCTACATTTTGACGAGTTATGTGAACATAAAGTACGGAACAGCTGATTTTTTTTTCGCGATTTCAGGTTTGGTCTCATAGTTAAAGTTGTTCATAATGATGAGTAGAATGACCTCTTAAGAGGTTGCCGGTGTTTTACAAATAACCCTGTATAAGTGTAACATATTTTATTGTTTTGTACAATTTCACTATCCACGACTTTCTTTCCTGTGACGACAGCTTTTCAAGTAAATGGGTATAATGGGAACATCTAGAAACGACAGTCGTCCAACGACGAATCGTCACGACATAGTGTGAACGCGCCGCCGTTAACTCTACACAATAATTAATTTTGTTTCAAAGTGAAATCAGCCTTAAAACAGACAGTTAAAGATTACAATGTCGTATCGTCGCATCGCTACCAAAGGCGCGTGACGTCGCGGCGGCACCTCTTCAGTTGTGCTTGTGAACACGCCGACAATCATTGCGAACTCGGCTGTATTAGGATAGTATTAAGTTTAAATTCGGATTTTCAGCAACACGCGCTGCATATTCAAAGGCACTTGGGTGTTTTACCACCACATCGTAATTTTGCAAAATGAGCCTTGACGCAATGGATTAAGTATTCATTATGTTTGAGTGAACATGTTAATATGAAGTAGGTAAATCGGCTTTCTTTGATTAACATAATATCATAGAAAAATTAGAGGGTGCGAGGGTATTTATTGCCTATGCACTTGGCAGTGCCAGTTCGAGTGTGAAAATAATCATTGTTATAAGACCAGACATATTTTCCATTTGATTATATTTCAATATTCAGCAGCAAAACAATTCAATTACTGAGCAGGTTTTTTTTTTAATTAAAGCAATTTTTCGCGTTTCCACAAATTGCCTTTGTAGTATTTAACGGAATGTATTTTTTTTATTGAAGTGTTTAGTGTGTAAATTATTATAAGAAGCCACTTCCACATTCCCTTTTTCGGTAAAATCCATACTTTAGATAAATATGCATCCGAATATCCGATACATAGTCATCAGTCAGTAAAAGGTTTGGTAATTGAGTTGCCGAAATTTTTAAAAAGGACATTTGACTTCGTATTGTAATTCTTAAATGCCTACTAAGACATTTGTATGTCATTACTCATTAGATTGCATTATGTTTAGGAAATGGTATATTAAGAGCCTATTGTCACAAAGTCAGTTATCTTATCAGGAATGAATTTATTAGTTATAAGAATAAAGTGAATATTTGTTAAATTAAAACATCATGTAACGAAATTTAATTGTACGAGTAATTGTTTGGGAAAAAAAAGGCTTAAATAAATGAAATAAAAAAAAATTGTCACAAAAACATTATCGTAGTGTAAAATCTGGATATTTTACTTTTTTTATTGTAAAAATTGCTCGGTCTTGAGTAATTTATGAATTCTTGACGTATAATGTGTTCGGGGTGTAAAGGACGCCGACGCGAAAACGCTTATACAATGCATTAGGTACCTACATGGTCAAAATGTATGGAACAGCTGATTTAAAAAAAATAAACTATGAAAAATTTTTCGCGTCGGTGTCCTGAAACCCCGTATACGTTACATTAATGTAACCTAATTATTATCGACTTGTCTGTACATGCACTCGCAGCTAGCCATTAATTTTGCTAAGATCTGTACTATAAGCTTCCTTGTTATAATAAATATATATTGCATTTTTGTTAATATTTGCAAATAAAATGATGATTATGCGCAAAATAAAAGTATAACAGAAATAATTAAGAGGAGCATTTTTAATTAGATAACTTAAAAGTACCCTGCGTCAGACTCAGAAGCGTGCCTACTGTGAATTCCATTGAAGTTGGTATGCAAACCGGTTTTTGAGTTTTCCAGCTCGCGGTTAATTTTCGGCGATTACTGCTTATTCCTAGAAAACATACTTTGCAAGAGTCCATAATTTAAAAATAACAAATGAAAACAAACCTTTAAACTTTAGGCTACCCAGATACCTCTTTGTCTTTAATTCCTCAGTAACTTACAGTAATAATATTTTTACATTTAGCATTAATTAAAAAGTTCGTAGAACAAAAACATGAAAAATTCTGGTTATTTACATTTTCACTTTACTAATTCTTAATTATCTCCTAAACGCGTGGAGTGATATACATGATCCAAACGGATAAAATGGTTTAAGACTAAGATCTTCCATTTGACACCAAAGTCGTTAAGATATCTCAACCAACGAAAAATCGCATTTTCAAGCTGCTCTCGTAATTATCCAACATGTATGAAACGGGTAACAATTCTTTTAAAAACTATCTTATCTAACGTTAAATTGTTTGATTTTATTATTTCGTTAATTAACGGCTAATAATAAGCCTTGGTTCGGTTGTCTAGGTCTATTCTAACTGGTTTTACAACTTTTGCATGCTAACTTGTATTGTAGTTGGCATGTAAAGCGATTTTCGGGTATTCTCGCACGCGGATTTTTTTTTGTTTTCACGGTTAATTTGCGGCTAATTAACGGCTAATTATGAGCCTTGATACAGTTGTCTAGGTCTCTCCTAACCGACTTAGAAATATTTGCATGCTAACTTCCACTGAAATCGGCATACAAACCGATTTTTGGGGTTTTCCGGCACGCGGGAAATTTTTGGTTTTCACGGTTCATTTGCGGCTAATTAACGGCTAAATATGAGCCTTGGTACAGTTATCTAGGTCTTTCCTAACCGATTTTAAAATGTTTGCATGCTAACTTCCACTGAAGTTGGCATACAAACCGATTTTGGGGTTTTCCGGCGAGTGGAAAATTTTTGGTTTCCATGGTTAATTAGCGGTTAATTAACGGCTAATTATCCAGTACTTCATTTGTTTGCCTGTTTTTGCCATGCCAACTTCAGAGAGGTAGCGAAAAATCAAGTAGGACAAGAAGTATGCACAGGCCCTTATCCTGACCTGACAGAATGTTATCTGTCACATCCAAAAGAGCTGTAGAAGTACCACGCTGTTTGCGAAAACCTGACTGTAGCTTAGACAGGATGTGTTTATCCTCTAGAATCTAGAGGACAAACACATCCTGTCTGATCTAGTGTCTAGATACTTGAAAATCTGCTGGCATACCGCCTTTTCAGTAATTTAAGAAATGCAAGGCAGTATACTAATAGGTCTAAGGTCTTTTAAGTCAGTTGGATTTGTTTTTTTAGGCAATATCGAATTTGAAATATACAACTTTTTCATTAAATATGGAAGTTACCACCAGAGATTTCAGCTGCTTGTAGTATATGTACCTACAAGCAGCTGAAACGGAGATATATTGAGTTGAAATGGCGCATGACGTCACATGTAGGTACGTTTTATACCTACTTGTGACGTAGTAAGCCTCCACTCTCCAACTTTAATGAGTTTTAACTAAGTAATTTCTTGATATTTTGATAAAACAAAAAATACGTGTCTAATATTTTTGTATTACCTGTCTGACGGACAAAATAGAATGTCGTTTTCTTTACCCAGTCCGGTCCCCTATTGACACAGATGTTATCATCAGTGCTGTAACTGTTCTGAACAATTAACGAATGGTGCAATAATTGGAAAACGATTGTTAAAAGAATGGAAAAAATAAAATTGGGAATAGTTAGAGATATCCACACATTTGTGTCGTTTATGAGCTACCAGGGAAGCCGCATGAGCAGAAGGAACTACAGCCAAATCTTCAACGTAGTCGTTAATTTTGTAATATGCTTTTTTAATAAGGACACGTTTGATGCAAATTTTAAACTTAACATCTGTCAGTTCTGTAACTGACTTTGGCAACTTATTATAAAAGCGTATACTGTTTATAAGAAATGACTTGATAGTTTTTGTTAATCTAAATTTTGGTATTACAATTTCGTGTTTAGTGCGCGTGTATCACGCCTGTAATTCCTGGAGGGTTGGGCAGAGGAGTACCCATTAGTAAACCCACAATTCCCAAGTTATTTTTAAGTCCCATGTAATAAGCGGCGAGCCTTTTACCATCATAGGTATGAGGAACAGGGTGTAAAGTTCCTCAATACTCCATAGAAAAGGGAGGATTCTCCGACCAGACGGATGCTATATCTGATGGGCAAGTACCGGACAGTTGACGTCAGATTTCACTATATACACTTAAGTCGATGTAAACTTCGCTTGCGAGATTCAGACCATATTGGTTCTTCAGTTTTATCATAGACGGCGCTGTAGTAGTTTTTGTTATAAGCAGTGATCGGAGAAGGTGGATTGATTTGTGGTACTTGTATCATAAATGCACACAGAAAGAATAACACGGATAAGCCATTTGTCCGGAAAGTAATTCCTGTATTTCCGGATTCAATTAAATATTGTTAATGTTGGTAGTGATATTATTAATAGTTATTTAGTGCACCTCCCATGATACTTTGTTCTGATTGGTCGTTGGGTTGTGTCACATCGTGACAGAGTGCCGTAAAAAAAAAAAATATAAATATAATATTGCTCATTTTAATACAATTCCTACCTACGTTCCGTTTTTTTTTTTAATAATCTACCAATTCCGGAGGAAATTCCATATTAATATAAAGGGATTAAAACACCTCTTAACGAAGCCGAAAGGCACTGGTTCTCCCTGTCATTGCGATCATTTTTTTGTTCTACACCATACCTGGGAACCTTCTAGTTACGGAGATATTAGGGGTCAAAGTTCCAACTTTTTGACAAGTATTTTTTTAAATACAAGTTTTTAATGTAAGATTTTTACTTTAAACACCTCCACGACCCCCGTACTATTTAATCAGTCCATCAGAACAATGTTTTGAGTGCGTTACTTTGAGTTCTACCACAAAACATGATTTTACACCCCCCAAAAAAAAATCGTTTCCCAGCAATAATTTTTGCGTAAAGTTACTTAGTTTCATGTACAGAATGCTTGGTTGACGGCTTCGTGATGAGGTGATTTACACCGTGTATACATACGTTTTGGGTCATTGACCCCAATTCAATCTACCTACTACTCCGATCACTGGTTATAAGTTACCAATAACCGAGCACAACTCCAGACCCCGTGGCTGCTACTGACAAATTCCTTAACCCTAAAACAGTTTGCCTGACTCTGCAAGCGAACCCAGTAGCTCATGCTCAGCAGTAGCGCTTGCGACCACACTGCCCGCGAGTTGGTCAGACCTGGCTTAGGGTTTAGTATTTTTCAATGCTGCTATGCTTTTCTGTCGTTCGGAACTCTCGGTCTGGCAAATGACGGTTCTGTTCTAAGGGGCCGTTCATTGAGACAGCGACTGTCGCAACCACGTGCAGGGCATGCCACAATAGTGGCGATAAGTCCCCTCTTTGAGGAGTGGCTAGAGAGGCGCCACGGCGCCCTCACCTTCCGCCTGACGCAGGTCCTCACCGGACACGGTTGTTTCGGGAGGTTCCTGCACCGAATCGGGCGGGAGGAAACGCCCGGGTGTAACCACTGCGAGGATCGGCCGGAGGACACGGTGGAGCACACCGTGGAGCTCTGCCCCGCTTGGGCTGAGCACCGCCGTGCCCTCGTAGCAGCGATTGGCCGCGGCGACCTCTCGCGTCCGGCCCTGGTTCAATCTATGGTCCGGAGCGAGAGGGAATGGGATGCCGTCGCCTCCTTCTGCGAAGCAGTCATGCTAGCGAAGGAGGTGGCGGAACGTGAGAGGGAGAGAACCTCACGTCCCAGCCGCCGCGGGAGACGCCCCGGGCGTCGGGGGCAACCAGTGGCCCCCTGCCACCGTAGGCGCGATGAAATTCCTGGCGCTTATGACGTTTTAGTCGCGAGAAAAGTATTCCCTCTATGCGATTTAGCGCTGCATGTTGTTATAGTGTGGTTAGACGACATAACTATTGTTTTAGCGACTTTAGTTCTAACTCTTACCAAAATGAAGCAAATCTTTGGTTCGGCGTGTCTGTTCTATACGCTAGTAATATAGTTCAATGGTATATACAACATACTTCTGCTTATCCGTCTATGTTGACTACTAAAAAGTGTCGTTTATAAAGCCCATAAATTAGATAACAACAAAATACTTGGTATTCAACAAATTACTTTATTTATTGACAAAAAACTGCTACCATTAACGACCAAATGGTGGTTTTAACTTCAGTTGCCAGATTATCATACATTAATTAGCCAAACTGTAACTAACACACGTATCAGTGCGTTACCTGGGGGCGCCACTTGCAATGGAAATACGTCAAACATCTGTCAAATCTCATACATTATAATTTAGTTCTCAATTTCGCCACAAGAGAATCCATTAAATCTGACCAGTAATCACGAACAAATCATTGAACATAATAATATATGAAAAAAAGATGCAAGTAGAATACATAACCTCCTCATTTTTTTGAAGTCGGTTAAAAACAGGCATTTAGGCGTGCAAGACACGCCATCATGTATCTATTATTTTTGTTTAGCCTGCACACTACCTTTATATTTTTGTAATGTTTATTTTAACTCTTATAGTTGTTTTATATCCAAGTACTGTTTGTGTTATTTTTCTTATTCATATAATACTATGTTTACGCTGTCTTGATTTCCATACGTTTTTTCACGGGTGACCACTGAAAACCAGCGCTGTGCTGTGGGCCCCCATAGCACAGCATCATGCTGAGTGGTAACCTACTTGTCGCAGTCACGATGTGCAAGCTGTCAACTTGTTTACTTTTATTTTAATTTTTCGTTATTTTTTAATCTTATTGTTGTATATTTTATGTTATTGTTTTTTCAAATGTTTGTTATGCTTTGTATGTATATTTTGTTCATTGTTATTTAGTATGCACGTCATGTCCCTGCGACAAATAAATATTTTTTCTTTCTTTCTTTCATTCATTTCTGTCTATTTTAGTACCTACATGTGTGTTCAAACGAAGTTTTTATTGTCCGTCGTATCTAATCGGAGTTAATTAGTCTTTTTTTCTTTTATTGCTTTAAACCTAATCGTAATTATACAACGTGTTTTAAAGCCGTTTTTTATATGCCATATAAGTTGCACTGAGTTACTGGTAAATAGGTTTTTCAGGTCAGATAGGCAGTCGCTCCATGTAAAATACTGGAATTCAGCTGCATACGGTTGGAGTCAACCATTGGGAAAAGGCTACGCAGATGATGGTTAGGTGCAAAGGACAATAGATGGTCCTTAGGTACTACTTTCAGATCCAAAATCAACACTTTTTGAACATCAATAAAAAAAACACAGGCAGTCAAAGAACTGCCAACAGAAGTGAAAACTCAAAACCATGGAATTAATGTGATCTTTTTTTGAATTTTGAAATATGTACACAGTACACAGGCCGCTATAATACGCGTCGCTAGTCTGGCGTAATACGTCACGAGCGTGTCGAGGTCATCGGTGATGCCAACCCATACTTTTTTCCCCTGCCAAAAATCGCTCAACGCGTCTATAGAAGTTTTCACTTTAAAAAAACAATCGAATTGAGAACCTGATTCTGTTTTTGAATCTGGTTGAAAGGGAGAAGTAGCATTAAACTTCCGAGCAATCTGGAGTCTGGCATTCGTGACTATTTCAAGGGAATGCGCCTGCGGGCCTGTGTACGGTAAGTAATTGGCTAGCTCACCGTCCGTCCGTCTTATAACGACAGGCCGTGTCGACGGCGCGTTCGTGATCCACGCGCGCCTCAAGGAGATGTCAGCATTAGCTAATCGGAAGGGTCCGAGAGAGTCTGCCGGGGCGCGAATTTACAAAGGCTATACTAATTGAGTCACGAGCCAGACTCTAATAGATGAGCTTTTGTTTATGCATATTACTCGCCAAAACCTAATCTATCTCAGTAAGAAAATTGACTCAAATGGATTAGCTTTTTGCCTGCATATTTTCAAAGAAAATGCACGGACAAAACCTAGTACTGTATAATACATATCCAGGAGAATTTGGATGCAAGAGCGAGCGAAGCGAGCTCTGGACTTGGGGCACCCCGACTCGGACAGGTTAGGTTAGGTTAGGTTCTATTAGGTTAGGTTACGACTTCCCCTTCGTGTTAGGTTACTGCAAACCCTGCAGCCAGAAATAGGAGCCCCGCGTAGCGGGGCTACGTCGACTATACTTTATAAGCGAAAATAAAATGTTTTGAGGTTAGGTTACAATTATTGGTTTTTCTCAAGAACGGTGCATTACCTTTTAATGGGAGTGGTGCCAGGGGAGAAGGGGTACACACACCCCTCCGCTAGCCAAAGAATTCTAAATTTTTACCAAAATAATAACAATTTCCATGTAATTATCCACCTATAATTGAAGCTAATGATCGGTAATTATCGGTATCAAATTGTATAGCATTTGTTGCTGCAATGTTAGAAGGAATTTGTCTAACAAAGTCTACGCGATTTCGGTCAGTTTCTGTACTAGAATGGATTAGGGTTTTGGCAAGTTTTTGTCAAACAAAAGCTAAGCCAGTTCAGTTCGCACTTTCACTCTAATGGTATAGCCTTTGTAAATACGCTGCCGGGGCTGCGGGACAGTTCGAAAGAGATACCGTGGCCCTGGAACACAAAGGGCTAAGAAGGAACATGGATGGGGTTTAGTCAGTACAAGTCTGACACTCCCTCCCACTCCGCCCAGAGCGGGAGGAGTCATTTGATGATTTCCTATACGAAAAAAAAAATGAATACCATAATTACTGCCTCGGTCTAGTGACTGCAACCGCGACTGCTGGGCAGGAGGTTCGATTCTTAGTTTGGGCAAAATTATCATCTGCCTAGCCTTTTCCGAAACTATCTTGGGGTCGGCTTCCAGTCTAACCGGATGCAAATGAATACCAGTATTTTACATGAAGCGACTGCCTATCTGACCTCCACAACCACCACCACGGTATCTCTTTCGAACAGTTCCGAAGCCCTGATTATGGTATACCTTTTTTATAAATGTATTCTATACAGCTCTGCTTTCCAGGGACCACAGTCCGCCAGTGTCCCGGTTATACTTAGATAATAAAAGGCCTACCTTTTCCACTTAACCTAGGCATAGGTTCCTAGGAGAAGAGTAAATAAAACAGGTAGGTAGAAATTCGGAACAGTTAAATAAAAAAGGTCTAGCTCGGTAGATGGTCAGATTGGTGGGTTAGGGCCTATACATTGATTACAACTTGCCCCCACTGGTCTAGAACTCCCCTGACGTCACTGGACACGCTGGAGGTGAGTGCTCGCGCGTCGATCGCCAGGTCTGGGTGCAGGTACAGCAGTAGATGGCTGACTCGCTACTGTCCACCGCGGGGAAGCGGGAGGATTGAGGGTGATCCTTGAACCCCAATTGGGGTTTTCCAAATCACACACAATTTATATTATAAATAAAATGGTCGAGGGAACGTTAGTGACGCCGTTAAAAGAATATATATCGCGAGGACGACCGTCTTAGAGATCGCGATAAATACAGACGTGCGTTCGCCTTGACACCAAGAATCGGTCTGCGCGGGACGTGGAAGCCTTCTCAGGTACCTAGGTACTGATGACCTGTCGGAAGATAAGAGTGGCGTAGAGCCAAATATTCAAGTAACGTGACCCTTTTGGCTCAAGAGATAAGTGTTTAAATTCCACGGAGATACCAATACGATTACTGGACTGTATGACCGTAGGCAGCCAAGTCATAGATGACGAGTTCAAACTCAAGACACGCACCTCTGATTTTTCGAATTCATGTACGTATTGTATAATTATCACTAGCTTCATCATCATCATCATCAGCCTGTATTCGTCCACTGCTGGACATAGGCCTCTCCCATGACACGCCACTGAGCACGATCCTCGGCCACTCTCATCCAGCTCTTGCCAGCCGCCTTGCGAAGATCATCGCTCCACCGAGCACACTAGCTTCGGTGAAGCAAAAATAGTGAGGAAACCAAACATGTTTTAAGCGTTTTCAAACGTCTTTCTTAATGCGCACAGCAAAGGAGTGGAACTCTGCCTGCGTCTGTCTTTCCGAACGCTTTCAACCCTAATCTCTTCAAAGTTAGAGTGAACAGGCTTCTTCTGGGTAAGCTCATACCATCGTCGAGTTTGTCTCTGTCATCTCTGACCTAGACTAGAGTCAAGAGCAAACCCACACCCAATAAAAAATAAAAATACCAGCTAAGTGCGAGTCGGACTCGCGCACGAAGGGTTCCGTACCATTATTTATAAAAACGAACAAAAAATCACGTTTTTGTGTGCGAGGCCCCTTAAATATTTATTTCATTCAGTTTTAGAATTCGTTGCTACAGCAGCAACAGAAATACAAAATCTGTAGAAATTTCAACTGGCTAACTATCGCGGTTCATGAGATACAGCCTGCTGATGGTGACGAATAGCGAAGTCTAAGTAATAGGTTCCCGTTTCACCCTCGACCGCATGTAAAGCCAAGTCAGAGGCTCATGGGCGGCATAAAAACTCTAACACCAGGTTAGGTTAGGTTACGTAAAGGAAAAAAAAACTGTTTTAATAAATATTTGTAAGATCATCGCTCTGAAGATTGCTGGGAGTGGGAAGCGACCGAGGTTTCTTTTTGGTGTGAAAAATCGCGGTTTACGGAAGCACTCAATGTAACGCACTCAAAAAATTTTGCTGTTAGTTGCAATTATTTATAATACATATCGGGGACAGGGAGGTATCAAAAGTTACACTATTTAAAAGTATTGTTTTTAGGGTTCCGTACCCAAAGGGTCAAACGGGACCCTATTACTGAGACTTCGCTGTCTGTCTGTCCGTCCGTCCGCTTGTCACCAGGCTCTATCTCATGAACCATGATAGTTAGCCAGTTAAAACTACAGATTATGTATTTCTTTCCCTTTAACAAAAAAAAAGTTTCGATGTCCCGGGAATTACCGAGACTTTGATTGTAGTCTAGGCTGTCTCGTGTCCCGGGACTTTGAAATTGTCGGGAATTCCCAAACCCCAAGCGCCCACCTATTTCATCTTCTCAACCCAGTTACTTGGTAACACGATGCCACTATGGAAAGATTTTTTATCAGTCTCTCGGGCTCCTACCAAAGATCTACGAACTACGGGACGGGCCCCACAGCTTACATGCTTTCCGAGACACGGAGTGATCCCGGTATGTAAGAGCCGGTCACCCATCTACGGACCAACCTCAGCAAACGTTGCTTAACCTTGTAAATCGACACGTGCGGCTGTTAATATTTATCCACGAGTTTACAAGCACGACGTAATAGCAAACAGAATTCTAACACACTAATTCACATCATTAGGATAACATTGTAATTATGCAATTCTTACATAAAATTACCGTTAAATTGTTAAGCAATAAAAATAACTTACATAAATATTTATATCTTGCATTAAGTAGACAATACACTGCTAGAGAAAATACACGTTTTTAGTTTAGCTAAGCGGTTCATTCATTTGCTAGATATAATATGGTTCATCATCATCATCATCAGCATCTTCTCATCTTATAATGTTGCCACTCAAAATCAAAATCAAAAGTCATTTATTCAAATTAGGCTGATAAACAGCACTTTTTGAACGTCAAAATTACAAGAGACAGTCCCCCAAAACGCCCGCCCTTCACTGCTGGGACACAGGCCTCCTCTCTATGAGAGTGGGCCATAATCCACCCTGCGGGCCCAGTGCGGGTTTGTAGATGTAAATGTCTTCGAATTTTTAGTTCTAGAACATGCCGGTTTCCTCACGATGTTTTCCTTCACCGTTTTTGAGGGCAGCGGTGATGAAATAAATGACACATAGTGATGCGCTTGCCTATACACCGTGTACATCACCTCATCACGAAGCCGTCAACCAAGCATTCTGTACATGAAACTAAGTAACTTTACGCAAAAATTATTGCTGGGAAACGACTTCTTTTTGGGGCGCGTAAAATCAGGTTTTGTGGTAGAACTCAATGTAACGCACTCAAAACATTGTGCTGATGAATGCATTGAATAGTACAGGACTCATGAGGGTGTTTTAAGTAAAGCTGAATTTTTATAAGCTAATATTTTACAATAACTTTAAAATTTTTGATAGTCAATATCTCCGAAACAAAGAAGTTCCCACTTATGGTCAAAGGGTAAAACGGGACCCTATTACTGAGACTGCGCTGTCCGTCCGTCTGTCACCAGGCTGTATCTCAAGAACCGTGATGGTTAGCCAGTTGAAATTTCTACAGATTACTAGCTGCTGCCCGCGACTTTGTGCGCGGGGTTTTTTTTTTTATTTGGTTATGAAAAATAGATGTTGGCCGATTCTCAGACCTACCCGATATGCTCACAAAATTTCATGAGAATCGGTCAAGCCGTTTCGGAGGAGTACGGGAACGAACATTGTGACACGAGAATTTTATATATAAGATGTATTTCTGTTGCCGCTATAACTACAAATACTAAAAACCAAATAAAATAAATATTTAAGGGGGGCTCCCATACAAAAAAAAATTTTTTTTTGCTCTTTTTTATAATTAATGGTACGGAACCCTTTGTGCGCGAGTCCGACTCGCACTTGGCCGGTTTTTTATTGGCGCGTGGGGTTAAGAGCTTACGGCATTTCATACAAACTTTCAAGTCCAATACTTTCCGAAATAACTGAACCGATTTTAATGAAACTTCATACGCATAAGCAGGATACACAGCTCTAAAAAGTAACTAAAAAAAACACATTTTGATATTATCTAATAAAATAATAATAGTTTATCTATACATTTACATTATACTGTTAATTAAAATTTTAATTAGGTGGTTTATCACGCGTTTGTAACTAGTTTTTCGGGTTTATTACGCAAGGCGTTCGTGTACCAGCATTTGTATCCACATGGACGAGGCGGAAGGAGTATGTGCGAGGATCATAGCAACTAGCAAGTCACGTTCTGTAGTTTCTGCCGACCCCCATGGGGAAAATAGTGATGTTTACGTAGTAAGCAAGCGTGATGATCAATGCTCGTGTAGCGGCACTACAAAAAATACTACAGCAACATTGTACAAAAAGTGGTACAACGCCATCTATGACACGAAGGAAAAACTAACATCAAAATTCGCGCTATTAAGAGCGTTTACTCCTGACGACATTTCATACAAACTTTCAAGTCCTTGTTTTCCGAAATGACTGAACCGATTTTAATGAAACTTCATACGCGTAAGCCGAATACATTTGTCTAAATCTCTGCTCTCTAAAACGGTGAAGGAAAACATCGTGAGGAAACCGGCATGTCCTAGAACTAAAAATTCGAAGACATGTGACATCTACCAACCCGCACTGGGCCCGCGTGGTGGATTACAGCCCTCTCCCTCTCATAGAGAGGCCTAGCTGTGTCCCAGCAGTGGGAACATTATAGGCTGATGATGATGATAGGTCTAAAAAGTTCCTAAAAACATTTTCCGAACTTTACTCGTAAGTTTCCAAAAACACACTTTCGTTTACAGATTCGGACGCAAGACTGCACAAACGACTGTCAACATTGCGTACACGCATTCGTTGCGTCATCAAATTGTATAAGATCGCAATGGACCATGGTTCAGTGTTAACGAGACGCTCAACTTTCTCTTTATCCCATTAAAATAGTCATTTATTGTAGGTAGATATTATTTTTGAGGAGCTCGTGGCTCAATATTAACAGCCGCATGGGTCGATCTTCGAGGTTAAGCCGTGCTTGCCGAGGTTGGTCGTGCATGGGTGACCATCATTACATACCGAGTTTTTACTGGGTTGTGGAGATCAGATAAGTAGTCACCCTGTAAAATGCTAGTAGCTTGGGAAAAGGCTAGGCAGATGATGATAATGCTTAGGTGATGAGCAGTTCAGAAGTGTCTCGGTCGATACAAATTGACGACACGGTTGGCGAGTAATTGGCTGTTGCGCTGCGTGTCGCGGGTTCGATCAAAAATCAAAATCAAAATATTTTTATTTCACATAGGCCTATACATGGGCACTTGTAAAACGTCGACAAAAAGGTGCTCGGTTCGGGTTGGTCGTTTCCTATGGAGAAGAACCGGCAAGAGACTCCATGGTTACTCTTTTAAAATCATTTGGCTTTACAATTTTTCTATGTTACAGCATTGGCACTTAAGTATGACTGGACATCGTAGGCCCGACAATAAGTCGTTGCTTACTACAAAACGCAGAACAAGATAAAATCCTCGCTTGGATTCGGCTTCCAGTTGAAACTGATGCAGCTGAATACCAGCATTTTACTTAAGACGACCTCCAGAACACTGTTCCTGGATGTCACATTTCCCCTACACAGCCCATCCATCGTTTCTTTGGTCTTCCTCTACTCTTATAGCCAGCAGTACCTCCTACCTACCACAAAAATAATATCTCATCATCTGCCTAATCTTTTCCCAAACTATCTTGGGGTCGGCTTCCAGTCTAACCGGATACAGCTAAGTATCAGTATTTTACATGAATCGACTGCCTATCTGACCTCCACAACCCAGTAACTAGGTAATAAGATACCTCTTAGTAAGACTGCATGTCAGACTTTTAGCTTCTGACTACTCGTAACGACTGTCAAAGATCCACAAATGACAGCCGGGACCAACGGCTTAACGTGCTTTCCGAGGCACCGAGGAAACTCGGTATGTAATTATGGTCACCCATCCACGGACCAAACTTGTCAAGCACGGCTTAACCTCCAGCCACAAGCTCCTCGATGGTGAATTTTGACTCGTACGCGTACATATGCATAATGACAAATTGTGCACTGTTCATCACCCGTTATCTCACCATCTTGATAATAAATATTAATGAACGTAATTCACAACTATGTTTCGCAGTAAAGTGCAATAAAAAGCGAAGGTCTTCATGTCACAGTAGTTAGAACGATTTGCGATAGAGAATCGCAATGCATGTAACCATTGTGCTTGACTAGTAAATTATAGTCATTTCGACGGGAGTAATTGCGTGATTTACTATCAAGCTATCACTAACAATAAAAATGAGATATTTACGATATTTATTATTTGTTTCGAGTTCCTGATCTTTCGGCGCTGTTGCAAGCCCTATCTTCTTATTCTTAGCGTGTCGAGCAACACTTTTCAAACGAAACCAATTTTATCAAAATCGTTTCATCCGTTTAGGAGCTAGCATCCACAGACAGACACACAGATACAAACGTCAAACTTATAATAACCCTCTTTTTTGGTCGGAGGTTAAAAAGGGACGTCGGCTATAAAAAAAAGAGCTTATGTTTGTTGACATAAGCTGGCATTAAGAGTATCAAGATGATCTCATATACCTACCGGCTACCTTTACGCTGACGCAACTAATAAGTGATACAAATAACGCTAATTTGAGTAGGGTCACCACAAAAACATGCTAAAATATCAGGACACGTAAAATGCCAGGTGAGATGAACATGTGCTGTGTTAATGTGAAGTTTGTGTTCCTAATAAATTTAAAAAAAAACCGGCCAAGTGCTGTTTCGTTCACGTTAACAAAACTAGTTATACCCGCACGCCGGTTGCGAGTTTAATACACCTGACATTTCTGTATTTACATCACCAATGAGCATGTGGTATATCACCAAAGTGCATGGAGTACATCCTACGCTCTTGAGTCGTATTAGCAAGAAAAAAAAGAGGGATAAAGACAGTAGGAGAGATAAATATAAGTTTGATAGGTGGAGAGGGAGAGGAAGACCAAAGAAAATATACAAGGTGTTGTTTTGCATCCTCGTCAAAATTCAGGAGGTTGTCATAAAATACATAAATAATTAATTAATTAAAACTACGATACCTAGTTAATTATAAAAAAAAAACATATTTTTTGGTTAAGTTTGTCAGTTTTTCAGGAACCCCCTTAACGTGGTTTAGGGAATAAGAAATTATCGAATAAACGTTTGAGACTGTTTGTATGTGTAAAGTCGTGCTTATAGGGCGAGAATCAGACAACCCGCGTTTAAAACACGGATGGTTCACACCGATTTCAGTAAACAAGAAAAAAAAATACCTACCCATTTTATTATTGATTCGGGACGAGAATCATTGGCATAGTTACCTCCTTGAATTTGACGAGGATGCAAAACAAAAACTTGTAGATGGATTGTATGACGAATG
Source organism: Cerastis leucographa (assembly GCA_963082945.1). Lineage (NCBI taxonomy): Eukaryota > Metazoa > Arthropoda > Insecta > Lepidoptera > Noctuidae > Cerastis > Cerastis leucographa. The sequence goes on from OY720376.1 coordinate 3,725,219, forward strand.
ATATATAGGAAAAAGGAGTAAATGAAAACGTAGCGATTGATCCCTTATCTATCTTATTCTACCTTAGAATGGGAGAAAAAAACGTGTTGTGCCGATCCCAAATAACATTGAATACGGGCAGGAAGTTGATGAAACACGGTAGGAGACCGACATTGAAGATTTGGTCTTTATAAATGCAGGCAGCAATGAGGGTTTCTTAGCTACAGAAAGAACAAAAATAACATGTGCTTGTAATTTGTACTAATGCGACTTTTTCATGTAAATAACATATGTGATCTTTGACATAACTGACTGAAGGCTAAGGAAAATATAATGAGGAAACCCGGTTCGAAATAACGAACACGCAAAAAGCGAGTGTGATTTATCCCTGTCAATATTTTCCTGTCTTTATTCATTTTCGTAAACTACACATTTGATTCAGGCGTTACTTTGCAGAAATCCAATCCATCCGACCCGCTAAAATATGCACTTACATGCAGGAAAGGCAATAATTCATTAGCATGCCATGCGCCCGAACCTATACTCGTGCATATTTTTGTCGGGTGGGCTAACGGTGCAGCATCCTGCATCCAAGCCTATTTCTTATTCTTTATTGCACACCAAATTAAAAAGAAATATACAAACAGATTGCAATTTAAAAACTTATGTACAACGGCGAGCTTAACCCAGAATTGGGTTTTCTTACAGCAAACCATTTTTCGATTGCGAGATTTGCAATAGAGGATAAACTTACGAGCATGTGCAAAAACAGTAAGTACATTCAAAACTTAAATTAACTACAACATACGTAATACATACAATACATATATAAATACATACATATAAAATACTACATACATACTATTAACATATTGACAGGAAATGTTCTCTTATTCCTTTCCTGAACACGTCTAACGACGGGCTATCCCGCAAAGAGTGTGGGAGTGAATTCCAAAGGCGCACAGCGCAAACAGTAAATGATCCATCATATCGACTTGAGGAGTGGGGAGGAAAACGAAGGAGAAGAGATGATGAGCGACAGGGTCTACCTCTAGGTACAAGATATTCAAAGCGTTCCCGAAGAAGCCTAGATTTTTTTTGCGGAATTTAAACTAAACATTTTGCTTACCATTCAATATTTATTTGTCCACATGCAATACGAGCTCAACGTAGTTCCACAAAACTGCTCTCTCTCTCTCACCCTCACTGTTTGTGGAATCAGAAACATCCTGCATAATCCTTCTACGCATCTACATCAGACGTTGTCTAAATAGTCATTCTCTTTATAGCCATATCATCTCTCACACAGTCCATCCATCGTTTCTTTGGTCTTCTCCTGATTTTATTGCCGTCCACATTCATATAATATCTAGAGGCGGTACTTTCATACAAGCTCTTGGCTTGCCTTTATAACCTTCTTCACGGTGTTTGTGTGTCTGAACAGCGGGCTTGTCTTATGGGTTTGCCGTATTGTTGGCCCTAAGGCACGCCACTGATAACATCACAGTCAAAATATGATTCTTAACACATCAACACAAATAAAATTCTTTACGTCCGAAAACATACAAACGCATGGTAATCTGGACAAATATGAATCACTTCTAAACTTGTGAATGACCGAGCATGTCCAAAAAAATAACAAACGCATAGCTATTCTGCATAAATGTGAATCGCTTCAAATTTGTGATAGTATGATCATTATATACATGATAGTTTATGGTCGGAAAATTGCCGATGAAAATTTTCTATTTATTTATTTATATTTATTTATACTGGGGTCGTGGGGTCTGAGTGCTCAGAGCCTTTTTAAGAAAATTTCGAAACGCCTAATTGACGCTTCCCGTGACCCAAGGGCTGGCTTTTACTTTGGCCAGAGGCTAAGTATAGCCATACAACGTGGCAATGCTGCCAGTCTCTTGGGCACATTACCAGCTGGCGTTGAGGAGGAGTTTCTTGACGCCCTTTTTATAGTTTTTTGTTATTTTAGTTATTTAATTTATTAGTTGGTTAATCGTTGTAATGTATATAGCGGTTATTTAAAATAAAGTAATTTTTAGATTAAAAAAAAAAACTAGAACTTCAAAAATTTATTTTTTATTCGGAATGATGAAAGTACTAGTACTGAACATGTGGTACCTAATCGTTTGTGCATCGATATCCCTTCCACCCCATATTTGGCATGTGAATTACCGAAAATGTCCTACAAATGCCCAGTGCACGGTTACCCTACAAAATAGTGAATCATTTCAAAATTGAGTAGATATATTTAGTCTGGTATGTCGACCGTGCGAATTTGATACGTTCGTGTAAATTAAATGACATCATGACAATTCCCTCGTAATAATTGTAACAACTATTCTATGTTTATTTTAGAAATTATATTAATTATTAATAATAATGTAAGTATGTCATTTGTCAAACACAATATTCATCCTACTAATATTATAAATGCGGAAGTTTGTGAGGATGGATGGAAGTATGTTTGTTACTCTTTCACGCAAAAACTACTGAATGGATTTGGATGAAATTTGGCACACGGTTAGTTTATAACCTGGATTAACACATAGGATACTTTTTATCCCGATAGTATGTTCCCGTGGGACAATTATCGAACTCCACGCGGGCGACGCCGCGGGCATAAGCTAGTATTAAATAAAAAAGAAGTGACTGATTGTAATTTCAAAATAACAGCTTTTTACTTAATGCTTATGAAAGTTTTATTTTTTTACTTCCCAATCTTTACAGTTTTATGGCAAGAAGAATAAGGTATTACAACATTAAACCGGCCAAGTGCTAGTCAAACTAGCGCACGAAGGGTCCGAAACGGCTGAACCGATTTATAAGAAATTTTGTGTGCATATCGGATAGGTCTGAGAATCGGCCAACATCTATTTTTCATACCCCTAAAATCCATCAAAATTGTTTTTTCCAAGCGAACGAAGTCGCGGGCAGCGCTAGTATTTTTATAATAATTCATACGGACGAAGGTCACGGGCAACAGCTTGTTGATAATCTGACTAGTTATCCACTTTTCCAAAAAAAAAACGTAAATGAAAATATAATTTTAGTTTCGGAAACGGAACTGCAGGATTTCGTTGTTTATTTTTGTATATTGCCAAATTACCTCCAATTTCCGAAACAAGAATTGTTATTACAGTTTGTAGCCTGTTTTATACTGAACATGGAAAAAAAGCCTACGGCGAATTTTTATCCCTATATTAAAATCGGTTAGAAAAAAAGATAACCTACACGGTGTAAATCACCTCATCACGAAGCCGTCAACCAAGCATTCTGTAAATGAAACTAAGTAACTTTATGTTGGAATTTATGAACGAAACCTCTATGTTAACTTCTATATTATTGTCTGTGGTAACTTAATAGCATTGCTGTCACCCTTGCATGTTCTAGAACCTCAGTTTTTTTTCTCTCGTCATGTGTCTGTGCAAATAAAACTGTTCCATCCTTATTTGCCCAGTTTATTAATTCCACACCTGAATATACTTAAACAACAGGTTATGGGCCCAGTTACCTACTCAAATAAGGAAAGTTATTTTTGTAAAAAGAAAAGCAGAAAAACCAAAAACGATCGGCACTTTTTTTTTTTTTTTTTTTTTTTTTTTTTTTTTTTTCTTTGGTTACAATACTAAAAGTTAAAGATGACCAGCGAAGCGCACCACACAGGAATTCCAATAGAAAGGCTGAAGGGGGCCGAAAACTACAATAACTGGAAGTTTTCAATGAAGATGCTCCTGATGCATGAAGACCTACTCGAATGTATTGAGTCCACCGACGGAAGCAAAGACGTAAGAAAAAATCAGCGCGCGCTTGCAAAGATTTGTCTTTCTGTACATCCTAATGCTTTCTCGCTTGTGCGCAACGCAAAATCAGCATATGAAGCATGGACAAATTTACAAAAGGCGTATGAGGACAAGGGTCTGTGCAGACGCTTAGGATTACTGCGGTTGCTTTTTGGAACTAAGCTCGAAGAGAATGCTTGTAACATGGAGGCTTACATTACGAAAATAACGGAAATTACACAACAATTGCATGACATAGGTTCTCCACTAGACGATGACTTCATAGCAGTCATCATGTTGAGCGGACTGACATCCGATTACGACCCGCTCATCATGGCGTTGGAGAATTCTAGTGACAAACTTGTCAGTGAAACTGTGAAAATGAAATTATTACAGGAGTTTCACAGAAGGGATGACAAAACAGAGACTGCGTCGGCCTTGACTACTGTCAAGAAAATCAAATGTTACCGATGCAAGAAGCCAGGACACACAAAGAAGAATTGCCCAAAGAATGCTGCTTCTACGACTCCAATGAGTAATGTCAAGGACAAGCAGAAGGTGTTATTGTCAGCATTGTCGGTGAATCTCAAGAATGATGTGTGGTATGTGGACTCGGGTGCAACCAACCATATGTGCAACAACAAAAGTGTAATGTCAGAATTGAAATCAACTAAAGAACTTTCTGTGAACATTGCAAATGGTGATAAGTTGTGTACTGCAGGAATAGGTCAAGTTAGAATTAAGTTAGACAATGGTTTTAGAACAATAACTAATGTTTATTTGGTTCCTCAACTGTCAACTAACCTTTTATCAGTGAGTGAGTTAACAAGAAAAGGTTATAAAGTCATTTTTAATTCTAAAACCTGTAAAATAATGGACGGGCATGAGACCATTGCTACAGCTAGTTATGTGAATGGTATTTTTCAATTAGATTCTATAGGAAATAGCAGTAGAGCTAATGTTGAAGTGCAGCCTCAATGCATGGTTTCTGACAGCAGCAGTAAATCACTACTGGACTGTGATGTGTCAGAGCAAGAGCAGAGCAGCTTGGTGTCACAGGAAGTATGGCATCGCAGGCTGGGGCACCTCAACTCTAGGAGCATGAATGTCATGAGACAAGGTATGGTCATTGGTATGAATTATGATAGTACTTGTTTTAAATCATGTGTTGCCTGTATTAAAGGAAAACTGACAAAATTACCTTTTCCAAAAGTGTCTCATAGTAGGTCTAAGGAGATTTTAGGCTTAATACATACAGATTTATGTGGTCCAATGCAAGAGAAGTCGTTTGGTGGTGCTTGTTATTTTCTTACTTTCATTGATGACTGTTCAAGAAAAACATTTGTTTATTTTTTGAAAACAAAAGGTGAAGTTCTTGAAAAATTCAAAATATTTAAAAAGCTTGTGGAAAATGAAACTGATAAGAAAATAAAAACTATTCGTAGCGACAATGGTGGTGAATATATTAATAAAAAATTTCAGGAGTTTCTGCAACAGCACGGCATCAGTCACCAAACGACTGTCCCGCATTGTAGTCAACAGAATGGTGTAGCAGAAAGAGCGAATCGTACCATCATGGACAAAGCTCGCTGTATGCTAGAAGATGCTGGTCTTGACAAACGTTTTTGGGCAGAGGCTGTAAACACTTCAGTGTATCTGAAGAACTGCTCACCTACAAAAGCTGTCATGGGCATAACACCACTGGAGAAATGGACTAATAAAAAGACAGATGTAAGTCACCTTCGTACATTTGGTTGTTTGGCTTATGCTTTGACTTCGAATCACAAGAAACTCGATTCGAAGGCAAAGAAATATATATTTGTAGGTTACTGTAACAACACAAAGGGTTACAAACTTATGGATTTTGAGAACCTCGGGCATTGCATTAAAGCACACCATGTGAGGTTTTTAGAAGATTGTTTTTGGAAGAAGGACCTGTCAGATGATGATACTAATCAAGTAGTTCATGTTATTTCACATACAGAACCGACAAGTAGGGCAGACAACAACACTGGGGACGAAAGTTCACAGGATGTCTCCGAAAATTGTCCTGATGACAGAAATAGGAACAGAGGCACAGTATTCAGTATCAATGAAAGTAGTAGTTCATCTGAAGCAGATAACTCATTGGATGAAACCTATATTCCAGGGAGTTCAAGTGAAGACTCGACAATTTCAAACTTCACTGATGCTGTAGATGAAGATCTATCTGCACATCTGGTAGCTCAACAGTACAGGGATCTTGGAGACCCGGAGACTGTTGAGGAAGCACTTGGTGGCAATGAAGCCAAAGAATGGAAGGAAGCCATGGAAGATGAGTATAAATCCTTTAATACCAATAAAGTCTGGCACCTTGTGGATCTACCAAAAGATCACAAAGCAGTCAAATGCAAATGGATCTTTAAAAGAAAAAGGAACTTAGATGGAAGTCTCCTAAGATACAAGGCACGGCTGGTTGCCAAAGGATTTACGCAAAGGTATGGCATTGATTATAACGAAACTTTTGCACCTGTTGTCCGTTACTCGACTATCCGTTTGTTGTTAGCACTAGCTGCAGAATATGATCTGGAAATAAATCACCTAGACGTCAAAACAGCTTTTTTGAACGGTGATCTAAAAGAGCATGTGCTAATGGAACAACCAGAAGGATTTGTTAAGAAAGGACAAGAACATAAGGTGTATAAGTTGGATAAAGCCGTTTATGGATTAAAACAGGCTGCTAAGTCATGGTATGAAAAAATTAACGGAGTATTACTAAATAAACTCCATTTTAATAGGATGCCATCAGAACCATGTGTCTATTATAAAGGACAAAAGAGGGAAATGGTTATAATTGCCCTTTATGTCGACGACATTATGTTATTTTCTTCATCGATATCCAAAGAAAGAGATATGGTGAAAGAAAAACTCATGTCAGAGTTTGACATGAAGGATTTGGGACCAGCTCATCAAATATTGGGAATGAGTTTATGTAGGAATAAAGAATCGATTACTTTGAATCAGTCACATTATATTGAAACTGTTCTACGTAAATTTAATATGACTGATTGCAAACCGTCTGCAACCCCTATGGAAACTGGATCAAAACTGAAGAAAAGTGAAGTCAAGGATACTCGTTTCGACTACAGAAATCTCATAGGTTGCTTGATGTATATTTCAGTTTGTTCCAGACCAGATATCTCTCATGCAGTCGGTGTTCTGAGCCAATTTAACGAATGTTTCAATGAAACACATTGGAAAGCTGCGAAAAGGGTCTTGCGATATCTTAAAGGTACAAGTCATTACTTTCTTAAGTATGTTAAAGGCGAATTGGTCATAAATGGCTACACAGATGCTGATTGGGCATCCAATGAGGTTGATCGTCGTTCATACACAGGATATGTATTTAAATTAGGTGATTCTGTTATATCTTGGGAAAGTCGTAAGCAGAGGACTGTGGCTCTCTCAAGTACTGAAGCAGAATACATGGCTGTTTCAGATGCTTGCAAAGAGGCGTTGTTTTTACGTATTTTTTTAAATGAATGCCTTCAAGTTAATTGCAAGATAAATTTGTACAATGATAATCAGTCCGCACAAAAACTATGCTCTAATTCAATGTTTCATGCCCGTACCAAACATATAGATATTAGACATCATTTTATAAGGGATATTGTAAATAATAAATTTATTGAACTCCGTTATATGCCTACAGGTGACATGGTAGCTGACTTGCTCACTAAACCGTTAAATAGAGAGAAACATGTTAAGTTTTCTTTGTGTCTTTTATCAGAGTAGGTAATATTGTTATTCTTATTTATTATTAGGTGTTGTAACATTTCTTAAAAATATTGTAGTAATAGTTTACGATATTATATTAATAACATTCGTGTTTTTTGTAGAAGAAAAGTTTAAAGGGTAGTGTCGTGATTTAATTAAATTCGTTCAAGGGGTAGTGTTGGAATTTATGAACGAAACCTCTATGTTAACTTCTATATTATTGTCTGTGGTAACTTAATAGCATTGCTGTCACCCTTGCATGTTCTAGAACCTCAGTTTTTTTTCTCTCGTCATGTGTCTGTGCAAATAAAACTGTTCCATCCTTATTTGCCCAGTTTATTAATTCCACACCTGAATATACTTAAACAACACTTTACGCAAAAATTATTGCTGAGAAACGACTTTTTTTTGGGGGGTGTAAAATCATGTTTTGTGGTAGAACTCAATGTAACGCACTCAAAACATTGTGCTGATGGACGGATTGAATAGTACATAAAAACTTGTATTTAAAAAAATACTTGTCAAAAAGTTGGAACTTTGACTCCTAATATCTCCGTAACTAGAAGGTTCCCAGGTATGGTGTAGAACAAAAAAATGATCGCAATGACAGGGAGAACCAGTGCCTTTCGGCTTCGTTAAGAGGTGTTTTACACCCTTTATACGGACTATATTTCACGGCAATTTTGCACGCCTAGTTAACCAAACATTAAACAATATTTAATCCCTATTACATGGGACATAACATAACTGAAGTATATAACTGGTATCGTATTAGTATCAAACGATACCCCTTTGCAAGCTTTACCTTTCTATCCGTAACGACTGTCCCAGATCTACGAATAACAGGCCAAACGGCAACGTGCTTTCCGAGGCACCAATGAAACTCGCTACGTACGTATTGCTTAGGTTGTGGCGGTCAGAGATGCAGTAAGACCGCGTAAAATACTGGTACTCAGACGCATTAAGTTAGACAGGAAGCCGATCACAACATAGCTGGGAATTGACGAGGCAGGTGACGGCAGCAGGGCTAAAATATACAACGTGTATCTGATAAATGGAGACCAGCCGGTGGCCCAGTGGTGGCAGACCCAAGTTACGAGCAGTAACCCGTGGGTTTAAACCCAGGCAGGCGCATTACTTTGTGTAATTTCTTTCATCACCGCTGCCCTCAAAAACGGTGAAGAAAAACATCGTGAGGAAACAGGCATTATAGTATCTGCCTACTACAGACACTCTATACTCACACTTATCATCCATATTCATACTTTTATTGGTTTTACATTAGCATTTTACGAATTGTTCATTTTTATAAATATTTTCTAATCCTTTGTTGTGACATGTTTACTTCAAGCATATTTGTCAGATGTCATTTACTTTTATTTTTGATTGTTACCAGCCAAACTCTCTATGAAGGTTTCATTTAGATTATATATTACTAAAAATTATTATCATCAATTCGTCAGTTCAAATTGTTGTATTTTATAGTTAATTGCGAATATTTGCTGTGTAAAGATATTCTGAGTTATATTTCTAAAAATATTATGTGCAGGGTTTTTGACCATTGTTACTGGCTGTTTTTAATACTGGCAGGTTGCGTCTTACTAGAGCGCAGCAGTTTTGAATCTAAAAAAATGATTGGAAGAAAAGAAACGGAAGATCAGGGTATAAAAGGGATTTCTGACAGATGCCCTGGTTCTAGTCTGGAGTTAAGAGTCGGTTCAGTATGGACACGAGAAATCAGTATAGTCTAAAATCAAGAAAACAGCTAAGTCTAGTTTGGAGTCAAGATCTGTCATATCTTGAGTTTTGAGCACAGCCTGGTGGAGTCAAAGAGCGGCCTTCGTTTAGTGCTGCCGTGGCTGTTGCTAACTGTCTGCTGGAAGCTGCTTTGCGAACTGACGAGCCTGGCACTGGGGCTCATTACCTGTCTGCTGGAAGCTGCTCTTCGAGCTGACGAGCCTGGCATTGGGCGGTACGTGTCTGCTGGTGGGTCCTACCAAATCGCCCTGCATCAAGTTCGTCGTGGTCAAGCTCATCTTAATCAAGCCAGCTTTCTACGACTGCAAGTTTGTCTTCAGTTACTATCACGCTCAGAGATTTGCGGAGATATTTAAAACGTTCTCGGTTAACCTGCCCTTCACTTTTATACTAATTTATTGTATTTTTCATTTCATCATTTATTAAATTCATTTTCCCCTAATTACTTTTTTAATGTATAAATCTGTTTACTCCTTTCATCAAGGAATAAGCAAGTTTGTTACATTTTGGCGCCTAACGCAAAATCAAGTCTTGATCTTAAACATATTCTCTAAATTCTAAAACAACTTCCACAAGAGATTATTTTTGGTAACTATTTTAATCATATTTTCATCATATTTTCATCACATTATATCACTTAATCTACTTATACTCTTAAACACTTATCATATATTTATCTATATCATCTACGAATCTCATCAAAATAGGTTTAGTGTCGTGGGCTCGAACTATTATCTGCGCTGGTTCAGCGCAAAAGTATAGACTACCACACATGACAGTCCTTCAACGCTCTTGAATATTTCAAGTAGGCTATTTTACAATCCTTCTTAATAATAACTCCAGACTCTCTTCTCTTTCTCTCCCTTTTAATTTTAGACACTTTATTTTTAACTTTTTTATCTTATACTTACTCATGACTCATCTCTATCCTCTTCCCTTCTTCTAACTGTAGAGTTTTATTCGGTCTATTTAAACTCTATAGTTTTTATTTTCTATGTTCTTTCATTGGTTCTTAAACCATTAAAAGATTATTTTTAATCTTCTTCTATATCTGATCTTATCAGATAACTCTTTGAAGTGCTTTTAGGTACAAGTTACCTAACCTTCTATTATACTATTTTCTTATCAACTCTAAAAGTTGACTGAAGCGGGTTGCGACTTCCTTTAAATAAGCCTTCGCTAATCTTCAACTCTAAAGGTTGATTGAAGCGGGTTGCGACTTCCTTAAAATAAGCCTTCGCTAATCTTCAACTCTAAAAGTTGACTGAAGCGGGTTGCGACTTCCTTAAAATAAGCCTTCGCTAATCTTCAACTCTAAAGGTTGATTGGGGTGGATCCCTTATTAAAAGTCTTTATATTTCATCTTATTATGGGTTTTAGACGCGAGCGGATTACAACTCCAAAAATAAGCCTACTGTTATTGATTTATCAGGTGGAGTAGTGATCATTGAATGTGAATCCTACCTGGCCTAACTTCGTAAGATGTCGGTGAGTTTGAATGAGTTATGAAAGTTTTGTGAATGTTGTAATACTTTAACCTTACCAAAATTTTTGTTCTAGGCCAAAAATTTTCTCGGGGTCGTTGGGGAAATATAGTATCTGCCTACTACAGACACTCTATACTCACACTTATCATCCATATTCATACTTTTATTGGTTTTACATTAGCATTTTACGAATTGTTCATTTTTATAAATATTTTCTAATCCTTTGTTGTGACATGTTTACTTCAAGCATATTTGTCAGATGTCATTTACTTTTATTTTTGATTGTTACCAGCCAAACTCTCTATGAAGGTTTCATTTAGATTATATATTACTAAAAATTATTATCATCAATTCGTCAGTTCAAATTGTTGTATTTTATAGTTAATTGCGAATATTTGCTGTGTAAAGATATTCTGAGTTATATTTCTAAAAATATTATGTGCAGGGTTTTTGACCATTGTTACTGGCTGTTTTTAATACTGGCAGGTTGCGTCTTACTAGAGCGCAGCAGTTTTGAATCTAAAAAAATGATTGGAAGAAAAGAAACGGAAGATCAGGGTATAAAAGGGATTTCTGACAGATGCCCTGGTTCTAGTCTGGAGTTAGGAGTCGGTTCAGTATGGACACGAGAAATCAGTATAGTCTAAAATCAAGAAAACAGCTAAGTCTAGTTTGGAGTCAAGATCTGTCATATCTTGAGTTTTGAGCACAGCCTGGTGGAGTCAAAGAGCGGCCTTCGTTTAGTGCTGCCGTGGCTGTTGCTAACTGTCTGCTGGAAGCTGCTTTGCGAACTGACGAGCCTGGCACTGGGGCTCATTACCTGTCTGCTGGAAGCTGCTCTTCGAGCTGACGAGCCTGGCATTGGGCGGTACGTGTCTGCTGGTGGGTCCTACCAAATCGCCCTGCATCAAGTTCGTCGTGGTCAAGCTCATCTTAATCAAGCCAGCTTTCTACGACTGCAAGTTTGTCTTCAGTTACTATCACGCTCAGAGATTTGCGGAGATATTTAAAACGTTCTCGGTTAACCTGCCCTTCACTTTTATACTAATTTATTGTATTTTTCATTTCATCATTTATTAAATTCATTTTCCCCTAATTACTTTTTTAATGTATAAATCTGTTTACTCCTTTCATCAAGGAATAAGCAAGTTTGTTACAGCATGTCCTAGAACTAAAAATTCGAAAACATTTACTTCTACCAACCCGCACTGGGCCCGCGTGGTGGATTACAGCCCACTCCCTCTTATAGAGAGGAGGCCTGTGTCCTAGCAGTGGGAACATTATAGGCTGATGATGTATCTGAAAAATACCTGACAAGAACAATCGATCAGTTATAGCCCACCAGACACATCACCCGTCGGGTTGGAGACTCCTTCCTTTTCAACGGGGTTGAGGAACTTACCCTGTACCTCATGCTTCTATAATGGTAATGGGACCCTACCTAAAGGAACTTAAACACAACTGGCGAAATGTAGGCGTACTGTTTTATTTTTATTTACAAAAAAATAAATTACTGAAGACAAAAGCCTACACAATTTACTGCATGTAACCAATTTTCTTCATTTCATATGCAAATAGCGGAGGCTAAGGTCATTGGTAAACGTCTAGGGATTACCATTACAATGGCTGACATAGGCTGGTTATACACGACGCATTTGTATGTTATTAACCCAAGAAATATCTTATGAAACTACGATGGTACCGTTTTTATGCTCAATAGGCTTGCGTTTGGCTGCAAATCGCCTGATGTAAAGTGATGCAGCCTAGGGTGTAGCACGCTTGCCTAGAAGAAACTGATCCACTCGAACTTTGAAGAGATCCAGATTATAATGATAAGGGAACAGACAAGCTGGCAGTGTATTCCACTGACCGGCGGTTCGCATAATAAATGTGAAGCATAGCGCTTTGTTCGGGTCCCTGGAACTTCAACCACATAACGGTGACTCTTCGCCGTATCTCTGTTCGTCTGATGATAGAACGGAGACGGGAGAATAAGATAATGGTATGGTAAACAAGCCAATAGCGCACATGATGGTAAGTCGTGCTGCCTATTGAGTAAGGACTTCTACAATACTGGAAATGTTGCTGATGCATTGTCATTATAAAACTAATAAATAAAAGCTTTTAAAAACGCAATTGTAGGAGGTAGGGGAGACTCTTCATTGCGATCATTTTTTTGTTCTGGACCACACCTGAGAACCTTCTAGTTACGGAGATATTGGACGTCAAAGTTGCAACTAAAAAAAACTAGTTTTTAAGGTTAGAACTTTACTTTAAATGCCTCCATGACCTGTTTATTAGTTATTGCATCCATCAAAACAATGTTTAGAGTGCGTTACATTGAGTCTTACCGTAAAACGTGATTTTTGAACCCAAAAAAAAAATTGGTTCCCAGCAATAATTTTTGCGTAGAGTTACTTAGATTGATGAACAGAATGCTTGGTTGCCGGCTTCGTGAATGTTCTGTGCACACGTTGTTTTTATAAAGCTGCAATGTGTAATGTGCCTGTCATAACAAAGCATTAGTAACGCAGCAATAGTACCAATATCAACTAATGTTCGTAATGCTGGGCCCTGGACCACGAGGGCAGGCACAAGCTCCGCTATATGCTCCTCCCTAATCAACGGAGAATGCAGAACTTATGTAGGGGCGTTACAGAATAGCAAGCTAATATGGCAGTAGGCCTTATAGATCGCACATAAAACTAGTAGGGTAGGTTTTAGAGGTGGTGCCTCATACTCATGCAAACACGCAATTTGATCAAGGTCAAGCATTGCATGTAAGCTTTATGCAAATATTCTGGTCTGGGCTAACAAAAGTAGTCATAAATTAGCAATTGTCCAGTCCCAAGTAACGGGTCTGGATAGAAGCACAAGTTACACAGTGGACAACATACTAAGTGTCACCCTCTGGAATTCCGCCAAAGAGCATGAAAATATGTCCAAACGCCTAGAGACACTATTGAGTACTCTTACTGCACGAATCAATGGTCTGTACGTCTACCATGAGTTGTCATAGTTAGATCGCTTGACGTAACTGCAATAGTTCCGTCAATAAGCAAATACTATAGTTAGCTTTTTCTATGGTACCATGAGCTGTGTTGGTGCTTACTACCAAATTCTAAGCAAATGAAGCCCAAACTTGCAGTCGCTGTAGTTTAGTTTACTACACGGTGACGTAGGATAGATAACTATAGTGACTCATACTGCGCATTTTAGTACCCAACTATCCGCTAGAGACGCTGTAAAAGTTTTCATACATTTTTTTTACTACAGACGCTAGCGAGTATAGATTCTTAAAACTCATGGTAGACGTACTGTTATTACAACTAACGCTGCGACAAGTCTAGCAATAGAAGAAGGAAACGTGTTGCGCCAACCCTAAGTAGTATAGGCTTCTTCTGGGTAAGCTCGTACCATCATCGACTTTGTCTCTGCCATGTCTGACCTAGATTAGAGTCAAAAGCGAACCCATCGCAAATAAAACAAACATATTTTTTTTTTTCGCTCTCTTATTCTTCGTGTGTAACCAGCCTTACCGCGCTTACCAACCTATCAAACATGAATACTTACAGATAATTTATTATGAAAACGAGGTAGGCCTATTTTCAGAATGTTTTTTTCCGTTGAAGGCTGTCTATACGGCACCCAGAGGACCTAGACATTATTCAATCGCGTTACGTATTTCTAAGACTTTGAACATTATGACAATGACATAAGGTTTTTGGTTACTTGTGGCAGTGCAATAAAATTTTAAGGGTATGAAGAATGGCGTAAACTCAAACTCAAGCTAAAAGCATTTATTTCAACTAGACAAATCCAGGCACTTTTGAAAGCCAAAAAAAAAACGCGAAGCTAAAGTCCCAGTCACAAGACATAATAACTGTGAAAGTACTGTAGTTCCCCATTCCAAAGCGTAGATCTCTATGGAGAAGAATGGGCAAGAAACTCCATGGAATCAAAATATGTTACAAAATCTTGGTTACATTATTCATGTTGAGAATCACGAATATGTGAGAACGACGTAGACATACGTGCAAATTAAGAGCGTCCAGAATAAAAGATTTAATCAATAACTCAAAAATAAAGTAATTTAAATAAACTGTGGCAGCTAAAAGATGACCAGTCACAACTGACAGCGCCCGTTCACGAACATGACGCATGTATCAGCCATCACAACAGCTAAAGTGGTGTGTTCTTCACCCCCAATAGAAAAGGGAGGATCATCCGACTAGCTGGCCTACCATGACGTCTTAAAACATTATTGTTTTACTCCTTTTCCAGTGTGGGAAAGAGATGGCGCTAGACATCCTGTATAGCTCCGTCTCTTTCCCACACTGGAATAAGAGTATAACAATACTGCTTTAAGACGTCATGGTAGGCCAGCAGATCGCAATTTATTTAGGCGCAGCACGTCTTCTTCTTCCATACTTCTCTATTACTAATCATGTGATGCGTATACAGGGTTAGAAATGAATTAGCTAGCAAAACCCCACTTACGTGATGGCTAACAATATCATATTAAAAAAACCGGCCAAGTGCAAGTCGGACTCGCGCACGAAGGGTTCCGTACCATGAGACAGCGACTGTCGCAACCACGTGCAGGGCACGCCACAATAGTGGCGATAAGTCCCCTCTTTGAGGAGTGGCTAGAGAGGCGCCACGGCGCCCTCACCTTCCGCCTGACGCAGGTCCTCACCGGACACGGTTGTTTCGGGAGGTTCCTGCACCGAATCGGGCGGGAGGAAACGCCCGGGTGTTACCACTGCGAGGATCGGCCGGAGGACACAGTGGAGCACACCGTAGAGCTCTGCCCCGCTTGGGCTGAGCACCGCCGTGTCCTCGTAGCGGCGATTAGCGGCGGCGACCTCTCGCGTCCGGCCCTGGTTCAATCCATGGTCCGGAGCAAGAGGGAATGGGATGCCATTGCATCCTTCTGCGAAGCAGTCATGCTAGCGAAGGAGGTGGCGGAACGTGAGAGGGAGAGAACCTCACGTCCCAGCCGCCGCGGGAGACGCCCCGGGCGTCGGGGGGCAACCAGTGGCCCCCGGCCACCGTAGGCGCGAGCCTGTGGACGGTGAGTAATGGGTTAGCTCACCGTTCGTCCGTCTTATGACGACAGGCCGTGTCGACTGCGCGTACGTGTCCCGCTCCGCCCAGAGCGGTACGGGACTTTCACTGTCAAGTGGCAGATGCTGCTGATGTAATAAGGAGTAACTTAGGCTACTTCTTCAATTCCACGCAGACGAAGTCGCGGGCAGAGCTGTATTATAAAATAAGGGTATTCTACTGCATCCGATTACGTGGACCTTATCACAGTTGAAAAAAGGCTAGATTTTACGCTATGGTGGTAAACCGAGGAGCTCGTCCCATACATTTGGGTCGAATAGGTATTGAAATTTTGTATGGGGCAGCAGACAATTTTTTCGCTATTACGATGTTTGTCCGATGGAGAAACATGTTCAGTTTGATGGTCTGTAGCACACCTGCACACGTTTAACCTACCGGCCCTCTTGAAATGACCTACCCTATATCCACTTGATTGCTGACCAAATAGCTGCTGCCCACGACTGCATTCAGAAGAAAATTATTTTATGATTTTCAAGGATAAATTATACATATAAACCTTCCTCTTCAATCATTCTGTCTATGGATAAAAACCGCATGAAAATCCGTTGCGTATTTTAAAAGATCTAAGCATACAGATGGCGAGAAGCGACTTAGAGATAACTCTGTATAAACGTAGACGAAGCATATAAAAAATGATTATGTAATGATGCACATTGTATGGAGATGCGTGGAAATATACGGCTTGGCCACGGAAAGGGCGTCGCGAACGGTGACGCGGCGCGGCGCGGCTGGCGTGGCTGCAATCTACGCGGCACAGTTTGCACGCCGCAAACGCAACTGCCCGAGTTGCGTTTGCCGCCGCGACTAGTTTCAGACCAGTGTTCATAATTCAAAATCAAAATATTTTACATAGGCCTACATGGGCACTTATAAAATGTCGACAAAAAGGAGCACGGTTCGGGTTGGTCCTTTCCTATAGAGAAGAACCGGCAAGAAACTCCACGGTTACCTCTTTTTAAAATCATTTGGTTTTACTAGGACATCGTAGGCCTGACAATCAAGTCGTTATCGTATTACGCGGCGAGTACAATAAAACTGTTGGCTGTTAGACTATTCGCCGCGTCTGCCGCTCGCTTGACACCGTGGCATGTGCCGTAGTGTTTCATACATTTGTTTGAACGCCCGCCACTCCGCTCGAAGCTCGTGCGATTCGCTCGGCAACTTTCGCTGGTCGTCTTGCCGTTAAGCGTGGCACGCCCTGTACTTTTCCATATATTTGTTTTAGTTGCAATACTCACAAAACGCGTCGCCGTTCGCACCGCGCGAAATTTTTTATTCGCTCTAATTCGCTGCAGCGAATGTCCCGTGGCCAAGCCCTTAGGAAGCATTCTCATGCATGTACCTTATAAACCATGGAACACTATAGTTTCTGACCGCCTCCCTGAGATAATGGCGTGAGTATACACTAGTATAAACTTACGTCATGCATAACCGGGACAGTGCACATTAAAATTCAACCTTCCATTCGCATGTTGTATGTATGTTTTATACACCTACGACGCGAACTGATAGACCGATTTGGATGTGTAGAATGTTGTTCAGTTCTATTACGGTACTGAGATGAGTTTCTTAGAAGCCTAGATAGATGGCGATGTTTTCGTAAGCTGGTACAATAGGACAATCTAGATCTTGGCCCCGCTAAAAATCTAAAGGGTGTAAAACACCTCTTAACGAAGCCGAAAGGCACTGGTTCTCCCTGTCATTGCGATAATTTTTTTGTTCTACACCATACCTGGGAACCTTCTAGTTACGGAGATATTAGGGGTCAAAGTTCCAACTTTTTGACAAGTATTTTTTTAAATACAAGTTTTTATTGTAAGATTTTTACTTTAAACACCTCCACGACCCCCGTACTATTCAATCCGTCCATCAGCACAGTGTTTTGAGTGCGTTACATTGAGTTCTACCACAAAACATGATTTTACACCCCCCAAAAAAGTCGTTTCCCAGCAATAATTTTTGCGTAAAGTTACTTAGTTTCATGTACAGAATGCTTGGTTGACGGCTTTGTGATGAGGTGATTTACACCGTGTATGTGACGGACCTGTGGCTAAATAATAACAGCCGCGCGGGTCAATCTTCAATAATAAGCAACGCTTACCGAGGTCAGTCCTTGGATGAGTGATCAATCATTACATAACAAGACCTCTATAAGTACCACGGGGAGCAGAGTAAACTATTGGTCCTAACTCTTGGCTGTCATTTGTATCTGACACTTGAGAGCCTTTATGAGTAGGTAGTCAGGCCCCTATTCACAAACGCTCGGATTCGATTTCGATTCGACAAGTCATATGTCTTTTACGAAAGCGAGCGAGATTGACATACGACTTTCCGAATCGAAATCTAATCCGTGCGTTTGTGAATACGGGGGCAGAACTCCGAATCTGACAACCAGTCTTCTTAAGAAGAATCGTATTACCTCGTTACTAGATTATGGATGTCATCATCATCTGCCTAGCCTTTTCCCAATCATGTTGGAGGCGGCTTCAAGTCTAACCTGATGAGCGACTGACTGCCTATCTGACCTCCACAACCCAGTAAAGAAAGATCTACAAATGACAGCCGGGACCAACGGCTTATCGTGCTTTCCGAGGCACGGAGGAAACTCGTTATGTAATTATAGTCACCCATCCACGGACCAACTTCGGCAATCACGGCTTAACCTTAAAGATCGACCCGCGCGGCTGTTATTATTTAGCCACAAGCTCCTCTCCCTTACAACCAGTATTAGTATAGATAAAGAATGGAATAATGTGTAGTACTCACAAACTCTTCATTCGGCGCCCTAAAGCCATTAAAACCACTCAATTTTGATTGGACACGGTGAAGACACTTTTAAATTAAATTTCCAGACACTTGTCTTGTTAAAATGTCCTATTCATCATCTGCCCAGCCTTTTCCCAAACTCTCTTGGGGTCGGCTTCCAGTCTAACCGGATGCAGCTGAGTACCAGTATTTTACATGAAGCGACTGCCTATCTGACCTCCACAACCCAGTAACTGGGTAATACGATACCCCTTGGTAAGACTGGATGTCAGACTTTTTTTGGCTTCTGACTACTCGTAACGACTGTCAAAGATCTACAAATGACAGCCGGGACCAACGGCTTAACGTGCTTTCCGAGGCACGGAGGAAACTCGGTATGTAATGATGGTCACCCATCCACGGACCAACCTCGTCAAGCACGGCTTAACCTTAAAGATCGACCCGGGCAGCTGTTATTATTTAGCCACGAGCTCCTCCTAAAATGTCCAATTGAGGCTGAATGTTTGAATTTTACATGGAGCGACTGACTGCCTATCTGACCTCCACAACCCAGTTAGTACTGGGAA
The DNA here is from genome assembly GCA_963082945.1 of Cerastis leucographa. Lineage (NCBI taxonomy): Eukaryota > Metazoa > Arthropoda > Insecta > Lepidoptera > Noctuidae > Cerastis > Cerastis leucographa. The sequence goes on from OY720376.1 coordinate 3,744,458, forward strand.
ATACGATCACCCTTGGTAAGACTAGTTGTCAGACTTTCGGACCACTGACTTTTTGCAACAACTGTCAAAGATCTACAAATGACAGCCGGGACCGACGGCTAAATGGCTTAGCGTGCTTTCCGAAGCACGTAGGAAACTCGGTGTGTAATGGATGATCACCCATCCACAGACCAACCTAGGCTAGAGCGGCTTAACCTAAAGATTCATCCAAACAGCTGATATTATTTAGCCACGAGTTCCTACCAAAAACCATATTTTTGAAGTGAAACTTCTTATGCGACTTCCAACAAGTTTACCGCTACCATGGAGGGGGAATATTTTCTAAAACTCACTAAGAGATGGCAGTATTACAAGATTTGTGACTACGCAGTTCTACTATAAAGTACGCAAAATGGCGTGCAAACAGTCATGCATTCGACTCTTCGGTGTGACCAGCCTTCGCTCAATAGGGGATAATCCAACTTTTTTTTTCTTTGTCCGTCTGGTAGTTTATTGAAAAGTATTGGACACGTATTTTTTCTTTTTTCACGTGGTCATAAAATTACGGAGATATATTGAGTTGAAATGGCGCATGACGTCACATGTGGGTAAGTTTTATACCCACTTGTGACGTAGTAAGCCCCCACTCTCCAACTTTAATGAGTTTTAACTAAGTAATTTTTTGATATTTTGATAAAACAAAAAATACGTGTCTAATATTTTTGTATTACCTGTCTGACGGACAAAATAGAATGTCGTTTTCTTTACCCAGTCCGGTCCCCTATTTCCATGAGTAGAATAACCTCGATAAACTTATGTAATAAAAACAAGAAAACGACAAAATATTATTTAGAAGCTCAATAAAATAACGAGAGTGAATGCGTGGCTCTCGTACGCATGCGTGTAGTATTACGAAGTTTCACTTCTTCCGCGCGGAGGGACCCCACGCACTGTTTTTTTTTTTTTAAGTAATGTTTATTCATATATTTTTATGGGTCATAAAGGCAGTCATTTCATTTAAAAAACTGGTAATCAGCTGCATCCGGTTAGACTGGAAGCCGACCCCGATATATTTGCAGTGAAAAATTATGAATGAAATTGTTTGTCATGGCAACAAAAAATATCAGATTCAGTTCTTCGAAAAGTTCTACATGTACGGTCAGCAGCAAAAGTCGCTTTACATAACCAAAATTATAAGACGTCTTAGTTTTAGAACGATCCATATTAACAGACTGGAGTAAAAGACATAACAATATTTTCATCAATTGTTACACAAATTCGCAAAACAATATAACATTAGATCACACTGACCAGCAAAACGGAGAGCGGCGGTGGCCCAGTTGTGGCAGCCCCGACTTACGAGCAGTAAGCCGTGGGTTCGAACCCAGGCAGGCGCATTACTTTGTGTAATTTATTTCACCATCGCTGCTCTCAAAAACGGTGAAGGAAAACATCGTGAGGAAACCGGCATGTCCTAGAACCAAAAATTCGAAGACATGTGACATCTACCAACCCGCACTGGGCCCGCGTGGTGGATTACAGCCCACTCCCTCTCATAGGAGAGGAGGCCTGTGTCCCAGCAGTGGGAACATGATAGGCTAATGATGACCAGCAAAACTTGGTGTAATATTTAAGTGTTATCCGAGTTTTGATGCTGACTGTACTCAGAGAGACTGTAGTGCGACTGTTTACAAATTCACAGAAACCGTCGCAATATGAAGCGGATATTCATTAATTTTGATGTGGTGCATTATGCTTAGCAGTTAAGCAGATAATGGTGGACTATCATTATTACCAATTAAATATGAATTACTGTTGACAGTATGAACCGGAAATCAGGATGTGTGTGTAGTCGAACTAGTTCTTTTTTTAGGGTTCCGTACCCAAAGGGTCAAACGGGACCATATTACTGAGACTTCGCTGTCCGTCCGTCCGTCCATCTGTCACCAGGCTTTATCTCAAGAACCGTGATAGTTAGCCAATTGAAATTTCTACAGATTATGTATTTCTGTTGTCGCTATAACAACAAATATTAAAAACAGAATAAAATAAATATCTAAGGGGGCTCGGAATACAAAAAAGTGATTTTTTGCTCGTTTTTATATAATGGTACGGAACCTTACGTGCGCGAGTCCGACTCGCACTTGGCCGGTTTTTTTTTTCATTCTTTATAATCAGATGACCGCCGCGACCAACGGAGGCACGTTTATCTGTTGGTTTGGAAGGCACCACTTTTGATAGCAGACTGTCCGTCCGTCTTATGACGACAGGCCGTGTCGACGGCGCGTTCGTGTTGCACGCGCGCCTCGAAGAGATGTCACAAATCGGAAGAGGTCCGAGAGGGCCGATGTCTGCCAGGGCTGAGAGACTGTTAGAAACAGAGAAGAGGGTTGGAGTATACGTAACGGAGCACTGAGAAAAAGACAGTAAATTGATTATTTTCTCGATTATATTGTATAGAACACCTAAAACTAAGGCGAAAATCATCTGGGTGATTTTTGCCTCCGACCAACCATTTGTCGTAAAAACGATGTCGAAGGCGAAAGGATCGGTTACAAAATACAATATTCCTGTACCAGGAGAATTTAGGATACAAGAGCGAGCGAAGCGAGCTCGGAACATGGGGCATCCCGACTCGGATAGGTTAGGTTAGAAGACGACGGGGTCGACGGTGATGGCGGGGTCTGGATGACCCCGCCATCCCCGTCGTGGTTATTTTTTTTAAACCACCCAGAAGATATAACCTCCGGGATCACTTGACGTCTTCTTTTCATAGTGCCCCGTTTCGTATCCACTGCCGAGAAGAGGCAGGAGAATGTCGTGGGGAAAGTTTTAAGTAAGAATGTGGATGGGTATAAGAGTAGAGGAAGACCAAAGAAACGATGGATGGACTGTGTGAAGGATGATATGGCAAGAAAGGAGGTGTCTCATGAGATGACGAGTAATAGAGAAGTATGGAAGAAGAAGACGAAGACCACAAATAAATTGGGATAAGGGCAAGGAATGATGAGAGCATTTAACATGAATTGTACCTTAAAAAGGTACGTACCTTCCACCGCGGTCATTTACGGTCGACCAAGTTAGATGGTTGGAAACTCCGGGAAGGACCGTCAGTGAATGCGGTAGTAGGTACCTACCTTTTCAAAATAGAATTCATGTTCAATGCTCTTATAATTCTCCCTAGGTAGTACCTATGAACAGCAAAGACAACAGAAGTAAATCCATAACTTTTATTTATATTACATACTAGCTGTGCCCGCGACTTCGTCCGCGTGGAATTAGATTTTTTCTAAAATAGAAGTATTCTACGTTACTCCTTATTACATCAGCTATCCTTCCGTGAAATCATCTTCTGTGAAAATCCCGTCAAAATCGGTCTAGCCGTTTCAGAGATTAGCCGGAACAAACAGACAGACAGACAAAAATTGTAAAAAAAAATTTGGTATATGTACCGTTATACACATTATATGCATGTAGCGGTTATTTTAATATTACAAACAGACACTTCAATTTTATTTATTTTAGTTAGTAAATAATTTATATCTATACATACAAATGTATAGATATAAATTATTTACTAACTAAAAATAAATGTAAAATAATAATAAAGTATAAAGGGTGTAAAACACCTCTTAACGAAGCTGAAAGGCACTGGTTCTCCCTGGCATGGCGATAATTATTTTGTTCTACACCCTACTCTACCTGGGATCCTTCTAGTTACGGAGATATTAGGGGTCAAAGTTCCAACTTTTTGACTAGTATTTTTTTGAATACAAGTTTTTAATGTAAGATTTTTACTTTAAACACCTCCACGACCCCCGTACTATTCAACCCGTGCATCAGCACAATGTTTTGAGTGCGTTACATTGAGTTCTACCACACAACATGATTTTACCGTATCAGCTCATAATGTCAACTTCGCAAAATGACAACCGATCGCAAAATGTCCACTTCTCAAAATGTCAACTTCTTAAAACGTCAAATTCGCATAATGACTATTTCTCAAAATGTCCATTTCTCAAAATGACAAACTCTCATAACGTCAACTTCTCACAATGTCAACATCTTAAAATGACAAATTCGCATAATGACAACTCCACGTAGTTTTTACTTTTACTAGGTAATTTGAATTTGGTAATAGGTATAGCTAATTATACATATACTAAGGGTATGTAGGTACATAGGTAGGTATATAGATCTCTGAAAACTTTAAAAATAAAGTACCAAAATTTTCATTCCACTGTAATATTTTGTTTCTTTTTAAATTTAAATAAAAAGTACGAAAAATTTGGAATCTTCGGTTGTCATTTTGCGAAGTTGACATTATGAGCTGATACGGATTTTACACCCTCAAAAAAAAAGTCGTTTCCCAGCAATAATTTTTGCGGAAAGATACTTAGTTTCATGTACAGAATGCTTGGTTGACGGCTTCGTGATGAGGTGATTTACACCGTGTATAAATTACAGGTCTTAAAAAAAATTCGTCCACATCGCTGTCAACAGGAAAAGGTCACGTTTCTGGTCACGTGAAGACTCGACCAACAGTTTGGCGATATTTCTAAACATAAAATGGGTACTCGGGCCCCATGGCCCTATGTTTTAACCCCAAACGGCTCAAACACATAATTACCAATAAGTTATTGTATTTGCGCCGTTTATTAAATTCATTGCTTAACTAACCCACATAACTACACAGTTAAAGTATGTGAGTATTTATAACTGCGTTTAGTAATTTCCTGCGCACAATTAATGCGTTATTTCACTAATTTCAAACATTTTCATTGAGGTGAGGTATTATTGTGGTGGTGTGTTTTTATTTTTTCTTGTTTACTTTTTTATACAATTTGTTTTCTGTTAAATTCAACCATTTTTTTTTGTCCTGTGTGAGGCTAATATACAGTATGTTAATTTAAACGAGGGATATATTCAAACCCACAATAGTACATGCTAACATGATACTAATCCATACTAATATTATAAATGAGAAAGTCACTCTGTTTGTTTGTATGTTTGTTACCTTTTCACGACTAAACGGCTGATCGGATCTAAATGAAATTTGGCAAGACGATAGATTTCAACCTGGGGAAGGACATAGGCTATATATCACTACGCTACGACCAATAGGAGCGGAGCAGCAATGAAAAATGTTGCGAAAACGGGGAAAATGTGACGCAAACGAAGTTGCGCGGGACAAAGAATATAATAATAAAAAAAAAACACTGATAAATAACATGTCTGTTATTTATCAGTGTTTTTTTTAACAAACTAAAAATTTATACTGTACTATATCTATACTGTTTCTTTCTTTCTGTTAAATAGGTACGCCGAAAAAAGGTTAACTTTGCATGTAAGAGGTAATGTCGGAAACATTTCGTCCGATTTTTTCTGTAACAGCCAAGGAGTCTGAATTTGAGCCCGGTTGATGGCAATAGGCTCGCCCCCTATGGTACACTTCTGCCTAACCCTTCGGGGGTTACAGGCGTGTTGTTATGTTAAGTTAAGTATACTCCATCTCTTTCTGTCAATGAAGTTTTAGGGGTATAAGGAACAGGGTGTAAAGTTCCTCAATACTCCATAGAAAAGGGAGCAGGCCAGACAGGTGTTGTCTGGCGGGCAACTGCCCGATAGTTGTTATCGGGTTTCTCTATATATACTAAAGTCGATGTAAACTTTGCTTGCGACTTGTAGGAAATTGATGTTAGTACCTCCGTCGTATCATAGATGGAGCTGTAGTACTTTTTGAAGTATGTTGTTATTTGTGGTCGCTACAAAGTACCTAAACGAGCGAAGCAGCGGCTACTCACTAGTTATATATAGAACAATGAACCATAAAGTTTACATTAACTGCACAATTAAACGCATCAGTTACACTACCGACCTTGGTGGCCATTGCTGTAAATGAATAAAGACGTAAAACAAACAAAAAATGTCAATTGATTCGTACGAAAAACGCTGTTACACCTACATGCATCTGTGTCAAGGATCTAATGAGATTTCGACTAGATTTTTCAGCTATAAAATGGGAAAATAGAAGTAGCCTAAGTTACTTCTTATTACATCAGCTCTCTGCCAGTGAAAGGCCCGTCAAAATCGGTCCAGCCATTCCAGAGATTAGCCGGAACAAAAAGACAGACAGACAAAAATTGTAAATTAAAAAAATGGTATTGTACCGTATATACATTCATATGCATGTAGTAAAAGCGGTTATTTTAATATTACAAACAGACACTTCAATTTTATTTATTTTTATGTATAGATAAGCGTGAATTTTTCAAGAGAGCGTGGTTGGCAAAGTCCGGAACTATGAGGAATGGCGTACTTATACTTGCCAACCATAACGCGACCAAAGCTGCGACCCAGAAGTATTACAATAAAGATGGTTCCTCTATTCTACGTGCCATCCAAAACGGTATCAGCTGTTATTTTAGTTGTTTATTTAATCCGCATTTCTTTCATGGTACATCAGAATCGTCGTACGTGACAAAATGAACATTTTAACAAGACAAGTGACTGGAATTTTAATTTAAAAGTGTCTTCACCGTGTCCAATCAGAATTGAGTGGTTTTAATGGCTTTAGGGCGCCGAATGAAGAGTTCGTGGGTTCGACACATAATTCCATTCTTTATCTATACTAATACAGGTTGTAAGGGAGAGGAGCTTGTGGCTAAATAATAACAGCCGCGCGGGTCGATCTTTAAGGTTAAGCCGTGCTTGCCGAGGTTGGTCCGTGGATGGGTGACCATAATTACATAACGAGTTTCCTCCGTGCCTCGGAAAGCACGTTAAGCCGTTGGTCCCGGCTGTCATTTGTAGATCTTTGACAGTCGTTACGAGTAGTCAGAAGCCAAAAGTCTGACATCCAGTCTTACCAAGGGGTATCATATTACGCAGTTACTGGGTTGTGGAGGTCAGATAGGCAGTCGCTTCATGTAAAATACTGGTACTCAGCTGCATCCGGTTAGACTGAAAGCCGACCCCAAGATAGTTTAGGAAAAGGCTAAGCAGATGATGATGACAGGATGTAAGGGAAAGCCCTCCGCAAACTCTCAGGATGCATACGGCTACTTATACAAGGTGTTGTTTTGCATCCTCGTCAAATTCAAGGAGGTTACTATGCTAATGATTCTCGTTCCGAATCAATAATAAAATGAGTATGTTTTTTTTTCTTGTACGGAAATCGGTAAGTGTGAACCACCCGTGTTTTAAACGCCGGCTGTCTGATTCTCGCCCTATAACCGCGCATCCACAAATACAAACAATCTCAAACGTTTATTCGATAATTTCTTATTTCCTAAACCATGTTAAGGGGGTTATTCTGAAATACTGACAAACATAAACAAGCAAAAAAATCAGGGTTTATTAATAATTAACTAGGTACCGTAATTTAAATTGATTATTTATGTCTTGTGTGACAACCTCCTGAATTTTGACGAGGATGCAAAACAACACCTTGTATTGAATCATATTCTAACGGAATTTATCTCAGGAAACTTTTAGGGGTCATTTACGGAGACGCACCGCACGACGCGCCACGTCTCCGTACAGTCCTAAAAGTCACCGAGATATCAAACTGCCCTCGTATTGCCGGTTTTTTTTTTAACTGCATTGTTTACATTGGAGTGTGCATTGGAATAAAGAATAGTAATTGAAAAAACGATAAACAAAAATGGTCCCTTCAACTATACGAGGTGTTGTTTTGCATCCTCGTCAAAATTCAGGAGGTTGTCACACAAGACATAAATAATCAATTAAAATTACGGTACCTAGTGAATCCATACTTAATATTATAAATGCGAATGTCACTCTGTTTGTTTGTATGTTTGTTTGTTACCTTTTCACGACTAAACGGCTGATCGTATCTTAATGAAATTTGGCAAGAAGACAGATTTTAACCTGGGGAAGGACATAGGCTATATATCATCACGCTACGACCAATAGGAGCGGAGCAGCAATGAAAAATGTTGCGAAAACGGGGAAAATGTGACGCAGACGAAGTTGCGCGGGACAGCTAGTTATTAATAAACGCTGATTTTTTCGGTTGTTTATGTTTGTTAGTATTTGAGAATAACCCCCTTAACGTGTTTTAGGGAATAAGAAATTATCGAATAAACGTTTGAGATTGTCTGTATTTGTGGAAGCGCAGTTATAGGGCGTGAATCAGACGACCCGCGTTTAAAACACGGGAGAATCACACATACCAATTTTCGTAAATAAGAAAAAACAAAAAAATACCTACCCATTTTATTATAGATTCGGGGCGAGAATCATTAGCATAGTTACCTCCTTGAATTTGACGAGGATGCAAAACAACACCTTGTATAATAAACCTATGTATAAGTTTACGATGTCATACCTATGGTCTACGTGACCAACAGTCCACAGGACTCGCCACATGCATTGCATATTAATGCCAAATTTCCTCACGACATTATCCTGTACCTGTAGGTACTGCGTTGATCAGTACATTAGTCATATGTATTATTACAGGTTGTAATGGTGTTTGGCTGCACTAAAGGGTGTAAAACACCTCTTAACGAAGCCGAAAGGCACTGGTTCTCCCTGTCCTTGCGATCATTTTTTTGTTCTACACCATACCTGGGAACCTTCTAGTTACGAAGATAATTAAGTATCAAGTTCCAACTTTTTGACAAGTATTTTTTTAAATACAAGTTTTTAATGTAAGATTTTTGCTTCAAACACCTCCACGACCCCCGTACTATTCAATCCGTCCACCAGAACAATGTTTTGAGTGCGTTACATTGAGTTCTACCACAAAACATGATTTTACACCCCCCAAAAAGAAGTCGCTTCCCAGCAATATTTTTTGCGTAAAGTTACTTAGTTTCATGTACAGAACGCTTGGTTGACGGCTTCGTGATGAGGTGATTTACACGGTGTATAATTAGACTTTAAATCAGTAAAATGATTATGTGTTCTCTTGCATCCGGTCAGACTGGAAGCCGACCGCCACCTAGTGTTGTGAAGTCAGAGGTCCCGAGTTCAAACCCAAGATCGCACCTCTGATTTTTAGGATACATGTGCGTATTGTATTAATTATCACTTGCTTCGGTGAAGGAAAACATCGTGAGAGATATTTCTCCACGGAATGTAAAGCTAAGTCAGAGGCCCATGGGCGGCATTAAAACTCTGACGCCAGGTTAGGCGCTAACCACATGAAAAAGAAGAAAAGAAGAACTTGGCAGCGGGGCAGACTGAACAGAAAACTTAACCTGAGAGAAGAGAAAAAAACCGGCCAAGTGCGAGTCGGACTCGCGCACAAAGGGTTCTGTACCATCTATACTAATATTATAAAGCTGAAGAGTTTGTTTGTTTGTTTGCTTGAACGCGCTAATCTCGGGAACTGGTCCATTTTGAAAAATTCTTTCAGTGTTAGATAGCCCATTTAACGAGATAGCTTATAGGTTATATAGCATCACGCTACGATCAACAGGAGCGGAGCAGCAATGAAAAATGTTGCGAAAACGGGGAAAATGTGATGCAGACGAAGTTGCGCGGGACAGCTAGTAATCCATACTAATATTATAAATGCGAATGTCACTCTGTTTGTTTGTATGTTTGTTTGTTACCTTTTCACGATTAAACGGCTGATCGGATCTTAATGAAATTTAGCAAGAAGATATATTTCAACCTGGGGAAGGACATAGGCTATATATCATCACGCTACGACTAATAGGAGCGGTGCAGCAATGAAAAATGTTGCGAAAACGGGGAAAATGTGATGCAGACGAAGTTGCGCGGGACAGGTATACAGGTGACTATATAATAATATAATATTATGAACGCTCTTTCACGTAAAAACTGAATGGATCTGGATGACATTTGGCACAGGGATAAATAATAGTCAGGAATAGCACATAGGATACTTTTTATACCGGTAGTGTGATCACGTGGGACAATTTACTAAAAATCGCGGGCGAAGCCGTGGACAGAAGCTAGTTATTTATAAAAACGAGCAAAAAAAACACCTTTCTTCGCTAAAATCACCTCTTTTGACCCTTTGGGTACGGAACCCTAAAAAAAAGTACTATAATATACTATATTAAGTATTTTTTTAGCCTTCTCTGTCCCACTGCTGGGCTAAGGCCTCCCTGCACTCATTCAATTTTTCGTGAACGCGAATTACGACTTATGTTTTTGGTTGTTTTAATTTAATTTTGTTTCTTTTTTTGTTTTGTCCTGTGCGGTGCGAGTCAAATAAATACTTTTTCTTTATTTCTTTCAAAACGCCAGATCTACATGATTCAAATTTTAGAGCCATTACGACTAAAGGCTGCTCCTAATCCCGTTGTTAGGCTCATTAAATTCCAAAACAAACAGCCGAGCTAATAATCCTCAAGCACTAAATACCATGCTAACATAATAGAACCAAAACCGTAGTGATAAGAGATTTTATCAAACTCAGTATTTACCACTGATAACAGTGATAAAACGATGCAAATATATAGCACCAGAGGTTTTTCAGATAAACAAGTTCAAAATGGTAGATCAATCTAGATTTTTTTAAATCTTAACTTTTTATAAGCGATAATAAGTTATGCCCTCTGGACTTTCGGTTTCAGGTGCATATTGTTACTAATAATTATTATCACTTGCTTCGGTGAAGAAAAACATCGTGAGGAAATCAGCACGCCTTTTTTTTTTTTTTTTTTTTTCGGATGGGAAATCATCAAATGACTTCTCCCGCTCTGGGCGGAGCGGGAGGGAGTGTCAGACTTGTACTGACTAAAACCAACCCATGTTCCTTCTTCGCCCTTTGTGTTCCAGGGCCGCGGTATCTCTTTCGAACAACCCGCAGCAAAACCAGCATGCCTGAGAGATATATCTTGATGGCATGTAAAGCCAAGTCAGAGGCCCATGGGCGGCTTAACAATTCTGACACCAGGTAAGGCTCTACCCACACGATGAAGAAAGATAAGCGATAGGTCTACGACGATAAAATGGGAAGGTGGGCCACATTTCCAGGATGAATCAGGACAGATGGGCCAGAATCGTCACACAGTGGGTCTCCGAAAACGGTCGTTGTCACCGAGGCACCCAAAGAAAAGCTGGTGTGAGGACTTGACTCGTTTCCGGGCCTGTGGATGGTAATGGGCTAGCTCACCGTCCGTCCGTCTCGTGACGACAGGCCGTGTCGACGGAGCGTTCGTGTTCCACGCGCGCCTCAAGGAGATGTCAGCAAACCGTAAATGGTCCAAGAGGGCCGATGCCTGCCAGGGCTGCGGGACTGTTCGAAAGAGATACCGTGGCCCTGGAACACAAAGTGCTGGAAAGGAACATGGTTGGGTTTTAGTCAGTACAAGTCTGACACTCCCTTCCGCTCCGCTCAGAGCGGGAGGAGTCATTTGAAGATTTCCAATCCGAAAAAAAAAAATGGCCGCAACTCCCCCGATGTATAACAATGCCGCGGCCTAGGCTGGAGCTGGAGCACGATTGTCTAGAAGAAACCGATTCAATCAAACTTTGAAGAGATCCAGATTATAATGATCGGAAAACATAGAAGCCGGCAGTGAATTCCACAGACTAGCAGTTCACACAATATGGAAGCATAGTGCTTTGTTCGGTTTCGTGGAACTTCAACCGTGTATTGGTGACGCTTCGCCGTGCCTCTGCTCGTCGGATGACAGAATAGGGATGGCGGAACTAGATTTTTGAATTTGCATGTCTTCTTCTTTCACACTTCTCTCCTCTAATACTAGTCATCTCTTCAGACACCTCCTTTCTATCCATATCGTCCTTCACACATAGTTTCTTTGGTCTTCCTCTGCCTTATACCCTCCCACATTCATACAGAACACTTGCAGAAAGCACACTTCCCGAAATGTACCCGGTCGTACCCGCGATCTTCTGACTGTCTATGTCCTCCCATCTGGATGTAGAGACGGCTAATTTGTTGGGGAGTTCGTTCTGCCACTTCTTCTTCCCAGCTAAAACACTAGGAAGTGGCCAAGGGTGGGCGTTTTTGGGGACTGCCTCTTGTAAACTTTGACGTACAAAAATGACTGGTTTTATGAGCCTAATTTGAGCAAATGACTTTTGAGGTCGAGGCTAAATACAAAAACCGCTCGGTATGATTTTTAGGCGTAATAACCTAGGTTGGTCGAGTATGGGTCACCATCCATTAAATGCCAAGTTTCCACCAAGTCTCGGAAAGCACGATAAGCCGTTGGTCCCGGCTGTCATTTGTAGATCTTTGACCATCGTTACAGGACAATCAGTGGCCCGAAAGTCTGACAATCGACTGATTGATTATTAATATGATACCAATACAGTACCCCTTGGTAAAGTCTTACCAAGGGGTACTGTATTACCCAGTTTTAACTGAATTGTGGAGGTCAGATAGGCAGTCGCTTCATGTAAAATACTGGTACTCTGCATCCGGTTAGACTGGAAGCCGACCCCAAGATAGCTGGATAAAAAGCTTGGCAGATGATGATGAGTTTTGATTTTTAACACATCTTTTAACGTCTTTCGGTAACCATTTTGTTCCACCATCTGGTGCTTTGCCTATGCATATTAGCTTTAGACGGCGATGAAGAGAAATTACTCAGAACTCGATCAAGGCTATTTCTATTGATATTCCATTCACATAATAACTTGTATCAATGGATTCCTTTGTTAACACCACACCGTAATATCTGCGAGATTGTTTTCAAAACATTTGACGGTAGTAAAATCTACTGCGTCAGTTTGAACTGCGAAAACCGACCTTAAGGCTACGTGGTAAAGTTGCTATCACTTAACAAAGCCGTGCCAGCAATTTGAAGGACACGAGTTTGAAAAATGCATGAATGAGTGAGAACAGAATAATATTTAGACTTTACCACATGCCGTATCTTTTTTTTAAACAAACATACGATTCAACCTTGGTGTCTTATTAAATCAATCAAATAAAAGGTTTAAAACCAGCCATTTGCGAGTCGGACCCGGGGCCGAAGGTTCCGTACCATCCATACTTCCATACTAATATTATAAATGCGAAAGTCACTCTGTTTGTTTGTTTGTTTGTATGTTTGTTTATTTGTTACCTTTTCACGACTAAACGGCTGATCGAATCTTAATGAAATTTGGCAAGAAGATAGATTTCAACCTGGGGAAGGACAGAGGCTGTATATCATTACGCTACGACCAAAAGCTGTCCCGCGCAACTTCGTCGGCGTCAAATTTTCCCTGTTTTCGCAACATTTTTCATAGATGCTCCGCTCTTATTGGTCGTAGCGTGATGATATATATATAGCCTATGTCCTTCCCCAGGTTGAAATCTATCTTCTTGTCAAATTTCATTAAGATCCGATCAGCCGCTTATTCGTGAAAAGGTAACAAACAAACATCCAAACAAACAAAAAAATTCATATGGGCCCACCGGGCAAGCTTTCTCTACCAAATGACTGATCTATATCAAAATTAAAACTACTACCAATCGAATTGAGAACCTCCTCCTTTTGAAGTCGGTTAAAAACCCAATAAAGCTTTCCCTGCCCTGGGAATCGAACCCGGGACCTCATATTCAGCTACCGACCACTAAACCAAAAAGGCAATAAGTACTTATTTTTCATCTGTGCCCGTAATCGTAGATCGTTAAAAACACTCATTTATCAATAGTAATTAATCCCGTTGCAATCAGTTTCATAAATGGAAAAGCTGTAGGTACTTTTTTATTAGTACTATACTAGAATTTGTAGTTTCTATTTAATGTTTTTAACCCTATTACTGAGGCTTTGCTGTCCGTCCGTCTGTCACCAGGCATCTCATGAACTGTGATAGCCAGTAGAAATTTCTACAGATTATGTATTTTTGTTGCCGCTATAACAACAAATACTAAAAACAGAATAAAATAAATAATTAAGGGGGCTCACATACAAAAAAGTGTTTTTTTTTGCTCGTTTTTATTAATAATGGTACGGAACCATACGTGCGCGTAAGCAAAAAATATTTTCAAAAAATTGTGTTTTTTTTCTTTATTTGCGATGTGTTTGCTCTTGACTCTAGGCTAGGTCAGAGATGAGAGAGACAAAGTCAACGATGGTCTGTTGACTTTGAAGAAGTGTTACAGCTAAATTAGACCGATTATAGATTATCGTAATATACAGTATGTTAGTTTAAACGAGGGACATATTCAAACCCATAATAGTACATGCTAACATGATACTAATAAAAATATAAACAAAACAAAAAACACTGATAAATAACAGACAGAACCATACCAAAATTTTCGCAAATGTCACGCAACGTGTATACACCCTTGCGCTAGCGACTTAATACTATCGCAGAACATGTGAGCGGGTCAATGACTCTTAGGTATAATCCATTTTCCCTTCATACTTTAAACTTACCTGGCTTAGGACAGTCCAAAATATCTAGGCACTAAACAAAACATTAAAAATTCTTCTATATACGTTATAGGTTTATTACATATTTGGGACGAGAATCGAATACTGAATACCCTCCCTCAATATGTCCCTCGTATAACCTAACATACTGTAGAAGGGCGGGCGTTTTGGGGGACTGTCTCTTGTAATTTTGACGTTCAAAAAGTGCTGATTATCAGCCTAGTTTGAATAAATGACTTTTTGATTTTATCCATGGAAACAGAAATTAATAAAAAGACACTTATTCGTATAAAGCTTCATAAAAAACGGTTCAGTCATTTCGAAAAAAAAATAAGGACTTGAAAGTTTGCATGAAATGCCGTAAGAGTCAGCTCACACCGAGACGCGACGCGACGCGACGCTGCGCGCACACGTTTCAAAATATAACTTTATTTTCTACACGAAAAGATACACATTTCTTTACAGGTGTCACGCGGCGCAGCGCTGCGCATGGCGCAACGTATTCTGAATTCTCACAACGAAATGTGTATCTTTTCTTAAAGGAAATAAAGTTATATTTTGAATCGCTCTTTAAAAGTATACGCGCAGCTTCGCGTCTCGGTGTCAGCTGACCCTAAGGTGTAAACGCTCTTCTTGGCTAAGTTTGGCAAGTAGTCGCTCCAACCGCTTCAATACCGTCATCTTATTCTTTTCCAACTATAATAATGGCTGATCCATGCGTGTCGTGTTTGTGTACGGGCGCTGTCAGTTTTGCCTGATCATCTCTTAGCTACCACGGTTTATTTCGAACAAATTATTTTATTTTTGAATCTGCTTTTTGTTTTTACTATAGACACTTTTAACGTTCACGTCTTGCTACATCGTTCTCACATAATGTAGCATCTCAACATGAATGATGTAATCAAGGTTTTTGTAACAAGATTCTGATTAAAAGAGTGTCCATGGAGTTTCTTGCCCGTTCCTCTCCATAGAGATCTCCGCTTTGGAATGGGCAACTACAGTACGTTCACAGTTATCATGTCTTGTGACTGGGACTGTAGCTTCATTTTATTGTTGTTCGACTATTCAAAAGTGCGGACTGTAGCTTCATTTTATTGTTGTTCGACTATTCAAAAGTGCCTGTACCTAACTGTCCTACTTGAAATAAATGCTTTTGTTTAGTTTTTTTTTTCATATTTGGGTCGGCTTCCAATCTAATCGGTGAAATGGATTTATTTATGTCAAGCTTCTGTAATCTGTCAAATTTCTTTAATAGATATTCAACCATATTGATATAGAATATGGCTCATGGTTGATTGGGAAAACTTGACAGTTTTGTGTAGCTTGAACAGCTGCACGCGTAGCATGACCGCTGTAGAAACGAGTTTTGTCTACAGAAGAATCCACATAATGACAGATAGAAAAGTTTGTAGATTCTTCCGTCGACATAGCCCTTTTTACGGCGATCATGCTACGCGTGCATGCCAATTAGGCTCCCATTTTATAATAAGAACAGGAAAAAACATGAAAAAGGAAACATATATATTGAAATTTATTATTTTTAGTATTGTTTACCTTGTTTTGCATAAGTTGTAAAATATTTATAAGTTTGTTTTAGCACCTACCCTGTTTTCCTGTAAATAGTGAATTTAAAAAAGAATATTTGTTATAAATGTAATGCATTTAACATCATCACCATCTGCCTAGCCTTTTCCCAAACTATCTTGAGATCGGCTTCTAGTCCAACTGGATACAGCTGAGTACCAGTATTTTACATGAAGCGACTGCCTATCTGACCTCCACAACCCAGTAACTGGGTAATACGATACCCCTTGGTAAGACTGGATGTCAGACTTATTGCCTTCTGACTACTCGTAACGACTGTCAAAGATCTACAAATGATCGCCGGGCCAACGGCTTTACTAGGTATGTAATTATGGTCACCCATCCACGGACCAATCCCGTCAAGCACGGGTCCTCAAGAGCTGCTCCTCCACGAGCTGCATTTAATATAACATCCCTTATAAACCGCAAAGGGTTTGGCAGAGGTGTACTTAATAGTACGCCCACATTTTGCCAAGTTGGTTAAAGTTTTATTAGGTTTTTAATCAGGGTTTTTGTGCAACTCAGTGTACAGTGTACTCGCAACGTCTCCAACCTGCAGAAATGGAGGCACATCGCTGAAAGAGCTATCCTCGGGGAAGTCAACGACCCACAGAACATCTCTCCATGTACCACGTCTGCGCAACCACGACCACTCTGACAAGAGTGGTCGTGGTATATATATATAACTATATATAACCTATAAATATATATAACCGTTTTTCCTGATAAATCAAATAAAGAGTCCTGTTAAAAAAAATTGTGCGTGGAGTCCCTCCGCGCGGAAGAAGTGAAACTTCGTAATACTACACGCATGCGTTCGAGTGCCACGCATTCACTCTCGTTATTTTATTGAGCTTCTAAATAATATTTTGTTGTTTTCTTGTTGTATTATTTTTATTACATAAGTATTGCATAAGTTTATCGAGGTTATTCTACTCATGGAAATTAGCGAAGGCTGGCACCTATCATGTTTTCCTGTAAATAGTGAATAAAAAAAAAACGATATTTGTTTTAAATGTAATGCATTTAACATCATATCATCTGCCTAGCCTTTTCCAAAACTATCTTGAGATCGGCTTCCAGTCCAACTGGATACAGCTGAGTACCAGTATTTTACATGAAGCGACTGCCTATCTGACCTTCACAACCCAGTAACTGGGTAATACGATACCCCTTAGTAAGACTGGAGGTCAGACTTTTGGCTGCTGACTACTCGTAACGACTGTCGAAGATCTACAAATGACAGCCGGGATCAACGGTTTAACGTGTTTTCCGAGGCATGAGTCACGGGCTATGTCTGCTGTATGCCTGACAAGCTGTGGGCCAAAATAACCACAATGTGGAGCCCTGACATAGCCAGAAGGCGATGCAAAAGACCTTACAGGGCATAGTGGGATGAGCTGGACAGAACTAATGACTATTGGTCCACATTGGCTCTGGATTGAAGTATTTGGAAGTTATGGGGAGAGTCTTTTGCCCAGCAGTGGGATGACACAGGTTAGCAGTAAGTAAATAATATTTTAGATTAAAATGAAGTGTGCGTTGTGTAGTGTGCATTGTTCCACAGAGATAGAAAGTTAAGGACTGATTTTGATCGGAAGTATGGGATTAAGGATATTTACTAGCTGTGCCCGCGACTTCATCCGTGTGGAATTAGATTAAAAAAAAAAATAGAAGTAGCCTAAGTTACTCCTTATTACATCAGCTATCTGCCAGTGAAAGTCCCGGCAAAGTGTTCCAGCCGTTCCAGATATTAGCCAGAACAAACAGAAATCGTAAAAAAAAAATATTTTGATATATGTACTATCGCGGCCATTGCCGCCTGACCATTTAAAATTTTTTTCGCAGGATTTCCTGCGGTGGCGGCAAGCCACGCTCCCTTAAACTTTTCGCCTATTAGGAAAGCGCTATCGCAATTACTATACCCAATATTTTTTTAATATCTTTGTTTATTTTGTTAAGTTAATAAAACTAATAAACTTTTCGTCACTAAAGGTCAAGGAGCGGGGCTAGAGAGCGCTTCTATTTATTAAGTGCAAGCAAAAATGAATCTAGTGGTGGTCAGGCGGAAGTGTCCGCGATAGTACATATACAAACGCATGTAGTAAAAAGCGGTTATTTTAATATTCAGGGTTTAAATTCTCTTAAGGACTGGGTAGAGTTACAAGTAAAATACACGCAAATATTTTGTCATTAATTTCTGTGTTTCTTTAAGGTTTTCTTTTAAATCATAAATTACAGGTGTTAAAAAAAAATTACACAATATTAAGTGTTGTGTAATTTTGTTCATATAATGTTCATGCATGTCAGCTGTCACACTCTTTGGAGTTACTTATGATTAGCTTTTCTTTTATTTTTATTTTTTGTTTACTTTAATTTTTTATTCGTTTTCTGTCGACTGTTAGTACAAACCATTGTCACTATTTTCACTTGTTTTTTATTGTAAATGTTACCCGAATCATTTTGGCCAAACCCTATCTTTTAAGATACAGGCTAGTCCTAGTTTAAAAGATAGAGTCTATCTATTGCATCATACTGTAAATATTTTCAAACAATGTATACAGTGCAAAGTGCTATATTTTTAGTGAAATAAATACTTATTATTATTATTTATTAAAACAAAATAAAAAAACAGACACAATATTATGGACCCTGCCAGGCACAGCAAATTTAAAATAAGTATAGAGAGGAAGAGCGCTTTGCTATTTCTTGTAACATTGAATTATTTTATATTTCTTAATAAGTATTTAATATTTATTCATTATTTATTTTAAAATATTGATTTTTTTATTGACTTGCTTAAAAATTGTTTGTTATTATTACTGTAGTTTAATTACATACCTATTATAATATAATTTATTTTTGTTATTATACATATAAAATATCTGTTATTCATAATAGGGTTGCGGACCGGGTAAAGAAAACGACATTCTATTTTGTCCGTCAGACAGGTAATACAAAAATATTAGACACGTATTTTTTGTTTTATCAAAATATCAAAAAATTACTTAGTTAAAACGCATTAAAGTTGGAGAGTGGGGGCTCACTACGTCACAAGTAGGTATAAAACTTAATTACATGTGATGTCATGCACCATTTCAACTCAATATATCTCCATAATTTTATGACTACGTGAAAAAAGAAAAAATACGTGTCCAATACTTTTCAATAAACTACCCAACGGACAAAGAAAAAAAAATGTGATTATCCCCTATTATGTATTATTATATGGAGAACATCAACTAAGGAGTTTGATTTCTTGAACAATATTCGTTAAGGTTGAGAGGTAAGTGACACTACAAAAAAAAAATTTGAAGTCTTAACTTTCTATTTTCCTAAGATATTGCCAAGTATTGTGACAATATCTTAGAAAATAGCAAGTTTAGTCTACAAAATATTTTTTCAATAACCTGTGCCTGGTAAGTGGCGATAGGGATTGGCCCGAGAACCTGCCTTTCCAGAGCTATTACGAATTTTTTTTTTTTTTAATTTTGCTTAGTGTCTTAAAAATATGTATGCTTCAAAGTTTATGTAAATAACAGTAATAAATCACACTGCAGACAAAATATTTAAATGAAAACACTTGCGCAACATAAAATATCGTCGTCCTATTGCCTAAAGTGTATTCAAAACAATATTTACATCACACACGGCGATCAAAACCGGTCGAAATGAAACGAATAAAATTAAAAATATTTTTTTAAGTTTGACCTACATATACGTAGTAATATAGTATTAAAAACAAGTTTACTTACCAAATAAACATGCTTTCTCAGCACAAAACTCGAACCAACTTCGAATATTACGTAAAAATACCAGAATTATACTGTTCAATCGTTTTTCATATACATTCACTGGTTTTACACAGCACTGCGTTTTTTACTCGCTATTTATGTCTCAAAACAGTTATGCGACACTATTACAACTGTTTACAACTGTATCTAGCAATTTTCGTAATTATTTATCGATTGATTTATCGTCATTGAAAAAATCTGTTGTATTCTATTATTTGTTGTGTTATTTTGTAATGTGGGCGTTGTGTTGTGTTTATTGTTTTACGGGCGTCTATTTTAGGCCGTGCAGTCAGTCACATGATGCCAATTGAGTGAATAAACAGTTTTAAATTGAATAAAAAGTCAATGCAGGCCACTACGAAGCAAGTGGCAAAACATGTAGGTATTTTTCGACCTACTTTCGTTGGTAGGAAAATTGACAGTTATTTTATAGTGTTGCTACTGGCGTACAACCATGTTTACCAGGAAAATTTTAGCTCCTTTTCTGGTCGATTCTGAAGTGCCGTAATTGACCGACGCAACGCAGTGAATGCCTGGTAAGTGGCGATACGGATAGGCCCGAGAACCCACCTTCCCAGAGACAGGAGACGAACTGATGTGCAGGTAGGTAGGTGCAGAAAATTGTTTTATTTATACTTTAACCAACACTGACATTAAGAGTCGACTTCAGGGATTACCATCACAAGGCCAACGCAGGCACTTAGCGAGCCTACACCTGGTTTCACCCAGCATAGCTTGCGGCCGGGTATGGGCGTCACCAGGGAGGGAGAGGGCCAGGGGGCAGCTACTACTTTCTCTTAAATCTTATCTTTGCCTTTATGTCGCCCAGGGAACTCCTATAATGACGGATCGAAACAATTCTAACTTGTCCAAGTCAGGATGGTTGTTAAAATTTTGGAGCTCGCCCCGCTGGCTCTTCGAGCCTAATCTGTGGATAGGAAATATATAAGTAAAGTACAGAAAATGTAACCAATCCGAATTTCTTACATTTTTGAGGTGGCTATTGCATTTTACTTTCTTAGAAAAACTTCAGCTGCATCCGTAAATATTAACCCTAAGTTTTTTTTTTTCTTATCTGTGTGCCCCCCCCCCCCAGCTCAACGCTGGCGATGCCCTTGCTTGCGGGTCGGCACTCGACACATCGCTGTCAACGTGGGGAAGGAGTCGACTACTATGCGCGGCGCCGTGAGACTGGAAAACTTAAGTTCTATGACTTGGGAATTCATAACTTTTCTTGTTAGTTTTACAAATGTTGAATAAAACTGAGAGAGTGAGACACCGCACGAGAGTTTGTCCTTGATTATAAATTGTTATTATACATTGAATACCCATGAAATAAACAAATCCTAACTAATATTGTAAATGCGAAAGTAAGTTTGTGTGTTACGCTTTCACGCGAAAGCTACTCAACCGATCATCATGAAACTTTGTACACATATTTTTGGAGGTATTAGAAGTAACATAGGCTATATATCATCACGCTACGATCAATAGGAGCGGAGCAGCAATGAAAAATGTTGTGAAAACGGGGAAAATGTGACGCAGTTGAAGTTGCGCGGGACAGCTAGTTTACCGTAATTTTGATATTAAAGATTCACTCATTCATATTTTACACACGACTATATTCTACTAGTACAGAAAGATTTAAATTAAGTGGCAATACTAAATTTCAAAAGTCATGTACGTTCCGCTCTAAGCAGATTCTATGTCAGAAAAAATCGCATAGTGTGTTCATGTCATAATCAACTTTGTTAAAAAACCATGCAAGTTTTCACCATTTTTCCGAATTTAAAACGCTTAGTATAATTCAAATTACGATAAAATCGTAATTATTTAACCTATATCCATCAAATCCGAAAATATTTAAATTATTCCAAAACATTAGGACTTTTTATTAGTTCAGTCAGAGGACCTCGACCTTCCAGAACGTGAGTGACATTTACGAAAAAAAAAAAAAAGTAAACCCACCTCACTTCAATTCTGTCGTACCACTCATGATTTCTGTGTGTTATTTCAATTAATGAGCCGTAAATTAGCGTTTGTTACACGTTAATTAACGCATGATATAACCATTTGTCTAAAATGGCGACGCCAGCGGACGTTAGAGCGCTATTTGAGGCGAGATTGAAGGAAACTTCACCACCTCCGGAGTTTCATCCATTGGACTTGGATCGTACGAAAGATGAGAAATACCTCAAGAGGGTGCTTAGTCATATGGAAAAGGACGCTAAAGCTGCTGCAGACATGCTGTGGGACATCTTAACATGGCGAAAATCTGTCGGGGCAAGTGATATTAACGAAACCAACATCAGACTGGACTACGTTAAAGAGGGGGTATTTTTCCCGAGAGGCAGAGATGTAGACGGCTGTCTTTTGTTAATCTTCAAGGCCAAAATGCACGTCAAAGGCCAAAGGGACTACGAAGAGCTGAAAAAAATCATGATCTACTGGTTTGACCGAGTCGAACGAGAAGAAGGAGGTAAGAGAATTACCATGTTCTTTGATATGGATGGCAGTGGATTGGGTAATATGGACATGGAGTTAGTCAAATACTTGATAACGCTTTTCAAAGTGTATTACCCATATTTCCTGAACTATATTGTGATCTATCAGATGCCGTGGGTCCTTTCTGCCGCTTTTAAAGTTGTTAAAACATTACTACCCGCAAAAGCTGTTGAGAAAATGAGATTTGTTACGAAGGACACTTTAAAAGATGTTGTAGCGCCTGAACAAGCCTTAGCGGTCTGGGGCGGGAAGGATAACTACACTTTCGAGTTCATTCCGGAGAATAAATCGGAACATACTCCTAAGAAAGTCACGTTTGCGGAGCAAGGGGATGGCCAACATTCACCAGGAGAGATGTTACGTCTTGTACCTAACGATACTATCCTATTCAAAACCGAGGGTGATGAAATTTCAGGTCAGTTTACTATTACTAACATGGATGAAAGTGCTGTGTCATTTAAGATTAGGACCACAGCACCTGAGAAGTTTAGAGTAAGACCCAGCTCGGGCACTCTAGCAAGCGGTGCCTCGCAAACCGTCCTGATTGTAGTCCAACCAGGTATTCAACTCCGCACAGTAACCAAAGACAGATTCCTCGTCATGTCAATTCAAATCCCAAAAACTGACTTAACACCGAAAGAGCTGACAGAAATCTGGCAAGCATCAACCGGTAGTAAGACTGATGAGTACCGTCTAAAATGCCAATTCCCTGAAAAAGATATACCGAAGAATGGCAATGTGGTCGATGGAAAAGTTCTAGAAAAACCTGATTCCGTGACTGCGACACTGAGCAATTTAGAAAAGAACTATGCAATGCTGCATCGGGACATGAAGCAGCTGAAGGTTCTGCAATTCGTTACTTTAGCAATGACCGTGCTGGTTGCGGTTCTCGGATACCTGTTGTACGAGGGTGTGAGTGAGGATTCGAAGTATTGTGAACGTTTGTAGCCATTGGAGATAGTGGTGTTGAACGCCACTCTCAAAATCGACTATCTAATGGCGATCTTTATAATGATGTTGATTGTTAACGTCATTCTTTATATTTTGTACAGTAAGTTGGTGTGTAAGTTGAATTTATTGTTTGTTAGGTAAGGAACCCGTAGTTGGTGAAAAGGGGATTGGATCTTTTTTCTATGGAAGTTGGTATAGTCACCCCACCGCCATTTAGATTTTACTGCAAAGTTATGGTACATGTAAGTGACAAAATGAACTATAATTTCAAGGCTTTTTTTTTGGTTATTTGGCTGGTGTTGGCAACGCGTCCTAACCGCATATTTTGCAACACCACAGCTCCCCAAGAAGGGCCAGAAATGCCTTGGTCTTGCTGGCAATCTCGCAGAGAGCTCTTTTGTTGACGCATAAGGTGCTAAAAAGCGTCAGGTGGCTTTTTTCCGAGGTAAAGATCGCAAAGAGCTCTTTGTAACATCCAAAATAGCAATGAGCTGAGTATGCCACTTCGTTTCTGTGTCCTTAGAG
Organism: Cerastis leucographa; assembly: GCA_963082945.1. NCBI lineage: Eukaryota > Metazoa > Arthropoda > Insecta > Lepidoptera > Noctuidae > Cerastis > Cerastis leucographa. Next base: position 3,768,144 of record OY720376.1, read on the forward strand.
ATGGTTGAAGCCGAGACATGTAAAAATGTATTGTATAGTTCATACTCCGTTTGGAGTCTGTAACAGGAACAAGCAAAAATTCTGGTCAGTTTTTAGCTTCTTCGTTTTCAGATCTCTGGCTAGCCCACTCCTTTGGTCTTACATAATTTTTTCTATGGTAAATTTTGATTGTGAGTTATCGTAACAAACGTGATTCAACTGGGATCTGTTTTGTTGTGGTCTCTCCGTGAAGCCTCTGGACCCTCAAGAGGCCCTAGTAGTCTAGGATCTCTTGAGGGTCCAGAGGAACTACCGATAAGCTTTAGCCAATCTTCTTGAAAGTCGTTTTAGGAATACGAAAAGTTTTGAAAGCTCTATGCTTCTTGGTGCACCTAGGCAAGCTATGTCATTTTTGGCCCATCACGCACAACGGACTGAATTAAGGCGGAAACACATTATTAACACGCGACGCCACCCGATGAAACGTGATGCGTGTTGAGTCGAATCAAATGTATTGTTTTCTTATGGCCAGAATCACACTATGAACATCCGACGCGACGCCATGCGCGCACAGTATGTTTCTAGGAAACACCCAATGACCCAACGCCACGCGTCAGTCGTTCGAGAACTGTCACAGAGCATACATGCATTCTTTGACATCCCCTATTCTTCAAACTGTCAAACAGAATTTATGCCTATTTAATATTATTTTTTGCATTAAGCGAAATGACTGACGAACAATTAATTGAGTTGATAAAACTTTATCCTGTTCTATATGACATGAATTTAGCTACATCGTAATGTGAGAAAAGCCTAGTTATTCTCTTTTTCTTGAGTCCTTTATCATATATGTACCCATAATTTGCATCAAATCTTCTTCAAAATCTTCATCTGACTCGTTATTTATTAAATCCATAGTACATAACCATACACTTCCACTGCTGGTATTCAGAAATTGCTAGTATGTCGTGGCGTCGCGTGTTGGTAATGTGCACAGTGCGTATCGGATGTCGACACGTTGCGTCGCGTCGCGTTTTAATAATATGTTTCCGCCTTTCATCTTCACACAAAAGTTCTGAAACCAGGTGGAAGTATTTGGGTGCATTTCTTAAACCTATGTATGTATTTGTTCCTAGTCTGAACAAAAAAAAAGAACATTATTGCATTTATGAAGAATTCTATAATCAATATTTTCTAAAATATAAAATTACATTCCTTGACAAGTGACGGCTAAATTTTTTAAAAGACTATGCATTATTTAAAGTGTTGTGAGTCATTTTAGTACTATGGAATGTAGATAAAAAAGATAAGTATGCATAGGTAAGGTATAGACAAGAATACGGACTGATTTCAATGACTTGGGGTAAGAAATATTCATTCCAATAGAACCTACGTTCCCATGGGATAATTCTCGACCTTCAGACAGGCAAAATAGAAAACATAACCTTTCATATCTTTTTGCGATGAAATTGAATTTCATGACCTTCTGAAAGACCTAAAAAATAATTTATAAGGCTTTCGCTCCTTCGTCTCGCAAAATTGATCAAAAATACTGCTTCATATCTTCATTGACAACATCGTTCCACCTACTACCGAGCACGGGCCGGTTATAAAAACTAGTGTGTTTTTTTTTAAATATTTTTTTGCGATAAAATAGTTATCTATGACCGTCAGAGCAACGAAGAAGGCGAGTTTGCAAGATTAAAACTCCTTTCCCGCGAAAAATCGATAATAATGTATCGTAGCGTTTTGATGTCGAATGTACCGGCACATCAAACTATCCGAATCTGTAAAAATTTTCCAATCAACCTTGAACCTAATTCTTCAACGATGAAGTTGAAATACTATTAAAGAAATTTGATATTTTATTGTAGCTTGATGTGCTGGCACATGTATTTGTGTGTCTATTGAATTTGCCCAGACCTTAGCTACGGGTTTCGCACTATCAGTAGCGTCCATCAATTCCTGTAGCATGCAGGCAGCAGGAGACAATATAAAGTCCTATCGTTTGTAGAAAAGCACTGATGCCGTCGAAAACTATAAAAAAACGTAGTTCCGTAGCCTGTATCTTGTCATCGATTGGCCCCGTATATGGTTGGCTTATAAAACACCAATTTATTCATCGCTGTCGGCATTCGCTCGCACGTCACTTGTTTCCAAACTAAATTGCTTGCAGGGCGTTGTCATGGACACTGTTAGGTCTCCCGGTGATTCATCCAATAAATTGATTGTTTGGGTGTGGTTCTGGCTAGAGGATAGGAGTTAATCAATCTTCGATTAGTTAGTGCCTAGATTGGTCTTTAGCGGTTTTAAAATGTCTGATCAGGAAATCTATCAATCTTGGGTAAGGCTGCTAACGATGTCGTCAAGATCGCGGTGAAGGTTGGAGGTATAAGGGACGGAGGCCTATACCCAATTTATTATTTAATAAATAACCGGTGATTCCCGGCTGAAATTTTGATGATGATGAAAGCTGCTTTGGTTCTACAGTCTGTGAAGCGATAGTGAGATTTGAATACAGCGCTTTCTAGTCAAAAATAGTTCTTTTAACAACAACTCGTCGTATTGCACGTCTACATTTGCATGTCTACTTTTCCACGTCTACTTTTGCACGTATATCATGTGCCTATACCGGAACCTTTGCTTTGGTTCTACAGTCTGTGAAGCGATAGTGAGATTTGAATACAGCGCTTTCTAGTCAAAAATAGTTCTTTTAACAACAACTCGTTGTTTTGCACGTCTACATTTGCATGTCTACTTTTCCACGTCTACTTTTGCACGTATATCATGTGCCTATACCGGAACCTTTGCTCGACAATGTTGGGATCGGCTTCTAGTCTAACCGGATGCAGCTAAATACCAGCATTTTACATGTAGCGATTCCCTATCTGGTCTTCACAACCCAGTTCAGCAATTTTGCATTCCGCTTACAGCGTCTTAAAAAAGTCGCATGCATTTACTTTCCGCTAAATCCGTTGTTTACTATTTATTTTCGGCCTGTTATATCCTACAGGACAAAGGCCGTCCTTTCTATCTTGAGGTAGTAGTATCCTGCCTATAGACATCAAGGTCTTTATCTAATATTATAAAGCTGAATAGGTTAGTTTGGTTGAACGCGTTAATCTCGGGAACTACTGGTTCGAATTGAAAAATTATTTAAGAGTTGGATAACCCATTTATCGAGTCTATAGGCTATATAACATCAAGCTACAGCAAATAGGAGCAGAGCATCAATGAAAATGTTGCAAAAACGGGGAAAAAAAATTTCTTTTGAGTTTTTCCGTTGCGTTCGCAGACGAAGTTGCACGAGTCAGCTAGTTACTGATATTTAGTTAGCCGTTTAATCTTTGCTAACCTTATTAAGCGTTCAATTGATTTTCACTTTCAACTCAACAGTAGCCGTTAGCAAATATTTGTCTGAGTCTCGAACGTCAAAGCGTTGTTCATTAATGACGTCATTCTACATCCACGGCAAGGTTTTTGTTTGAAACGTTAATTTGATGAATCAATAGTAAGACTAAAGTGGTGTGTATATATTTTCCATCTCGGAACACTTTTATTTAATGGTGTATCTGTATACACCATCATGATGTTAACCGAAATACTTCCACTGCTGGGCATAGGCCTCCCCTCAAGTTTCATAACATCGACCGATCCTGTGCTCGCATTTAGCGGATTTCAGTGACCTTCACCAATAATTAGTCCACCTTATGGACGGCTCGCCAACGCTGCGCTTTTCGACCTTATCAGGCATCCGTTCTTCGAGAAAAGTGCCCAGTCCACTTATGTTTGGCAATATTTCGGCATATTTCGGTTAACTTGGTTCTTTTGCTAATAAGTTTAAGTTCTGTCCACCGATATCTGTTGTTACTTGAGGTCGAGGTCAGCGTTAAATATTCTCCCACATTGATGAATAAAACCATTTAGGTCGAAAGACGTCCATTTTTTTAAGGATTGGAAATCATCAAATGACTTCTCCCGCTCTGGGCGGAGCGGGAGGGAGTGTCAGACTTGACTGACTAAAACCCATCCATGTTCCTTCTTAGCCCTTTGTGTTCCAGGGCCACGGTATCTCTTTCGAACAACCCGCAGCCCTGGATATAGCCTCCCTGAGGCCTTACTAAATCGACCGGTCCTATGCATCTCATATCTTGGATTTCGGCAACGTTCCCTTTCATTTAACGGCATAAAAATTGGGGGGACAAAGGTCATTTACTTTTTAAAGATAGGCTACTATCTTACACCTGCATCAATGATTTCGCAAATGACTCACACACATATTTATTATTTGTATTAAAATCACGTTGTAAGAATTATCTTTCAATTTTGGGAAGCTAAACTTGCCAGATATAGACGGAGGAGGCAATGGTAAGGAGTAAGGACCATTAAGATCGTCGACGTCATGTGAGAAAATTAAACCATTGTATATTTGTATGTGAAAATTTTAGTATTTAGGTAGGTGCTAAGCACTGTAGGTTGTCTGCTTACAATAAATGTAGTAAGCGACTTCATTTGTGCAATTCTTTAGAATATCATTGATATAAACTTAGATAAAAGATTTTTATCATTAAAAAAAACTGGTATCAAAAATAATTGGGTATTTGGCATTCATAGTATCAAGTTAAGAAATTAGAATATGTATTCTAACTATTTATAACTTATTATAAATGTTGTAACATCAAAAAAAGTGCGATCAAAAAAGAACATGTTATTTTTTTTTATATTCATTTATTTTAATAAATAATAATAGTATAAATTTACATAGTTAGTATTACTAACTATGTAAATTTAAAAAAAGGGGGTGAAAGTACTATCTGATAAGTTCTATAATTCATGGATACTAAACGGTTTAACTTATGTGCAAATATATTTCGGGATGGTTCCGAGTACCTAGTTTTAGACCAAGTAGTTCGGTTAATGCATTTTTAGCGTTTTTCGTAAGGCAAATACATTCGATGTGCCGCGCGACCTGTAAGATAGCTCTATGTTTGGATCATTTCTCTTAGGGTGAATGCAAATATATTTTACCATGTAAAAAAAATATTCCGGGAAGGGCATTTAGTAATATAATTAAAATAAAATGGTTATTCTATAAATGACTGGTATGAAAATAAGCATTTCTCTAAGTATATAAGGCCTATTTGCTACTCTTTAGCGATGTGTCTATGAAGAAAAAAAAAACATTTTTTTTTTATTTCAACGCTTTTTTTTTATCGTATAACTTTAGGTAAAATGTATCTATAATAATAAAAAATGAAAATTTTAGGGTGTGGATTTGCAATTTTCTTCTGAAAACAAGTTTCGTAAGCGCATTAATTCGGTAATTCTGATGTCAGAAACTGAAATAGTATTCCAGATGTAAAATTATAGCAATGAAATAAAAGCAATGTCTTCGATGGTTGTTTGTATTATACAGTTTTTTTACTTATCAATATAAAAAAAAAAACACACGGTTCAGATAAAATATTTCTTTAACTGCAATCAAGTTAGGTATTTCTAAATCATGACATGTCGTTATCAAAGATATTAGTTCTGGCCTAAATCTATCATTGATAAGCTGATTATTACGCAATTGTTTTATTTATTTATCTTTTACGAGTTATTTTTTATACAAAGGCACAATAAGATGTTTGTAATAATGGGTTGTTTCTATGTATGATAACTGATTAGTTTAAAATAATAATACAGTGTGGATTAACTATTCCTTTTATTTTGACCGAGCTATTGCACTTTTGTGATCGAACCAACACTATAGCAACGTGGTTTCTGGCTTCCGTAAGCCATTAAATGTATGTAATAAACAATGGAATCTGGTGTTGCCTGTACTACTGATAATGAATAAATAGCTCGACGGATTTCTTCTGAGACCTATGGTCGACGTCAATGTAAAGTATGTCGCTCGCACTTAGCAAGACTGTTTATGGAGGTCTACTCTCTTTCTCCGAAACGTAACTTCGGCAACGAACGAAAATTAAACGTAGTATCGTTTGTGACCCTACTCTATATAATTTACGGACGCACACAATAACATTCAATACATTCGTGGTCTGTGAATTCGAACTTGTGTGCGTGGCATACTTAGTTACTCCTGGAATTTGACGAGGATGCAAAAAAACACCGTGTATATATGTGCTGAATTCATGTTAAACGTTTGCGCGTCGATTTCCACCCTGTATATTCTTTTCGGAAAACAAAAAGAAACACTTTTAAAATGGGCTGGTTACTTGCCTAACCTACATACAATAATATAATTTCAAATGATTTTAATTTAAAATATTCCATTCCAAACAGTCCTTTTTCAGTGATCTTTATTCTTAGCTCTGCTTAGCTAAAATAACTTTGAAACGACTGTAATAACTGGCCATAACTAAAACCAAAAATAGTTTATTTTATTCTTAGTTATTTTTTTTCTTATTTGCTCAGAAAACCATGATTTTTTTACTATTATTTATTTGTTGAGTTGTGACTTGTGATCAATTTTTTTAGTTTGAAATTAGGAATGGCTTTAATTTACACATGGCGTATTTAAAATACTACTACTGTGCATTTTTTTTTTTTGTGAAAATATTTGATCAAAAAACTTATATTAGATGTATACCTGTGTAAAACGTTTTCTTTCAAAAAGAATGAATAAAACATGTGAAAATTATTTAAAAATGCTTAGTACCTGTATAGTATTAGTAAATTGGAAGTTGTATGTCATAAGGTGAAGTCACCGAACATCATCCGTGTTTATAGATTTTTAATGCTTAAAAAATTTCATAAACATGAATGAAGATAGGTCCTTTACCCTATTAAATATATCATGCACAATTATTAATATATTATTAGTCTGTAAGGGTTTTATGTAGATATACCTATTTATGTTTGTTTTATTTGATTTGGGTTAGCCTTATTCATATTGGATCTTGAACGGAAACGGAAACCTCATTTTTATTATAAAAGTACGTCTTGCAGCGCTAAAAAGATTTTCTATTTCTTTATGCGGCCAACTTTAAAAAAAAAACGCTGTAAAATCGCACTGCATGTGACAGTTCTACAAGGATAATTGGCGCTCAAATTATGTTGAAAGTGAAGGGCTATTGATAGACATTTTTAACATGAAACTGTATTGAAAAACTAAGTTCCAAAAGTTTCCGACCTACATACATTAGATTCTAAGGAAACATTTAGAGCTTACCATGTACCTACGTACCAAAATTGCCCACGCGCCATATTATCTTTGTACAGCTATAGATCCAATAAGAATGAGGTTCTAATGTTAAGGCATAGCTATAGAAGTGCGTTATTATTTACTTTAAAACGCTTCATTCATGTAACAGAGATTTTTCAAACAGGATGGTTATTGTAAAGAATATTTAATAAATAAAAATAATAAATTTATTTGTTTTTTTTTTTCATACTTCCTGTAGTTATGACATAAGGAGTTCGTGGCTAAATATTAACAGCCTCCCGGATCATCCTTCAGGTAAAGTCGCACTTGTCTAGGATGATCTGTGGATGGGTGACCACCTATTACATACAGTTTCCTCCGTGCCTCGGAAAGCACGTCAAGCCGTCGGTCCCGGATGCCATTGGTACATCTTTGACAGTCGTTACTACAACACGCGTAGAGTTTTGTCTACGGAAGAATTGACATATGACAGAAAAACAATGACAAATTGTCAGTTTGTCAATTCTTCCGTCCACATAGCTCGTTTCTACGGCGGTCATGCTACGCGTGCAGGTAGTCAGTGGCCCGAAAGTCTGACAACCAATCTTACCAAAGGGCATCGTATCACCCAGTACTAACTGGGTTTTGGAGGTCAGATAAGAAGTAGTCGCTCCATGTAAAATATTCAGCTGCACCTAGTGTTATATTTTACTTGTTTCAGTTGCTCAATTGCTAAAAAGTTTTATATTTTATCAGTGCCAAGTTACGGTTTAAAATTAAAAAAAAAACAAATGGCGGAAAAAGGAACACCGTCGAAGTCTATGGTATCGCGGGCGTTTTGACTTGAGCGGTTTTTACATTGTTTTTTGTGACAAGCATTGCAATTATTATTATTGAGAAAAAAACAACGAAGAAATAGGAAAAGGAATACTGTGCTGTAATTCGCCTCCCTACTTCTGATTTTTATACTAGTAAGACTGGAAGCCGACCTCAACAAAGTTGGGAAAAGACTATGCAGATAACTTCTTCTCGTCTCCGCTCAGCTTTAGTGCAAACGATAGACAGAGAAGAGATGTCTCGTAATTTGTTTAGGCCAGCCTCTTCACTCGGCGCACAGCGGAGACGAAAGGCGTGTGCGGTGCAAATCTATTTTCTTTCCGCCTTGCACATCTCGTCAAATCTTCGGTGAATACACCCTAGCTGATAGCTGTTACACATCTCTCTTCTCAAGCTTTATTGAAGTCCAGGCCTAAATCGAGAAGAAACCACTGATTTGGTAAAATAATGGTGATGTTGGTGATCGCCTCATTAGTCTTGTAGACTGCTGAGCATACTAAGAGCGTTTACGCCTTGCGACATTTCATACAAAATTTTAAGTCCTTATTTTCTAAAATAACTGAACATATTTTAATGAAACTTCATACGATACATTTTCGAAAAATAGTGTTACAGCTGAATTACACACCGAATATAATTTTTTTTAACTTTTTTTTTAATGACATTTCGTATGTTTTAGACCTTCATATCCTGCATGAGCGTATGTATTCATCATCATCATCAGCCTATAATGTACCCTCTGCTGGGACACAGGCCTCCTCTCTAATAGAGGGAGTGAGCTATAATCCACCACGCGGGCCCAGTGCGGGTTGGTAGATGTCACATGTCTTCGAATTTTTAGTTCTAGGATATGCCGGTTTCCTCACGATGTTTTCTTTCACCGTTTTGAGAGCAGCGGTGATGAAATAAATTACACAAAGTAATGAGCCTGCCTACGTTCGAACCCACGGCTTACTGCTCGTAAGTCGAGGCCACCACCACTGGGCCACCGCTGCTCTCGCGTGATGTTATGTTGTTTGAGAATTAAAACGAACAAGCCCATTATAAAAACTATATTTTAAAACTTATTTCTTAGCAAAGACAACAGAAGACACCACACTGCCAACTTTACCGCCAAATTTAAATTGAGGCGTCGGTATCACTCGTTTGAGTTTCATTTTTTCAGAGAAATGCTTCAATAATTCCTCTTCGGTCCAATTGCAAGATGTTATTACGAATAGACCTGGAAGATAGAAATAACAGTTTTATATTCTTTTATTTTGTACGCAAAATAGAGTTACAGTAATGTGACGGTTGAAGAGAATCCTATCCTATACTATTGAAAGTGAAATCGCCGGGTTAGCGCGCGAAATTCATATTTTCTTATGGTTTTTTTAAATGCTTCGGTTTTTATGTTGATTAAATTCTCATGTTTTTATATAATTTGTTGTTTTTTTTAAAGTGAAACTTTTATTACATCGTCTCAAACTTTTTCGTCTGTGTGTTGCATGTCGCGTGACGCTGACGGTCGGCCGCGGAGTAGGGATAAAGTGAAAGGCGCTCGCCAGAGTGCCTTTCACTTCATCCCTACTCCGCGGCCTACCTACTCCGCGCTATAGTGTGAAAAAAAGTTTCACTTTTACCGTGGTTTCATAAAACCACACAATCCTTTTTTTTAACCATGTTTAGGGTTCCGTACCCAAAGGGTCAAACGGGACCACATTACTGAGACTTCGCTGTCCGTCCGTCTGTCACCAGGCTGTTTCTCATGAACCGTGATGGTTAGCCAGTTGAAATTTCTACAGATTATGTATTTGTGTTGATGCTATAACAACAAATACTAAAAACAGAATAAAATAAATATTTAAGGCAAAAAAGAGATTTTTTGATCGTTTTTATAAATAACTAGCTGTCCCGCGCAACTTCGTCTGCGTCACATTTTCGCAACATTTTTCATTGCTGCTCCGCTCCTATTGGTCGTAGCGTAATGATATATAGCCTATGTCCTTCCCCAGCCGGCCTAGCATGACCGCCGTAGAAACGAGCTATGTCTACGGAAGAATCGACAATTTGACAGATATTTCTATCGTCCCGAGCATGGCGATATTAAGAATGTAGAAAAGAAATGTTTCTTTTCTTCAGTCGACACAAGTCTACAACGTCGAGCATGACGACCATATTTTCTCTTATTTTGACATTTGGATATAGAAACATTACTTCTGACAAATGTCAAACTAGTCTTAATAAAAACTAAATACGAGAAATACGTTTCGTGGTTGCGTTGAGTTACGTTCAAAAGGTTGAAATGTTATGTAAAATATTTAGGTTTAATTTCGCGAAAAAGATCTAGGCCTGGATCCAAGATGCAGCAACACCTTCCCGCCCACGAAAAATGAAAAACTCGTGCAATTGGCAACTTTTTTTTGTTAACTAAACGTAACCTTTTAACTTTCCATAGCAACGTCCCCGTTGCTATGGAAAGAATTTCTGTCTATGTCTTCGTAGAAACGCGAGTCGACGGTGCGCGCCATGCTCGGGCAGAAGAAATGACAAGTTGTAAAGAAAAGATTTCTTGTCGTTTCTTGGTAGAATAGAGATAGAACGGTCATGCTAGGGGGGCAGGTTGAAATCTATCTTCTTGCCAAATTTCATTAAGATCCGATGAGCCGTTTAGTTGTGAAAAGGTAACAAACAAACTTACTTTCGCATTTATAATATTAGTTGGGATTGTCATCGAGAAGAAATTATTTTAAAAAATGCGAATGTCACTCTGTTTGTTTGTTTGTTACCTACAAACAAACAAACATTCGCATTTATAATATTAGTATTGATGGTACGGAACTCAATACTCAATTATTTATTGCATCCCATATGTATTACAAAGAGTCCGACTCTCACTTGGCCGGTTTTTTTTTATCTGTCTTGTGCAAGACTAATAAATCTCTTTAATAAATCTCAAATAAATATATAATCTTAAATAATATAATCTTTAATAAATTTCTTTCTTGCTTTAAACATCACACTCGAGGATATTTTTTTATTTAGATACATTATCCAACACATACCATCGTCTTCCAACATATCCACAACTTGGTGTATATATTTCTCTCTGCATTTCATAGGATCTTCAGGATTGAGCCCTATAGCATCATAGGTTCCTTTGTCATGTACTATACCGAATTTTCCTAGCTCCTTCACACTGTCTTGTGTTATATCAAATACCTGAAAAATATAATCAATACATTGATAAATGATGTTTATTTTGCAAATAGGTTTTTACAAACACTTTTACACGTCATTTTTTTTAAAACTAGATGGGGCCGGTGTTTCGTACCTGACTACTCTGAGAAGAAACAGCCGAAACAAACTCAGAGGTTCTCTGTTAACTTGTTGCTCTTTTAAAGTCCAGACATTGCTCAATTTACATGAGGACTATGCAGATTAGTGTCTGAGATGGTCTTTTGAAGAAAGAACCACACAGATTTGAGTGGACCTGTCCAGTCAGTGCAAGCATTTGTCAGTTATCGTGTAGCTCGACTTAGATATTAGAAAATGTTATGGCAAGTTTCATTTGTGTATAACTTGAAACAAAATTAGAGTGAACAGGCTTCTTCTGAGTAAGCTCGCTCCATCGTCGACTTTGTCTCTGTCATCTCTGACCTAGACTAGAGGCTAGAGAAAACAATCTCAAAAAAAAATAAAAAAACCCCCGACTCTAAAAATGGAGGTCCGCTTTGTTCTGTGCATGTACTAAGCGGTCTTCTTAGCGGTCCCTCGGCGCTATGACGCTTGGACTAATTTAGTTTTAGCTTTTTAGAGGTTTTTTATGTCAGTGGTTTTTATATTGGAACGAAGTTCCTTATCGCGCGTTGCGAAAGGGGGCTAGACGGAAAAAAATCTTACGAAAAGTTGTCACGACACTTTTTGCTATAGTAAGCTATTGTAAGCTTTATTTCTTTAAGATAAAGTTGAAATTTCCTTAAATTACGTACAATTGGGGTGTGTATGTGAGTAAGGATAGATATGATTATTATTTTGAGTGACCGAACTACAAAGTACAAATTCGGTTGTGCAGTTAAGTAAGACGTATTGCTTCGAATTAAGGATTAATCTTCCTTAAATGAAATATTTTATTTTTCGCACACTAACTTAAATCTAAAATGTATTGATATTATGTACGTGAAAGGAACTTCGTTCTATCCGGGTGTCCCTTGTCACCTCTCAAGTTTTTTTTTTAATTCAATTTATATGCCCCCCCCCCCTTTCAGCAATGCCTATGGTGACAAGTGACAAGATTTTAAATTTCAAATCGAATTTGCCTGTGGAACTTGTTTATATCCCTACATCAACTAGAAAAGAGGTGAGAAGCTTCAAACGGGTGAGCAGATTTTCTCGAAACATAGCTAAGAACACTCTCGATTAAAATACCTTTCAAACGAAACCAATTTTGTCCAAATCAGTTCATCCGTTTAGGAGCTACAATGCCACAGACAGATACACACGTCAAACTTCTAACACCCCTCTTTTTGCTAGGGGGTTAAAAAAAACACATGTATTCCCTGAAATGGAAAAGGATAAACATATACAGGGTGTAACGGAAAGGGTTTATACGTCCTTAAGGGTGTGCTACAGACCATCAAACTGAACATGTTTCTGATCATAAAACATGTTTTGCAGCAAAAAAAATATCTGCTGCCCTATAGAAAATTACAATACCTATTCGACCCAAATGTACAGGCAGCTCATATTTTTTTTATGTTGAGAAACATGTTCATGCGGATGAAGTCGCAGGCACAACTAGTAGAATATAAAGAAGAGCTTACCTTATACTTAATATGAGGGAACTCAGTCTGGGACACTTTCTCAGCGAGAGTGATGGCTTCCTGACAGTAGTCTACACCAAGCAGGTTTGTGAATCCCTCTCTAGCTAGCTCCGACAATGTGTAGCCATTGCCACAACCTGGAATTGTACCATTAAATATCATTTATTTAACACTTCAAGTACAAGGTACAGAGGCGGACTTAATGCTATAGGCATTTCCTACCAGTCAACCTTTGGGTGATGCAGAGACAAACCGTGTCATAAATATACATATTTATCTACATACTTATATCTTATAAAAATTATTAATTAAATTCTTCTTGCATAGACCTCATTTATTGTACACCCCAGTATGTGGTAGCCACTATTTATAGACGGAACTCGTACATGGTGAGAACGAGTTGTATGTACAACACAACCTGCCAGGAAGCTGAGATCGACATTTCCTATTCTAGTTTTGGTAAATTGAAGAAAATTTTATGTGATTGCTTCTTTGAACAGCTGTTATTGTTTATTTATTTAGAGGCAGTATGCAAGGCAATCTTCCCACTTATCCGCTTGATATGTACCCCCCCCGCGGTTATAAAAGATTCGACGGCTCACCGGTACGACGGATGACGTCACCCCGCCGCGCGCCAGATGGCCGGCGCACGAAATGTTTTTTTGTCGCCTCGTTTGTAACGTGAGTCGTCTCAAGTGTTGTTTTTATTCAAGCTAATGAATGGCTCTTTCGAGTTGCGTCAAGTGTTTGTTATCGTTTCGTTTTTGTTTGTTTATATTTAGCGGTAAATATTGACGTAAGTAGAAAAAAAAAAAAAAACACGTTATGTGAATTTTAAAGAGGTTTGTTTTAAAAAGTAAATCGATGACATATATATATTCTGACTTTTATTGGTAGAAGGGTTCTATCTACGTACGCAAAAAAATTATATACATACTTCATGGTATAAAAATATTTATTTACATGCATAAGACTGGCATTAAATATTTGCCGACGGCGAATAATTTTTCAACCAAATTAAAAAAAATATTACGACTAAACCGTTTAACGTAAACTTAAAACATTGATATTATCTAAAAGCTACATTCATAGAGGAACTTATGTGTAAATATGAAGTTGATAGGTTAATCTACTACAGAAATATATGGGATTGATTGAAGGAACTCCCGCTTACGTAAAAACGCACATAACAATTCTTGTATTTTTTTGATCAGTGAAGTTTGAGTTAAGAAAGTACATTATATCTAACCATTTTCTACAAGAAATGCTCTTTCCAATGAGGTTTAACACATCTTATTCAATAGCCATCGAAAAAAAACACAAGTAAAGAAATATCACAAAACGGGAGAATGGACAAAAAAAAAAGAAACCACGTGATGTCATAAAGGCGGGGTAACAGTGAATACACATCCACATCCAGGTTAAAAGCTATTGTTTTTATATGTGATAAAAATAAAAAAAATGTAATGAGGTCACAGGTCCCAATCCCTGTTTCAATGGAAAGATGAAAAACAATGTGATGATTTTTATTACCCGACTGCAAAAAAAAGAGGGTAATGTTTTTCGAATGTATGTAGGTAATTATTATAATTTACTCACCTGACTGCAGACTGGGCGGCACTTCTGGGGTTCCCGGCACCAAAGGGCGCGGCACTGACACACCACACACTATACACCACACACAAGACACCACACACCACACCGGCACTGAATCGAGTCAAAATGTGCACTGTGTTCCAGCCTTTATTGGTGGCCGCCATCTTGTTTGTTTACGTTTCGCTGTTTTGCCGACTCAGTTGAACAAAAATTATTATCTTATCACAAATTTTGTAGCTTTGGTATATGTTTTGCTTGAAAACTATTATCGAATAAATATACAATGCAATATTATTATTAGTTTTTACACAGAATCGGTCGCACTATTTAATAAATTACGATAGAATTCCGCCAAATTCTAGAACCGTTACGAGTGCATTGAAAACCATATAAAAATAGAAATATCCTTAGCCTCAGGTCAAAAACTGGTTGCTCACACATAAACTATATTCTAATTAACTAATTAAAGCAGTTATTTACTCAAAACACTCATTCACAACCGAAAAAATGCATTTAATCCGCGGAACAACTTTCGCGTGTCGCACGTGAACCACAGACTGACTTTGACATTATTTTTTTAAATCAAAATGAATGATTGGTGAACTGTTGTCGTATTTTTAGCATGAAGGAACTCACTATGGTTCAAGTAGAAAAGAGAAAAAGGATATTAAACACCGTGAAATAGAAAGAAATAGACATAATAAGACGCCGTATCGTTACATCATTCTTGGGTGACTCTAGTCACCCAGGTGCGATCTACGGTATATTTTTTTTGGGTAGTGTAGTACTCAAGAGAGGTCTAGCGGATTACAACCTGCTAAACAAAGAACTTCAAATCTATCCTCTGAAACTCCGTGACTGCAAACTAGCTGTGACTAATTGGCTTAAGAATAAATCCTACGACGACATTGAGTCGTTGGTATTATCGCTTACATAAATTAGCAATTAATAGAGCTGCGTTAATGATATCGTTAGTGGAGGAAGCTACGCCTAGCTTCTTCCGATCCCAAGACATTGTCGAAGGGCTAACCTAAACCTAAACCTAATCTGAAAGCTAAATGAACTTAACTCATACGTACAATACACACTCACACCCACAATCACACCCACACCCACACAAACGCACACTATCTCAAAAACCCACTCCCATACACCACACATGCGCGCTCCTTTACGCCTTAATGTTTCGTTTTGTAATATTTTATTTTCTTTTTATATTTTTCAATTACATACCCTGTTTAATGTTAAGTGGAAGAGCGGAGACACCTAACACAAGCATCTCCTTGCTTAAAAGGTGATCTCCAAATCATGTTTGTTGAAGAACCATGTAATTGAAATAAACATTTTTTATTTTTTTTTTATTTTTTTTTATTTTTTTTATTTATTTAACACTTCAAGTACAATGTACAGAGGCGGACTTAATGCCATAGGCATTTTCTACCAGTCAACCTTTGGGTGATGCAGAGACAAACAGTGGTAGGTGTCTAACTGTAAAAAAAAATACTAAAAAGATATATAAAATACTATATGTTTATATCAAAATACTATAAATATATATCAATATACAAATTAAAAAATAAAAGGACAAACAATGAGGAAAATATCAATGTTGTGACGATACTGCTAGCTTCTTCCGAATGTGCTCACGAACTTTCATTTTAAATGATAGATGATTTGTTGCCATCCTGATTTCCTGGGGAAGCGCGTTCCACAGGGAAATAGACTGGACGAAGAATTATTGGATTGGAATGATTATTTTACTTACCTAAATCAATAACAGAAATATCCTTATTAACTCCACAGTCACAAATCCAGTTAATCACGCGATCAGCGCTGTCCTCACCGAACCATACATCACCGGGATCTCCATGCTCATCGAAGTTGATTATCTCCTTGGTGTAGGCCTTTTGCCAGTAATCTTGAGTACCAAGCTCTGAGGGGTCCAGTTCTGAGTCATCCATTGATCTGGAGTGTTGATATGAAAGAGTTTGAATAGTATGGTTTTACATTTTATGTGATGTTATAGAAAAATTTACAAGGCGATAGCAAATGCAAACTACTAAATTTTATATTATCAATAACACTAAAAACGGGATATTTACCATGTTTGTTATCTATTTGTTTTGAGTTCCCGATAATTCGGCGCTGTTGCAAAGGCCATGATCACGGATAAACGGAACTCAAATAGTATATGGTAAATATCCAGTTTTTTTTTTTTTGGCTTCGCACGGTTTGTGCATTTAGCCAGTGTCAAGTTATTATCCAGTTATTGATTATTGTTATGACCATGTCAGTTTAAAAACTTATACCCAATTTTATTGTATCTCTGTTACACTTTTTTTTATCCTACGGACGAATATAAATCTATAAAAAGGCAATAATAATAACAACACTGAAAATCATCATAATTCAAGTGGACTTTCAACTAAAAAAGATTGTTTCTTTTCGTTATGGGTTAGGTTATAAAATAGCAAGGAAAATGTATAATTACTTAACAAAATATACTGTAAATTTATGATTAAATTAAAATTGTAATTAACATACCTGCCTGAAGAGTTTTATCGCATTAAATACTGAAAAATAAACAAATTTACTTTGACTCTTCTTTGACTGTTTGACAGCAACGACGTTCGTTTGTTGTGCTTAGTAGTGTTGTAATAAGAGCACCTGTAAAGTATGAGTGTATTTAGAAGATTTTAAATAATTAAAATCGATTTTCATATATTTGTAATCCAATCATGAAACAATTTTTAACGCTATTGTTTTTCATGGAGTTCAAGATTGTAATAGCAATATTGATGTGTGAAAGCGGAAAAATTTAAATAGGCCGCACATCATTAATAAATAACTAACTCTTGTGTCACTTTCTGATGCGTGACTGCGCAATTATCAAATTGTTTCAACAGACGTGGGCGTGAAATTTAAAATGAATCTATTACAAGTGGTTAAAATTACGCTTAAGGCGTAACTCGACTAAAATGTAAAACCGTTTAGCGATTGTCATGGAGGAAAAAGCTCATAGAACATGGAAATCACTATAAACGTCACTCTTGACATATCAAGTGCATTCGGTTTATTGACGAAAATGTTAAAAAATAAACTAAAACATACCCAACACAAATCCATTTATTTATTATTTAGGCTAAAACTAATACAACAATACATGGGAAAATAGTTACAAGTATATTTACAAATATCTTGAGCTTTTCATTTGTATTTTTTTTATTATTTGCGATGGATTTGCTCTTGACTCTATTCTAAGTCAGAGATGACAGAAACAAAGTCGAAGATGGTACGAGCTTACCCAGAAGAAGCCTGTTCGATCTAACTGAAGACATTTGTAAACATTTTCAGACTAACCCATACTAATATACCATTAGGTTCAAAACACTTAATTAACTAAAATGAGGTGATAGTTGCGGCCGATTAACAAAGTAGTGTCTATCTCGCCATTTCTATGCATGCCATGAAGGTTTATTTTTGGCACAACATTTAACTATTTTCGTAGACCTAGGGTAACTTATTTCCGACCGATGGAAAGAATAGCATAGCTTTGCGTAACAGCGGGCCAGTCCAGCCTTTTTTTTCCAATGAACACTTATGTTGATGGCCGTAACATTTGCACTTTAAAGCTAAATAATTATTTGGAATATTAGATAAGAATTCCGCCATATATTTCAATAAATACCCACAGTGAATTAGATTTAGCTAAAGTATCGAAGACTATCCTCATCAAATCCTCGAAGCCACATAGTCAGGCTGAAAAGAAAAAGGAATATAAGTCTTTTTTTAAACAAAAGATCGGTGTTGGGGATAATATAGCAGTTCAAGGTTTATTAGACGCGTGGGCACAATCGGAACTAACAACAGACGAAATTAGCACATGAATCCATTGAATGACTTTTTCATGAAATAGTCATGGGTTTAAATGAACGTGTTAGCACTGTAGATCTATAATCCAAACTTACAGTGCTGTGCGTTTCTTTTGGTGCTTGAATGACAATGTCAAAGGAGCACTAAAATCAAGATGGTGGCGTCGTTAGCTCTCATTATGGACATGCGCCAAAATATCCATGTATATGTCCTGTATTGAATGAAGTAGACTTTTAGAAGAAAAGAAATACAGGATACTTACAGAAACAAACCAATATGAGTCCGGTTTGAATATCATTCGAGATATGAATCCCATTTCAGAAGCAGGCGCGATCACGTGCAAGTGTAGATGTTTGACGCTACGGAAAGGGGGCCAATGGTACCCCAAACGAGCGTCGGATAGAGATAGGTTATTTTTAGCTAACTGCTCGTGAGCCACCTTCAGCATTTTTTCAACTGAAAACAATATACAAAAATGATTGAGTTTATTGGCAAATTAATCTTAAACGTGAATAAACATTTTTTGACATTGTTTTTCGTTATGTCAATATTTTTGATTTGTACCGCGCCTATTAGTGTTGCAATGTTTTAACTATTATAATTACTGTACGTTATGGGAAATATAAATATTTTTGTGAAAGCAAAACTTTGAATCTCGTCGAATACTTTTATAGAACACAGATAATTTCAAGACGGGAAGGGCACTGCTTTCACGGGTATATTATCATGAAATCAAGATGTCTTTTGTCATATTCAACAGTTGAACATTGGATTAAAAATGATAAAATGAAATATGTATGCTGTTAAAGTAAATTCTACAGAACTGAATTTGGAAGCACTGCGCAATATGCCCTGCACTATTTTCATAGTAGTTTTTTTTTGGCATATTCCACATTAATTCATGTAATTTCGAAATTGGCAAAACGCGAAAAACCACAGGTCCGAAAAAAAGAATCCCAAACGTGTATTTCAGGATTGGTGGGATAGTGGGAGTATTAAGGGTTGGGCAGGTCACAGGGCGGACCTATATTAGTTTTCAAGCAATTTTAAGGTCGAGGATATCTTCAAGCTCAAGGTCAAACATTCCGAATGTTAAAGTCAAACAGAATTTGTCTTACATTGTGTAATTTTCAACGGTTTATGTTTAACATAACACCTATAGTATAGATATAGTAAATATAACCAAAAATTGTACATTATGCTATCCTATTAAAGCAAACTCCAAACCGCAGCTCCAAAATAAGGCGTTGTCGTCGTAGCCCGCTACGCGTGGCTTCTCTTTCTGTCTGCACGAAGGTGATGGCAGGGTCTTAGTTCGCTTGCTTCGCTCTCTCTCTATAGATCCCGCCATGACCCTTGGAACCTAACCTGCCGGAGTGGGGTGGCCAATGTCCCGAGCTCGCTCCAGAATCCTATATTTCTGGTCTTTAAGTCTTTGCATTTGCTCCGACATCCTATTTCGTCATAATCATGTAAGTGTGGTGTGTAATATAACAGGACTTATTGAAAACAAATATATTTGTAAACAAAGAAACAGATGAAAATTATAGCAACTACAAGATTTTTTTACTCGGAATTACGAAATTTCGCCATGTGACAGTCTGTGTTCTACCAAAAGAGAACTACACGTGAAAAAAATACACCGTGTAAATCACCTCATCACGAAGCCGTCAACCAAGCATTCTGTACATGAAACTAAGTAACTTTACGCAAAAATTATTGCTGGGAAACGACTTTTTTTTGGGGGGTGTAAAATCATGTTTTGTGGTAGAACTCAATGTAACGCACTCAAAATATTGTGCTGATGGACGGATTGAATAGTAAGGGGGTCGTGGAGGTGTTTAAAGTAACAATCTTACATTAAAAACTTGTATTTAAAAAAAAACTTGTCAAAAAGTTGGAACTTTGACCCCTAATAACTCCGTAACAAGAAGGTTCCCAGGTATGGTGTAAAACAAAAAAATGATCGCAAGGACAGGGAGAACCAGTGCCTTTCGTCTTCGTTAAGAGGTCTTTTACACCCTTTATAAAGCTCCACATCAGCGGGGAATGTTGTGAAGTGGAGTCCTGACTATAAGCATCGTAGACAAGACAGTTAAGACGCAGAAGAAAAACAATATTCTATAATTAAATCGGGGAGATCGTGATTTCGAACAATGGCCACCCATACACTATCAGATTGTAGATAACAGTTTTAATCATTTTCTAAACCAATTTATTAAATCACTTACCAAGATCTTTATCAGTAGCTGTCAAGCATTTAGCGTCCGCAATATGATGTTTAGGTATAATTAGAAGATGCAACTTGCTGGCAGGTTTTATATCAGGAAACACACACACATCGTCATCTTCGTATATTATTTCCGTACTTTGGATCTTGTTTACTATATTACAGAATATACACGGCGACACTTGGGCAGCGGGCGCCGTCATTTTTGAATATTATGCTAAGAAAGAAAGTCTTCGTTTTAAAGATGTTTTGATTTCCTGAGCTTCTGAAGTTCTGAACTGAAGTGCTTTCGGTTTATGTTGTCACTGCCAAGCCAAGTGTCACTTTGACGTGACACCGGTGACACTGTTTCACTTTGACGTTTGCCGTATTCTGCACTTACGTGTGTTGAATGCAGAACGCTTCACGCCAAAAAGAAATCGTTGAATGTAAAATCAATGTCTGTTCTGTGGCATTTTTGACAGGAACACCAACAATCTTTACATTTTACAAGGCGGCATTTTTTGAATGAAAGTGTAGAAGTTTCACTACTTTGATTTTCATTGGAATTAATTAGGGAAAGCAACTTGAATGATAAAAAAACAGTGTCGGTCAATAGCATAGGGACAAACTGAAACTACTTATTTTGATTTTGACATACGAAGACAAATAAAAAACGTTTGACGCCATTGCTAAACACATATTCATTTTTGAACCTCACACCGTAATGTTAATAATATGAAATCAAATGACGTCGTAAGAATTTATTGCCGTGAAAAATGTGCGCAACTTTGCGAAAAACAAATACCTAATTGTTTTTGCAAAACCTGTATAAGTAAAAAGATATTATGCGTTTATATAGTTAAAGGAATAATATTGGAATTTATTAAAAAAGACACCCTCGTTCGTTTAGTGGTCCAAAGCGCGACTGCGGAGCACGAGGTCTTAAGTTCGACTCCCAGGTCGAGCAAAGTGTTATCGGGTTTTTCCATCAATAATTTCTTAGTAGCAGCCACGGAGTCTGGATTTGTGCTCGGTTGATGGCAATAGGATCAACGAGGCAGTCTGATAATTAAGTAGTGAATGAAATATTAATTTACTTACCTGCTTACGTCAAGAATGTATGTACAGTCACGTGAATCAACACATACCTAGGTTCAAACTTAGCAAATTAAAAAAAATCGGTCAATTGCGAGTCTTACTCCCACGCACATAGGATTCCGTAGCAGCAAACAATACAATACAAATATTTTGAAGGCTCATACATATGTTGTATTGTTTTACATTCAACAGCAAAAGTAAATTTGTTTTGTATAGTATGTTAATGAAAAACAAACTTTCTGGTGCAGTTTGATGAAAAAAACCCATATCTCAAAAACTAAACATCAAATCTTATTCAAACCAATTTTCGTTGAAAGTTTTATTTACGTTTTACAATCATATTGTTTTTCAGAATTTTCCTCTTCTTACTTTAGAAATTAGAGGGGGGACACATATTTTACCACTTTGGAAGTGTATATCTTTCAAACGATTGTGTTTGAGAAAAAATGATTTCAGGAACCCCAATCTCAGTCTCAGTTCTTTTTTTTTCAGTTTTAGTTTCAATTCCATGTATGGCGAGCACCACCTTAATCTTTTTTTTTTAAATACATCTACCTACCAAGTTTCAACTGTGTAGTCTTAAAAGTTTCGGAATAAAGTGGCTGTGACATTCGGACGGACAGTCAGACAGAAAGACAAGAGGTATCTCTATGGATTTCGTATTTTGCTATTCGGCTAAGGAACCCTAAAAAAGATTTTCTCCTAGGTACTGTTCTGATCAAAGTTTCATGTTGTTGCAAACGTAGTATTTTGGAAATCATTATTATAAAATAGATCCTATCTCCATGTAACAAGCGTTATTTCTCGCGAAAATCGCTTTTAAATTTAGGAAACTGTTTACATTTTGATGCGCGTGACTGTACAGTAGATGTACTTACCTACTTATTGAATAATAAAATAATAATTAACTGTGTTTAATCAATATGGCAGACTTGACATTAATAAAAGGTTTTGTTATAAATTAAAAGGTGATAAATGATTTATAACGTTGTTTGGGTGCGAACCTACGTCATACGACTGCGCATGGGCGTATCACGTGATTCGTCGTCATCATGATCACAGCCCATGCTGGGTATTAGGCCTTCCGAATCACACCATTTGACTCGATTCTCGCTCTCATATTTTGTGGACAATATCGTGGGCTTAGTTCAAATACCAACTAACTCGAAATTTTGGCAAATTGAGTTTAATATACAAATCAATTCTAAATTTCATCCTATTTCTACTGGTAAAACAGACTAACCCTTGCGATGCTTCGTTTCGGAGATACTGAATCTAAAAACCAACTAAAAAAAGGTGTTGCAAAGAATTTTTTTTTTTTTATCGAAGTCAAACAAAATATCTACACTTATCAGTTTTCAACATAAAATTTGGCGACTAAAATAAGGAACATTTAAAAAGTGAAACTATTTAACTCTGCTTAGTTGGTTTTAGTACTGATATTAGAGAAAATACAAACTAAATCTAAATTTAATAACAATTACTTCAGGTTAGTTGGTTTTCCTATTGATTGCGTATTACTTAACTGGACAAAATATAACGAAGTCATTGCGAGTAAATTGGTGTAATAGGTTTTACTTCTATAATTTTGCTCATATCGTACCAGCAATCTACAGGATCACCTGTAGATGAGACTGACTAACCCAGGGTAGTTGATATAAATTTTCGAGTATCTGTTGATGATTTATCTTACGTCACGAAAGACGTTCAACAGCATAGAGTTCCAAAGCCAGTTGACTGCACTGAGTGTCACTATAATAAATGCAATTTAAATTTCATGGAAGAAGATCGATCGTTCACTACTTTGTCGGAGCTATTGGAATCGAGCCTAGCCTATGCCGGGCAAAAAAAACTTCATCCTAAGTTTGATCGAAGTGCTGCCGATTAAAACTGTTGTAGTAAACAGAAAACGCTTAACTCAAGAAATATAAAGTTTTTTTTCTTGAAGAAACAAGACATGTTATGTGATCCACATGGGCATAAAGAATCTCCGAACAAAACTCCTGAAATTTTGAAGGAAGTTCGACAGCACATACAATCTTTTCTTGAAATTGAACATACAAAAAGATATTTGGACAGCATGCTCTGCTTTAAAAAAAAATGTGTGCACTTTATGTAGAGAAGTGTTAGGAGAATCAGAAAGCATTGCGGTTTCAAAAAATACATACCGCAATATATTTTGCACAGATTTTAATCTAGGGTTATGTAACTACCTGAAAAGGATCAATCACCCTTATGTACAAAATACTAACTGTCGCAATCTGAAAATGAAGAAAGGAAAGAGCGACTTATCTGCAAGCCATATTGCAAATACGAATCGACCAAGTTAGATTTTTATACTATTGCCGTAAGTTGACGGTCGACAACTTCACGATTTATGAAAGTGCCTTGCCTTAGGGTGTAACCACACCAATCACAGACAAATAAAGATTTTGATATCGATCCGATTTCCGCGCTGCCTTTTTCACCGTTTGCCTCTGACCAAGCAAAGCAATAAGCTTCATTAGGGTGTTACAACACCAATCGATCGATCGATGGTTGAATAGATTAGTCGACGTCGATCGATAGTTTCTATTAGGCAAACCTATCGATCTATTGTCTACTAATCCATTCGCATCGATCGACGATATCAAAATCTTTATTTGTCTCAGAATGTACAGACACATGTTGACGAACAGGCTTTTTTCCGACACTTGCGGAGGCCAGAATCGCATCGAATAAGTATGTGGCATCTGTCTTGCTACGGGCGGTGCAAATGATAAAAAAAATTACAACAATAATTGAGCACAAATTTTCGGAATCGGGCCACTCTTACATGAAGCTATGTGTGAGTGGCCTGATTCCGAAAATTTGTGCATTACTCCCAATTCCAAAAAAAACAGTGTTATTGATAGCTCTTATTTTTTTTTCTTATAGAATCAGTATTATTAAACAGGCAGTATAGGTTAATACAAATAAAAATACAAAACTTGAGAAGTAAAACCAACTAGTATTTTACATTTTTGCGTTTTTATGGAAAATTTAAAAGATTATTGAAATCGTCGTATGTTTAACTTTCATAAATATTTAAATTAATAGACATGGATTTAGTAGCACTCAGCAACAGCTTTTAGTTTCCAAAATACAGCGTTTTTTTGATTGAGAGGTAAAACCAACTAAATAGGAGGGTTCGGGGCACAAAGTGCAATTTTCTGTGAAACGCTGTGACTTTTCTTTAAAAAATTAAAATCCAAGCAGAAATAAATTAATAAACAATTAGATACGATTTCTCAATAAAATATTTTCTAAAGTAATCCATGAAATTTTAGCAACCAAACTTTCAAAACATGATTGCTCATTTTCATTTTTTTCGAGTTAGTTGGTATTTGAACTGAGCCCACGATATACGAGATGAACTCGTAGCATGACCACTGTAGAAATGAGTTATGTCCACGGAAGAATCGACATAATGACAGATAAACTATGATTAAATCTGTCATGTGGTGGATTCTTCCGCCGACATAACCCGTTTCTACGGTGGTCTGCTCCGCGTGCTGATGTATCGAGCTCCTAACGTCGAAATCCAAAGACGTACAAAGGTTTTCGATTTTGGAAACCGCATCACGGAACTCAAATGGACTTGGGCAAGACACCAACCAAGGCACAAGGATGATAGGTAGACTAAATCTATCACTGAATGGCGTCCAAGAACGGGCAAAAGAAATGTGGGTAATCCGGCGGCGAGATGGGCAGATAACGTTGACCTTCCGTATAGCGCAGGTGTTGTCAGGGCATGGCTACTTTGGCAAATACCTGCACAAAGTGGCTAGACGGAAAGCGACTCCCGTGTGTCACCAGTACTCATCAGTGTGCCTGCAGCAAGGACAAGGCCTTTCACACCCTCGAGCATTGTCCTGCTTGGATGGTGCAGCGCCGTGCTCTCGCGGCAGACCTCTTCTTGCCGGCTGTGGCCAGGGCCATGGTCGACAGCGGGGGGGGCTTGGGAGGCAGTAGCATCCTCCTGCGAGGACGTCATCTCGCAGAAGGAATCGGCGGAGCGCATCAGGGAGGAACATGACTTCGCTGACGCGATTCGTCGCAGGAAGACAGGCCGGTGGAGGAGGCGCCATGGCGACCTGATGCCGCGCTAGGAGTTGCCTGCGGGCGATAGATCGGGGAGTCTATCGCCGTCGCACGGCCCTCGCGAGTGGTGGCGATGTCTCAGATGAGCCCGGACATCGCCAAAGGAGTTGGTGCCCGGAGGCGGGTTGTGCTGGATGGGTCGCGAACGTCATGCGTAGCAGTTCTCGTGGACCATCCACCAAGACAGTAGGCTCACGGTGGTGTTTTTTAGTGGGTGCAAGCCTCGCATAACCAAACCGGTCTTACCGGGTGGCGCGGCATGCGTTAGGCATATTTTACCAACTAATAAAAAAAAGGACCGTGGAGATTGGCACAACAAAAGGGAGGCTTATGCCCAGCAATGGGGGAATTCGGACTGTGGTGATGATAATGATTTTGTGGACTTTCTTGTTCTGTGGAGAATAAAACAAATAGAGTTTGTCTGTAAACATTGGAACTTCCCGATAACATCTAGAACATAGGAACTCAGGAAGGATACTGTTATCCCGTATCTAAGTTCTGAGGACTAGGAAATTTTCAGGTAGGTAGGTAGTAGGTAGGCAGCAGGTAGGCAGCAGGTAGGCAGCAGGTAGGCAGCAGGTAGGCAGCAGGTAGGCAGCAGGTAGGCAGCAGGTATGCAGCAGGTAGGCAGAAGGTAAGCAGCAGGTAGGCAGCAGGTAGGTAGTGGGTAGGAACAAGTGCATCTCAACGGAAACTAGGCATCATCGCTGAGGAGATTATAGTGTAAAATTGTGTGTATTCCTATATCCGTGGATGCACGCTGTCTGCCTTTACCCACGAAGTCCGTCGGGACGGCAATCCAACATGTCCGAAAAGAGATCGTCCGCAGGAAGGATCTCTATCTATTACTACCTTCTGTAGTAAGCAACTACTTATTGTCGGGCCTACTCTGTCCTCCCGTACTTAAGTACTAACGCTGTAACTTCAAATATTGTAAAACCAAATGATTTCAAAAGAGTAACCATGGAGTTTCTTGCCGGTTCTTCTCCATAGGAAACGACCAACCCGAACCGTGCACCTTTTGTTGACGTTTTATAAGTGCCCATGTAGGCCTATGTAAAAAAAAAAAAAAGGCAGAAGGATTAACGTGCTTTCTGAAGCCCGGAGGTATCATACTGTGGACTTCCAAACTCCAGACTGCTTTTGAGCAAATGGAAAAACACTGCCGACCTTATTTTGAACACAGGAACCCAGTCAACAGATCTCTTAGCTGCCACGGTTTATTTTAATTATTTTATTTTTAATTACTGATTTAATCTTTTACTCTGGACGCTCTTAACTTGCCCGTATTTCTACATTGTTCTCACATATTTTTAATTCCTAACATGAATGATGTAACCAAGATTTTGTAACACATTTTGATTTAAAAGAGTGTCCATGGAGTTTCTTGCCCGTGCTTCTCCATAGAGATCTACGCTACTACGGAATGGGCAACTACAGTACTTTCATAAGTTATTATGCCTTGTGACTGGGACTGTAGCTTCGCGTTTTATTTTGTTTTTGACATTCAAAAGTGCCTGTAATGGTCTTATTGAAATAAATGCTTAGACTTTGACTTTGACTTGGGACATTAGACTTACTACCTATTTCGTATATCTCTAGTTTTTGGATAATCTATACATAATAATATAAAGCTTAAGAGTTTGTTTGTTTGCTTGAACGCGCTAATCTCAGGAACTACTGATTCGATTTGAAATCTTACGGTGTTAGATAGCCCTTTTATCGACGAAGGCTATCGGCTATACATCATCACGCTACGACCAATTGGAGCGGAGCAGAAATGAAAAATGTTGCGAAAACAGGGCAAATGTGACGCAGACAATTAAGTTGCACGGGGTAGCTAGTAGGTATCTAGCATAAAGTGAAGCCTTTAATAAAAGAAAACTTCTTTAATCAGTAAAACACCGTTTCTTACAAATCCAATACAAAAGAGGCAATATATTAACCACTTAACACATTTCTTAACGAAAAATCAACAGAATTAACAAAACACATTATTTACTCAATTTATAAAATCGCTGTTATTTCGACTAATATTTCATATGCCTGTATTTACTCAGCTTGGGTCAAAACAAATGATTTTGGCAGTGTTTTGTTCAGTTGTGCTTATAAAACTGATTGCGTACTTAAATTCGTAAATAGTTTTTAAAATGAAGTGGCCAGCGGTTTTATTCGTCGTGGTAAGTCAGAATATATATTCTAGAATAATTATAGGATTCTTGAAGTGCATTTAACACTTTTCGTGGTAATCATCAAGCATATGGGTTGACAGCAGCGGTGGCCCAGTGGTGGCAGCCCCGACTTACAAGCAGTAAGCCGTGGGTTAAAATCAGGCAGGCACATTAGGCAGGCGCATTGCTATTTGTAATTTATTTCATCACCGCTGCTCTCAAAAACGGTGAAGGAAAACATTGTGAGGAAACCGGCATGTCCTTAGTCCTAGAACTAAAAATTAGAAGACATGTGACCAACCCGCACTGGGCCGGCGTGGTGGATTACAGCCCACTCCTTCTCATAGAGAGGAGGCCTGTCTCCCAGCAGTGGGAACATTATAGGCTGATGATAATGATGATGATATAGGTTGAATAATAATTTGTTTGTGTGCCCACAACCCGCCTCCCGAGTCGTCGTTATACGTAGCTGTAGATAGATGGCTCATGTTCTTGCCCAGGACACGACTAGCAAAACCAAATCTAAGTAGGCTATCAGACTAAATGTTTTGTTAACTATTTTGGACAACCCTGAGCCAGGATGGCGTGTCCCAAAGTGAACACAGATCCGGGTGCTTGGGCATAGGGTTACCGTTGCGTAATCACCGCGCCGATGGACACGAATGTCGGGTCGTTATGAATATTTGCTAAAAACGTCTGGACAAAGAGGTAAAAAGCCAAGAGACGCTATTTTCACGAATCTCTCGTTGATCGTATTTCTTTAGATGTCTGGAGATTTTTAAAGTCTGTCGGTATCTGCAAATCTCCTACGAATATTTGTAATGATTTATTTATTTTATTTATAGTTAACTAGCTGTGCCGCGCAACTTCGTCTGCGTCACATTTTTCCCGTTTTCGCAACTTTTTCATTGCTGCTCCGCTCCTATTGGTAGTAGCGTGATGATATATAGCCTATGTCCGTTCTGAGGTTGACATTTATCTTCTTGCCAAATTTCATTAAGATCCGATCAGCCGTTTAGTCGTGAAAAGGTAACAAACAAACATACATACAAACAAACAGAGTGACTTTCGCATTTATAATATTAGTATGGAAGTATGGATTAAAACGGTATAACCGAAAAAGCTAGAACAAAAAGTTGACGAAATTCAATAAGTGAAACTTAAACTAGAAGATGTCAACATGTGCGCTCTTCACAAGTATTTCTCTTTTCCACCTGTTTCTCTGGAGAACAGCTTTAAAGCTTCAACTTTGTCTGAGCTCTCTAGCTTGCCGTTACCTCATTGTACACCTTTTAATTTCAATCCTCTCTGAAGACGTTGTCAAAAAGTCCCTTCTCTCTATTTCCTCCTCGGCTGCGAGCAATTTGTGTTCGAGAATGATAATACCTATTATTTCAGAGCTGCTCCCCATTCTTACTCATAATGTATTTTTTTAATGAAACAGGCTCACATAAAGTAAGCAATGTTTCTTCCCTATCTGAGTTTAGAGCCATTTCCATTCTTCCTTTCCTTTCCAAAGTTCCTCAAAAGCGCCTTCTCTTCTTCTTTATCGGGTCGTTAGTGCCTCACCAGTACGTCGATTCTGTAAAATTCAGACGACAACTCACATCTCACATCGCTATCCACTGTCACTTCGCGTAAGGTTCAAAATGACCTTGATTTTGTAGCCAAGGGAGCGTCGAAGTGACAGGGGAATTACCTTACAGAATGCCAAAATCTCCCTGTTTATTTAGTTCAACTCTCTGACACGCTCGTAGTGGTGGCGCTAGTGTAAATTCGAATTATCAACCGGGTTTTTAGAATGCCAATTAAGAAACTCACAGCGGATTCAGATTCGAAGTTCTAAGTGAGGTCTTACAGAATCACACCGCTGGAGTCAGAGTTTTTATGCCGCCCATTGGCATCTGACTTGACTTTACATGCCGCTGTCGTGAAATATCTCTCCGGCATGCTGGTTTCCTCACGATGCTTTCCTACACCGAAGAAAGTGATAATTATACAATACGCACATGAATCCGAAAAATCAGAGGTGCGTGTCTTGGGTTCGAACTTGGTATTTGTGACTTGGCAAGTCCAAAAGTCACACCACTAGGCTACAATAGGGATGCTGACTTAATTTTTTTTATTTGTCTATCGGGTAGATTATTAAAAAGTATTTGACATGTATTTTTTCTTTTTTCACGTAATCGTAAAATTACCGAGATATTTTGAGTTGAAATGGCGCATGACGTCACGGCTCAGTACATTTTATACCTAGTTGTGACGTAGTGAGCCCCCACTCTCCAACTTTAATGCGTTTTAACTAAGTATTTTTTTGTTAACTTGATAAAACAAAAAATACGGATCTAATATTTTTGTATTACCTGATTGACGAACAAAGTAGAATTTCGTTTTCTTTACCCAGTCATCATCCCTATTGCTTACCGGATTACTGTGGAAAAACATACAAACAGCTTTAAATCGAGGTTATTCGGTTCCAACAAGTTAACGCTACCATGGAGGGGGAATATTTTCTAAAACTTACTAAGAGATGGCAGTATTACAAGATTTGTGACTACGTAGTTCTACTGGGTAGGTACGCAGGATGGCGTGCAAACATTCATGCATTCGACTCTTTGGTGTGACCAGCCTTCGCTCAATTTCCATGAGTAGAATAACCTCGATAAACTTATGTAATAAAAATAATACAACAAGAAAACAATAAAATATTATTTAGAAGCTCAATAAAATAACGAGAGTGAATGCGTGGCACTCGAACGCATGCGTGTAGTATTACGAAATTTCACTTCTTCCGCGCGGATGGACTCCACGCACTATTTTTTTTATCATTACTTAAGTACCTACTTCTGTCTTCTAAATATGTTTTTTCTGTTCCACAGGCGTTAGCCATCGACGGTTTGCCAGGTATGTTTATTTTTAATTCTTCATAGATTTTTGGTCCCCATATTTGCTGACGAATCAGGAAAAGAAGTATTTACTTTGTACATCAATAGTCTTTGCCCGCGTCTTCGTCCGCGGCGAAACATATCCATAATGCCACGGTAATAATAAATATTTGCTTCAGTGAAATAATGTTCGACATAAAAGCTTACATAAAAATGCGTGAGTATAAATAAGCTCACGCATAAGACCCATCGCTAAAAAACCATTGCAATATTTCTTATTTTAAAATGTTATTCACTAAATTCCCGATTCTAAATCATTGACACACCTTTACATGAGAAACAGGGTGTAAAGTTCCTCCATACCCTATAGAAAAGGGAGGATCCTCTAACCAGACAGGTGTTATGTTTGGTGGGCAATTGCCCGACAGTTGATGTCGGGTTTCTCTATAAAGGGTGTAAAACACCTCTTAACGAAGCCGAAAGGCACTGGTTCTTCCCGTCATTGCGATCATTTTTTTGTTCTACACCATACCTGGGAACCTTCTAGTTACGGAGATATTAGGGGTCAAAGTTCCAACTTTTTGACAAGTATTTTTTTAAATACAAGTTTTTAATGTAAGATTTTTACTTTAAACACCTCCACGACCCCCGTACTATTCAATCCGTCCATCAGCACAATGTTTTGAGTGCGTTACATTGAGTTCTACCACAAAACATGATTTTACACCCCCCAAAAAAAAGTCGTTTCCCAACAATATTTTTTGCGTAAAGTTACTTAGTTTCATGTACAGAATGCTTGGTTGACGGCTTCGTGATGAGGTGATTTACACGGTGTATAGTCTTAGGAAATAAATATTCTATGTGGCCATTACTTATTGAAAGAGGATTGTAGTTTTATAGGTATAAAAATAAATTGTACAGCCAGGGCTATCTATGAGTAATCCTATAGACTATAATATTCAGAAGCACGGGGTACAGAAAGTTACCCGTGGTACAACTAGGTGAACCAGGGGTACCTATTAGGGCATGCAAAAACCGGGTTGTTTTACAAAACCGGTTTTTTCGGGTTTCATATTTACAAAACCGGTGAATCCGGTTAAATCTGTTTTTTCTTCAATCTTTATTACAAAAATGTGTAGAAGGAATTTAAAAAGCTAAAGTCTAATCAAAATATGTATAATGTGCATTTGTTTGGACTTCAATAAGCCAAAACTACTAAATAACAGTATAAAAGTTTCTTTTCTTTATGCATAACATAGAATAGAACTTATTATTTACATAAACAACATACCTAACAGACAGATGTGTTGCTGGGGAGTTTGTTCAGCCACTTCTTGCCAGCTAAAATACTAGGAAGTGGCGAAGGGCGAGCGTTTTGGGGGACTGCCTCTTGTAACGTTCAAAAAGTGCTTATTATCAGCCCAGTTCGAATGAATGACTTTTGATTTGATTTTGACATGCTCTTAAAATGTAAGGTACTAAGACTAACATACAAATTAGGAACATTTGGTAAGTACACTAAGGTCAAACCACAAAATACACAGCAAGTGTCCAGATTGAAGTACTTGGGTCAATAAGAAAGAAAATAACGATATGGACATGGATAGGGAGCGCAGGGTATTCAAATCAAATCAAATCAAATCAAAATCATTTATCTCAAGTAGGCCAGTTACAGGCACTTTTGAATAGTCGAAAAACTATAAAAATGAAGTTATATTGTCGTTAAGGGATATCTTTCTCGCAGGTTTGCACGATGCTGTTAAATTCACACTATTTAATAGCTATTGCCAAACGTTATACACGTGCAACAATAACTGTGGAGCAATTACACTAAAAAAGCCCGCAATGCTCTGCGCGTCCAGTATAACAACGCGTTTAGGGGTTTGTGGGGCTCCCATGGCGGTGCAGTGCCTCCGGCGTGTTCGCCGACCACAGCTCGGACGACTTCCATGCGGTGCTTCGCAAAAGAACGGCGTCCCTGCAGTCTCGGTTTAAAAGTAGCACTAACACGCTTCTGAGCGTGGTGTCGGACAGAGTGGACAGCCAAATCTTGAGCATTTCGATCGCTCATACATGTCCAAAATAATAATTATTTTAAGTTTTCTAACATAGCTGTAAGTATCTGCTTACTAACATAATACGGACTTAAATCAATTAATGTTTGCTTACTCTGAAATAAATATATTCAATTCAATTCAATATTTTGTTTGGGATGGTTAAAGTATTATTAAATCAATAAGATAGGAGAATCATAACTTGATGTTCAATATTTATAGTGTGGAAGTTTCTATTTTCCCTAATATTTATTAATTAAAAAAATAATCAAACCTAAAACCGAAAAACCCGAAAAACCGGTTTTACTGTATTATAAAAACCGGTTTTGAAATCAGTCGGTTAACCGGTTTTTTTGTTAAACCGGGTATCCGGTTTGCATGCCCTAGTACCTACAGAAAATTTACCGTGGAACACCTAGGTGAACCCCTTTGGTGTTCCATGGGCTCAGAAAGGCTTAAGTCGATGTAAACTTTGCTTGCGCGATTCAGACCACATTATTACTATATGTTTTCTCATAGATGGCGCTGTAATACTTTTTATTCTAAGTTGCTTTTTGTAGGTCGCTACACACCCATCCTAGTCACTCTCAAACTCAACAACATCAGTCGTTTTATTAATGTTAATTTGATTGCCCATGATTCTGTAATATCCTTGGAGAGGACACTGGCTCTTGTAACACAGTTCTATCACCTAGCACAGGAGTAATGACACTTCACACAATTTTGTTACCAATTTCTTGTGTTCTTCTTTTTCCGAGTTTCCCCCGTGCCTCGGAAAGCACGTTAAGCCGTTGGTCCCGGCTGTCATTTGTAGATCTTTGACAGTCGTTACGAGTAGTCAGAAGCCAAAAAGTCTGACATCCAATCTTATCAAGGGTTATCGTATTACTGGGTTGTGGAGGCAAAAGGCTAGGCAGATGATGGTCATCATCATCTGCCTAGCCTTTTCCCAAACTGTGTTGGGGTTGGCTTCCAGTTTAGCCGGATGCAGCTGAGTACCAGTATTTTACATGAAGCAACTGCCTTGTCTGACCTCCACAACCCTGTAACTGGGTAATACGAAACCCCTTGGTAAAACTGGATGTCAGACTTTTGGCTTCTGACTAACGACTGTCAAAGATCTACAAATGACAGCCGGGACCAACGGCTTAACGTGCTTAGAAAACTCGGTATGTAATTATGGTCGAACCAACCTCGGCAAGCACTTATTATTTAGCCACGAGCTCCTTTCGTGTCGATGGTATGACTTTTTAAACTTCTTGGGCCCAGTATGTGGCCACGTTAATAGCAGCGTCTCTATCGTCTATTACGTCCTCTAAAGTGCAGGTGTTGGCACATTTCGGAGACTCCATTAAGTGGGACATCGTCCGATCTAGGGCCCCGCATACACTGTGTCAGTAGGCCTTTTAATTCCACATTTTCTGTTCCATAGGTTAACCCGTTAGAAGGCGCGCCTCAGTTAGTTACACGGAGAGGCGCGCGCGAGCAAATTACTCACACTACTTTAAATGCTTATATTTCTACTTTTATATGTATTTATTGGCTTATAATGGAATTATATAAATAAGACAAGGTTTAAAGAGTAAGAAAATGAATATTATAATTAATTCTACGAAACATAAATGCAACTTCAAAAGCAAATTTGTGCTTGACGTCGATCATCCATTTTATAAGATGTTCTGGGTAAAAACAAAGAATATTATTATTAAAATATTACTGCAGTGTTTACATAATAATTAACCAATATAATATAAATAAATAAAATAATATATTCTAGAAAATACAATAATGCTTTTTTTATATGATGGGCGCGTGATGAGCAAATTGCCGCACGATGCTACGCGGCCTCCACAAACACTTCGCTGCGCGGTCACAACCGAACTGACCGGTATGAGAATTGCGTCAGTAGGGAGGGGATGAATAGTTAGGAAGCTACCTAGGCGCTTGAGACGTTAGGGCATCAGTATCACCAAAAGTTTTAGCTTTTAATTTTTGTGTGAGCAAATTGCTCATAGCGCGCCTTCTCACGGGTTAAGTTAGCCGGGCTGTTTCCGCACTTAGCCTCTTTATTGGGCCATTATACGTATGAAAAATCCTCTTGTTACTCCAACCATCCCAGGTCCTCCCAGAAAGCTACCAGCCTTCAGGCTGCTGGAGGCTTTTTTTTTTAAATAAATAGGCTCGCGCTTGACCACTATCTTACCTGATGGTAAGCGATGATGTGGATTCCGGGAGCGATGCCGGCGGTTGTAGAGCCCGTGCCCGTTGATCTGCCACGCTTCTGCACTCCGAGCACGTGCTGTGGTGTTTCTTCCACCTTCATGCATCCTCTGCACATAGGGCTATCCGTCACACTTATGGTAAATAGGTGTTTGTTCAGGGGACAGTGGCCGGAATTTTGTCCCGTTTCCGTCTAGTGATGCTGCGGGCAAGTCTCGTTGAGACTTCCGGAACTGAACTCTTTGTTTGCCTGCAGGTTACACTGTTATTTCTGTTCCATGTTCCACAGCGCTGAACCTGCCACTAGGATCTTCAAACGACGCTAACAAGGAGACCAGTAGTGCCATAGGCCTCGGAGTCGCCGTATCCGAGGCGGGTGGTGTGACGCTGACCAAGACCGCGTCTCATGAGGAACACTTGAGCGAAGCTAACCAGCAGAACAGTATTGGAAGGACGGTTACACAAAGTAAGTTATCAATGTTATAGTTAAACAAGGATATTTGCAGCCATTTGCATCTTGTTTTTAGTGTTTTTACAATACGTACATATGCATTGAACAATTGTTTAATTAATCACTTAATTAAACAATTGTTCAATGCATATGTACGTATATTTTACAAAACTGCAGCAGTAGTGGCCCAGTACAGGATCTCGATGTACGCCAGTTCGAAAGTTCACTGGAGCGAAGTATGCAAGGCCGACGTATCGTTAGTTAGAAACCCTAAAAGCATAGTCGACGTAGCCCCGCTACGCGGGGCTCCGATTTCTGCCTGCAGGGTTTACAGTAACCTAACACGAAGGGGATGTCGGGGTCTTAGTTCGCTCGCTCCGCTCGCTCACTAGACCCCGCCATCCCCTTCGAACCTAACCTGTCCGAGTCGGGGTGCCCCATGTCCAGAGCTCGCTTCGCTCGCTCTTTAAAAATTATGCTTTCTAACTAACGATACGTCGGCCTTGCATACTTCGCTCCAGTGAACTTTCGAACTGGCGTACATCGAGATCCTGTACTTTAGAACTAACATACGTCGACATTTCAAACTTCGACATTCAGTAGCGGAGTGGTGGCCCAGTGGCAGCCCCGACTTATGAGCAGTAAGTCGTATCGTCGGTTCGAATCCAGGCAGGCGCGTTATTTTGTGTAATTTATTTCATCACCGCTGCTCTCAAAACGGTGAAAGAAAACATTGTGTGGAAACCGGAATGTCGTAGAACTAAAAATTCGATGACATGTGACATTTAACAACCTGCACTGGGCCCGCGTGGTTGATTACAGCTCACTCCCTCTCATAGAGAGGAGGCCTGTGGTGGGAACATTATGGGCTGATGATGGTGATGATGATTTTACAAAACAGTTTCATAAACCTTAATGACTGCGTCGTTGGTCTATTTGGCGCAAAGGCGACTCCTGAACTGAGCATGAGGTCTTGGATTCGATTCCCGCGTTGGGAAAAGTATTATTGTGTTGTTCCTTCACGAATTTCTCAGTAGTAGCCACGGATTTTACAATTACGTACACCTGTACCGTACCTTTAGGGTCAATAGGCGTGATGTTATACAAAAAAAGCGTGTTTATAACCCCCGACCAAAAGAGAGGGGTGTAATAAGTTTGACGTGTGTATCTGTGTATCTGTCTGTGGCACCGTAACTCCTAAACGGATGAACTTATTTTGACAAAATTGGTTTCGTTTGAAAGGTGTTTTGATCGAGAGTGTTTTTACTATGTTCAAAGAAAATCTGCTCAGCCGTTTGAAGGTCATCACCTCTTTTCTAGTTGAAGGGAAATAAACAACTTCCACAGGTCTGGTCGATTCGAAATGTAAATCTTGTTACTTGTCACCATGGGCATCGCCGGGGGAGGGGCGCAGCACTGAGCCCCCTTGGTCCCCCCTAAAAGCCCAACACCGAGAAAAGTGTAAACAATGGGGGAGGCCTATGCCCACGAGTGGGACAGTCAAGGCAAAGATAAAGTAATATAAGCTAACTAGGCACAAACCAAAGCGGACCCTCGACGCTACGTCGCTTGGTTTTTTTTTTTTTTTTAATTTTTTGTGTCGGGGGTTTTTTAAATATTTTTTTTTTTTTTTTGGTTGGGGTTAAACAATGAATGATGTTGTGTTATATTATAATACTTTTATTATTTTTCAGGCGCAGACGGTACCTCAACCAGCCAGAAAGACACAGAAAGCCGTCGTTCGGAAGAGAGCGAACGGAATAGCAAACAGGTGGATACTCAAGAACTAAACATAGCAGGACGGAACGGTCTTCTTCAGAGCCAGCATACTTCTAGAAAGAGTGGAGATGCCACCGAAACTCAAGAAGAGTATCAAAAAGAAAAGTTTACTAGTCATGGTGAGTTTTGGGATTTTTAAGGAAAGGCTACTGTCTCGTGCGAAGGAAAGGAGGCGGCGGAACGCGAGAGGGAGATACCCTCACGTCCCAGCCGCCGCGAGAGACGCCCCGGGCGTCGCGGGCTACCCATTGGCCCCCGGCCACCGTGGGCGCAGGTCTTTGGACGGTGAGTAATGGGCTAGCTCACCGTCCGTCGTTCTCATGACGACAGGCCGTGTCGACGGTGGGTTCGGTCAAGGAGATGTCAGCAAATCGGAAGGGGACCGAGAGGGCCGATGCCTGCCAGGGCTGCGGGTTGTTCGAAAGAGATACCGCGGCCCTGGAACACAAAGGGCGAAGAAGGAACATGGGTGGGTTTTAGTCAGTACAAGTCTGACACTCCCTCCCGCTCCGCCCAGAGCGGGAGAAGTCATTTGAAAATTTCCCATCCGTAAAAAAAAAGGGGCTCCCATACAAAATGTGATTTTTGGCTCGTTTTTATAAGTAATGGTACGGAACCCTTCGTACGCGAGTCCGACTCGCACTTGGCTGGTTTTTAGGGTTCCGTAGCCGAATGGCAAAAAACGGAACCCTTATAGATTCGTCATGTCTGTCTGTCTGTCTGTCTGTCTGTCCGTCCGTATCACAGTCACTTTATTCCGAAACTATTAGGACTACACAGCTGAAACTTGGTAGGTAGATGTATTCTGTGAACCGCATTATGATTTTTGTACAAAATTTAAAAAACAATGTAGATAAGGATATCCCCCCATACATGAAATTGAAACTAAACAAAAAAAACTATCAAACCTATACGTGTGGAGTGTCTATAGATAGGTTTTTAAAAATGACATTGAGGTTCCTGAAACCATTTTTTTTCAAAGTCAATTGTTTGAAAGATAGACACTTCCAAAGTGGTAAAACGAGTGTCCCTCTAATTTCTAAAGTAACAGGAGAAAAAATCTGAAAAAAATATGGGGATGTAGACCGTAAAAAAAACTTTCAACGAAAATTGGTTTGAATAAGATTTGATATGTAGTTTTTGAGATATGGGACTTTTTCACCAAACTGCAGCAGTAACTTTGTTTTTCATTAACTTACTATGAAAAACAAATTTAGTTTTGCGGTTGAGTGAAGGTTTTTGTTTACTAATGAATGACCGTTCAAAACGTTGTCATTATATTGTTTGGGGCTATGGAACCCTGTGTGCGAGTAAGACTCGCACTTGGCCCGTTTTTATTTACCCAGGAGCTCCTACATGCCTCCTTACTGCTGACATTTTATAATAACCAAGAACCTCTTTTCAGACGAAAATGGAGCCAACACACACGACGTAAGCTCCCTCGATGAATCCGGCAATAAACACCAAATAAGGAGTTCTTACGATGAGACAAATACGAACAGCTTCGGTCTAGGCAACGGAGGTCTTACTAGAAGCCAAACTGGGTCTAGGTCTGACACGAGTAAAGAAACTAATAGTGACTTTAGTCAAAATCAGCGGGCTGAAGAAGGTGTGTTACTTGAATTTTTGTTAATTGTGTATATAAAACGTTTATTTCAGACTTTTCTGTACAAGATGTGTTAGTAATACATCAAGATAACATAAAGCTTACACATTATAATAGTTACTTACACACACATACAAGTTACTTATTTATTTATTTTACTATTTATGTACACACAGTAGAGAACACAGGAAAAAAAACATAAAACATTTGAGTACAAAGGTACTGCTTATTTCATACGAAATTTCTGCCAACAGACCTGCGAAACGAAAAATGAAAAAGAAATGTAGACGATAGTGTGTGAGAGAATGAAAAGAAAAATATGTTTATGTGCCTAACCTAACTTAACCTATACTATTACCTAAATATAAATACACATATAACTAAATGTAAATACATAATGCTAAGATATATAAACAAATATAAATACATATATAAATCAGATTTGAGAGGAAAGGTAATGCTCTTTCACTCGGTTTTTGAATAGCGAAATGGTCTTTAAGTCACGAATGTTAGGCGGAAGTGAGTTCCACAACCTTACAGCATGAACAGAGAAGGAATAGGAGTAATACCTGGATTTGTGAGGATGCGATTTAAGGATGGATCTAAGGTGCGATCTACATGGTACGTCACTGGGGCGTGCGTAAGAGAAACGCTCGTGCGGGTAAGAAGGATAGGACGGGTTGTGTAGGATATTGAAGAGGAGACATAGAATCCTAGTGTTCCTGCGAAGGCGGATTGGGAGCCACTTGAGTTCTTACTACTTACTACTACTTACGTTACTTAGTTTCATGTACAGAATGCTTGGTTTACGGCTTCGTGGAGGGGCCGTTGACACGTTGTATACGTGCCTATATCTGAACTACAATCCTAACTATCCTAACTATAATATTATAAATGCGAAAGTAAGTTTGTTTGTTACCTTTTCACGACTAAACGGCTGATCGGATCTTAATGAAATTTGGCAAGAAGATACATTTCAACCATCACATATCATCACGCTACGACCAATAGGAGTGGAGCAGCAATGAAAAAGGTTGCGAAAACAGCACAGCTAGTAATAATATTATAATGAGGAAAGATTTGATTGTTTGTTTGTTTGTTACGATTTAACTCAAAATCTACTCGACCGATTTTAAAAATTCTTTCACCATTAGTAAGCTACATCTTTACCTAGTAACACAGGCTATATTATATCACAATTTGCAGGCGAAGTGCTATCTGATATATTTTTTGTTGCAGAAACCCTACACCAAGACGGAACTAAATTACATCGCGAGGATCTATCGGAATCCAGTGCAAGAGGTGATGATTCCGAAGAGCACAGTTCTCTCACAACGTATAGCCATCAGGGACAAGGCAGTATAGGAAGCGAAAATCAAGGTATACGTGCCTTAAAAAATCTTTAGATCAAACTTTTGCAAAATTTTACATTGATAAAACTTCGTTGATGTAGTTGTCGCTAGCGGTACTGCTAAGTATGAGGTTCTGGCTTCGCTTCATGTCCAACGACGCCCTTTCCAGCACCCTTTACTTTTACATCATTTTTAGGGTTCCGTACCCACAGGGTCAAACGGGACCCACCCTATTACTGAGACTTCGCTGTCCGTCCGTCCGTCCGTCCGTCTGTCACCAGGCTGTATCTCTGTTGATGCTATAACAACAAATACTAAAAACAGAATAAAATAAATATTTAAGGGGGCACCCATACAAAAAAGTAAAATTGGGTAAAACCTTGTAAACAGCGCCATCTAGCAGTTATAAAGAGAACTTGCTTCTGATAAAAAACAATTAGCATGTCGATGTGGCCGTATGGAAACAAATGCCATTTAATTATTATTATATTAAATAAAATTACCCTAAGTGTATGAGGACTATATTATTTTTTCGAGTGATAAGTTTTATAAAAAACATTTCGTGCAGAGCGGCAGTTTTGATGAAAGCGCCATCTGTGCTTACATAGTTGTACTAATAACGACTTAACCAACTCAGTATGTAACAGTTGACAATGTTCTGCTGCTGATTTTTTTGCTCGTTTTTAGGGTTCCGTAGTCAACAAGGAACCCTTATAGTTTCGGTATGTCCATCTGTCTGTCTGTCCGCGGTTTAGCTCAAAAATTGTATGTACTAGAAAGTTGTAATTTGTCACGAGTATACACGTTAGTGTCGTCAAAAAAGTGGTAAAATAAAATTAAAAAAAAACTAATATTTAGGGTACCTCCCCTACATGTAAAGTAGGGATGATAATTTTTTTTTTCGTCCTTTCCATAATGTGGAATATTGTTGAATAGGTCTTTTAAAAATATTAGGGGTTTGGTGAGACCGTTTTGTGATTAAGTAAACCGTTCGTGACTTATCAAGCTTTAAAGTACCAATTTTCGTTAGAGTCAAATGTCCCCCCCCTGTACTAACTAAACGGTGGTAGTTAGAAATTCAAATGTCACGGCAGTAGTACCTATATATAACGAAGTTTAAAGGAAAACTATCATACTTGGGTGGGCTTTACAAGTTTACGAGTAATAGTCGACCAATTGTATTTGACTCGAAAATTTCGAACAACTCCATAGTAATGTGTAAACTGACGCTTAGCGCCATCTATCGAGATGGCGCTAAGCGTCAGTTGTACTAAAAACGAGTTTGATATATGGTGGTTTCTCTAAATATTGGTACGGAACCCTTCGTGCGCGAGTCCGACTCGCACTTGGCCGGTTTTTATTATAAATAATGGTACGGAACCCTTCGTGCGCGAGTCCGACTCGCACTTGGCCAGTTTTTATCATTAACTTCCTTTTATCTACCAAGAACCGTCTGCAGCATGTAATTCCATCATCATGCTGACAAACATGTATCTCCTTTTCCAGGTCTTGGCGGATTCCGAGCTAGATCAAGTCAAGCCCATAGAGGTCCCATAAGACCCAGTTCCCACATACCAAACCCCGGTACTTCTGGAACACATGCATATAACCAACATAGAAACTATGCAAGCGAAAATGGGCATTACGGACGTCAAAGTAGAAACTATGGTAGTTCCAATAGATATACTGGAAACTTAGGTACTCATAATGGCGGTCACAGCAACGGTTATTGGAATCATGCTTATAACAGTGAGCAGCTAGCTAGAGAGGCTGGACATCACCGTAATTACAACCATGTAGATGGTTCTGGACACCGACACCAAGAGGCTAATTCTGCTGAGTATATAAATTATGCTAATGCTGCCTCCCAATTTTCTGAGAGCGGTTTCCAAGGTGTAGATGCAAACGAAGATGCAAGTACTGTGCATTTTGTTGATTCAGCAATTGACAATCAAAATCAAGAGACAAATGCTGGAGAAAATGATAGTAGAAATGTTTCCGATGAATCTGAATCTAAGGTTGAGGGTTCTGGGTATGTGGACGAAAGTTACCGTAGAGATCTTGGTAAGGGAGCGAAGGCTGATAAATTTGAAAATGAAGGAGAACATTCTGGTCATCATGGTTCCAAATACAAGGGTGCTGTTAAAACTGGAGATTTAAACGATGTCGTTAGTAGAGTACTGAATAAACCACACCTTCAAAGCGTAAATGGAAATAAAGCACTCTCTGGAAAATACAACGCTATTGCCAGACATGAAAATGCACACCAGGGTATTTCAAACGGAGATTTGAGAGGATTCCACAATAGACCTCACTTTGGAAACCAAAGAGTTAATCCCGGAAAATACAACGGTATTTTGGCTCCTACTGATAATGTAAATTATGGGCCAGGAAACGGATATCAAAGCCGAAACGAGTACTTAAATGAACTCCTTAACCGTGCCCGTGGCCGACTCGACTACCCTGCACCTATAAATCCAAGACCGATTCCTGGTCAATATATTAATGGAGTTTTTATTGAAGGAGGTCACAATGATCAATATGGTGAAGATTATGAAACCGAGAGTCAGGATACAAATGCTAAATACATAAGTGACATTTTAACTCAAGTACAACATATTTTGAAGCATGGGGCTGTGCCTAATAGCTATGGTGTTACTCCTGACCATCACCGTCACGGTCATCAAAGGCCTGTATATGAAGCTCCTAGTCTTGGAATTAGGTTTTACGATGCAGCCACTGGTTCTTATATGGATAATCCTGCGTCTACTGCAGATGACGAAGATACTTACGGA
This sequence comes from Cerastis leucographa, assembly GCA_963082945.1. Taxonomy (NCBI): domain Eukaryota; kingdom Metazoa; phylum Arthropoda; class Insecta; order Lepidoptera; family Noctuidae; genus Cerastis; species Cerastis leucographa. Next base: position 3,811,129 of record OY720376.1, read on the forward strand.
GGAGTAGCTCCTGGATATGTCGTTCCTGCAGTAATCGTCCCGGAATATAATGGTTATCCAAATGGACCGTACTATGGACCCAACTACTACAGAAATGGTGGTTTCGGTTCAGGACCTAGCTATATACCCAGTATTGACCGGTCTGGTCCAACTACTATATTTGGTAGGAATCCATCTGTTGTTCCTTTAAGTACGATTCCAGTAAGCAATGTTGCCAATATAGATGATGCAGTAGTTATTGACAGAACATTGACATTTGCTCCTTTACCACCTTTGACACCTGTAAACCCCTTCAAACCGTTGTCACCACTGACACCTCTGACACCATTGACAACTTTTGATAATGACTATGAAGGAACTAGTGGAGATGCCTCAGAAATTATAATAGATAAAGACTTGCTAAGAGGAACATTCGAAAGTGTTGATAGTTTGAAAAGAGATGGAACTACAAGTGCAATCAACGAAGATTTAACATCAAAAATTACCCACATAACACATCCAGATAGCGATAATGATGGGAATAGTAAAATTGACAATAGAGCTCCCACTGACAAAACTGTGCTACCTAAACAAACTGGCAAATCTGTAATAGGTAACGAACGAATTAATGACGCTTCTGATAAAATTAAAAAAGAAAAATCAGACGATGAAAAGTTAGTAGCCACTAGTAAAGATGATGATAAAACTAGCAAACCTGGAAAATTAATTATTATTGACAAAGACACAGTTAATAAAGATATTTACAATCATGGAGATGTTAGCAAGAAAGATAAAAGCGTTAAGAGTATAGAAAAAGTTTTAGAAACAAATGAGAAGCGCAGGCACATTCAAAAGAAAGAAAATGAACCTATTAAATATGATAAATCAAATGAAAAAAATACGACTAAAAAAAGTTTGGGTAATGATAAACCAAACAGTAATGATAATGATAAAAATTCCAAAACCGGTGAATCATTTGTCATTGATAAAACTATTGTGACTAAAACTATTAACAAAGATAAGAGTAGAAAGGAAAACATAAATAAAACCTCAACCAGAACTAGAGAGGCTTCAGGGATTGAAAGCAAGTCTGAAACCCTTGATAAAAGCGATGAAGGAACTACCAAAAACGATAAATCCAATGTAACCGACGAAAATACGGTGATTAAACATACTGCTAAAAATTCCAAAGATATTGGAAAAAATGATAAAGCTGTTGAAGAAGCCAAAAGAGATTTAGGAAAAGGCGGTTTACACGTAATTGTGAAAACTGATGAAAAAACAAATAAACCTATAAAAACAATCGTGATTCAAAAGGATCACAAAAGTACGGAGACTAAAAACGCTTATAAAGACGGAAAAGTTACTGACAAGAAAGAAAAAAAAAATGAGAAAACAACAAAAACTTTGGGAAAACATGACAAATCAGATGACATTGGCAAAATAAATGATGGAATTACCAAAAATGGTAAATCAACAGTAACTGAGAATACTGAAAACCAAGGAAAAGATAATGTCAAAACACTTAAAAATGACACAAATGTTGAAACGGCATTGGAAACTGATGACACGTCTACGCCCATTGACAATAACAATGATGATAGTATCAAAAATGTCAAATCTATTGTGATTAATAAATCCACGGTGATTAAAACTATTCATAAAGATGTGAGGGGAAAGGAAACAATAGATGAAGCATCGACAGAAACTAAAGATGTTTTAGGAAATGGTGGCACTAAGGCTGCAAAAACAGGCAAATCAAAATTGACTGAAGATACTGATAAAGATGAACAAGATAAAAACAAAACTGATAAGAAAGATGGCAGATCAGACGCCATTGACAAAAAAAATGACGTTGCTACTGAAAACACCAAATCAATTATTGGTATTAAAAATTCAACCCTGAATAAAACAGGTTCAAGAAAAGATGATGTATTGGAAAACAATAATTATGAAAACACTGCCAAAAACGGTAAATCAACCGTGACAGACAAATCTTGGGGAGTCAAAAACGAAAAGATAACTAAAAAGGTTTTAGAACCTAATGACGACTCAAAAACGAATAATGATGTAGATAAGACTACACGTGGTATATCAACAGTGACAGACAATGGTTCGGTAGACAAAAAATCTGATAAAGAGGAGGATCTATCTAGCAAGTCTGCAAAATCTGGACATGGTAGAAAAGAAGACCAAATGTTTTTAGAATCTCACAATGATGAAGCACATAGAAAGACTCGCAAAGGCAGTAAATCTAAAATAAAAAAAAATGTAGAATCTACAACTGATGATGCACCTGCAAATTCTAAAAAAGGTGGTAAATCTCCAAGTAGTAATGATGACAAACAAGAAAAAAAAGATGCAGGATCGGAGAATGATGACGCATTTGGGAAAACCCTCAACGGTGATACAACTAAAATAAATCATAGTAAAGACAAAACAGGTGTAGAACCTAAAAATAATAACAACAAAGATTATTTTAAAACACCTAGCACGTCTACCAAACGTGATAAATCTAACATAAACGACGGTAAAGACAAAAAAGTTGGAGAATCTAAAAATAATGACAGCGAAGATTTTAATGAAACATCTAGCAAAGATTACAAGTCTGAAAGTAATGATGGCATATACAAGAAAATTGCAGTCTCTGAAAATAATAATGCAACCCGTACGTCTGATAAAGATGACAAATCCCCAAGTAATGTTGACGATCAAGTGGTTGAATCTAAGAATTATGACGCACCTAGGAAATCTGGCAAAGGTGATAAATCTGAAAGTAAAGATGGTGAAAATAAAATAATTCTAGGATCTAAAAATGATGAAAACACAGATTCTAATGAAACATTCAGCAAAGGAAATGAAACTGAAAGGAATGGTGACAGAAATGTTGCAGAATCTCAAAAAGAAGATGCACTTGGGAAGTCGGACAAAAAAGATGAAAATTCTATCAAAACTAACCCAAAAAATGGCAACAGTTTTATCAAAGAAAATTCTGATAACAGTGATGAAGACAAGCCTGACAAAGTTGATAGATCTGAAAGAAAATACAACCACAAAGGTCGTAACCATAAGAAATTTAAGAAAGACCATAAAATTGATTCCACCAGAAGCGAAAATGATGAAACTTCGAAAGATGATAAATTTACAGTTACTAGTGAAAAACCGAAACCTCATCAAGATGAAAACAATGAAAATAAAAAAGAAGAGTCTGATAAAAGTGACATCAAAAATGATTTCGATGGCAAAACTGACAAAGTCGAAGAACAGAAGGACGATCATGAATCTGATTTGGAAAACTTTGGAAATGATACAACTTCTGAAGACGATAAATTAACTGGAATTACTGAAAAAACTTATTTAATAAAATCTGGTCAAGATGAAAACACTGACGGCAGTCAAGATCAGTCTGAAAGTAGTGATGACTCTAGCAATGGAGACTGGGATGATGACGAAGGTTTAGAACAAAATGATGATGAAATACACTATGATGACATTGAAAATGATGAAAACTCGAATGATGAACAGCAGGAAAATGGATCCAAATGTGGTATCGACTATGATAATGAGGATCTTGAACATGATAATGGGAATGATTTATACGGGAAGTCTGAAAGAGATAGTAAATCTGGAACTAATGATGGCACAAAAGTTGTCGGATTTAAAAATAGTTTGATCAAAGATTATAATGAAAATTACGAGGATGCAACTAGCAACTCTGGCAAAAGTGAGGAATCTGGAAAAAAAGGCGACCAAAAACCTAACGAAGTTGTAAATGATGATGCTCCTGAGAAGTCTGGTGAAGATAGCAAAACTGGAAACCCTGGTGATAAAAAACAAGCAGGATCTGAAACTGGCGAAAACAAAGATTCTGATGAAAATGACAAGGATGCATCCAGGGAGTCTAGCAAAAGTGTTGAATCTGGATATACTGGTAATAAAAATGACAAAACGGTTGTAAGATTTGAAAATAATGACACACCTAAGGAGTCTGGCAAAGATGGCCAATCTGGAAATAACAGTGCCAATAAAGATGAAAAAATTTTGGAACCGGAAAATAGAAACAAGAAATATTTTCATGAAAATGGCAAAGATGGATCTAGCAACTCTGAGAAAGACAATAAATCTGGAAGCAAACGCGGCCATAAACAAAGTAATCATAATAAAACTAGCAAAGCTGTAAGTAATAAAAATCATCGAGATATTGACTCCACAACCAGTGGAAATGATGGAACTTCAAAAGACGATAAGATAACAGTAACTAGTGAGAAACCCAAAATTGGTCAAGATCAAAACAATGATACTAAAAATGATGGTTCTAAAAATAAAAACAACTCTAGTAAAACACAAGATTATAACGACGAGACATCTGATAAATTTGACAACAAGAGTGATAAATTAAGAAGAAATGGCGGAAACAAACGAATTCATCATACTAAAATTGGCATAGTTCCAGGTCTTAAGAAAAATTACGAAATTGATTCCACAAAAAGCGAAAATTATTCAACTTCGAAAAATGATAAGCTAACAGTTACTAGTGAAAAACCCAAACCTCGTCTTGATGAAAACCTTGATATTAAAAAAGATAGGTCTGATAAAGGTGACCGCTCTACCAAAGAAGATTTTGATGGCAGTGATGCTGAAAATACAACTGACATGTCTGTCAACAAGACTCATAAATCTAAAAGAAATGGCGCACATAAACACAAGAATCCTAATAAAATTAGAAAAGGACAAAATAATGATCGTGAAAATGACTCTACAAACTCTGCAATCGATAATTATCCGGAAGATGATAATTTAACATATGTTAAACCTAAATCTAATCAAGTCGAGAACGAAGGGACACATAAAATTATTACCGAAATTGACACAACTGTTGTACATACAAATGTTCATGAACCTGACGAATACACAATAGTTAGTGAAAAACCTCAATCTAGTCCAGATGAGAACAATGACATCAAACATGATGACAGCTCCGTCAATGAAAATATTGATGACAATAAGGATGACAAGTTTAGTCAGAAAAATACATCTGGAAAAACAAAACACAAACGAAAACATCATAACAAAATTTACAAAATTTTAGGACAAAAGAATGATCACGAAACTGAGTCAACAGACACCGAGGATAATGAAGCTTCTAAGAATGTTAAATCAACCAGCAATAGTGATAATCAGGTTTCTAATAAAACCGATCACGATGAAAGCAATAATGCCGAAGATGAAGGCAAGCAGAAAATTAAAAAAATTGTAGAATCAGGAAATGATGACGACTCTTATAATGATCATGATATTGTAACTGGCGAGTCTGGCAAAGAACATGATGATGATGCAGGTGTCACTGAAAAAGGTGAAAAAATTCATGGCAAAAAACATAGAAAATCTCATAAACTTGTAGAAAGGAAAGGACAAAAGAAGTATCAGGAAACTACCATATCAAACAGCAACAATAATGAAACATCCGAAGGTGAACAACAGAAATCAACAAAAAATAATGAAAAACCAGTTTTCGAAAAAAAATATCAAGTTGAAAACAAAACCGACGAAAATGAGGAAATCGAGAAGAAAATTACTAGAAATCATAGCTCCAAAAATGGTGAGGACTCTAGCAGGGAACCCGGTGATGATGATGACAATGATGAACCAGCTAACAGAATTATCAAAGGTGAAATTGGAGATAGTGTTGCCGAAAAAGACCAAAAAGACGCAGGATATGAAAATGATGATGCACCTGAGAAGTCTGGAAAAGGTGGTAACCATGGCAGAAATGGAAGCAAACAAGCTAAAGATGTAGAAACTGACGACAGCGAAAAATCTAATGAGCATGTTGATGATATTGCAGGTGTAACTGAAAAAAGCGAAAGAACACATCGCAAGAAACACAAAAAAACTCATAAACTTGTAAGAAGGAAAGGACAAAAGAAGTATCAGGAAACTGACTTATCAAACAGCATCAATAATGAAACATACGAAGGTGAACAACAGATATCAACAAAAATTAATGAAAAACCAGTTTCCGACAAAATTGATCAAGTTGAAAACAAAAGCGACGAAAATGGGGAAACCGAGAAGAAAATTAAAAGAAATCATAACTTCAAAAATGGTGAGGACTCTAGCAGGGAACACGGTGATCATCATGACGATGATGAACCAGCTAACAGAATTGTCAAAGGTGGAATTGGAGACAGTGTTGCCAAAAAAGACCAAAAAGACGCAGGATATGAAAATGATGATGGACCTGAAAAGTCTGGAAAAGGTGGTAACCATGGAAGAAATGGCAGCAAACAAGCTAAAAATGTAAAAACTGGTGACAGCAAAAAATCTAATGAGCATGTTGATGATATTGCAGGTGTCACTGAAAAAAGCGAAAGAACACATCGCAAGAAACACAAAAAAACTCATAAACTTGTAAGAAGGAAAGGACAAAAGAAGTATCAGAAAACTGACTTATCAAACAGCAACAATAATGAAACATCCGAAGGTGAACAACAGATATCAAAAAAAAAAAATGAAAAACCAGTTTCCGACAAAAGTGATCAAGGGGAAAACAAAAGCGACGAAAATGAGGAAACCGAGAAGAAAATTAGTAGAAGTCATAGATCTAAAAATAATGAACAAAGAAACAAAAAAGTTCTTGAATCTGAAATCGATGATCCATTGGAGAAGTCTGATGGTGGCAAACAAGATAAAGCCGTAGAGTCTGAAAACAGTAACAAAGAATATTCTAAAGAACATGACGATGATGATAAAGACGCAGCTGAAAAGTCTAACAAAGGTGGAAGAATTTACAGAAAAAAACTTAAAAGATCTCAAAAAGTTGTAGAACGCAAAGGACAAAATAGTGACCGTGTATCCGACTCTGAAGACAATGAAAATGTTGGCGATTCTAAACAAGTTAAATCAACTGTAGATTCTAAAAAACCAGTTTCAGATGAAAACAGCGAAGACCAAAAAGACGAAACTGTTAACAAAGTAGCAGGTTCTGAAAAGAGTGATGGACCTACCAATGAAACTAGCAATGATACTAACAAAAATGGTAAACAAACAGAAATAGATAATAGGAGAATGAAAAATAGAGGTTACAGAAAATGGATCAGGAAGAATAAAAACGATGTAACCAAAACTAAAAAAGATTTACAATCCAGTAATGTCAACGGTTCTGGTCCCGACGATCTTGTCGATGAAAGCGGCGAACACAGCAAAGATAGTAAATCAACTGATTCAAAATCAGTTAACAGAAACGAAAAGCATAAAATTCGTACCAAATTTGTCAAAATTATGCGAAATCATGATTCAAGTTCAGACCACTCCGATAGTGAAACCATGAAAAAAATTAAATCAACCACGAATTCTGAAAAAGCGGAAACTGATAAAAATGACATCAATGATGGAACATCTACAAAAAATGATGTATCTGGTCATAAAGATGAAACTAGTGACGATATTAGTGCTGTAAATGATAATAAAGGCAAAAAAGAAACGTCCTCACAAGAGACAAGAACAGACACTAACACAAAAGACAAAAATGGACCTAAAACAGATGCTAACACAAGTAAAGATACAACTTTGACTGAAAATGATAGTTCCTCAGATTCCGAAACTAACTCAGCTGATGATAATGAACAACAAGATAACGAGTCGGAAAAAGAATCTAAATCCAACTCTAATAAAAATCCTCTAATAAATAACAGTAATGCAGACAAAACCACTGATGACTTAGAACAAAATGATACTAATATTGGCTCGGAGAAAGAAGACACTTCTGACACCAAAAATACAGCGGTCACTAACACCTCAAAACCTAAATCCGAAATTCACCGTAAAACAACAGATTTAGCGACTAAAACGAGAAATTTTATAAAACGTAAGTTAGCGACAATCAAAATTATCATAAAACAACACAAAACTAAACTGAATACTGAAGATAATAATAATAATTTTGCAGGAAAGCCTACTGCAGACTCTGCATCTGGAAAATCCACTGAAACTGATGATGGACTTGATGACGAAGAAATCAGCAACAGAAATACAGCAGACAACAAGAGTTCTGACAAAGAAAAATTTAGTTCTACTTTAACTCACAATGAAACAGAAAAATCTGGCAACCAATCTGACGAATCTGGTAGTCCATCAACAAACAGCGAAGGAGAATCCCAAACTTCTTCAACTGACACCAAAATAGAAACATCCGATAACCAATCTGATGAATCTAGGAATTCAAGCAATGAAACAGCTGACCGTCAATCGAAAGACGAAACAAAATCTAAGAGTTACAAGAGGCGTACAGAAGAATCCCGAAAATCAGCGTCAGGGTTCGGTTCAGGTGCCGAAGAAGAAAGCTTTACAAAAGATGGAAAAAGGTCTACTTACAAAAGAAGCTCACAAGACAGTGAGCATTTTGAGCAGCAAGGAGATTCTAAATATTCTGAAGAATCCAGTGACTCTTATGGCAAAACTGTCGAAACAGGGCAAAAGAGCGCTTCTGAAGAAGTCAATAAGTCCTTTTCTGACAGTTATAAAGAAGAGAGTGATGGTAAAAGTAAGAAGTCCAAGAAAGATACCGCTAGTGCTGAGGATGAGAAAAATCAAGAATCTTCTAGCAGTGAATACAAGAAGGTAGATTCAAATGGGTATATAGAAACGACGAAATCTAGTTCTAGAAGGCATTCAGTTAGTTCCAGGCAGTCTTCTTCTACTGAAGAAGAATACTATAGCAGTAGTTAGACTTTCTTAATGTTCAATGATTTATTAATATTTTTTTCATGAATTTTTACTTTTTATTGGGATTATGTACTTTTGTTCAATGAATTATAATAAAATAATAATATAAAGTCTTCATTTCTCACTCGTGTTATTCCGTCCTTAGTGCTTGGTAGTGGTGGGTTTGTCAAAGTCAAAGTCAAAGCATTTATTTCAATTAGACCATTACAGGCACTTTTGAAAGTCAACAAAAACAAAATAAAACGCGAAGCTACAGTCCCAGTCACAAGGCATAATAACTTGTGAAAGTACTGTAGTTGCCCATTCCGTAGCGTAGATCTCTATGGAGAAGAACGGGCAAGAAACTCCATGGACACTCTTTTAAATCAAAATATGTTACAAAATCTTGGTTACATCATTCATGTCAAGAATTACAAATATGTGAGAACAATGTAGAAATACGGGCAAGTTAAGAGCGTCCAGAGTAAAAGATTAAATCAGTAATAAAAAAAATAAAGTAATTAAAATAAACCGTGGCAGCTAAGAGATGACCAGTCACAACTGACAGCGCCCGTTCACGAACATGACGCATGTATCAGCCATCATTCAACTCAACCATTTTGAAGGGAACTAAACGACCCGACACACCCGCCACCATCAGCGTGACATTTAAGTGAGCATGACATTCACTCAACCACCAGGGTAATTTCGCGTCAATGAAAGATTTAGTTACTCATTAAATAGTGGCTTTACAGTACATGGTACTCACACATGTGCTATGAAATTATATAATACTAAGAGATTGAATCTATACAATGCAAATATATTTTTACAATCTTCTGCAGCTTTCACAATAACTTCACTTTCTAATTCTGATGATTCCGATTGCCCCTATGGTTGTGGAGCAGGACCAGCATTGAGCCAAGCATTTTTATCATCAATATAATCCCCCAACTTATAATATGCTTGCCTACATAGTGTGCATTTTATGCAAGATTTAAATTTCGTTTCATTCAGTTGTAGAATGTGGGGAGGTATTTTATTGTAACATTTTAAACAGTACCCCATGAAAGATGAGTCTACTTTAGCTAACCTGAAACCTGGCTGAACTAGTTGGTCTCTGTTTCTAGTATTATAGTGGTGCCGGTCACCTCTTTTACTAAATAAATGCAGATTTTTTCTAACGTACATGATGTTTTCATAGATGTATTGACAAGGTACCGTCATGATGTTAATTTCCTTGAACAGTTTGTACCATGAAAACCTGAAATTCGCACAAACTAGGTAACCCTGTTAAAAAAAAGGAAGGTATCTGCAGTGACGGCACGGTTGGCGTAGTGGTTGAACGATTGGCTGCTACGCTGCTCGTCGCGGGTTTGATCTCTGCTGGCTTTTTGTGTATGTGAGTTAAATGTTTGTAAGCAGACTCACGATGCAGAAGAAATTCCTAGTACGGGGGTAACGTTTTAAAACAAAAAGTGGGTGTAAGGCGGCCAATGAAAATGATGATGTTGAAATACACATATTATTATGCATACATTAAAGCAAACAATAACTTATATAAGAAAAAAAAAGTGCGGTTGTAATCCATAATCTACACCTTTTTTAGTAGTTGGTTAAAAATAAATAACCATGATTTCAAGAGCCATTGGCTAATTCTCACAAAAAAAAATCGTGAAACCACCTCATCCATAAATATAATTATACAAATAACACCCTAATCGCAAATAGCAAAAAAGGTGTCAAATTTTAACTGCCATTTCCTTACAGCTTTTATTTTTGGATAATTTTACACATCATTAACCTCTCGTTACAAGTATTGGTTGCAATCAATTATCTGTGGTAAAAAATGGCGGGAACTTTGACATTAAGACGTAAGAGAAATTGATACTTTAGGTAGGTGGCACACTGAGCGTCTGTCACCGAACTCTCAGTGAAATAAAGCATAATCATTATATCTACTTTTGTCATGGTCACTTTTCAAGATTTCAAAAAGAGTATAATAATTTAGTATACATTGGTAAGACAGGGTTGTTCTCTTTACTAAGTACATCCGAATATACTTCCAAGAAATATTCTGATGAAAATAGCCGATTTTTGAAGTGCAGACTTCTTTAGCCGCGTCGAGCGATTTTTCTAGGGGAAAAATTTTTTTAGTGTTCGCGTCACCGATGACCTCGACATACTCGTGACGTGTTGCGCCAGAGTAGCGGCGCTTAGTATAGCGGCCTGCTTTAAAAATTCAGAAAAAGAACACAATTATTCCATTGTTTTGAGTTTTCACTTCTGGAATGACTCTGTTTTATTTTTTTCTATACTAATGAATGATTACCTGTCTTATCTTCACCACACAAGATACAAAAAAAAAACTAATACAGAAACAGTTATGGTTCCCCAAAAGCTTAGGCATGCCATGGAGTTTCTTGCCAGATCTTCCCTAGAGGAAACGGCCAACCCGAAACGTGCAACTTTTGTCGAAGTTTTATTGAAGTGCCCTTGTAGGCATATGTGAAATAAAATATTTAGATTTTGATTCTGATGCGGCGTTTTCCGCCACCATTAAAACAAAAAATCTAAAATAAGCGAGAGAAATTAAACAAAGTTTAAGTAACAACCTATTTTTAACAGACTTAAAAAAGGATCCTTTTTTTGGAAGACGGTTATAGGTTGTTACTTAAATTTAATAACCATTAAAAAATAAATCAAAAACAAAATCGAAGTACTTTTAAAAAATATCCATGTACACCACATTCTTTATCCCACAAAAAACGCGGCAAAACTGACAGCTGAAATGTCATTCGACACGAGCCGTGTCCAAAGTTTTTATTTTTTGTAATTAACAAGGCATGGGCGTGATCGTACCCTAGGGTGCAAACGCGTGCCGCGAACGAGAATATCGGTTTATATGGAACAAAATAACTTTGGTTTAATTGCTAGGAATGTTGTTTACCTATATTTTGTGGTCATTGATTCAAGCTTGTTTGACATGGGCAAGTGGTGTTTGGTGCATCGTTTGCCAAATTGAAATGGTCGACTGAAAGGGTCATCTACTACCCAAGTTCCTTCTTAGCCCTTTGTGTCCAGGGCCACGGTATCACGTTCCGCCACCTCCTTCGCTAGCATGACTGCTTCGCAGAAGGAGGCTACGGCTTCCCATCCCCTCTCACTCCGGACCATGGATTGAACAAAGGCCGGACACACACACAAAATACTTAAAAAAAAAATGTAAAAGGCGTACCTAGACTCTGAATTTAAATTAGATGTGTATTGTTTTATAGTACTTTTAAACCCAAAATTAGTGACTTTTGACATCTATTTTTTTGTTAATGTACTCGCAAAGTTTCGGACTTAAATTAAGAGCGTTTATTCCTTACCGCTTTTCATACAAACTTTCAAGTAGTTTTTTTCCGAAATGACTGAACCTATTTAAATGAAACTTTATACGCATAAGCAGGATACATAGGTCTAAAAAGTTACTAAAAAATATTTTCAAAATGTGTTTTAAAACAAGAGATAATTGGAATTTTCTGTTTCTATAGAAAATTTAAATTTGGTCTAATTTAACTGTAACACTATTTTTCGAAAATGTTTTTTAGTAACTTTTTAGATCTGTGTATCCTGCTTATGTGTACGAAGTTTCATCAAAATCAGTTCAGTCATTTCGGAAAATAACGACTTGAAAGTTTGTATAAAATGTCGTAAGGCGTAAACGCTCTTAAAGCTGTACAAGATACAGCTATTTAAGTGGTTGCAAAAAAAAAAAAAGTGGCCGGGGTCTTCAAAGTCCCTCAAAAATTCTCTAGTCTATCCTCTTGCTAGTAATGTGCCACATACCATAAAACTCTTTTTTTAACAGCTTTGTGAATTCGATAGTTCAATTGTGAATCGAGTTACATAAGGCTAATTCAAAATTATGATTAAAAAGAAATAGCTTGTTATCTTGGCTGTTTCCATAATATCATGTAATGTGTGTATGTATGCGATAATGAATAAAATAAATAAAATAATATTCCTGCCTATCACAGGCAGCAAGACAGCCACGGAGGCTGGATTTGTGACCGGTTGATGACAATAGGCTCGCCCCTATTACATGGGACTTAAAACATAACTGGGACTGTAGCTTCGCCTTTTATTTTGTTTTTTGACTTTCAAAAGACCATTACAGGCAGTAATGGTCTAATTGAAATAAATGTTTTGAGTTTGAGTTTAACTGGCGAAATGAACAAAAATTTTTTTAGATAGACCGCCTGCCTAACCGTTCGTGGATTACAGGCGTGACAAAGCGACCTGTGTCCCAGCAGTGGGGACATTATAGATGGTATGAACGTTGCACGTGCCTCACTATCATCATTCGAAAACAAAATCCACAATCAAATTACGGCGCGCATGCCAAATGTCAAAATATTGACATTAAAAATAAATAATCTGCAACCACAGATCATTAGAGTGATGGCTTTATCATGTTGCACAGATAGTAATATAATTACAGTCCGTTCACACTTGTTTAACCTTAAATTTTGCATTGCTGTCAAATCATAGTGATCTTTATCCCCTATAAAATAAGGTTGTTGTTGATTGCAATAACTGACAAGTCTGTCCAAATAAGAATCCCCTTTATACTAGTTTATATAAGGTCCCACAATAATAGATGGCCAACTTAACTTTTTAGAAATCATTCAGATCACCATAACAAGGCCAATGGTAAAAAAAGGATTGTGTGGTTTTATGAAACCACGGTAAAAGTGAAACTTTTTTTCACACTATAGACATTTTAACTAAACATTTTTGGAAAAAAAAAACTTGAGAGGTGTCAAGGGACACCCGGATGGAACGAAGTTCCTTTCACGTACATAATATCAATACATTTTAGATTTAAGTTAGTGTGCGAAAAATAAAATATTTAATTTAAGGAAGATTAATCCTTAATTCGAAGCAATACGTCTTACTTAACTGCACAACCGAATTTGTACTTTGTAGTTCGGTCACTCAAAATAATAATCATATCTATCCTTAAAGTCAAAGTCAAAGTCAAAGTCAAAGTATTTATTTGTCGAACATAGGTAATATGGTACATGGTATAAAAAAATGGTGTTGTATCACTATGTTTTGCCTTGCAAGGCGTACAAATTAGGTATAAAACTACAAAACAAACTAAATAAAACTGTTTCAAACAAGTAACGTCTTATACAAGATAGAATAACAAGTGGATCGGTCATTTTTTATTTTATGCTTCTATCATCTAAAAACTCATTGATAGAGTAGTAAGCCTTTTCAATCAAGAATTTCTTAAGTTGCGATTTAAAATGGTTTATGTTGGTCATGCTTTTTAAAGTTTTTGGTAGTTTATTATAAATCTTTGGACCCATGCCGAGACAACTCTTTGAGAAAAGTGCAGTATTATGTTTTTTTGATTTTAGTGTGCTTTGGTGACGTCTAGTATTAAGTTTTTCAAATTTAGACAGATTCTCCTTAACAAATGTTGAAATTTCATAAATATACAGGGATGGAAGCGTAAGTATTTTTAAACTAACGAAAAATGGTTTGCAACTTTCGGTGGTTTTTAACAAACATATGGCTCGAAGACATTGTTTTTGGGCTTTAAATGCCATTTCTCTGTTGGTAGAGTTGCACCAAAATATTATGCCATAACGAAGAGTTGTGGAGACGTATGCATGGTATGCAGTAAGGACAGTATTACGATTTGCAACCTTATTCAAATTGTGTAAAGCATAGCAAAACTGATGTATTTTTTTAATCATATTCTCAATGTGTGCTTTCCATGTCATGTTTTCGTCTAGCCAAATACCCAGAAATTTGGTTCGTTCCGTTTTAATAATCTTATTTTGGTCATAATTTATGTCAAGAATTTTAGGATTAGTTCTTTGTTTAAATGTCATTATTTGAGTTTTATTAAAATTAATCTGTAAGTTGTTATTATTTAGCCATTGAATTATTAGACTTAAGCTACTGTTTATGTCATTTTCATATGAGTCACTATTTTTACCAGAAAATAATATAGTACAGTCATCAGCAAATAGGGTCATAGGATGAGGTATGGTTTTCGGAAGGTCATTTATATAGCATAAAAATAATAAAGGGCCAAGCACACTTCCCTGAGGCACACCATAGTAAATTTGTCTCTCTCTCGATTGGTAATTAATTTCAGTTTTAGTTTGGACATCGACTGCTGAAATACTAGTTACCTGTTTTCTGCCGGTAAGGTATGACTTTATTAAGTTTAAGACTTTGCCCCTAATGCCATATTTATATAGCTTATTTAGAAGGATTTCATGGTCAACAAAACTCACATACACACCCCAATTGTACGTAATTTAAGGAAATTTCAACTTTATTTTAAAGAAATAAAGCTTACAATAGCTTACTATAGCAAAAAGTGTCGTGACAACTTTTCGTAAGAATTTTTTCCGTCTAGCCCCCTTTCACAACGCGCGATAAGGAAGTTCGTTCCAATAATATTCCATTAAGGGTATAAAACGTATAAAACCTTAACCTTTATCCCTACTCCGCGGCCGAGCGTCACGCGACATGCAACACACAGACGAAAAAGTTTGAGGCGATGTAATAAAAGTTTCACTTTAATAATATGAAAAACGCATTCGATACATAGAGGAAAAAAAATCGGCTAACGAAAATACACAAAAAAATGTTAGTAATTTATTATTTTAGGTCAAAAGAAAATCACTATACTTAGATAATTAGTGTTTTTTTTTTATTGGATAGCTTTGGTTAGACGTACTGAACGCTCTGTTAAAAGTCTATCTATTTTAATGGGACCTTATTTAAGGTTGCTGTTGTTACCTCTCTGGACGTCTATTAAAATAACAGTCACTTTTATTCTCTCTAACATATGATTATTATTACGTTGCTGTCACTGACAAATCTGTCAAAGAACAGTGATGTTTATTTTTGTTACAATAAGGTCGCTGTTGGGTTGATATTGTGAGACGTCAAAATAATTGTAAAAAGACTGTACCATAGATTATAATATAATTACATAGATAGGGTGAAGAGTAAGTGAGGGGAATGTAACTCGATTATGTTTGATTGTAATCGACTTTTATTTGGTTTGGCGTTGCGGTTCTGTTAATTGTTTTATTTCTTCACGCCTTCCTTTATGGGGTTGAATAATATCCTATTCGGGAATTGAGTAAAACTAACTTGGAGCTGTGGGTCTTCTTCTTTCGTGTCGATGGTACGACTTGTCTAAACTTCTTGGGCCATGTGGCCACGTCTTTTAGGTCCTCTAAAGAGCAGGTGTTGGGACACCTCGAACAGTCCAGCAATTGGGACCCATCGTATGATCGGGAGCACCGCATTCACATAATGTGTCGGAAGGATCTTTCTGACCTCATTTTGCCAAATTGTGTTTGAAGTGACCTACTTGGTGCGCAATCGGTTAAGAGCTGTAAGTGGATTTGGTATACAAAGACTGCTCAGTTGGATTGCTTGTCGTTCGCGCGACTCCTGAGCATCAGGTCCTGAATTCGATGCGGAGAGTGTTATTGGGTATTTCCACCCGGAATTTCTCAATAAATTAGCAGCCACGGAGACCAGATTTGTGCTAAGTTGATGGCGATAGGGTCGTCCTCTATTATAGTGTGACTTATGACTTAACTGATGTTATGTTTATGTGGAATAGCTATACCAATGGCTAATATAGCGATTAGCTTGCCAATCTCTAGCTTGCCATCCCCATTTGCATGCTGCATACAAAAACGCAATACGATTTTGGGTGATCAGTGAAAACCAGCGCTGTACTGTGGGCCCCGCTTATCACAGCATCATGCTGATTGGTAACCTGCTTGTCGCAGTCACAACGTGCAAGCTGTAATTTTTTTTTGCTCCGTCCTGTTTTATTTATAAATCTTTGTAACCTATGCGTTGTCATCATCTGCCTATCACTGCCCTTTTAAAGATGTAATGTTTATTTGATTATATAAAATATAGAGCTTACTTCTGACTTCTAAACCAGTGAGCAGTATACAATCACATTTTTTTGTTTCATTTATTCAATTGTTTCCTGAAGTGGCGTAGTGGTTAAGAGATTGGCTTTTGCGCTATGAGTCGCGGGTTCGATTCTTGCATTTATCATCATCTGCCGAACCTTATCCCAAACTATCTTGGGGTCGGCTTCCAGTCTAACCGGATGCAGCTGAGTACCAGTATTTTACATGAAGCGACTGCCTATCTGACCTTCACAACTCAGTTACTGGGTAATACGATACCTCTTGGTAAGACTGGATGTCAGACTTTTGGCTTCTGACTAGGTAGGACTCGTAACGACTGTCAAAGATCTACAAATTAATGACAGCCGGGACCAGCGGCTTAAAGTGCTTTCCGAGGTACGGTGGAAACTCGGTATGTAGTTATGGTCACCCATCCACAGACCAACCTCGGCAAGCACGGCTTAACTTTAAAGAGCAACGCGTGCGGCTGTAATTATTTAGCCACGAGCTAAAAATAAACGCATTGTTATGGGTTGTACCTATATCTTATAAATGATGTTTATTTTGCAAGTAGGTTTTTACAAACACTTTTACACGTCATTTTTTTTTAAGCTAGATGGGGCCGGTGTTTCGTACCTGACTACTCTGAGAAGAAACAGCCGAAACAAACTCAGAGGTTCTCTGTTAACTTCTTTTGTTGAATGTTTTGGTTTTATCATTTTGGATGCACGTCCAGCAACTTTTTTTTTTCTTTCTTATATAAAATAGTTAACGGTACATTAATCAATTAAGAAATATGTAATGGAACAACCCAATAACACTCTGACCAAACCCAGACATCAAAACCAGGATTTGCGGACGCACACAAGAAGTTCGAATTCACAGACAACGAATGTATTGAATGTTATTGTGTGCGTCCGCAAATTATATGTGTCCGTTTCGACTGCGCGGCCATGACGTTTTTTTTTAAAAAAAAACTATATCAAGATTTTGTAATAATTTGTAAAAGTTGATTCCCAAAACCATAAATTTGTCAAAGTTATGGTTAAAAAGTTATAAAGGTTTGAACGTGGCCGCGCCATTGAAACGCGGAGAACCGCGCGGCCACGGAGATCTTTAAAACTACGCGTTGCAGAGACCTGAAATTCAGGTAAACGACAGATTGAATTTGTAAAAATATAGAAAAAATACCTAGGTTTATATTTTAGGAGCTGTAAGACTAAAACCGCATGGCCGCGCCATCGAAACGGTGACAAACACATTATCGCCGATATCTCGCTGAAAAAGCATCGCCGACGTCTGAAGTTTTTTGTAGAAGCCAGATTTGAATTTGTCAGAATTTGTAAAAATACAATGAAAAATCCTAGGTTTATATTTTAGGAGCTATAAGACTAAAACCCCATGGCCGCGCCATCGAAACGGTGAAAAACACGTTATCGCCGATATCTCGCTGAAAAAGCATCGCAGAGGTCTAATTTTTTTTGTAAAACCTAGATTTGAATTTGTCAAACAATGTAAAAAATACACAAAAAAATCCTAGGTTTATATTTTAGATGCTGTAGTACGGATTCGCGTAGAAATTAGTCCTGATTATCTATCGAAGAAAGTAAGTAATAGCGAGTGTTTTTTTTTGTAAACAACACCTATTTATATGTAGAACTACCGATAATAGCCAAAAAAACTTTTTTTTTTCAGAATTTCAAACCTTTAATACGTTTTGAAAGTTTTGATAGGGTGACCATGGCTTAGGGTTTACAGAAAAATTATTATATTTTATTGTATTAGATAATATATCTCAAGGATTCTAAATCGCCCAAAGACAATGACGATTTTTTAAGTATCTTTCAGATCCAAAAGAACTTATTAATTATATTTTTAACACAACATCTTTTATTTTTTTTTGGCGTTTGTCAGGATATATTGATGTTGGGATACATGAGTTAATTACAGGGGTTATTTCTGGCATAACATATTTTTAATTTCAAATCCTTAGGAAGGATTCAAAATAATGACTTTTTTTATTTAGGTGTTATGTTTACGATTCACAGTTACATCAAGTTACACAAGGATAACTCTTATCATGCGCGGCGTAAGTGGGTGTTTCAAAGAATAATCGGTCAAATCAAAATCATTTAGGTATTTCAAGTAGGCCAGTTACAGGCACTTTTAAATAGACGAACCAGTTCGAGTCGTACTCGATATTTGACCTATAATGTTGAATTTTGGATTTTTCAATATTTAAATTAAAAAGTTGTTATAAAAAAACCGGTGTGGCAAGAAATGAGTTAAAGGGCGTAAAGAGATAGCTAATGACCTCTCCTTTTGGCCTATTCGATTTGGCAAACGATGCACCAAACACCCTGTATATTTTTTTAAGAGTCAGAGATTGATACCCCACACAGTTATATGCGTAGTTTTTACATGTATAATTATTTCACATCATATTTATGTAGTGGTTTATAGAACGCACCTGCTCTCCAAACAACTGTGTGTGTGGTACTGGAATTACGAATGTTGTGCAAAGTTATTTGTTATGGTACTCAGAACCACAGTATTTTCAGCTATCAAGCAATGCTCCTCCATTGCTTGATAGCTGAAAATACTGTGGTAACTAAATAAGAAAACTTGAGACTTTTCCGTAAACCCTAAGCCATGGTCACCCCCTATCGAAACTTTCAAACTGTATTAAAGGTTTGATATTCTGAAAAAAAAAATGTTTTTTTGGCTATTATCGGTAGTTCTACATATAAATAGGTGTTGTTTACAAAAAAAAAAAAACACTCGCTATTACTTACTTTCTTCGATAGATAATCAGGGCTAATTTCTACGCGAATCCGTACTACAGCATCTAAAATATAAACCTAGGATTTTTTTGTGTATTTTTACATTGTTTGACAAATTCAAATCTAGGTTTTACAAAAGAAATTAGACCTCTGCGATGCTTTTTCAGCGAGATATCGGCGATAACGTGTTTTTCACCGTTTCGATGGCGCGGCCATGGGGTTTTAGTCTTATAGCTCCTAAAATATAAACCTAGGATTTTTCATTGTATTTTTACAAATTCTGACAAATTCAAATCTGGCTTCTACAAAAAACTTCAGACGTCGGCGATGCTTTTTCAGCGAGGTATCGGCGATAATGTGTTTGTCACCGTTTCGATGGCGCGGCCATGGGGGTTTTAGTCTTACAGCTCCTAAAATATAAACCTAGGTATTTTTTCTATATTTTTACAAATTTTTTACAAATTCAATCTGTTGTTTACCTGAATTTCAGGTCTCTGCAACGCGTAGTTTTAAAGATCTCTGTGGCCGCGCGGTTCTCCGCGTTTCAATGGCGCGGCCACGTTCAAACCTTTATAACTTTTTAACCATAACTTTGACAAATTTATGGTTTTGGGAATCAATTTTTACAAATTGTTACAAAATATTGAAATAGTTTTTTTAAAAAAAAAACGTCATGTCCGCGCGGTCGAAACGGACACAATTATATAGAGTAGGGTTAAAAACGAAACTACGTTTAATTTTCGTTCGTTGCCGAAGTTACGTTTCGGAGAAAGAGAGTAGCCCTCCAGGTCCCCATCACCGAACGCAAACCGAATCACAATAAAACAAATGACGGAATTAAGCAAAAATATTGCAATAACCACTTAGCATAATCAAGTAATAGATGAATAATGGGAATTGTAGAGAAAAGGACGGATAGATTGCATGTAAACGGATAAGAGAGAGACGTAATAAAATGTTTCAAGCTCCTCCCTAAGGCGGGATGGAAACATTCTTTTTTTGGTTTGACCAATGAATGACGTTACTGAAAATGAAAAGTAATAAGCGACGTATTATTTTGAATTAGATGGAGAAGTACATTTTCATTTTAAGTGTGAGTATTTATTGCTAGGTTCTGTAACCCGTTTTAATTATAATTTGACACTGCTTGCTTTTTAAAAACAATAAAATTGTCTATGCTCTTTGTTTTTTTTTCTGTAGACAACGACGAAAGAGACGCTTTGAGAAGGACATTTTTAGTTTTAAATGATGATAATAATATTTTTTCGCGGAAAAATAAGCCAGACATCACGCCTGTAAGTCCCCAAAGGGCCAGGCAGAGGTGTAGGTACCTATTACCACATGTTTAAGTAAAAAAAACACCGGCTGCTATTTCATAGAAAAAACTTCAGTTCTGATATCCGACACTTTTCAATGTTGGTAAATATTTCATGCGTTTACTTAATATTTTAAAAGATAGTGAATACATGATCAGTAGGTAAACCAGTAGGTAGACCTAGGCACCTACAACTTAAACCATTTTTTTTTGTATAAAGCATGGTATATTTACAATGGTGTTAAATAAAATTAGAATCATTCAAACATGTTTAGCTAGGATTAACAATAACATGCAAAATTTCATGGTTTAGCAAAATGTAATAGCATCAATTTTTTTTTAAATTCTTTTAACCCAAAAATAATACGTTTTATTTACCCACTTTCGCAATTTAATAATCTTCAATTTAATATTTTTTAAACTTCTTGGTATCTTGTTATCAACACAACTAGGTATATACCTAATTTTATAAAATAAATATTCCAAGCGTTTTAACAAAACCAAATGCCCACCTAATTTGCTACAAAGAACGAACTGCACATAAGTCCTTTTGCTCCTACATCCGATCGCTCCCTAATAAACAAGCTCCTCCCACAATGCCAAACCAAAGAGTCGACTTGAAAAAGAACCCAGTCACTAAAAGCGCGCGAATTAGCTTGTCACGCGCCTGTCAAACTGTCTGACAGTCGTTGATGATTTTATTTATTGAAAATATTATTAAAGTAAATAAATTAAGTGTATTGTTGGTTATTAAATTAAGTGGTGTATTTTAATAACATATTTTAGTGAAATTATTGTGTTTTAAGAAAAGTGGTGGTTAATAATAATGATACTTAGTATTTTTTTATAGTAGTCATATGTGTGTGAAGTAGTTGAGTTTTTAAAATCTTTAGTCGATTATTTATAAAAGGTAAGTTTTTTTAATCAAGAATATTTTTTTTATTCCACTACAAAAATAATTAATTAATATATGTATAGGTAACAAAAGTGCCAAAATATGCAACATACAATTATTTAAATAAGTGCAAAATAATGTTTTTTTTTTTAATTTACTACATTTTCGACGCTCGCTATTCTCATATTATTTTTCTTGAAAACCGAGTACTGTTCCTTTTTAAAAGCTTTTATTTATTTATTTGTCAGTAGTAGGTACGGTTGAGCCTTTAAAAATATTTTCATAACTTAATAAAAAATATCGTTAAGTCAGAGAGTACTGAATTATTTGATTTAAGGTACGGTTTTGTATTTGTCCGTTAGATACAAATGAATATTATGTCCAAAAAATGCACGACATGGTGGTTTTAGTTGAAACAATCATCTAGAAACTGCCATAAAATGCTTATGCACATTATGCATTGGTATACAAGGTGTAAATCACCTCATCACGAAGCCGATAACCAAGCATTCTGTACATGAAACTAAGTAACTTTACGCAAAAATTATTGCTGGGAAACGACTTTTTTTGGGGGGTGTAAAATCATGTTTTGTGGTAGAACTCAATGTAACGCACTCAAAACATTGTGCTGATACGGGACGGATTGAATAATACGGGGGTCGTGGAGGTGTTTAAAGTAAAAATCATACATTAAAACTTGTATGTAAAAAAATACTTGTCAAAAAGTTGGAACTTTGACCCCTAATATCTCCGTAAGTAGAAGGTTCCCAGGTATGGTGTAGAACAAAAAATGATCGCAATGACAGGGAGAACCAGTGCCTTTCGGCTTCGTTAAGAGGTGTTTTACACCCTTTATAGTCCGGTCTCTAGTTAGGTTTAAGAAATAAGAAAAAAAACCTACCGAACGAAGTTTCACAAACATCCTTGAGCCCAACATAGTTGGAAAAGGCTATATCTAGGCAGATGATGAGGAGTTTCTGTATACGTCCCCACGATAAACAGGTGTGTAATAAAAGTCGCAGAATAGCGAAAGAAAAACTTGTTATGTATGCAAGCATCATCATCTTTCTCTTTATTTGGGGTCGGCGCAGCATGTCTTCTTCCATAATTCTCTATTACTTGTCATCTCATGAGACACCTCCTTTCTTGCCATATCATCCTTCACACAGTCCATCCATCGTTTCTTTGGTCTTCCTCTACTCTTATACCCATCCACATTCATACTCAAAAGTTTCCTCACGACATTTTCCTCATTCCTCCGCATCACATGCCTATACCACGACAACAACGGACTACAACACGACTTTTCAGTCACCGGCGCCACTTTCAGACTTCTCATGTTGTAGGTATAATGTGTTGTATAAATGTATAATGTGTGCAAGTCATAACTTAGTCGAGTCAAAGTGACCTGCACTTGAGTTTAAGGAATTCCTTATGCAACCACTTTTAAGCAATGGACAAGAATTTGATCGGAGTAAGACCAGTATCTCCGTAACTATATGGTCCAGAATAACAAAAAATATCGCAATCAAATTCATTTATTTCAAGTAGGCCAGTGATTATCAGGGAGCATCGGTGGCCTAGTGGTAGCAGCCCCGACTTACGAGCAGTAAGTCGTAGGCTCGAACCCAGGCAGGCGCATTACATTGTGTATTTTATTTCTTCACCGCTGCTCTCAAAAACGGTGAAGGAAAACATCGTGAGGAAACCGGCATGTCCTAGAACTAAAAATTCGAAGACATGTGACATCTACCAACCCGCACTGGGCCCGCGTGGTGGATTACAGCCCATTCCCTCTCATAGAGAGGAGGCCTGCGTCCCAGCAGTGGGAACAATATAGGCTGATGATGAAGTAGGCCAGTTACAGGCACTTTTGAATAGTCGAATAACAATAAAAATGAAGCTACAGTCCCAGTCACAAGACATAATAACTGTGAAAGTACTGTAGTTGCCCATTCCAAAGCGTAGATAGATCTCTATGGAGAAGAATGGGCAAGAAACTCCATGGACACTCTTTTAAATCGGAGTCTTGTTACAAAAAAACCTTGGTTACATCATTCATGTTGAGATGGTACACTATGTGAGAACGATGTAGCAAGATGTGCACGGTAAAAGGGTCCACAGAAAAACAAAAAAAAAAAAAAACGAAATAAGCCGTGGCAGCTAATAATGTCGGTGAGAATAAATGCACCTAGCAACCAATTCATTACATTCCATGCTATCAGTAAAAACTAAAAATATCAACCTAAATAACTAAACACACGGCTTAATATCCCAAAACTATAAACTTTGGGACACACGTGGGCAACATTTGGTTATCAAACGAGTACAACATAAACAGTTTATATTATAAAGACAAATTATGTCGTGAGTCCTGACCTTAATAACATAATATTGGTGGGGTACTTCCTGTTTCAATTAATACAATACAATATCCTTTATTTCAGGCCACTAGGGCCCATAAATCACAATCTAATACTTACTAATAATAAAGCTGAAGAGTTTGTTTGTTTGCTTGAACGCGCTAATCACAGGAACTGCTGGTCCAACAACAACCAACCAACCTCTGTACATCAAATTAAGTAACTCTACGTAAAAAATATTGTGGAAAACGACCTTTATTTTGGTGTAAACATCACGTAAAAGACTCAATGTAACGCACTCAAAACATTGCGCTAATGGATGCATTGAATAGTCATTGAGTTATTGAAAGTAAAGTTATAACATTAAAAACATGTAGTACCTATTAAAAATATCTTAGAGAAGTTGGAATTTTGACCCCCGTTATCTCCATAACTAGAAGGTAGGAATGAACAAAGAAATTGATCGCAATGACGGGTAGACCAAGAGCTTTTCAGCTTCCTTACTATTATATATATATATATATATATATATTATTAGCTGCTGGCGCTGCTGCCCGGGACTTCGTTCGCGTGGAAATATTGATGGGTTGTAAGGGTATGCAAAATAGATGTTGGCCGATTCTCAGACCTTCCCGATATACACAAAATATCATACAAATCGGTTCAGGCGTTTCGGAGGAGTTTGGTAACAAAAACCGCAACACAAGAATTTTATATATAAGACTAGCTGCGCCCCTCGGTTTCACCCGCGTGGTGATAGAAAATTGTGTTAATGATAATAGAAAGTATTTAATTTTTTCGTCAATTTTTCATTTTTTTTATGCTGTTCGGGACGCAGACAAATCCAATTTATAAACTTGAAACTCCAACGGTTTTTGCAGCGCCACCCAGAATAGCTCGCAGATGGCAGATTTTTTTCCTACTTACTTGACATTTATTGTTATAATTTTGGACAATTTAGACTATCTTTACAAATTATAGCCTATGCGTTATTCTGATGTGTAAGCTACATTATGGTAAGGTTTCATAAAAATCCATTCAGTAGTTTTTGCGTGAAAGAGTAACAAACATACATTCTTACAAACTTTCGCGCTTATAATATTAGTAGGATGTATTATTCTGATGTGTTTTGAGGAAACTTTACAATAGTATAGCTTTACTATTGTAAAGTTTCCTCAAAATCCATTCAGTAGTTTTTGCGTGGAAGAGTAACAAACATACATTCTTACAAACTTTCGCGTTTATAATATAATAGGATAACCTTGTGTAGTTAGTAGTTAATGATAGGGACGACCATGTGCCCATTGTGGGTGCGCCAAAGTTCACCTAAATTTTCAACTCCGATAATTGGAAATCCGAAAATGTTCTTCCTAACATTTTTACCTCGCACCTCGCACGCTACCTCGAAGTTGGTCATCTATATATATAAAAGAAAGTCGTGTTAGTTACTTCACTTATAACTCAAGAACGGCTGAACCGATTTAGCTGAAAATTGGCAGGGAGGTAGCTTAGAACCAGGAGACGGACATAGGATACGGTAGGGTAGGGTAGGTAGGTAGGGTAGGTAGGTAGGGTAGGGTAGGGTAGGTAGGTAGGGTAGGGTAGGTAGGTAGGGTAGGGTAGGTAGGTAGGGTAGGGTAGGTAGGTAGGGTAGGGTAGGTAGGTAGGGTAGGTAGGTAGGGTAGGGTAGGTAGGTAGGGTAAGGTAGGTAGGTAGGTAGGGTAGGGTAGGTAGGTAGGGTAGGGTAGGTAGGTAGGGTAGGGTAGGGTAGGTAGGTAGGGTAGGGTAGGTAGGTAGGTAGGGTAGGGTAGGTAGTAAGGGTAGGGTAGGGTAGGGTAGAGTAGGTAGGTAGGGTAGGGTAGAGTAGGTAGGTAGGTAGCGTAGGGTAGGGAAGGTAGGATGGGGTAGGTAGGTCGGATAGGGTAGGTGGGTAGTAAAAAGTGCATTGCAACGCATGCTGGGTACAGCTAGTTTACATATATTTTTTATTACACTTGGTAAATGTTTCTTTCTGAGTACGAGTGAACATATTATGGTAATTATGTTTAGGGATAAAACCGTTATGATAAAAAACAGTAGGAGTTTAAATATATTTATCTTAATGATATTATTAATTACAATTTTCGGAAATATGAGTGTTATGAACAACGCCGGTAGCACGACAAATAGTATGAATTGAAAACTTTAGTATGAAAATTTTTAGGAAGAGTGATCATTCGGATTACAAATCATTAGGAAGAACAATTTCGGGTAAAGAACTTTAGGTGAGCCAATATGGACCCGCCCATTGTCCGTACGAAAATCCTAACTCCGGTGATCGACTTATGTCCGTACGAAAATCCACACTCCGGTGATCAATTTACCGAGATAACCCTGACGCAAAAACATCTGGCAATCGAGCGCAAAAATCACTTTAAAATCGGGGCAATGATTCGCGATTTACGCCCACAATCGGACAGACAGAGAGACGCTGTATTTTATTTCATGAGTCAGCACATCATCATCTGCCTAGCTTTTTCCCAACTCAGTAAGAGTCGGCTTGCAGTCTAATCGGATGCAGCTAAATACCAGCATTTTACATGGAGCGACTGCCTATCTGACCTCCACAACCCAGTAACTGGGTAATACGATACCCTTCCTAAGACTGGATATCAGACTTCCGGCTTCTGACTACTCGTAACGATTGTCAAAGATCCTATGCAAATGACAGCCAAGACCAAATGCTTTCCGAGGCACGGAGGAAACTCGGTATGTAATTATGGTCACCAATCCACGGAACAGCTTCGGCAAGTACGGCTTAACCTTAAAGATCGAACCGTGCGGCTGTTAATATTTAACCACAAGCTCCTCATTTATACAACACAACATTAAGACATAACAGTAGTCAGTAATACTGTTTGTCAGACTTTCGGGCCACTGACTACCTGTAACGTCTGTCAAACATCTAAAAATATATATATACATCCTTCACACAGTCCATCCATCATTTCTTTTAAAGCCATCTATATTCATACTGAACATTTTTTATTCGGCATTCTCTATTCCAGTTAATTCTTTCCGAAGTTTTTATGTCAAACTCAAAGCATTTATTTCAATTGGACCATTTCAGGCACTTTTGAAAGTCAAAAAACAATAAAAACGCGAAAAAACAGTCCCAGTTACAAGGCATAATAACTTGTGAAAGTACTGTAGTTGCCCATTCTAAAGCGTAGATCTCTATGGAGAAGAATGGGAAGAAACTCCATGGACACTTTTTTTTAAATCAAAATGATTTATTTATTTATCTTTTAAAACTTTATGCACAAGACGTATAAAAAACACTGTACAAAGGCGGACTTAATGCCTTAGGCATTTTCTACCAGTCTACCTTAGGGTGATGCAGAAAGAAAACAGTAGGTGCAGCATAACAAATTGTAAAAAAACATTTACAAATAAAATATAACGATACATACATAAATACATACTTACATATAAACAAAAAGTAAAGAGAGAGACAAACTAACAACTCAAAAAAACTCAAAAACTCAAAGCATTTATTTCAATTAGACCATTACAGGCACTTATGAAAGTCAAAATACAAAAAAAAAACGCGAAGCTACAGTCCCAGTCACAAGGCATAATAACTTGTGAAAGTACTGTAGTTGCCCATTCCAAAGCGTAGATCTCTATGGAGAAGAATGGGCAAGAAACTCCATGGACACTCTTTTAAATCAACATGATGTCTTACATGAGAGCAGTGGTGGCCCAGTGGTGACAGCCCCGACTTAAGAGCAGTAAGCCGTGGGCTCGAACCCAGGCAGGCGCATTACTTAATTTATTTCATCACCGCTGCCCTTTAAAACGGTGAAGGAAAACATCGTGACGAAACCGGCATTTTCTAGAACTAAAAATTCAAAGACATGTGACATCTACCAACCCGCACTGGGCCCGCGTGGTGGATTACGGCCCAATACCTCTCATAAAGAGGAGGCCTGCGTCCCAGCAGTGGGAACATTGTAGACTGATGATGATGATGATGATGTCTTACACATTCATCTCAGGCCTTTTTCCCATAGAGGGACGTAGAAACCACAGAACGCTAACTGTTCCGATCCTTACATAGGTACTCTTTTTGCGTCCAGTCAGCCAGTATACCCGTTAATTCTTTTCGAAATTTTATTTGGCTTCTTTGACTTAAATCTCGCTGCACCCAGTCTACTCAAGTTACAGTTACACCATTATCACTGACAAGTCAAGAGCCCACTTGAGACCATGCTCTGCCCGTAAAGATAATGCTACCGTTGTCGTTCGTATGTTACAAAAACATGTGTTCTTTTACCATTTTTTTTTGTAGTGTGTCGAGTTTTGAAGCTAAATCTTAAGGATTCCAGCTGATTAAACTTTACCTATTATGAAACGCAACGTCTCAATCTCAATTGCGTAATAGTACATTATGATATAAGTGCGGTAAGTTGAAAATTACAGCCGAGGCGATATTGCTAGCCCGAGCCGTAGGCGAGGGCTAACAAGAAAGCAGAGGCTGTAATTATCAAAGCGCACGTATGTCATACGACGTTTTATAACACATTTGCGAGGAAATAAAAAAAACTCTGACGACATTTTCAAATAAAAACAAAACAGCGAAAAGAAAAAGCGCGCGGAATAATTTTTACTTGTTCACAAATTATGAAATTAGCGATGCGCGCGCGTTAGCGCTTTTTTTTTAAGGCAAGGGCACAGAAACAGCCAGTATTACTAATAAAGTAATAGTATATTGTGTATTAAGGGCGGTAAGTAAGGAATTACGATCGAGGCTCTAGTAGAAGCCCGAAGTCGAAGACTGAGGGCTTTCTGAGTCGAGGTTCGTAATTCCCGTACCGCCCGTGAAACATACAATGTTTTTCATCACACTTGCGAGTTAATAATTATGAATATACTCAAGTCAGCACATATTATTACGAAATACGTGAACTGATTTGCGGATGGCGGGCTGTTTGCCCACACCACAGATTATACAAATGTTTTGTTCAGAAACATTAAAAGCAAATACTTACCTAGGTATACAGCCATGACGGAGTATAAAAAAAAATGAAAACGACGTTTTGATACAAAAAACTATCGATTATTTAGATTTTAGAACATTAGTTGAGTAATTAAATATCATGTAGCGAGAACGAATGAAATTCCTGTTTAGATAACATTTTAAGACAATTTTTCAATTGCGTGTAAACTCCTTGCTTGAACTTGCATGACCTGTGTGCTGTCATGCTGTGCTGTAAATTAAAAAAAAAATTACTTACCGCCCTAGGGTTTTATATGGGGCATTACAGCCAAGTTAACCTGTATGTTATGACACTGTTTACGTGCAAGTGTGATGAAAATTAATATTTTTGTATTTTGTTACAGATAAATGGTTGTAATTTATGGTCAAAATTGATTAAATTAAAGAATTAAATGTTCATTTATTATATTTTATCTCCCAAGTTAATTTTATTCATAAAATGTTGATCACTTTTCTGACATAAAAACTCTTTGCTAAGATTTAAAAAAGTACCGTTCGTTTTAGACGGAGCATTATGATAAGCCGTGCGTTTTACTTTACATTACCGCACTAGTGCGTAATGTGATACATTACGATACTGAACTTGGTGCAATAAGAGACCCTTTACGAGCAAATGTGTTATAAAAGCAATTACGTTACTTGAGCACAATGTTTAAGTTATAATTATGTATTAGTAGCTCGTGGCTAAAATAATACCAGCTGCACGGGTCGATCTAAAAGGTTAAGCCGTGCTTGCCAAGGTTGGTCCGTGGATGGGTGGCTGTTGGTCCCGGCTGTCATTTGTAGATCTTTGACAGTCGTTTCGAGTAGTCAGAAGACGAAAGTCTGACATCCAGTCTTACCAAGGGTATCGTATTTCCTAGTTACTGGGTTGTGGAGGTCAGATAGGCAGTCGCTTCATGTAAAATACTGGTGCTCAGCTGCATGCGATTAGACTTGAAGCCGACCCCAACAAAGTTTGGGAAAAGGCTAGGAAAGGCTAGATGATGTATTAGTAGCTGTTGCCCGCTATTTGAATCTGATTTAGCTAAAAATTGAAGTTTTCTGTAGTTACGCACAGTTAAAAAAGTAATATTTTTGTTCAATATAGTCTGCCTTTATTTCAATTTATTTTTGCTTGGCTATTTATCCTTAAGAGGGTTTACACAGAGGCTTTTCATACAAACTTTCAAGTTCTTAATATAGTTTCCGAAATTACTGACCCGAATTTAATGAAACTTCATACGCTTAAGCAGGATACATAGGTCTAAAAAGTTGCTAAACACATTTTCGAAATGACTTTAAAAAAAAAAGTTAATTGGAAATTTCTGTTTCTATACATAGTTTATAATCGGTCTAATTTAGCTTTAACACTATTTTTCGAAAATGTTTTCTAGTAACTTTTTAGACCTACAAGGTGTTGTTTTGCATCCTCGTCAAATTTAAGGAGGTAACAATGCTTTAATGATTCTCGTCCCGAATCAATTATAAAATGGGTAGGTTTTTTTTTATTATTTTCTTAATTTACGGAAATCGGTAAGTGGGAACCACCCGTGTTTTAAACGCAAGCCGTCTGATTCTCGCCCTATAACCGCGCTTCCACAAAAACAAACAACCTCAAACGTTTATTCGATCATTTCTTATACCCTAAACCACGTTAACGGGGTTATTCTTATACAGTATGTTAGTTTAAACGAGGGACATATTCAAACCCATAATAGTACATGCTAACATGATACTAATAAAAATATAAACAAAAAAAAAACACTGATAAATAACAGACAGAACCATACCAAAATTTTCGCAAATGTCACGCAACGTGTTTACACCCTTGCGCTAGCGACTTAATACTATCGCAAAACATGTGAGCGGGTCAATGACTCTTAGGTATAATCCATTTTCCCTTCATACTTTAAACTTACCTGGCATAAGACAGTCCAAAATATCTAGGCACTAAACAAAATATTAAAAATTCTTCTATATACGTTATAGGTTTTTTACATATTTAGGACGAGAATCGAATACTGAATACCCTCCCTCAATATGTCCCTCGTTTAACCTAACATACTGTATACTGACAAACATAAACAACCAAAAAAATCAGCGTTTATTATTAATTCACTAGGTACCGTAATTTTAATTGACATTCTTTCAATTCTTGTGTGACAACCTCCTGAATTTTGACGAAGATGCAAAACAACACCTTGTGTATATCATGCTTTTGCGTATGAAGTTTCATTAAAATCGGTTCAATAATTTCGGAAAATAAGAACTTGAAAGTTTATATGAAAGGTCGTAAGGAGTAAACGCTCCTAATCTTATAGTTGAAGCCGCAAACTTGGACCTTACGGATAAAGTTTCCTCGACTCCTGCAGGAGCTTGAGTTACGATATAAATACCTAAAGGGTGTAAAACACCTCTTAACGAAGCCGAAAGGCACTGGTTCTCCCTGTCATTGCGATCATTTTTTTGTTCTACACCATGCCTGGGAACCTTCTAGTTACGGAGATATTAGGGGTCAAAGTTCCAACTTTTTGACAAGTATTTTTTTTAAATACAAGTTTTTAATGTAAGATTTTTACTTAAGACACCTCCACGACCCCCGTACTATTCAATCCGTCCATCAGCACAATGTTTTGAGTGCGTTACATTGAGTTCTACCACAGAACATGATTGTACACCCCCCAAAA
This sequence comes from Cerastis leucographa, assembly GCA_963082945.1. Lineage (NCBI taxonomy): Eukaryota > Metazoa > Arthropoda > Insecta > Lepidoptera > Noctuidae > Cerastis > Cerastis leucographa. The sequence goes on from OY720376.1 coordinate 3,842,844, forward strand.
AAAAAGTCGTATCCCAGCAATAATTTTTGCGTAAAGTTACTTAGTTTCATGTACAGAATGCTTGGTTGACGGCTTCGTGATGAGGTGATTTACACGGTGTATTTAATTTTCTGCAGGTGCCTCTCCATGTCAAGTTATGGGAGCATGTCTCCTTCAGATGAAGGTTTCGACAGATATGAACCGCCTTACTACTGCCAACCCTCACACCAAGGTAAGCAACATGTCACTGTTTCAACTGCAAATCACATATGATTCATTCTTATAATGTAGGACGCCAATAGGGGATAATCCTATTTTTTTTTTCTTTGTCCGTCGGGTAGTTTATTGAAAAGTATTGGACACGTATTTTTTCTTTTTTCACGTGGTCATAAAATTACGGAGATATATTGAGTTGAAATGGCGCATGACGTCACATGTAGGTAAGTTTTATACCCACTTGTGACGTAGTAAGCCCCCACTCTCCAACTTTAATGAGTTCTAACTAAGTAATTTTTTTGATATTTTGATAAAACAAAAAATACGTGTCTAATATTTTTGTATTACCTGTCTGACGGACAAAATAGAATGTCGTTTTCTTTACCCAGTCCGATCCCCTATTCAGACTGTTCACCGACACGCGACAATGGCGGTTTCGTACAAAATTGCAATACCTACACTTCAAAATGAATGGAACTGCAGGTTTTTTTTTTTAAATTACCGATACGAAAATTCTACGATCAGGTGGCCTACCATGACGTCTTAAAACATTATTGTTTTACTCCTTTTCAAGTGTGGGAAAGAGATGGCGCTAAACATCCTGTATAGCTCCATCTCTTTCCCACACTGGAATAACAGTAAAAAAAAAAACTGCTTTAAGACGTCATGGTAGACCAGCAGAATGATGTCTGTCTATTGGTTTTTTCATCCCACCTATTCGAAAAGGACGACTTGGTTCGCCTTTATGTGCACCCAAAGGTAGTGTTTTCTATAAGGAACTTTTAGCGGGCAGTAATGAGTTTTTAATCCTCTTTATTTCAATAAGTGCGCCGCAAAGATAATTCCGGCGCACTTTTTGAATTTGGAACATCTTAGTGTTCCGCGTCAAAGAAATCGAACGCAAATATTGTTTGAATAAAGACTGTGAATGTCTCAAATATAAATATAAGTTTTTAGTCGTTTTATTATTAGATACTGTTTAATTTCAATTTAGTTGTTACTCTATGTTTAAGTAAATAATAGTATTTCAATAAAATATGAGGCGCCTTTTATTTTCTCATAGTGGGTGATGAAAAGTAGAGTGTATCACTCGGGCGCAAAATATATTTTTGGCTCGGGCGACGTACTTTGAATCCCTCGCTACGTTCTGGATTCTACTCTAGAATCCCTCACTTCGCTCTGGATTCAAAAAAGCGCCCTCGCCGTAAAAATATTATTTTGCTCCCTTAAGATACAATCTACTATGTATTATTGGTTATTTCGGGGAGTGTGCTTAGTAGTTACTCAATCTTATTCCATTTTATCATCGGACGTGCAGAGGTTCGGCGAAGCGTCACCATTATATGGTTGAAGTTCCAGGTACCCGAACGAATCGCTATGCTAAAACATTTATTTTATGCGAACCGCCATCCTGTGGACTTCACTGCCAGCTTCTCTGTTCCCTGATCATTATAATCTGAATCTATCCAAAGTTTGAGTGAATCGGTTACTTCTAGGCAAGCGTCAACTTAAGGTGGAAGTTTAATCGCACTTTCCCATACATTTTTGTTTCTTCAAAATTTCGATACTTATATGCTTTTTGTAGAAGTAATGAAACAATATGATGTTATTACGAATTAGTGTTGTCGCAAAACCCTTCAAACATAAAGAAATAACAAGGTTTGTAGGATTTCCAGGGCCGAAAAAAAAACGAAAAATCTTTGCTAGTGTGCGTGCTTGGAGTCACACCATCTACCGGATATCTAAAGAACTTCTAAAGAACAATCGAGCCCCTTGCATAACAAAACTCGAAATAATTATCTGTTGATACTAGATGGCGTGGCGTTGTCATTGCAAGTTGGTGCCAGTAATAAATGCGTGGACTCGCGAATATTTCACATTTCATTCGTCAAACAAGTAGGTAGGTAGGTACTGGCTGCGACGTTTTTGTTTGGGTGAATTAGATTTATCATTTTTTAAGAATGAAGTTAAACATTCTTAAATTATGTCATGATGTTCAAACCAAAGTTTGAAAGTAGGTACCTATTAGGGATGAAATGTGTAATTCGGAGTTGGTTCTAATTTTACTGTGTGATAGGTAAAACTTATTAGTTATTAACAAGTAGGTATTCAGACATAATTCGTTATGAAGCCACAGCCTGCAGCACAAAGCTTATCTTACTAAACTTTAATTTTGTACGTGCACTTTTCGTGGTATATGTAATAAACTAATAATGTACTTACATTTTATAACACTAGCTTATGCCCGCGGCGTCGCCCGCGTGGATTTCGATAATTGTCCCACGGGAACATATTATCGGGATAAATAGTATCCTATGTGTTAATCCAGGTTACAAACTACCCGTGTGCCAAATTTCATCCAAATCCATTCAGTAGTTTTTGCGTGAAAGAGTAACAGACATCCATCCATCCATCCATCCTCACAAACTTTCGCATTTATAATATTAGTAGGATTACATTCATTCATCACACTATTTACATTCATGAATGTAGGTACTACCTAATAAAACATACACGACGCGGTCAAGGTCACGTTGAAACGCCGTAGTTTTATCTATCTATCTATCTATATAAATAAAAATCAATTGCTGTTCGTTAGTCTCGCTAAAACTCGAGAACGGCTGGGCCGATTTAGCTGAATTTGGTTTTAAACTGTTTGTCGTAGTCCAGGGAAGGTTTAAAAGGAAAGATAGGGTAGGTAGGTAGGTAGGTAGCGTAGGGTAGGTAGGGTAGATAGGTAGGTAGGTAGGGTAGTAGGGTATGGTAGGTAGGGTAGGGTAGGGTATGGTGGGTAGGTAGATAGGGTAGGTAAAAAGTGCATTGCAACGCATGCCGGGGACAGCTAGTCGATCTATATATCCATACTAATATTATAAATGCGAAAGTCACTCTGTTTGTTTGTATGTCTGTTTGTTACTTTTTCACGATTAAACGGCTAATCTGATCCTAATGAAATCTGGCAAGAAGATAAATTTCAACCTGGGGAAGGACGTATGCTATATATCATCACGCTACGATCAATCGGAGCGGAGCAGTAATGAAAAATGTTGCGAAAACGGGGAACATGTGACGCAGATGAAGTTACGCGGGACAGCTAGTCTATATATATATATATATATATCTAAAAATGAATCCCTATTTCCCTTGGTCACGGCATCACGCGTGAACGGCTGGATAGATTTCGATAATTGTTTTTTTGTTTTGTATGTTACTGACAGGAGAAGGTTCTCTTAGGTAGGTAGTAGGTAGGTGGTAGGTAGTAAGTAGGTAGGTAGTAGGTAGGTAGTAGGTAGGTAGGTAGTGGGTAGGTAGTGGGTAGGTAGTGGGTAGGTAGTGGGTAGGTAGTGGGTAGGTAGTGGGTAGGTAGTGGGTAGGTAGTGGGTAGGTAGTGGGTAGGTAGTGGGTAGGTAGTGGGTAGGTAGTGGGTAGGTAGTGGGTAGGTAGTGGGTAGGTAGTGGGTAGGTAGTGGGTAGGTAGTGGGTAGGTAGTGGGTAGGTAGTGGGTAGGTAGTGGGTAGGTAGTGGGTAGGTAGTGGGTAGGTAGTGGGTAGGTAGTGGGTAGGTAGTGGGTAGGTAGTGGGTAGGTAGTGGGTAGGTAGTGGGTAGGTAGTGGGTAGGTAGTGGGTAGGTAGTGGGTAGGTAGTGGGTAGGTAGTGGGTAGGTAGTGGGTAGGTAGTGGGTAGGTAGTGGGTAGGTAGTGGGTAGGTAGTGGGTAGGTAGTGGGTAGGTAGTGGGTAGGTAGTGGGTAGGTAGTGGGTAGGTAGTGGGTAGGTAGTGGGTAGGTAGTGGGTAGGTAGTGGGTAGGTAGTGGGTAGGTAGTGGGTAGGTAGTGGGTAGGTAGTGGGTAGGTAGTGGGTAGGTAGTGGGTAGGTAGTGGGTAGGTAGTGGGTAGGTAGTGGGTAGGTAGTGGGTAGGTAGTGGGTAGGTAGTGGGTAGGTAGTGGGTAGGTAGTGGGTAGGTAGTGGGTAGGTAGTGGGTAGGTAGTGGGTAGGTAGTGGGTAGGTAGTGGGTAGGTAGTGGGTAGGTAGTGGGTAGGTAGTGGGTAGGTAGTGGGTAGGTAGTGGGTAGGTAGTGGGTAGGTAGTGGGTAGGTAGTGGGTAGGTAGTGGGTAGGTAGTGGGTAGGTAGTGGGTAGGTAGTGGGTAGGTAGTGGGTAGGTAGTGGGTAGGTAGTGGGTAGGTAGTGGGTAGGTAGTGAAAACGTTGCGCCACGCAGCGCTGCGCCACGTGACGCCTGTAAAGAAATGTGTATCCTTTCGTGTAGAAAATAAAGTTAAATTTTGAATCGCTTTTTAAAATGTGCGCGCAGTGTCGCGTCTCGGTGTGAGCTGACCCTTAGTGTTCCAAGGCTTTGTATATAAAGTGAAGATTAGAACTAAAAAGCTTTCAAGCTAGTGGAAGTTTATCTTTGAAATCTTGGTGATTTGTTGGTCAGTGGGTCGTCTAAGGGGCGGATTTTTAGGAGTTGAAGTATACGCTTAGGGGCACTATGCGCAGCAAAGAAAACAAAAAAATAAAATTTTCGGAAAAAAAATTTTTTGGGACTTAGTGGATTTTCAAAAAAAAAAAAATTGAAATTTGAAAAAAAAAAATGGCAGTTTCGGGTTAACCTTGGCCATAAAAACCATTTAGGTTCTGCGAAGTATGGACCCAAGAGGCACCGTTTCCGAATTATGGGCCTCCGAATTTTATTTAATTTTTATAAAACTATCTACATTTCCAAAATGGTAGCTCAAAAGAAAATATTTTCTGGAAAGAAACTGTTGCTCTAGTAGAAAACTATGAGATGGTGTAAAAAAATCCGAGAAATATTGAGAAAAAAGAAAAAATTGAAAAAAATATTGTGTCGGTCGATCTTTCAGCTTGAGTATCGTTAGGGGCAAAGACACAAATTTTCGGAAAAAAAAAACTAACAGATTTCGTCCGTTTTTCTTGCAGAACCCTATTACCCTTGTCCATAGAAACTATTTAGGTTCAGAGAGGCATGGCCCTCCGACGCACCGTTTCCGAGTTAGGAGTTTTTTAATTTTTTTCTTGTTTTTACAAAACGCTCTATATTTCCAAAAGTAGCTCAGATGAAAATCTTTTCTGGAAAGAAACTGTTGCTGTAGTAGAAAACTATGAGATGGTGTACGAAAAACCAAAAAAAAATGCATTTTTTTTTATAAGTCCTCGCGCCATAGCGCCCACACTCCAACCGATTTTGTTCTTTGATCTTGAATCAGTTTGTAAATATCTATCACATAATTTATTTATTTATTTATTATTTATTAAAACTTTATGCACAAGTATAAAAACACTGTACAAAGGCGGACTTAATGCCTTAGGCATTTTTTACCAGTCTACCTTAGGGTGATGCAGAGAGAAAACATAGTAGGTGCAGCATAACAAATGGTAAGAGAACATTTACAAATAAAATATAACGATACATACATAAATACATACATATATATGTACAATAAGTAAAGAGAGAGACAAACTAACAACAATTTAATTAAGAGATGAATCTGCCAGCTTCTTAAGTAAGTGTTCGCGAGCTTTAACTTTAAATGTGAACCGACTGTTGGCCAACCTGATGTTCAGAGGGAGCGCATTCCAAAGGAAGACAGCCTGGACAAAGAAAGACGACTTGAGAAAAGAGAGCGGTGAGAAGGACAACGTAGAAGACGATTATTGGAGGAACGAAGATTCTTACTGTGCGCAGAGCATAAATATTGAAAATAAGTAGTCACATAAGAAGGAGAAGTAGGCTTATTAAGAAGAGAAAATAGGGTAGTCAAAGCTCTCAACGCTCTGCGTTGTCGGATGGGCAACCATTTTAAAAGTGACCGATGTGCGGAGACGTGATCATACTTACGAAGATTAAATACGAATCGAATGCAGTTATTAAGAAGTCGGTAGCACACATCACCATAGTCAATTATGGGGAAGATTAGGGACTGTACAAGCATTACCTATAGGTGTGATGGGAGAATATTTTTTAGCCGATAGAGCGACCGCAATGTTCCGGTGACTTTCTTGCTCACAATCGCGACCTGCTTACGCCAGTCAAGGCAAGTGTCAACATGCAAACCCAGATCTTTGACGTCAGAGCTAAACGGAATAACCGTGCCGTCAAAGGTAACCGGTGGCACCGTTAAGCCATTCAGCCTTCTCAGGCTATGGGGACTCCCTATAATAATAGCCTGGCACTTGGTTGGGTTAACCGCCACCCCGAAACGATCAGACCAGTTTTTGACAAAACGTAAATCCCGGTTTAGCTCCTCGATCGCACTGGACAAGCTGTCAACACTAGCCTGACAGTAAAGCTGTAAGTCGAAAGCGTAAAGATGATACACACACTGAAGCTCGGTAGTTATGAGATCTATAAAAATAGAGAATAAAATACCGCCTTGAGGGACGCCAGCATCAAGATCACACCAGCTGGAGCTAGAGTCACCAGCAAGAACTGATTGCTGGCGCCCCCGAAGATAGGAAGAAAACCATTCCAATACCTCCGGAGAGACCATCAGATAGGAGAGGATGGATAAAAGGACTTCGTGACTGACGGTATTGAAAGCATTGGAAAAATCAATTAAGACCAAAACCGAAACTTTAGTGTCTTGCATTCCCCGCCTTATATCGTTAGTCACTTTAAGGAGGGCTGATACGGTACTATGGCCGGGCCTGAACCCGGATTGCAATGGACTGATAAGGGAGTTGTGGTAGATGAAGTGGGAAAATTGCTTGTGAACACAGGCCTCGAGTACTTTAGATAAAAAGGGAAGGATGGAAATTGGTCGAAAATGGCTGAGAAGAGTAGGGTTAGGAATTTTAGGGAGTGGCCGAACATGGGCTTTCCGCCATAGAGAAGGGAAAACACCGGAGTAAAGGGAGAAGTTAACGATATGGGAGATTGCAGGAAGGAGCTGATCAAGAGCTTTCACAATCATGTGACGACTGATGTTATCATAGCCCACGGCTTTGGACTTAATGGACAGGATTATCTTCTTGATCTCTCCGGGATCGACTGGGGTGAAGACAAAGGGAGAAATATTGGGTCGCGTCAGACCAGCAAGATAGTCAATGGTTTGACATTTGGTTAGACTATCAAGAGTAGGGACAGTGGAGAAATGGCGATTTAGATCGTCCAAACCAAATGCCTTAGGAAGGTCTGAATGCCGCGCTCTGCCGATACCTAGAATTCCAAGGAATTTCCAAATATCAGCAGGAGAAGCAGAAGTGATATTATCAAAAATGTGGCTGCGTTTAGCGTTGCGTACCATCTGATTACAACGATTGCGAGCAGTTTTGAAAAGGGGCGTGAACGCGCGATCCCTTCGTCGCATTGCCATTAGAACTCCATTGTTCATCCATGGGGCAGGTGAGCGCTTCAACTTGACTTTCCTGACAGGAGCGTGGGTGTCATACAACTTGACTACAACCGCATTAAAAGTATTCACTTTATCATCGACTGATGTGGCTTCCTCCAGGGGCGTCCAGTCAATATTGGAAGCATGCTCGATGAGTTTTTCTGCATTCATCCGCGCAAAGGCACGCCTGTACTGGAAGGTAGGTTTGGGTTTAGGAGGTTTAAGGACATAAGACAGGAAAATAAGGTAGTTATGGGAAAAGCCAGGAGCGTCCTGTTGACCATGTGAGGCGACTAGGGAAGGATTAGATGCGAGAATCAAGTCGAGCCAAGTATCATCCCCGACAGTGTTATGATGCGTTGGTTGGAGAGGCAAGACATGCAGACTAACTGACTCGACCAGATGTAGGAGTTTACAGGATCGAGGGAGTTGTGGGCAAGGAGATTGGTGTTGAAATCCCCCATGACGCTGTGATGTGCACACTCCGAACCTAATGATTCTAGGACCGATTCTAATTCGATGAAGTAATCAAGGGACGGGGGACAATACACAACTCCAAGAACAGTTTTAGCTCCTATAACACGAACTTCTAAAAAAAGAAATTCAGCCAAATTAGTAGTAGAGGAAGAAGTAGCAATAATTTTAAAAGAAAAATCGGCATGAAGGTAAATTGCAACACCACCCCCTCTCTTACCGATTCGATCATTCCGTAGGAGAACGAATCCTGGTAGAAAGTAAGTGGTAGACGCAAGCTCAGGTTATAGCCAGGTCTCTGAAATGAGGACGGTATGGACGTTATTGTTCGTAAAAGTATCGTAAAGCTCATTGTAGTGGCTGGGAATGCTCTGGGCATTGATGTGACAAACATTAAACAGTCGGTCAAGACTATGGTTAAAGTTTTGACGTAAAGTATCACCAAGGGTGTCTGTAATGGAACAAAAACTATCTTCAAGAGTGGCAGTAGATTTGTTAGCTGAGAAAAACGATTCATTATCGAAAATAGTGGTATACGAATAAAATATTTAAAAAAAAAAATTATAGTTGTAAAATTAAAATAACTATAAAAAAATAAAAAATAAACTACATGCTAAACAAGTACGACGGTTGCATATCTGCACCACCCGCCAGCTAACATCATCATTTTAAAACACAGTGAACCAACCAAGGAATGAAAATAAGTTACAATGAAATAGAAAAAAAAACAAACCCAAAATAAATACAAAAGTACAGAAATATAAAATTGTGGCATTCGGAACGCACCTTACGCCCTCAACAAACATAAAATTATCGTGAGCCGTAGACAGAGAAAACTATGATCCGATCCTTGAAAACCCGATGTCAATGTCAAAGACAGTCATGTCATAATGGCATTAGCAATATGTTTTCAAAAAAGAAAAATAATGACAAAAACATCCTTGTTGAGGGTAAACTATTGTACGAATGTACGCAAGACATGTAACAATCCATCTCATGGTCGTGTGAGGAAGAAAGATAAAAAAAAAACAAAGTCAAGCAAAACAATGATTACGAGCCAAAACTAATCAAAGGTTATCATTACCAAACAGCAAAAGATAGCATATTAAAAGGTAAGTAAATCCTACGCAACGTAGGTATCTAATGCGTGAATTTTGTAAGATAATATTTAAGAGTTTTGTTACCAAAAATTAACGATTATTTTTACTTGTTTTTCAGGCTATCTCCAGAAGTTTACACTTTAGGATAGGTACTTCAGCAGCAACGGACTCAATTCTTCAAACGATGAGATTTTATGTTTACTTCCTGTCCTGTCGTCATAGTTGAAGAATCTTACTAAAATCGCTGCGTGAGCGAGCGTGATCCACCATATGCTGGAGCTGCCGCTGCCGGCCCGCGGCCTTTCGAATGATGATGGAAGATCAACAGCCTTTATGGAGGATGTGGTTACTGATTAAAGGCCCAGCTTCTTGTTAATTAGATCCAGGATCACTGTGCTACTGACCTCTCCTTCAACCTTTGCTATGCCCTGAAAGATCAGTGCCTTCCGACGATGCCAGGTCTCCAATTGGTCGACCTGTCTGTCACACTCGCTGATCTGTCTCCTAAGCAGACTTAGCATGCTAAAGTGCTAAAGATTAGCTCCCTGAAGGTCCGAAACTCCTCAGCTACCCTCGCCACATTATCTTTGGCTGGTCCTGCGCACTGAATTTGTGCCTCCAGTTCGCTCATCTTCCGGACAAATCTATCCTCAAGGCTTTTCTGTACCAATGCAATCTCATCAAGCTGTGACATGGTGTCCTTGTCACAGTGAAAAAAACAGTGAAAGTGAAGTGATGTGCTGGCAGGTGGTGGAAAGTTATAGCTTTAGTCACATGTGTGAGCTGCAAACGTGAGTACTCACTATGCAGAAGTTATACACTGATATTTTATAAAGAATAAGTAAATAAACTGAGTATTTCTAATTAAAATATCAAATCAATATTGGTGATACGTTCTTTTTTTTACACCTACCCGCGCTGTTATCTATTTATACATATTTATATATCTATACCTATTTATCTGTCAATGCTTCATTTTTTATTCCTTTTACCTATTTTTAACCAACTTCTAAAAGAAAGAGGTTATCAATTGGAAAGTTTTTTTTTGTATACTAATTTCATTCAGTAATTAATTTCATTGTAAATAACCACCATGTGGCTATTTAGTATATTTTTAACCGACTTCCTAAAGAAGGAGGTTATCCATTCGACTGTGTTTTTTTTATCTTTGGAGATATCCAATAGAACTCTTCAATAATAGACAGCAAATCTGTTGTGACAACATCATAACGTTACATCCCGCTGTAACGTTATGATGTTGTCACAACAGATTTATTTGGATATCTCCAAAGATAAAAAAAAACACAGTCGAATGGATAACCTCCTTCTTTAGGAAGTCATGTATTGTATGCTCTTGGGGCCAAAATATAATATTCTATAAATTGATTTTCATCATATTATTACATTTTGATTTTTCATTTTGGTATGCAGATGTGTACAGTAAAACCAGATTTCGACAGTTAGTTATAGTAGTAGTATGTTAGTTTCCATTTGATTGGTGATAAGCATATTACCATGATAATGTAACAATACATGTATTGTATTTACATTCATAGCAAAAATTTTAATAGGATAATACAACTAAATGGATAAATAAAAAACTTTTTTCAAAGAACAAAACAACTTCAAAAAAGTGTAATATAACTTTAGCTTCAGAAGTTGGTGGCAAAAAAACTGAATCAAACAAACAAGTAACCAACTTCTGAAGCTAAAGTTATTTTTCACTTTTTTGTTTTTTGAAGTCAGTTTTAATTTTTTTGCAAATAGTTTTTGCAAAAAGAGTATCCATGGAGTTTCTTGCACGTTCTTGTCCATAGAGATCTACCTCCCTTTTGGAACGTGCAACTAGAGACCTGAGTCCTTGACACTTTGAAACACCTTGAAATGTGTGGACATTGATATTGTGGGCTTTATAGATTCCTAGATCCTTGGTAACTTTTTATCTTGGTCTATGTTTTGTAGTAAGCAAGAACTTATTGTCGGGCCTACGATATCCTCCCATACTTACGTATTAACGCTGTACCAAAAAAATATTGTAAAACCAAATGATTTTAAAAGAGTAACCATGGAGTTTCTTGCCGGTTCTTTTCCATAGGAAACGACCAACACGAACCGTGCACCTTTCTTGTTGACGTTTTACAAGTGCCCTTGTAGGCCTATGTGAAATAAAAATATTTTGATTTTGATTCAAAACTGCCTGTAAATGGTATTTAAATAAATGCGTTGAGTTTGTATCAATTGTATTTTTTTGCCTTATAAGTGCCTATATGACTTGACTTAGATTGTTTTTTTATAAACAATTTATTGTATTATGTAGTTGAAAGGTGGGCAGTGATATCCTCTTAGTAGAAATGGCCTTGACTTATGAATTGTAGGTGGTATGTTCGAACCCTGACAGGCTCTTTACTTTGGGTAAATGAATACTAATACTACTTGAATAAAAAGCATGACTTACAATAGTTAATTATATAATTAGAGTAAAACACAACATAACCAAACAAATTGTGTAAAACACAACATAAGGAGTCTCTTTGAAGGATCGCATCCGGAACGAGGTGATCTGAAGTGGCAATGGACCGGCCATATTAGCCGTAGAACCGATGACCGTTGGGGTAGACGTGTTGTTGAGTGGAGACCGCGAATCGACAAGCGTAAGATGGGACGCCCTCAGGCTCGGTGGAGCGACGATCTTTGCAGGGTAGCTGGTAGCAACTGGATGAGAGTTGCCGAGAATCGGGTTAAGTGGCGAGCGATTGAAGAGGCCTATGTCCAGCAGTGGACTGCGGTAGGCTGCTGATGATGACGATGATGACACTTACACAACACATTTATCACAACTAATTTAAGATTCCAGAACCAGAACATAAGATTCCCTTGTAGAAAGAACTGTTCAGAACAGAATAGATTTTCGCACTTGAATGTTTATGTTATGTCACTGACATTTAAATATGTAAATCGCGACAAGCGACGTTCCGTTTCATGTTAGGTACTATTGATGGGTAGTTATTGTAAAAAAAAAAATAACTAAAATAAAAACGTTGCAGTGGCCCATCTCGTATTATTTTTTTTAAACATTTTAGTCATAAAATAATGATAATCTAAGCTATCTGCATCTTTCCTAATTAAACGTTTTTGATGAGAACGCCATCTAGCGGTTCAGAAAGTAACCGTTTACGTGTGCATGTGTGTGTGTGCATGGTGTGTACATATATGAAGTGGAGACGACTTGGGGGAATCTTGAAAATCTCCGTTTGAGAAGAGTTAACAAGTAAACTGTATATGTGGAAAAATCAAGACAAAAGGCTAGTTTACGCAAATAGAATATTGTCCATCAAAGATATTTGCGAGACCAAATATCTTTGATATTTCCCAAATGCGACTACAACGCCATCTATTGAAAAAACGGCGGCGGGATCGTCAGCGGAACCACCTTAAGCCGGTTCATCGCTTCACATTTGGCGAGTTGCGGCTATACTCAAGCCTATTTTGTATTGTTACGAGCTGGGAATAGCATAAATTAACTACGCAATTAAACACTACAAATCTTTATTCAACACTAAACACTTAGAACTTAATCATAATAGGGATGATGACTGGGTAAAGAAAACGAAATTTTATTTTGTCCGTCAATCAGGTAATACAAAAATATTAGATACGTATTTTTTGTTTTATCAAGTTAACAAAAGAATACTCAGTTAAAACGCATTAAAGTTGGAGAGTGGGGGCTCACTACGTCACAACTAGCTATAAAATGTACTGAGCCGTGACGTCATGCGCGATTTCAACTCAAAATATCTCCGTAATTTTACGATTACGTGAAAAAAGAAAAAAAACGTGTCATATACTTTTTAATAATCTACCCGATTGACAATTTAAAAAAAATGAGTCACCATCCCTATTACACAACTGATCACTATTCACATAGATATCGCACTAGTAGTTCTCTTCGATCGCTTAGTTCCACTAACAAAAAAAAACACTAGAAAATCAGACTAACTATTTCCGCTAACCCGTCGTCTATATGGCCGAACCATCGTCGAGAAACTTCCACAACTTCCGTCAACTTCCTTCGAGAAAGTTCTAAAACCTTCCTGAACCGTCTAGATAGCTCAATAGTGATTGGTTCCACTATTTGACACTACACTACTAGAAAGTTTCAGAACTTTCTCGAACTTTCTATACATTTCCAATATAAGGAACATTTAAGGACTATTATCGAATCTTCTAGACATACTTGATTATTCTAGACTCGAACGTAATTCTAGAATGTTCTCGTAAAGTAGACGAGGTAACAGTATAAAAAATGCCCATAGTTATCGTTTGTTATCCCCTTACCCCTTTGTTCCCAGGAAGTCCCATGGACGGTGGAGTATATTGGCCGGCCACCAACGGAGAAGCTCACGAGTTCGAAACCCAGGACATGTACCACGACACCAGCCACTACATAGGGAGGGGATATGGTAAGAATTAATCTAAAGGCTGGTTTTTCAATTTCCAGGTAACTTCTATTCGACGAATAAGTTTGTCAATTTGACAGTATTTGCATGGACACTCTGTTATACTAAACTAAGAGTCTTGATTGTATAATAATAATTTATGTTTCTTTTTCAATATTTCTGATATTTCATTTTTCTTTCCTAAAACTATTTCATTTATTTTGGTAAAGTTCACAATTTGTTAGTTTTGTTCAACTTTTTTTTTTTTTTTTTAAATAGTAAATGTTTTACTTATAATAAGCATTCTAGATTCACATCCAGTGGATGTCAATCATTAATATTGTTTTGGAACTTCTTATTGCATTTGTGATTGTACATCAGTTTTGTGAATAAAATTAAAAAAAAACCGTCACATTTACTGTAAAAGTTATCTCATCATTGGAAATGATCGGACCTAACTCAATCATAAAGGGTGTAAAACACCTCTTAACGAAGCCGAAAGGCGCTGGTTCTCCCTGTCATTGTGATCATTTTTTTGTTCTACACCATACCTGGGAACCTTCTAGTTACGGAGATATTAGGGGTCAAAGTTCCAACTTTTTGACAAGTATTTTTTTAAATACAAGTTTTTAATGTAAGATGTTTACTTTAAACACCTCCACGACCCCCGTACTATTCAATCCTTCCATCAGCACAATGTTTTGAGTGCGTTACATTGAGTTCTACCACAAAACATGATTTTACACCCCCCAAAAAAAAATTCGTTTCCCAGCAATAATTTTTGCGTGAAGTTACTTAGTTTCATGTACAGAATGCTTGGTTGACGGCTTCGTGATGAGGTGATTTACACGGTGTATAACGAAACATCTAATCATTATATCATCGATTTTTCTTCGCCAAAAACCTATTATTTTGAGGTCGTTGAAGCATATATTCTTCCTTGTTCTATTGATGAATTCGTTCCATTTCTTATAAATCGTCACTAGGTTACAGAGGACCTCGCGGATGACGTGGACGTTGCGAGGGAGCGTAGGGCGTTGGCTGTCCGTGGGAACATGCTGGCTCGCAGGTTTAAAAGGTGCACGAGTGTAGTCAAGTCCACTGTGCTTCGTGCATACTGCCTATCGTTTTCTTCGTGCACCCTGTGGATCAGCTTGGACTCAGCGGGCACTCAATGCCCTATGAGTGCAATACAATAATATTCTTAGGATGTTGTTGGGTCTTCCGAGATACTGCAGTGCATCGGGCATGTTTTTGAAAGCTCGGATTGATGGCTTTCAAGCCATCATGAGAAAGAGGCTTCATTGTTGTATCGCATACGGGCAAGCTCCGAGTAATAGTTGGCAGGCTAGATAGATGGTCCGTTTGTTGTTTAGACACTGGATAGCACTCCACGTGTCAGTTTGATTGTTTTTTGGACTTTTTTAGTTTAGTTTTACTAACATATGTAGTTCTCAATTATGGATCTGTGTACCTATATTAAATGTTGATGATCTAAAATAAAGTTCTTATATACATTAATCCCACTGCCACTAGTAAGGTTTGCATCCCTAACAGCGCCCCACCTAAATGTCACCTATGTTAACAAAATGATCTTGTTACAGGCTACGAAGAAATGCAGATGGCAGGCAACGAACCTTACGACACCTATCATCACAACATGGCGCATAATTTCGCGCCAAATAACACCGGTAAGAATCTAGAAAGACTGCGCCAATCTTCGCAAATGATTTTGATTGACAAACCACTGAATTATTATACACTAGCTGTTCCTCGCGGCTTCGATCCTGAGACTGTCAAAGACTGTGACTGTCAAATGACAGCCACAGTCTTTGACAGTCGTTACAGGTAGTAAGTGGCCCGAAAGTCAGATAACCAGTCTTACCAAGGGGTGTCGTATTTTCCAGTACTAACTGGGTTGTGGAGGTCAGATAGGCAGTCGCTCCATGTAAAATACTGGTATTGAGCTGAATCCGGTAAGACTGGAAGCCGACCCCAACGTAGTTGGGAAGGCTAGGCAGATGATGATGATGCATAGTTGACGGCTTCTTGAAGGGTTCGTCCACAACTAGCATTTACCATGAGTTCATTAAATCCAAGCGTGGTATTTTTCACCGTTTTTTTTTTTCTTCTCCCAGGCCTAGACTGCGATCTCCAATCCCTGCCTCTCCGCTACGACCGCCCCGCACCGCCTTCCTTCGTGAGAGTCGCCAAGAGGAGAACCACAGCCAACAAGAAAGAGAGAAGAAGAACACAGAGTATTAACACAGCCTTCTCAGATCTGAGAGACTGTATACCTAATGTGCCTCCTGATACGAAACTTTCAAAGGTAAGGACACTGGATTTTTCATACTGTGTACAATTTTATTTTACAATTCCGATTTTCTAAAATTGGTAAGAGTCTGGATCAGCAAGTTTTGAAGGTGACAGTCTCTCAAGACAAAGACAGCTAGCGTCAGGAGGTACCTTATTCGAAGATCCGCCAATCGCGGCCTAGAAATTCTAGAAATACGATTTGGTGGATGTTTTCAACTGTTGTCATGGGAACAACAGTCGACTTTGTTAAAAAATTGATTTGGGAAGGCTTTTTGGGTGTTTGACATTATATTTTATCATTGTCTCTGGGTTGCGGGCTCAAAACAATGCGTGTACCTCAGACCTGCGCAGTGCTAAAATTCTTGTCTTGCAGTTTCTACAGTAAAATTGAATTTAAAACACACTAAAATGTGCATGCCACGATGTTTAGATTGTTCTCTCCCTTTAAAAAAAAACAATAATTCTCCCTTTAATTTTGACAGTAGAACCTTCCCTTAAAGAACAAAGTTCCTCTTTATTTCGAATAACCCACGCTTCACGCCACACCGACGGACATACCTCCGTCTCACTCTTACATCTGACCTTACCAGATGGTGCGAAAGAGATCGCAGAGCATCAACAGTGCGTTCTCGAGTCTCAGACAGCATATTCCTAACGTCCTACCAGACACAAAGATGACCAAGGTTAGTACGACTTCTGGGTAAAAGGAGCTTTTGTTGGGTACTTTAATTAGGTAGATAGACCACTGTTGGCCATAGGACATCCTTAGCGCAAACGTCACCGAACGAAACTGAACATCAAAAGTACGTCAAAGAGTTTTTTTGAAGTGAAAAGTTCTTTAGCGGCGTTGTGCACTTTTGTGATGAGTAAAAAATGTTAAACTCGCGTCAGGCCTCGCGTCAGGGCACGTGACCGTCAGGTCACGTAACTTTATGACATCTGTCATTAACTTTGGGTTTCCAAAATTGGAAAATTCGTGAGACGGATTGACATTAGGTTTTTGAAGTGAAAAGTTCTTTAGCCGCGATGAGCGATTTTTGTTATGGGAAAGACAATGGGTTCGCGTCACCGATGACCTCAACATGCTCGTGACGTATTGCGCCGGACAAGCGACGATTATTATAGCGGCCTGTGTACTCTGTGTACAGATTTAAATATTCCAAAAAAATATAGTAATTCTATTGTTTTGAGTTTTCACTTCTGTCGGCAGTCAAGTTGCCCTGTGTCAGTCGCAGATCTTTAACGCAGTTTAGATGTGCTGATCGAGTTCAGTTTCTTTGGTGAAATTAGCCCATATACGGTATAAAATAAAATTTAATATCGGGAACTTAAAACAAATGCTAAACATGGTAAATATCGCGATTATATTTATAAAATAAAATTTCAAAATAGATCTGAATCGAGATAAGAATTGGGTGGAGAGTAGAAAAGGCACATATTTGTCTGTAATTTATTCAACGCCAATATTTTGCGCTCGCTTTGGGCACGTTTTAGTAACAGATCGTTTCGATATTACATGGATGTCGTCCTTCAGAAACCTTATCACTCATGATTTTGGCACAAAAATCGACGTTGGTGTTGCCAAATTTGCATAGCTCGAATTAAATGTTTAAGCTCTATTTCTGCGTGTTCGAACGCTTTTTACGCATCGTAGCCCTATCTAAAGTTCGCCGCCTATATGTAGTATTTTACATCAAAGTACCAACAAAATCCTCCCTCATCCAGAAGTCACCGTTCCATTCTCAAATTTTAATCGGACATTAACCTTTCCTCTCCTGTTAGATCAAGACGCTCCGGCTGGCGACGTCCTACATCTCCTACCTGCTGAAGGTGTTGGAAACGGATGGAGAGCCTGCCGGGGGCTTCAGGGCAGACCTGCATCATACACCGCCTAGAAGACGGACTGTTGAGGGAAATCAGGTGAGCTCTTTGCGTTTTATGGTAGCCTGGTATTTTGGGTGAGAGAGAACTCTTATAAAGAAGCTTCAGATTACGCAAAATACGCGCTTTGGAGGTGGAGTTGTGGACACCCAACCCGACTTTTACAATACAACTTCTTTGGGTTCCATGATTGCCGTACCCGTGAAACTCATTCCGCCTAAACGACGAACTGCCGAGGGAAATCAGGTGAGCTCTTCGCATTCTATGATAGCCTGGTACTTTTGGATGGGAGGGAACTCTTTTAAAGAAACTCGGGTGACTTCTTTGGGTTCATTGAGACGCTCCGGCTGGCTATCTTCTACATCTCGTACCTGCTGATGTGGTTGGAAATGGATGAAGAGCCCGCTGGGGGAGACGGCATCCACCATATCCGTGAAACTCATTCCGCCTAAACAACGGACTATTGAGGGAAATCAGGTGAGCTCTTTGTGTTTTATGATATGCCTGGTACTTTTGGGTGAGAAGGAACTCTTTTATACACGGTGTAAATCACCTCATCACGAAGCTGTCAACCAAGCATTCTGTACATGAAACTAAGTAACTTTACGCAAAAATTATTGCTGGGAAATGACTTTTTTTTTTGGGGGTGTAAAATCATGTTTTGTGGTAGAACTCAATGTAACGCACTCAAAACATTGTGCTGATGGACGGATTGAATAGTACTGGGTTTGTGGAGGTGTTTAAAGTAAAAATATTACATGAAAAACTTGTATTTCAAAAAATACTTGTCAAAAAGTTGGAACTTTGACCCCTAATATCTCCGTAACTAGAAGGTTCCCAGGTATGGTGTAGAACAAAAAAATGATCGCAATGACAGCGAGAACCAGTGCCTTTCGGCTTCGTTAAGAGGTGTTTTACACCCTTTAGAATCTCAGGTGATTTCTTTGGAGATATCGTGGCCATACCGAACCCTGGAACACAAAGGGCTGGATGGGTTTTAGTCAGTACAAGTCTGACACTGCCCATCCGCCCAGAGCGGGAGGGGTCATTTGATGATTTCAAATCGGTAAAAAAAAACAGGTGACTTCTTTGGGTTTTCTTCCACCATACCCGTGAAACTCATTCCGCCTAAACAACGGACTGTCGAGGGAATCAGATGAGCTATTTGCGTTTCATGGACCTGAACAAATCCACAAACTATACTGGTTGGAAGCGACAGTGACGCACATGCCCCTACCACGTATATCTGAACCCAGAACTTTTTACTGAATACGTGTTACTTTAACCGTTTGTGCGTCGGCGACCCTCCACCTTATACAGGCTGTAACGGAAAGGGTATATACTCGTACATACTTAACGGTGTGCTACAGACCATCAAACTGAACATGTTTCTCCATCGGACAAACATCGGAATAGCGAAAAAAATTATCTGCAGCCCCATACAAAATTTCAATACCTATTCGACCTCAATGTATGGGGCAGCTGATATATTTCGCTATTACGATGTTTGTCCGCTGGAGAAACATGTTCAGTTTGATGGTCTGTAGCATACCCTTAAGTATGTATATACCCTTTCCGTTACATCCTGTATACGTCAGAAAACATATTCTAAATTCTAGAAGAGTAAATTCAATGTCATCTTTCTCTTGCCACATCATCTTTTCCATTTCATTATAGATAATCCATATCCATACTTCCATACTAATATTATAAATGCGAAAGTCACTCTGTTTGTTTGTTTGTTACCTTTTCAAGACTAAACGGCTGATCGGATCTTAATGAATTTTGGCAAGAAGATAGATTTCAACCTGAGGAAGGATAATATAGGCTATATATAATCACGCTACGACCAATAGGAGCGGAGTAGTAATGAAAAATGTTGCGAAAACGGAGAGAATGTGACGCAGACGAAGTTGCGCGGGACAGCTAGTAATATTATAAACGCAAAAGTTTGTAAGAATGTATGTTTGTTACTCTTTCACGCCTCAATGGCTGAATGGATTTGGATGAAATTTGGTATGTAGATAGCTTATACCCTGGACACACACATAGGCTACTATTCATCCCGGTCTGCGCGGGTAAAACCGCGGGGCTCAGCTATTTATAAGATAATCTTGATTCTTAAATGCAAACCGCAGAATTATAACATTTTCTGGAACCTACTCTATAAAAACCTACTCGAATACATTTTTATGGGTGTATAATATAATTTCCTGTCATAATGCAGGTTATAAAATGTTTGTATATCTGTTTTGCTGGCATCTGTTTGTTTTAATATACATCTGTGTAAGTAATAAATCAAAAAAATATTGTTGTTTCAAGTTTTGTGAAGAATTTGTGTAGCTTTGATTTCCATTTTTCCGGTTTCTGGAACAACACAATATAACATCAAGCCTGTAAACCCCCAGGGGTTAGGCAGAGGTGTACCTAATAGTATAGCATAGCATACATATAGTATAGCATTTCATCAGTATGTTTCATCATCAGCCTATAATGTTCCCACTGCTGGGACGCAGGCCTCCTCTCTATGAGAGGGAATGGGCTGTAATCCACCACGCGGGCCCAGTGCGGGTTGGTAGATGTCACATGTCTTCGAATTTTTAGTTCTAGGACATGCCGGTTTCCTCACGATGTTTTCCTTCACCGTTTTGAGAGCAGCGGTGATGAAATAAATTACACAGAGTAATGCATCTGTCTGGGTTTGAACCTACGACTTACTGCTCGTAAGCCGGGGCTGCTACCACTGGGCCACCATTGCTCCCTCGCTGCTCCATCAGTATGTTTAAGTCCATGGGACTTATAGGAGCGAGCCTATTGCCATCAACCGAGCACAAATCCAGACTCCGTGGCTGCTACTGATAAATTCCTGATGGAAAAACCCAATAACACATTGCTTGACCTGGGAATCGAACTCAGGAACTCGTGCTCAGCAGTTGCGCATGCGACCCTACTCCAACCAGGCAGTCATAGGACTATAACTTATAACACTAGCTGTGCCCGCGGCTTCGTTCGCGTGGAATTTAACAAAAAAGTTATTTAGTTTATTTTTCGTTAATCATTTTTATTTTAATGTAATTGTTATTTATTTTCCTAAAGTAAAAGTAGCGTCAGTTACTCCTTATTACATCAGCTATCTACCAGTGAAAGTCCCGTCAAAAACGGTCGAGACGTTCCAGAGATTAGCCGGAACAAACAGACAGACAGACAATAAGACAGACAAAAATTGTAAAAAAAAATATTTTGGTACTTTCTGTGCCCGCGACTTCCGTCCGCGTGGACTTAAGAAGTAGTAAAAGTTACTCCTTATTACATCAGCTATCAGCCAGTGAAAGTCTCGTCAAAATCGGTCCAGCCGTTCCAGAGATTAGCCAGAACAAACAGACAGACAAAAATTGTAAAAAATGTTATTTTAGTATATAATGTGCCGTATATACATTCATATGCATGTAGTAAAAAGCGGTCATTTTAATATTATAAACAGACACTTCAATTTTATTTATTTGTATAGATGTATACACGGTGTAAATCACTTCATCACGAAGCCGTCAACCAAGCATTCTGTACATGAAACTAAGTAACTTTACACAAAAATTATTGCTGGGAAACGACTTTTTTTTCGGGGGTGTAATATCATGTTTTGTGGTAGAACTCAATGTAACGCACTCAAAACATTGTGGACGGATTGAATAGTACGGGGGTCGTGGAGGTGTTTAAAGTAAAAATCTTACATTAAAAACTTGTATTTAAAAAAATACTTGTCAAAAACTTGACCCCTAATATCTCCGTAACTAGAAGCCGAAAGCCACTGGTTCTCCCTGTCATTGCGATCATTTTTTTGTTCTACACCATACCTGGGAACCTTCTAGTTACGGAGATATTAGGGGTCAAAGTTCCAACTTTTTGACAGGTATTTTTTTAAATACAAGTTTTTAATGGAAGATTTTTAATTTAAACACCTCCACGACCCCCGTTCTATTCAATCCGTCCATCAGCACAATGTTTTGAGTGCGTTACATTGAGTTCTACCACAAAACATGATTTTACACCCCCCAAAAAAAGTCGTTCCCCAGCAATAATTTTTGCGTAAAGTTACTTAGTTTCATGTACAGAATGCTTGGTTTTTAACGGCTTCGTGATGAGGTGATTTACACCGTGTATACCCAAAGCACCCACTACGCCCAGACTTAAAACATTTAAAAATAAAACCGACATACGCCTGCAGTCGAGTGCAAGCCAGTATTCTCTTGGGAATCGACTGTTATCTACTAACATGTGTAGTTCAAGTGCAGTACTTACTGGCGCCAGTGGCTGGCTCGTGACGCTAGCTAGTGTTGTGTCAGTTGTAGGTAGGTATGTTTTTTTTTTTGTAGTTTCAATCTGTGTTGCAACGTTCGGCAGTGATTAATTCAATTGAGTCACCTCGAGAATTCATCTGCGCAGGTATAACGGTTAAAACTTTATAGCAAAATCAAAATATTTTATTTTACGTATGGGCACTTATAAAACGTCGACAAAAGGTGCACGGTTCGGGTTGGGCGTTTTCTATGGAGAAAAACCGGCAAGAAACTCCATGGTTACTCTTTTAAAATCATTTGGTTTTTCAATATTTGAATGTTACAGCGTTAGTACTTAACGCTTAGTACTGAACGCGATTTTAGGTATCAGCAGGCCGCAGAGGACGCATCGTCTTGACTGTATAATGCGCAGACCGTCACTCGCAGCTAACTTCCGAGCCGCCATGAAGTTTAAACAGAACTAGGTATATCTTTGCGAGTCAAACTTTCCACGATTCTTTCTACAAGCTGCTGTTTTGCATCCTCGTCAACTTCAAGGAGGTAACTAAGCTAATGATTCTCGTCCCGAATCAATAATAAAATGGGTACATAATTATTTTTTTTCTCATTGACGGAAATCGGTAAGTGTGAACCACCCGTGTTTTAAACGCGGGCTGTCTGATTATCGCCCTAAATCGCGCTTCCACACATACAAACAATCTCAAACGTTTGTTCGATAATTTCTTATCCCCTAAACCACGCTATGGGGGTTATTCTGAAATACTGACACACAAAAACAACCAAAAAAATCTGCGTTAATTAATAAAAGCTGTTTTTTTTTGTTTAATTACTTATACAAGGTGTTGTTATGCAACCTCGTCAAATTTCAGGAGGTGGTCAAGAACGACATAAATAATCAATGAAAGTTACGGTACCTAGTTAATTATTAATTAATGCTGATTTTTTTGGTTATTTAAGTTTGTCAGTATTTTAGAATAACCCCCTTAACGTGGTTTAGGCACTAGGAAATTATCGAATAAACGTTTGAGATTGTTTGTATGTGTGTAAGCGAGGTTATAAGGCAAGAACCAGACGGGCCGCGTTTAAAACACGGGTGTCTCTTGCTTACCGATTTCCGTAAAAAAGAAAAAAAATAAAAATTATCTATCCATTTTATTATTGATTCGGGACGAGAATCATTAGCATAGTTACCCCCTTGAGTTTGACGAGGATGCAAAACAACACCTTGTATAATTATTAAAAATTAACTAGGTACCGTAATTTCAATTGATTATTTATGTCTTTTGTGACAACCTCCTGAATTTTGACGAGGATGCAAAACAACATATTTGTGCTTGTATAACTAACTGAAACCTAGTATTTCATCGAATAACGTTATTCTAGAAGCAACTACGTCACTGTTAGATAGATACCAGGTACAGCAATAAATGTATTTACATTGTTTAGTTCTGTATCATCGAGTAATTATGTAGTTCAGCGCGTGGCTGTGTGTGGTACAAGTTTTGAAAGGTAGCGATTTCTTTTTCTTGGTTTATCGCTGGCAAAACGTTGTTGAAAAGTAAACAAAACAGTAAGATTAAACCTGATTTTAATCTTTGCGAGCCCGGATACTGTTTCAGTCCAGCGGACATTAGCAGAGAGAAAAAAAAAACAAACTTCAAACTCAAAATTACATATAAAATGTCAAATAGGCTTACAAGTATTAACATTGTATTCGTTTACAATAGATCCAATTAACACATGGCTCCCAGTAGTGATCTGCAGTGGCCTATTTGGAAAGCTTTCAATCGAATGCGTACCCAAGTAGGCCGCTGCAAATATAATCTGACAAAATGGGGTATTTTTAATTCCTCCAACACCGAGTGCGAGTAGCTCCGGATCAAACTATTCCCCACCTGCTGGAGTGTCCAAGGTGTCCGTTTACCTGCACTCTCGACGATCTAAATAGTGCCTCTGACGCTGCAGTAAATGTGGCTACCTTCTGGGCCCAAACCATATAACAAAGAAGTATCATCGATACGACAAGAATAAGAAGAACGCTCCAAAAATTTTCTACCATCATCAGCCTATCCTTTTCCTAACTATTTTGACGTCTATTTCTAGTCAAGGCAAAGTATAACTTCACTATAATTTATATTTCATCATTTGCATCATCTGCCTAGCCTTTTCCCAAACGATCTTGGGGTCGGCTTCCAGTCTAACCGGATGCCGCTGAGTACCAGTATTTTACATGAAGCGACTGCCTTATCTAACCTCTACAACCCAGTAACTGGGTAATACGATACCCCTTGGTAAGACTGGATGTCAGACTTTTAGCTTCTGACTACTCGTAACGACTGTCAAAGATCTACAAAATATGGCAGCCGGGATCAACGGCTTAACATGCTTTCCGAGGCACGGAGGAAACTCTGTATGTAATTATGGTCACCCATTCTGGGACTGACCTCGGCAAGCACGGCTTAACCTTAAAGATGGACCTGTGCGGCTGTTATTATTTAGCTAGGAGCTCCTCATAATTACTTTATTATTAGGTACTCATTATTTATATTTATAACAATTAAATTTTCTCCCGCCATCATCGCTAACTTAGACCACATCTCATGATAAAATTACATTCCGCCACATGGCCCTTCCATTCGCGAGCTATCAAATAATTTACACCTAAGATAAACAGATGATTTTGAACATTCTGTTTTCACTGGCTTAGATATTTTCGTTGACTTAGATATTGGTTTAATTATTTATTTAAGTTTCACAGTACATTGTTTAATTGATACGAAATCATCAAACGAGCCCTCCCGCTTTGGGCCGAGTGGAAGAGAGTGTCAGACTTGTATTTACTAAAACCCATCGATGTTCCTTCTTAGCCCTTTGTGTTCCAGGGCCACGGTATCTCTTTCAAAAAGTCCCGTAGCCCTGGCAGGTATCGGCCCTCTCAGACCCCTTCCGATTTGCTGACATCTCCTTGAGGCGCGCGTGGAACACGAAAACGCCGTCGGCACGGCCTGTCGTCATAAGGCGGACGGACGGTGACCTAGCCCATTACTCACCGTCCACAGGCCCGCATACAAATCAGCCTTCAATCTGGTAATAATCCGAGCTGCCGGGAAATTCACAGAGCAATTTTCGCTCTCATAGACAGCTGGATTGTGTGCCAGCAGTGGGAAAATCCCATCTCGAGGTAGTCGCGCTTACGATCTATGTAGGAATAGAAAATTACGCCCTCCTTAAATAAATAAATTAATAATCAATTTATTTATCATCAGCCTATAATGTTCACACTGCTGGGACACAGACCTCCTTTCTATGGGAGGGAGTGGGCTGTAATCTACCACGCGGGCCCAGTGCGGGTTGGTAGATGTCACATGTCTTCGAATTATTTGTTCTAGGACATGCCGGTTTCCTCACGATGTTTTCTTTCACCGTTTCTGAGAGCAGCGGTGATGAAATAAATTACACAAAGTAATGCGCCTGCCTGGGTTCAAACCCACGGCTTACTGCTCGTAAGTCGGGGCTGCCACCACTGGGCCACCGCTGCTCTTATTCTTAGTCATTTTATTATCAGGTAACAAAGGCGCATAGGTATAGTAAACTAGCTGTCCCGCGCAACTTCGTCTGCGTCACATTTACCCGTTTTCGCAACATTTTTCATTGCTGCTCCGATCCTATTGGTCGTAGCGTGATGATATATAGCCTATGTCCTTCCTCAGGTTGAAATCTATCTTCTTGCCAAATTTCATTAAGATCCGATCAGCCGTTTAGTCATGAAAAGGTAACAAACAAACTTACTTTCGCATTTATAATATTAGTTGGGATAAAATAATTGACTAATACATAAAGTAAAGGAAAACAAAATAAGAAAGACAATACACGTAGCGTTGATGGCGTCGTGTTTTGCTGCATAACCGTCCTCAGAATCGTCGATATACTACACCATTTTTTTATTTGCGGTGGGTTTGCTATTAACTCTGGTCTAGATCAGAGATGACAGAGACAAAGTCGACGATGGTACGAGCTTACCCAGAAGAAGCCTGTGTGAACAGGCTTCTTCTGGGTAAGCTCGTACCATAAACTAACTTTGAAGAGATTATAGGGTTGTAAGCGTTCGGAAACACAGACACAGGCAGAGAGTTCCACTCCTTTGCTGTGCGCATTATGCAAGACGTTTGAAAACGCTTAGTGCGAATTGGTGGAATAGCAATAAGGTAGGGATGGTAACTTGCAGTGCCTCTAGATGTCCGATGGCAGAAAGACCTTTTGGCCAAAAGTCCTCTTTTAAGGTCTTTAGAATGTGGGTTGGCACTCGCACCACAAAACCTGCTTATTTTAAAACGCTAATCGCCCATACCTTGAACCGGCTCTCTCAATGTAATTACGCTGAACCACATGGCCCGACGAAACAAACGTTATCAATTATTTTACAGCCGGATTGCACTCGGATATACAAGCCGTTTTTATGGAATTTTTCTCAGTAAATCTAATAAGTTGATTCTGTTTTATATTACAAAATCACTTATTTTTTACGGATATTGTAAAAAAATATCTAGGAAAGGTTATTTAAAGTTGGTCTCCTATGTGGGAACATCCACAATTTTTTTTTTGGAAATACTTTTACTTCTTAATTAATTCTAGTTCTTGCCGCATGACTTGTCTTGTCAAATATAAACAAGGATATTTAGCCATGCTGGAAAAAAAAATATACGGTTTTACAAATCTTTTCCAATAGTGGCACATTTTTTTTCTCGGAGTGACATCTGCAATGGATGTCCTCCGCCTTGAAGAGAGCGGAGTATCGGTTAGACTCGAAAACCACACCGGTATTCCCTCGCACACTTGCGTTGGGGCAGTCGAAAACGACTTCCGCTGCCCGGAGCAATATTAAGACATAAAATAACCTAACCTCCTTACTCCATAAAAAAAAAAACAGATACTTTTACAAAATGAGGCCAAACCTGGGCAGAGATTATTCTTCGTTCATCCGGCGTTCTTATAAACAAGACAAGGGAAGTTGTTAAATAATAATATAAACAAATGTCGCGTGCTACAGTAAACAGATACGCAGGTGTAATGAGAGTGTTTTTTTTTATAAAGGGTGTAAAACACCTCTTAACGAAGCCGAGAGGCACTGGTTCTCCCTGTCATTGCGATCATTTTTTTGTTCTATACCATACCTGGGCACCTTCTAGTTACGGAGATATTAGGGGTCAAAGTTCCAACTTTTTGACAAGTATTTTTTTAAATAAAAGTTTTTAATGTAAGATTTTTACTTTAAACACCTCCACGACCCCCGTACTATTCAATCTGTCCATCAGCACAATGTTTTGAGTGCGTTACATTGAGTTCTACCACAAAACATGATTTTACACCCCCCAAAAAAAAAGTTGTTTCCCTGCAATAATTTTTGCGTAAAGTTACTTAGTTTCGTGTACAGAATGCTTGGTTGACGGCTTCGTGATGAGGTGATTTACACCGTGTATACAATATTTTTTGTTGCATATAGTTTTTATATAAGGGGTGTTATTGCCTTTATCCCAATTGTTATTTCATTTGGGTTCCATGCAGCATGTCTTCTTGTTCTATACTTCTCTATTACTCGTCATCTCATGAGACACCTCCTTTCTTGCCATATCATCCTTCACACAGTCCATCCATCGTTTCTTTAGTTTTCCTCTACTCTTATAACCATCCACATTTATACTTAAAACTTTCGTCACGACATTTTCCTCATTCCTCCGCATAACATGCCCATACCACGACAACCGATTACTACACAACTTTTCAGTCACCGGCGCCACTTTCAGACTTCCTCTTATGCAGGTAGGAAGGTACTCATATCTTTGATAAGGGTTTCGTGCAATAATAATTAAAACTTATGAAATAGTTAACAAAATTCGATTCAGGTATTTTTTTAATAGGTAATTTCACGAGGACGAAGGTCGCGAGCAACAGCTGGTAAATGCTAAAAATAGTACTTAAAACTTCCATGCTTTAGACAAAGAGAAATTCGTCTTTGTAGAGTGTCTTCACTATTGCGTTTTTTCAGAAAAAAAAACACAGTTACTTGCAAAAGAATACTTGTAGCTAGGTGCTGTCTTTCAACCCCTACCTGATAAAAAAGTCCCGTTTTCAAGTGACCTAAAGCCAAAAATATAAATAATTTCAAGTAGCAGTCACACAAAAAACTATCACCCAGCTACCGTGAACAGTAAAACTTTTTCTGTATTTTTTTTTATGACCGCGTAAACTGTCATAATCGAAAACACGTGCCAACTACAAAAAGATAGGTTAGTCCGTGAAATTACTTGGCTTATGGGAAAAAAATATTTGAGGAAGATCCTTGTCTATGATCGTATTTTTGTTTTTATTCCGTTACGGCAAAGACTGGGGTGTTTTGTTTTCATTTCAAATGGAACACATATTTCTGAATTATAAAGGACGCATGATCATCTGCCTGCCCTTGATCAATGTTACTTGGGGTCAAAGAGATTTAAAAGACTTAACACAAGCTGTTATTTTGCATCCTCGTCAAATTCAAGGAGGTGACTATGCTACTGATTCTCGTCCCGAATCATTAATAAAATAGTTAGGTATTATTTTTCTTATTAACGTTAATCGGTCAAGTGTGAACCACCCGTGTTTTAAACGCGGCCCGTCTGATCCTTGCCCTATAACCGCGCTTTCATACTTACGAACAATCTCAAACGTTTATTCGATAATTTCTTATTCCCTAAACCACGTAAAGCCCCCATTACGTGGTTTAGGGAATAAGAAATTATCTGAAATTATATTCTAATATATTCTGAAATACTGACAAACTTAAACAACCAAAAAATCAGCGTTTATTAATATTTATCTAGTTACCGTAATTGTAATTTTTTTTACATTCTCTCAACTGTCAACTGTCACAATAAAGGAATAAGGTTGATTGCTAAATTATGGTCGAATTATTCAAAACTCCTTCAGATTAGGACAGGGCGGACGATGTCGCCACTGGCAAAATGATGGCCTATGTGTTTCATCTTAGAATTTCTAAAAGGCTTTTCTCTGTAGCTAAAAGATACTAATAGATAACACTCCCAAGGCGTCCCACACACTTTTTCAAAATAGGTAGTCGACATGTGGAATGTGAGCTCTGCTATCATTGCGCCGATTGTCGTACCGTCCAGTGGTCTTATGGCCAAGAGCCTCAACGAACATCTTTCGAGGCTCTCGCTTGGCGGTGGGATCAAGAGCCAGATTCAAAAGGCAGTACTCCTCGATACGGCCCACATTGTGAGGAGGTTCCTGTCTTTGGAGCCCTAACCACCGGTAGCTTGGACTCTGTTCCTGGTGAATCGAAAATTTGCTGTTTAGGGTCAGCTTTTAGTGATTAAGTAATTAATTCTGCCGGACTAGTTTCTAGCGTCTAGCGTCTGTGTTTGATCAATTTAAACCACGCCATATAATAAACTAGCTGTCCCGCGCGGGACGTGGTTTATTATAAATGCGAATGTAACTCTGTTTGTTTGTTTGTATGTTTGTTTGTTACCTTTTCACGACTAAACGGCTGATCGGATCTTAATGAAATTTGGCAAGAAGATAGATTTAAACCTGAGGAAGGACATAGGCTATAATATATCATCACGCTACGACCAATAGGAGCGGAGCAGCAATGAAAAATGTTGCGATAATGGGGAAAATTTGACGCAGACGAAGTTGCGCGGGACAGCTAGTTACAAATAAAAGAATGGTAAAAATGGTGTACAAAAAAGCCATAACTTTGGATTTTATACTATTTTGGGGTCGGCTTCCAGTCTAAACGGATGCAGCTGAATACCAGCATTTTATATGGAGCGACCATATCTGACCACTAAAACCCAGTTACTGCGTAAATGATACACCTAGCTTGGTCATCATCATTCTCTTGCCGTTATCTCAATTTATTTGGGGTCGGTGCAGCATGTATTCTTCGATACCTCTCCATTACGTGTCATCTCATCAGACACCTCCTTTCTTGCCATATCATCCTTCACACAGTCTATCCATCGTTTCTTTGGTCTTCCTCTACTCTTATACCCATGCACATTCATACTCAAAACTTTCCTCACGACATTTTCCTCATTCCTTCGCATCACATGTGCATACCAAGCCAACGGATTACCACACACAAATGATACCCCTTGGCCCTTGGTATAATACATTTTTAATAATTTTTTTAGGGATGTGAAATTCAATATGGTTAACTTCGAACTGAAGAACAGACCCGACTAAAAAATGTATTTAGATTTTTAAGACTCTATAGGTAGAATTTTATTTTTACCTACATAGTGACATATTCGCAATGGCGAAAATACTCTTTCAATAAATATTTAAAAAAAAAAATAGTGCGTGGAGTCCCTCCGCGCGGAAGAAGTGAAACTTCGTAATACTACACGCATGCGTTCGCGTTCACTCTCGTTATTAGTGAGCTTCTAGATAATATTTTGTTGGTTTCTTGTTGTATTATTTTTATTACATAATTATTACATAAGTTTATCGGAGGTTATTCTATCGAGGAGGTTACACTCATGGAAATTGAGCGAAGGCTGGTTACACCGAAGAGTCGAGTTCATGACTTTTTGCACGCCATTTTGCGTACCTAGTAGAACAACGTAGTCACAAATCTTGTAATACTGCCATCTCTTAGTGAATTTTAGAAAATATTCCTCCTTCATGGTAGCGTTAAACATGTTGGAAGTCGCGAAGTTTCACTTCAAAAACAAATGACCCCTCCCGCTCAGGGCGGAGTGGAAAAGAGTGTCAGACTTGTACCGAATAAAACCTATCCATATTCCTTCTTAGCCCTTTGTGTTCCAGGGCCACGGTATCTCATCCAGGGCCACGGTATCTCTTGGTATAATACCTAAAAGACGGTTTATTAATCTTACTGTTCTCTTTGTTACAGCAGAGCGCAACAGCCGAGAAAAGAAGCAAAGGTCGGACTGGCTGGCCACAACACGTTTGGGCGTTAGAACTTAAAAGCGAACAGAATCTACAGACTTAAATTATTATATGCATTTCTAGTAGAATAGGGCCTCGCCCTTATAGCGGTTAATAAACTATCTATTGAGTAATAGTGCTGTATAGTTAATTTGCAACTTGAACGACATTGTCAAGAAGGCGCTGCTGGTAATAATTTCTGAATTTGTTTTAGAAAAACAAGATGGCGACGTCAGTTCTTCCGATTATAGTCATTTGCCAAAAGAAGCATACAGCATTACTCATATTTAACTTGCGGAAAATAAATATGTAAATACTTATAAATATGCAATAAAGAGAGCAGCGGTGGCCCAGTGGTGGCAGCCCCGACTTACGAGCCGCAAGCCGTAGGTTCGAACCCAGGCAGGCGCATTACTTTGTGTACCTAATTTATTTAATCACCGCTGCCCTCAAAAACGGTGAAGGAAAACACATCGACATCTACCAACCCGCACTAGGCCCGCGTCGTGGATTACAGCCCACTCCCTCTCATAGAGGAGGCCTGTGTCCAGCAGTGGGAACATTATAGGATGATGATGAAGCAATATAATTATAGGACTCTTTTCATTAAAAGCTAGTGCAATTAGGCCCCTACGCTCCCATTTTTATGATTTATTTATCTTATTGTTAAGGTTCGAAGTGATAATTATACCTTGATAACAAGAAAAATCATTATCAACGTTACTTCACGTAAACTTAATTTTAAACCAAATATGAAACCGGATAATCTTTCAAATTAAATCAAATAATTTATTTCAGATTGAGATAGCTTTATTTGCTCAAACATGTGTGTACATACAATTATTAAAAAAATAATGCTTGCAAGGTTTTATAGGTACATAGAGTTGAAAGTTGAGTAAAAAACAATACAAACGTCATTATCAAAATTATTATTACTTTTAATAACATTTTAGATTAAATTAATATTTACATGAACATGTCATTAAAAAAAACCCTTAAAAATTCATTGACTTAATTTATTTGCAAACTGGGTTAATTTGTACAAATTATTTTATTATTCGGTATATCCTCCAGATTCTACCGTCACATGGGCATGCAAATAATATAAAATTCACAAATTTAATAGTAATTGTATAAAATTGACACACCGGAAAAAATTAAATTTCAAATAAAAAAAAAACACACAAAAAAAATGTCAGACTAATTAAATAACAGTAGTCAAATTTTAACAGTGATATAAATAGAAATTATAAAGTATGTCAATCAGGAAAAAAAAGTGTCAGAATAGTAACATTTATGTCAATCATAATAATAGTTGGTCAATCAGTGCAGAGATTTATCATTAAGGAAGTCGTCAATTGTGTAATAACTTTTCTCTTCTCCATTCCGCTTTATTCTTCTTTTCTGTTTTCGCTGTACATGTTTATTTATTTATTTAACTTCATGAGTGGTACATAGGCGGATTTAATGCTACGAGGCATTCTGTACCAGTCAACCATTGGCTTAAAAATGATAACATTGCGATAGGGTACAAAATAATAATTATCTAAAAATACGTAATTAAATGTGTAATCATAAAACATCAATTGAAAAGAAAATGTCACTGCTTTGAAAATAAAGAGCTAATTTAAAAGTCTTAGAGGGACCTCGCGCACTACGCGAGATCTTTCCTTCGATGTAAGTGTTCTATAAAGAAAGATCTCGCGTAGTTCCTAAGTAGGTAAAGTTATTTTATTAATATACTAGCTGCTGTCCGCGACTTCGTTCGCGTGAAAATTTTGATGTGTTTTTCAGGGATAAATCATACATGTAACCCTTCTTTGGAATCATTCTGTCTATTGCTGAAAACTGCATCTAAATCCGTTGCGTAGTTTAAAAAAATATGTAAGCTTACAGACGGCGAGAAGCGACTTTGTTTTATACTATGTAAAGATATTTAGTTATACAAGGTGTTGTTTTGCATCCTCGTCAAAATTCAAGGGGATATCACAAAAGACATAAATGATCAATTAAAATTACGGTACCTAGTTAAATATTAATAAACGCTGATTTTTTTGGTTGTTTAAGTTTGTCAGAATTTCAGAATAACCCCCTCGTGGTTTAGGGAATAAGAAATTATCGAATAAACGTTTGAGATTGTTTGTATGTATGAAAGCGTGGTTATAGGGCGAGGAACAGACGTGCCGCGTTTAAAACACGGGTGGTTCACACTTATCGATTTCATAAATAAGAAAAAAAAATACCAACCCATTTTATTATTGATTCGAGACTAGTATTATCATTAGCATAGTCCTTGAATTTGACGAGGGTGCAAAACAACGTCTTGCATGCTTACTTATTACTGTAAGATACAATGTACTTAATAATAAAGAACTGTACCAAAGACTACTACCTAATATATTCTATGTAAATATTCTTTTTTTTTTTTTGTTTTTTTTTTTTTTATTATTCCTCTCCTTCATTCTCTCGTTGCCTGTCCGTTCTCTAGCAGTACCAAACGTGACCACTAAGCATGTAGTCCTGAGTTCGATACCCGGGACGAGCACGGTGTTATTGGGTTTTTCTATCAGGAATTTTGCAGTAGCAGCCACGGAGTGTGGATTTATGCCCGGTTGATGGCAAAAGGCTCGCATATTACATCAGACTTGAAACGTGATTGGCGAAATTTAGGTGTACTATTAAGTATACCCTGCCTAACCCTTCTTTTACTCACCCAAACAACCAGACCCGGAACAACTATCTCTAGGCCATACAAATATTTGTTCCGTGCGGGGATTGAACCCGCGACACGCAGCGCAGCAGTCGATCGCTCAGCCACTGCGCTAACCGTGTCGTTTATTTCTTCATTAACCGAGAATTTCGCTATACACCGTGTAAATCACCTCATCACGAAGCCGTCAACCAAGCATTCTGTACATGAAACTAAGTAACTTTACGCAAAAAATATTGCTGGAAAACGACTTTTTTTGAGGGGGTGTAAAACTATGTAACGCACTCAAAACATTGTGCTGATGGACGGGTTGAATAGTACGGGGGTCGTGGAGGTGTTTAAAGTAAAAATCTTACATTAAAAACTTGTATTTAAAAAAAATACTTGTCAAAAAGTTGTAACTTTGACCCCTAATATCTCTGTAACTAGAAGGTTCCCAGGTATGGTGTAGAACAAAAAAATGATCGCAAAGACAGGGAGAACCAGTGCCTTTCGGCTTCGTTAAGAGGTGTTTTACACCCTTTATAGTTTTTATATAAGGGGTGTAAATCACCTCATCACGAAGCCGTCAACCAAGCATTCTGTACATGAAACTAAGTAACTTTACGCAAAAATTATTGCTGGGAAACAATTTTTTTTTTGGGGGTGTAAAATCATGTTTTGTGGTAGAACTCAATGTAACTCACTCAAAACACTGTGCTGATGGACGGATTGAATAGCACGGGGGTCGTGGAGGTGTTTAAAGTAAAAATCTTACATTAAAAACTTGTATTAAAAAAAAAAACTTGTCAAAAAGTTGGAACTTTGACCCCTAATATCTCTGTAACTAGAAGGTTCCCAGGTATGGTGTAGAACAAAAAAATGATCGCAATGACAGGGAGAACCAGTGCCTTTCGGCTTCGTTAAGGGGTGTTTTACACCCTTTATAACAACAGCCACACGGGACGATATCCATGTTAAAGCAACGTTTGCCGAGATCAGTACGTGGATGGATGCCCAGCTGTTAAAATCGCAAGTTTCCTTGAGACAGCTGTTTGCGCTAGAGGTCATTGGGAAATCTATGCCACTTCCAGGTAATCAGAACTCAGATAATCTCTCATCAGTCTTACCAAGGGGTATCGTATTACACAGTAGGTACTAACTGGGTTGTGGAGGTCAGATAGGCAGTCACTTCATATTGTGAAATACTGATATCCATTATAGAGAGCTACACAATAAACTACAGAAAATTGTTGTGAGTCTGGCTATTTGTTATTTCAGATCTATACTTTTAATATTATAAAGCTGAAGAGCTTGTTTGTTTGCTTGAACGCGCTAATCGCAGGAACTACTGATCCGATTTGAAAATTTCTCTCAGTGTTAGATAGCCCATTTATCGAGGAAGGCTATAGGCTATACAAGGTGTTGTTTTGCATCCTCGTCAAATTCAAGGAGGTAACTATGTTAATGATTCTCGTCCCGAATCAATAATAAAATGGGTAGGTAATTTTTCTTTGTTTTCTTTTTTACTGAAATCGGTAAGTGTGAACCACCCGTGTTTTAAACACAGCCCGTCAGGTTCTTGCCTTATAGGTAACCTCGCTTACACACATACAAACAATCTCAAACGTTTATTTCATAATTTCTTAGTCCCTAAACCATGTTAAAGGGGCTATTCTGAAATACTGACAAACTTAAACAACCAATAAAATCAGCGTTTATTAATAATTAACTAGGTACCGTAATTTTAATTGATTATTTATGTCTTTCGTGACCACCCCCTGAAATTTGACGAGGTTGCAAAACAACACCTTGTATATCATCACGCTACAACCAATAGGAGCGGAGCAGCAATGCAAAATGTTGCGAAAACGGAGGAAAATGTGACGCAGATGAAGATGCGCAGGACAACTAGTTGTTTTAATAAGTCTAGATAGAGGAGGTTTGGAAGGAGGAAGGGGAGGCCTTTGCCCAGCAATGGGGCACTTGACAGTTTATTTAAATTTATATAGAGTGCAAACGGACCATTCCCAAAACTGTCAACCAAGGATTCTGAAAGTCCAACTAAGTAACGCTGCGCAAAAATAATTACAGGGGAACGACTTTGTTTTAGATTTTAGATGATCAATCACGTTTTACGGTAGATCTCAATGTAGCGCACTCAAAACATTGTGCTGATGGATGCATTGAATAGTAGAGGGGTCGTAATTTATAATAACCTTTGTGGGAACTATATTTTTGAGCCGTTTGGGGTTGAAACTCTGGGATCGTGGGGTCCGAGTGCTCAGAGACTTTTTAATGAAATTTCGAAACGCTTAGTTGACGCTTCCCGTGACCCAAGAGCTGGCTTTTACTTTGGCCAGAGGCTAAGTATTGCCATACAACGTGGCAATGCTGTCAGTCTCTTGGCCACATTACCAGCTGATAGCGTTGAGGAGGGGTTTTTTGACGCACGTTTATTGTTTATTAGTTATTTAATTTATTAGTTTGTTAATCATTGTAATGTATATTGTAGTAATTTAATTTAAAACCCATTAACTTATAAAAGTAAAGTTTTAACATTAAAACCCTTGAGAGCGTTTATACCTTACCGCTTTTATTTATTTATTTATTAAAACTTTATGCACAAGTATAAAACACTGTACAAAGGCGGACTTAATGCCGTAGGCATTTTCTACCAGTCTACCTTAGGGTGATGCAGAGAGAAAACATAGTAGGTGCAGTATAACAGATGGTTAGAAAACATTTACAAAAATAATACATATATATATATATATATCCAAGAAGTAAAGAGAGAGACAAACTAACAACAATTTAATTATGAATTATGCTTTTCGTACAAACTTTCAAGTCGTTATTTTCCGAAATGACTGAACCGATTTAAATGAAACTTTATACGCATAAGCAGGATACATAGATCTAAAAAGTTACTTAAAAAAACATTTTCAAAATGTGTTTTAAAAAAAGAGATAATTGGAATTTTTTTGTTTCTATATAATCGGTCTAATTTAACTGTAATACTATTTTTCGAAAATGTTTTTAGTAACTTTTTAGATCTGTGTATCCTGCTTATGTGTACGAAGTTTCATTTAAATCAATTCAGTCATTTCGGAAAATAACGACTTGAAAGTTTGTATGAAAAGCGGTAAGATCTATACGCTCGTAACCTACTTAAAAAAACCTTGTGAAAAATGGAATTCTGGCCCCCGGTATCCCTGTAAGTTGAGGGTTCGCAGGTATGATCTAGAACAAAAAAAATATCGCAATGCCGGGGAGGACAGGTGCCTTTCCGCTTTCATTCAAACTTTCAAGTCTTTATTTTCCGAAATGACGTTTTAAAGCAGCTTACTCTTATTCACGTGTGGGAAAGAGACGGAGCTATACAGGATGTCTAGCGCCATCTCTTTCCCACTGTGGAAAAAGGAGTAAAACAATAATGTTTTAAGACGTCATGGTGGGCCACCTGGTAATTACTTACATTTGCAACCATAGACTAAAGAGGCAGCCAACAACTTTTTTAATAAAGTGAAAAAAAAAAGCACCTGTAAGTATCTCTCCATCTCATGGATGTACAAGTAAACCTGTCTATAAATAGGAAGTATATAAGGTATCTATATATATGTGTAGCAGTTTATACTTTGCATCCGCCGATGGGCCATGTGGCTTCAACCGGCACGTGCGCTTAGGGTGAGTATGTTTGATGGAGACTTTGGGACAGTCCACGTACTTATAAGCAGTTGAGGGGACAACCCAGTAACTGGGTAATACGATACCCATTGGTAAGACTGGATGTCAGAATTTTGGCTTCTGACTATTAGTAACGACTGTAAAAGATCTACAAATGACAGCCGGGACCAATGGCTTAACGTCATTTCCGAGGCACGGAGGAAACTCGGTATGTAATTATGGTCACCAACCTCGGCAAGCACGGCTTAACCTTAATGAACGACCCGTGCGGCTGTTATTATTCAGTCACGAGCTACTCTGCCGCCTTTTCTTTACACATGGTCACCCTAAAACCAGAAATACATGTAATTTGTTTTATAGACTACACAAATTGATATAAACAGCTTCTTTGATGTGCAACCGAACTATTAGCGAAAACAGAGCATCTAAATATAGTAGTGAAGTTTCTGGAATTTCAAGCGAACTTTAAGCGTGGTAACTCCAAGGTGTTGTTTTGCATCCTCGTCAAAATTCAACAGGTTGTCACAAAAGACATGAATAATCAATTAAAATTACGGTACCTAATTAATTATTAAAAAACGCTGATTTTTTCTGTTGTTTATGTTTTTCAGTATATTAGAATAACACCCTTCACGTTTAGGGCATAAGAAATTATCGCATAAACGTTTGAGATTGTTTGTATGTGTGAAAGCGCGGTTATAGGGCGAGAATCAGTCGGGCCGCGTTTAAAACACGGGTGATCACACTTACCGATTTCCGTAAATAAGAAAAAAACAAAAAAAATCTAACCGTTTTATTATTGATTCGGGACGAGAATCATTAAGTTACCTCCTTGAATTTGACGAGGATGCAAAACAACATCTTGTAAGTATAATCAATTAATAATTTTAAATGTTTGGAAAATTATGCTGAAGTAAGTTAGATAGACTCGAAGTAAAGAATTAATTTAACTAAATCAAATCAAAATCATTTATTTCAAGTAGACCAGTTACAGGCACTTTTGAATAGTCGAAGAACAATAAAAATGAAGCTACAGTCCCAGTCACAAGACATAATAACTGTGAAAGTACTGTAGTTGCCCATTCCAAAGCGTATCTCTATATGGAGAAGAATGGGCAAGAAACTCCATGGACACTCTTTTAAATCAAAATACGTAACAAAACCTTGGTTACATCATTCATTTTGAGATGGTATATATTATGTGAGAACGATGTAGCAAGACGTGCACGTTAAAAGTGTCCATAGTGAAAACAAAAAGAACAATTAAAATATAAAATAATTAGTTCGAAATGAGAGCTGTGGCACTTTTCCATCTTCTTGGAAAGAAGCCCAAATTACCCCTCTCCCAAAAAAGAGCAATCCTGTTGTTTGCTGTTCGGACGATATAAGATTAGGTATGGAGAATGGGAATCTGACGGTACTTTCCTTATTAGACTTCAGTAACGCTTTTAATACCGTCGATTTTGATATCTTACTCGGTATACTCTGCTCTCTTAACATATCTCCAATGGCAATTGATTGGTTCCGTAGTTACCTGTGTGACCGCCGACAGCGTATTTGCATTGAAGGTACGTCATCTTCATGGTGCAATACCTCTGCCAGCGTACCACAGGGGGGCGTTCTATCTCCTCTTCTTTTCGCCATATTTATAAATTCTATTTCTAATGAACTTCTCTCATCTTACCACCTTTATGCTAACAACCTGCAAATTTATTTACAGGCTCCCGTAGATGAATTTTCTGATGCAGTGAATTTGGTTAATAAGGATTTGGCACGTATTTCTGAATGGAGTTTGGCTCATGGTTTGAAGGTTAACCCTGCGAAGACTCAAGACATTGTTGTCGGCAGCCCTAGGTTGCGTTCAAAAATTGATTGAACGAAACTTCCCCACATTGTTTTAGATGGTGCCACAATTCCATATAGCGATTCGGTAAAAGACCTGGGCATTTACACTGACAAAGACTTGTCCTGGGGTCCACAAATGCAAGAAGTGGGTCGTAAACTGTTTGCGTCTGCGGGGTCTTTACGCAGATTGCGCAATTTCCTCCCAACTGTCACTAAAACTGCGCTTGCTCAATCTCTTCTTCTCCCAATCCTCGACTATGCTGATGCCTGTTATACAGATCTCACTGTATCGGGTATGCCTTGGTCGTCATGTAGTTGAAAATAAATGATGGCACTGCATAATATTCGTAAATACCTAGAAAAAACTTAAAACTCAAATGCATGACATGTTTTTAACTTAAATAAACACAATCCTAGAAACGGGTGGCGTCAGCAATTACAGATTAAATTTTATTTTAATGTGAAAATGAAAAATGTCTGCCTTTTAAGATGTAACTATTTTATTATGAACATAATCTTAAAATATAATTGTAAACAGTTCTGTGCTTAAAAGACAAAAAGGAAGAATACATATTTATTTAGCACATGCCACAAGTGATACACACACGATAAAAACAAAGTAAAAATCTTAAATCTAAACAGAAAATAAAAAGATACTATTGTGTATCCCACGGCTGCGCCAAATAGGCCCAGCACTGCCGAGCAGCTAGTGCCCGACGCTGGTTTTCATCTAGACCTGAGAGATAGTGACGAGACGGACGTAAAACAGTTTTGTACTTTGCAGTTGTTATTTTGTGTATGGTAACTATATACATATAAAAATACATTGTAATTAATATCGTGAAAGGGTGTAAGATTGAATAAACAACAACAAAAAAAAAAGGAATGAGACGAACGTTCCCAGACTTCTAAGCGCACAATATTTAATTAATCCGGGCACTTCGTCGCTCGAGATGGTGCAAGCCGAGAGCTACGGACTAGCAGTAAAATTGAGACGGAAAGTTTTTTTGTTTAGTTTTTTGGCTTAGGTAAATATAATTTTAATTCTAATATGTTTTTATAGAAAAACATCGTTGGTCTCATCACTTAGACACGTAGAGTTATCCTTTTCATTTCTTAGGTATTGTAAAGCGATAGATGGCGCTCGAGAGAAGACATGAAGTTGACTACTGTGAAGTTAGGAACGCGCGGGCCGCTCGGCTAGCTCGATTATTTCACCGAGGCTCGCAGGCACTTTTTCTGGCAGACACCGACGGCTTAGGACCTACCTAACATTTTATTGTACTGCATAAGTGTATTTTTAAATAAATATTTTCTACATATTTTCCATTGTTTTTCTGAGTTCTTATAGTATAATATCAGCCCTTTTGTCCTCGTTACGGATATTATAATTCATTTCGTCAGCCGCGAAGCTCATATTATTATCAAAGTCCGTACCTCGTCCACGATTTTTTTTTAATGTCAAAACTATGATATTTCATATTGCCACTTTCTTCCTGCGCTTCATATTCTTCTCTCTTCTCCGTTCCTGCAAAATCACGCTTTGTTGAAGAGCGTAAAATCTAACACCTTCTTTCGTGTCTTCATCTGCTCTTTGATGTTTTTATTTTTTTATTTATTAGGGTACACCAACAGCAATACATACAATTTATTACAGAAAACAATAAAATTTAAATAAAAGTGCTGGTATGTCCTATTATAGGTATACACAGCATTCACCATAGTGACAACAGCATAAAATTTTAGAATATTAGTAAAAAACATCTTACAATCTGAATATAATATAAATTTTACTTAAATCTATAAAGGTAATATGGATTATGATGACATAAATATTATAGATGTGACTGTGATTTTTCAACTATCGACTCTGTCAGGACAAAACGCTGCAAACCGGGTTACATCGTTTTGTGGGAATACAACTTAAAATAATCTACGCGATGTTAGCTTGGTACGGGTTCAATCTACAGTTCAATAACGGTTTACAGTAACAAAATAACTCAATATTAAACTTCACTGTAACCCGAAATTCGGAAAAATGTTTTGGCTAAACGCTGTAATCTAGCTAGATTGCAGCGTTTTACCGTGATAGGTAGAAGGTTGCGGCGCGCGAGTAAGTCTACTATCTATAATATCTTTAATACATGTATTTTTACTTCTGGTATGAGTCAATTTAAACGGATATCCCTAAAGGATTAAATTTGGTAACGAGTCAAAGATGTAAACATTTATACTCGTTTTTTCGAAAATTGACGTTTTACATATTGCAGTGTTTTGTCCTGACAAAGTCGCTATACTTTTTCTTCCGCTGACAGTCCTACAACTGCGATCGCTTCCAACTCTTAAACTGTAACAGTCTCGTTTAATTATTTTCTTTTCGGAAACATGTTTGATGTTTGAAGTGCTGCTGATGAGATAAAAATGTGTTTTGACATTGGCACAGCTACATTTGACTCTTATCTCGTTGGTAGGACAATATGTATTGCAAGTATGTCCACCTAAATTTGTCGTATTAGCCAACCAATACTATTCGATCCACGTCCACAGCCGCTTGGAGCTGTTCCATTACCGCTTCCTCTTGCAGTTGTATTGCCACTGCCGTGACCTAAACAGATGGTAGTGTCAGTGCTGTTACTGGCACAAGAGCAATTTCTATTCGTATTATTACTGGTACAAGAGCAATTTCTATTCGTATTATTACTGGTACAAGAGTGGTAAATTTGTCGTATTAGCCAACCAATACTATTCGATCTACGTCCACAGCCGCTTGGAGCTGTTCCATTACCGCTTTCTCTTGCAGTTGTATTGCCACTGCCGTGACCTGAACAGATGGTAGTGTCAGTGCTGTTACTGGCACAAGAGCAATTTCTATTCGTATTATTACTGGTACAAGAGCAATTTCTATTCGTATTATTACTGGTACAAGAGCAATTTCTATTCGTACAAGAAGCATTGCAAGTGATGTTTCCTTGTTAACTTGCAGTATTGTTACCGTGGTCTGAATAGATGGATGTTTCAGTGCCATTGTTGAAACTAGAATTATCTCCACTTTCGATTGAGATTGTTTCATTGAGCCCTACAAGGGAAGTAGTATCGAAACATGAGCAATCTTGGCTAGTCCCGTTATATTCGACAGATTGCGACTCATAACTCTCTGAATATTCCTTGGTACTAGACGTTTCGTAACTATCATATTCCTCGTAAGTAGAACTTTGCTCAGTTTTATTATTTGTATTATTCACATCGTTAGGTCCTTCATGGCTCTCTGCATGTTCTGCAGTTTCAAGGCCAATGCTGGTACGAGACACACCTGCGACCGTGCTAGAGGAGCTACCGGTGCTGTATCCTGATGTAATTGAAGATTTGTTGATATCGCCTGAAGAAGTGGCAGTTGTAGTACTAGTGCTGGTACTAGAATTAGTTCCGACCGTGGAAGAAGTGCTGCCAGTGTTGTTTCCTGGTGCAGTTAAAGCGTTGTTGACATCGCCTGAAGGGCTAGCAATTGTCGTACCATTGTTGGTACCAGAGTCACTTCTGACCGTGGCAGTTATCGTGGCATTGCTGCTACTAGAGTCACTTTTAGCCGTACTAGAAGTGTTGCCGGTGCTGTTTCCTGGTGAAGTCGAAGCATTGTTAACATCACCTGAAGGAGTGGCAGTTATCGTGGCATTGCTGCGACTAGAGTCACTTTTAGCCGTACTAGAAGTGTTGCCGGTGCTGTTTCCTAGTGAAGTTGAAGCATAAGTCAACTCGTTAAAGTGAGACTCAATGCTCTCTTCATCTCCATCACTATCCGAGCTGGTTTCATCTGAATAGTCACTACTAGAATCGTGATAGCCATATGAGAAAGAATTAGAAACATCATCTGAATAATCACTACTAGAATCGTCATCGCCATATAAGAAAGAATTATTAACATTATCTGAATAGTCACTACTGTCGTCATCACCATATGAGAAAGAATTATTGACATAATCTAAAGAAGCAGCAGTTGTCGTACCATTGCTGGTACCAGAGTCACTGCTCACCGTGCCTGAAGTGTTGCCGGTGCTGTTTCCTGGTGTTGTTAAAGTATAAGTATCCTCGCTAAACTGTGACTCAATGCTCTCTTCATCTCCATCACTATCCGAGCTGGTCTCATATGAATAGTCACTACTAGAATCGTAATCGCCATATGAAAAAGAATTAGAAACATTATCAGAATAGTCACTACTGGAATCGTCATCGCCATTTAAAAAAGAATTATTG
Organism: Cerastis leucographa; assembly: GCA_963082945.1. Lineage (NCBI taxonomy): Eukaryota > Metazoa > Arthropoda > Insecta > Lepidoptera > Noctuidae > Cerastis > Cerastis leucographa. The sequence continues at coordinate 3,886,317 of OY720376.1, forward strand.
AAATTATCTGGAGAAGTGGCAGTTGCCGTACTATTGCTAGAACCATAGTCACTTTCGACCGTGCTGGAAGTGTTGCCAATGCTGTTTTCCGGTAATTGTGAAGTATTGATGAAATCAACTAAAGGGATGGCAGTTGTCTGACCATTGCTGGTACTAGAATCACTCTCGAGCATGCTTGTAGTTCTGCTAGTGCTGTTATCTGGTGTAGTCGAAGCATTGTGAACATCGCCTAAAAGGGTGGTAGTTGCCATCCTACTGCTGGTACTAGAGTCACTTTCGACCGTGCTAGAAATAATTGCAGTGCTGTTTTCTGGAGTAGTAGACACATTTCTGGCATCAACTGAAAGGGTGGCAGTTGTCGGACCATTGCTGGTACTAGAGTCACTCGCGAGCATGCTTGAAGTGCTTCCAGTGCTATTTTCTGGTGTAGTCGAAGCATTGTGGACATCGTCTAAAATGGTGGCAGTTGTCATACTACTGCTGGTACTTGAGTCGCTTCCGACTGTGCTAGAAATGTTGCCACTGCTGTTATCTGGTGTCGTTGAAACATGGCTGGCATCCACTGATGAAGTGGCAGTTGTCGGACCATTGCTAGTACTAGTGTCACTGACGAGCATGCTTGAAGTGCTGTTTCCTAGTGTAGTTGAAGCATTGTAGACGTTGCCTATTGGGGTGGCACTTGCCATACTACTGCTGGTAGTAGAGTCACTTCCAACCGTGCTAGATATGTTGCCAGTGCTGTTTTCTGGTGTAGTAGAAACATTGCTGGCATCAACTGAAGGGGTGGCACTTGTCGGATCATTGCTGGTACTAGAGTCACTGACAGGCATGCTAGAAGTGCTGGCGGTGCTGTTTCCTGTTGTAAATGAAGTGCTGTTTTCTGGTGTTGTAGAAACATTGCTGGCATCAACTGAAGGGGTGGCATTTGTCATACTACTGGTGGTACTAGAGTCACTTTCGACCGTGCTTGAAATGTTGCCAATGCTATTATTTGGTGTCGTTGACACATTGCTGGCATCAACTGAAGGGGTAGCAGTTGTCGGATCATTGCTGGTACTAGATTCACTGACAAGCATGCTTGAAGTGCTGGCAGTGCTGTTTCCTGTCGTAAATGAAGTGCTGTTATCTGGTGTCGTTGAAACATTGCTGGCATCAACTGAAGGGGTAGCAGTTGTCGGATCATTGATATTACTAGTGTAACTAACAAGCATGCTTGAAGTGCTGAATCCTAGCGTAGTTGAAACATTGTTCATATCCTCTATTGTGGTGGCAGTAGTCATACTACTGCTGGTACTAGAGTCACTTCCAACCATGCTTGAAATGTTGCCACTGCTGTTATCTGCTGTTGTAGAAACATTGCTGGCATCAACTGAAGGGTTGGCAATTGTAGGAACATTGCTAGTACTAGAGTCACTGACAAGCATGCTTAAAGTGCTGGCAGTGCTGTTTCCTGTCGTAAATGAAGTGCTGTTTTCTGGTGTTGTAGAAACATTGCTGGCATCAACTGAAGGGGTGGCAGTTGTCGGATCATTGCTAGTACTAGAGTCACTGACAAGCATGCTTGAAGTGCTGGCAGTGCTGTTTCCTGTTGTAAATGAAGTGCTGTTTTCTGGTGTAGTAGAAACATTGCTAGCATCAACTGAAGGGGTGGCAGTTGTCGGATCATTGCTGGTCGGATCATTGCTGGTACTAGAGTCACTGACAAGCATGCTTGAAGTGCTGGCAGTGCTGTTTCCTGTTGTAAATGAAGTGCTGTTTTCTGGTGTGATTGAAACATGGCTGGCTTCCACAGATGGACTGGCAATTGTCATACTAATGCTTGTACTTGAGTCACTTCCAACCGTGCTTGAAGCATTGTTGACATCGTCTATTGGGGTGGCAGTTGTCATATTACTGCTAGTAATAGAGTCAGTTCCTCCCGTGCTAGAAATTATTTCCGTGTTGTTTTCTAGTGTAGTCGAAACATTGCTGGCATCAACTGAAGGGGTGGCAGTTGTCGGATCATTGCTGGTCGGATCATTGCTGGTACTAGAGTCACTGACAAGCATACTTGAAGTGCTGGCAGTGCTGTTTCCTGTCGTAAATGAAGTGCTGTTTTCTGGTGTTGTAGAAACATTGCTGGCACCAACTGAAGGGGTGGCAGTTGTCATACTACTGCTGGTACTAGAGTCACTTCCAACCGTGCTTGAAATGTTGACACCGCTGTTATCTGGTGTCGTTGAAACATTGCTGGCATCAACTGAAGGGTTGGCAATTGTCGGAACATTGCTAGTACTAGAGTCACTGACAAGCATGCTTGAAGTGCTGGCAGTGCTGTTTCCTGTTGTAAATGAAGTGCTGTTTTCTGGTGTAGTAGAAACATTGCTAGCATCAACTGAAGGGGTGGCAGTTGTCGGATCATTGCTGGTCGGATCATTGCTGGTACTAGAGTCACTGACAAGCATGCTTGAAGTGCTGGCAGTGCTGTTTCCTGTTGTAAATGAAGTGCTGTTTTCTGGTGTAGTTGAAACATTGCTGGCATCAACTGAAAAGGTGGCAATTGTCGGATCATTGCTAGTACTAGAGTCACTGACAAGCATGCTTGAAGTGCTGGCAGTGCTGTTTCCTGTTGTAAATGAAGTGCTGTTTTCTGGTGTAGTAGAAACATTGCTGGCATCAACTGAAGGGGTGGCAGTTTTCGGATCATTGCTAATCGGATCATTGCTGGTACTAGAGTCACTGACAAGCATGCTTGAAGTGCTGGCAGTGCTGTTTCCTGTCGTAAATGAAGTGCTGTTTTCTGGTGTTGTAGTAACATTGCTGGCACCAACTAAAGGGGTGGCAGTTGTCATACTACTGCTGGTACTAGAGTCACTTTCGACCGTGCTTGAAATGTTGCCACTGCTATTATCTGGTGTCGTTGAAACATTGCTGGCATCAACTGAAGGGGTAGCAGTTGTAGGATCATTGCTGGTACTAGAGTCACTGACAAGCATGCTCGAAGTGCTGGCAGTGCTGTTTCCTGTCGTAAATGAAGTGCTGTTTTCTGGTGTTGAAGAAACATTGCTGGTATCCACAGATGGACTGGCAATTGTCATACCAATGCTGGTACTTGAGTCAAATCCAACCGTGCTTGAAGCATTGTTGACATCGTCGATTAGGGTGGCAGTTGTCATATTACTGCTAGTAATAGAGTCAGTTCCTCCCGTGCTAGAAATGATTTCCGTGTTGTTTTCCGGTGTAGTCGAAACATTGCTGGCATCAACTGAAGGGGTGGCAGTTGTCGGATCATTGCTGGTACTAGAGTCACTGGCAAGCATGCTTGAAGTGCTGGCAGTGCTATTTCCTGTCGTAAATGAAGTGCTGTTTTCTGTTGTTGTAGAAACATTGCTGGCATCAACTGAAGGGGTGGCAGTTGTCATACTACTGCTAGTAATAGAGTCAGTTCCTCCCGTGCTAGAAATGATTTCCGTGTTGTTTTCTGGTGTAGTCGAAACATTGCTGGCATCAACTGAAGGGGAGGCAGTTGTCGGATCATTGCTGGTCGGATCATTGCTGGTACTAGAGTCACTGGCTAGCATGCTTGAAGTGCTGGCAGTGCTATTTCCTGCCGTAAATGAAGTGCTGTTTTCTGGTGTTGTAGAAACATTGCTGGCATCAACTGAAGGGGTGGCAGTTGTCGGATCATTGCTAGTACTAGAGTCACTGACAAGCATGCTTGAAGTGCTGGCAGTGCTGTTTCCTGTTGTAAATGAAGTGCTGTTTTCTGGTGTAGTAGAAACATTGCTAGCATCAACTGAAGGGGTGGCAGTTGTCATACTACTGCTGGTACTAGAGTCACTTTCGACCGTGCTTGAAATGTTGCCACTGCTATTATCTGGTGTCGTTGAAACATTGCTGGCATCAACTGAAGGGGTAGCAGTTGTAGGATCATTGCTGGTACTAGAGTCACTGACAAGCATGCTCGAAGTGCTGGCAGTGCTGTTTCCTGTCGTAAATGAAGTGCTGTTTTCTGGTGTTGAAGAAACATTGCTGGTATCCACAGATGGACTGGCAATTGTCATACCAATGCTGGTACTTGAGTCAAATCCAACCGTGCTTGAAGCATTGTTGACATCGTCGATTAGGGTGGCAGTTGTCATATTACTGCTAGTAATAGAGTCAGTTCCTCCCGTGCTAGAAATGATTTCCGTGTTGTTTTCCGGTGTAGTCGAAACATTGCTGGCATCAACTGAAGGGGTGGCAGTTGTCGGATCATTGCTGGTACTAGAGTCACTGGCAAGCATGCTTGAAGTGCTGGCAGTGCTATTTCCTGTCGTAAATGAAGTGCTGTTTTCTGTTGTTGTAGAAACATTGCTGGCATCAACTGAAGGGGTGGCAGTTGTCATACTACTGCTAGTAATAGAGTCAGTTCCTCCCGTGCTAGAAATGATTTCCGTGTTGTTTTCTGGTGTAGTCGAAACATTGCTGGCATCAACTGAAGGGGAGGCAGTTGTCGGATCATTGCTGGTCGGATCATTGCTGGTACTAGAGTCACTGGCTAGCATGCTTGAAGTGCTGGCAGTGCTATTTCCTGCCGTAAATGAAGTGCTGTTTTCTGGTGTTGTAGAAACATTGCTGGCATCAACTGAAGGGGTGGCAGTTGTCGGATCATTGCTAGTACTAGAGTCACTGACAAGCATGCTTGAAGTGCTGGCAGTGCTGTTTCCTGTTGTAAATGAAGTGCTGTTTTCTGGTGTAGTAGAAACATTGCTAGCATCAACTGAAGGGGTGGCAGTTGTCGGATCATTGCTGGTCGGATCATTGCTGGTACTAGAGTCACTGGCAAGCATGCTTGAAGTGCTGGCAGTGCTATTTTCTGTCGTAAATGAAGTGCTGTTTTCTGGTGTTGTAGAAACATTGTTGGCACCAACTGAAGGGGTGGCAGTTGTCATACTACTGCTAGTAATAGAGTCAGTTCCTCCCGTGCTAGAAATGATTTCCGTGTTGTTTTCTGGTGTAGTCGAAACATTGCTGGCATCAACTGAAGGGGTGGCAGTTGTCGGATCATTGCTGGTCGGATCATTGCTGGTACTAGAGTCACTGGCAAGCATGCTTGAAGTGCTGGCAGTGCTATTTTCTGTCGTAAATGAAGTGCTGTTTTCTGGTGTTGTAGAAACATTGTTGGCACCAACTGAAGGGGTGGCAGTTGTCATACTACTGCTAGTAATAGAGTCAATTCCTTCCGTGCTAGAAATGATTTCCGTGTTGTTTTCTGGTGTAGTCGAAACATTGCTGGCATCAACTGAAGGGGTGGCAGTTGTCGGATCATTGCTGGTCGGATCATTGCTGGTACTAGAGTCACTGGCAAGCATGCTTGAAGTGCTGGCAGTGCTATTTTCTGTCGTAAATGAAGTGCTGTTTTCTGGTGTTGTAGAAACATTGTTGGCACCAACTGAAGGGGTGGCAGTTGTCATACTACTGCTAGTAATAGAGTCAGTTCCTCCCGTGCTAGAAATGATTTCCGTGTTGTTTTCTGGTGTAGTTGAAACATTGCTGGCATCAACTGAAGGGGTGGCAGTTGTCGGATCATTGCTGGTCGGATCATTGCTGGTACTAGAGTCACTGACAAGCATGCTTGAAGTGCTGGCAGTGCTGTTTCCTGTTGTAAAGTAAGTGCTGTTTTCTGGTGTAGTTGAAACATTGCTGGCATCAACTGAAGGGGTGGCAGTTGTCGGATCATTGCTAGTACTAGAGTCACTGACAAGCATGCTTGAAGTGCTGGCTGTGCTGTTTCCTGTTGTAAATGAAGTGCTGTTTTCTGGTGTAGTTGAAACATTGCTGGCATCAACTGAAGGGGTGGCAGTTGTCGGATCATTGCTGGTCGGATCATTGCTGGTACTAAAGTCACTGACAAGCATGCTCGAAGTGCTGTCAGTGCTGTTTCCTGTCGTAAATGAAGTGCTGTTTTCTGGTGTAGTTGAAACATTGCTGGCATCAACTGAAGGGGTGGCAGTTGTCGGATCATTGCTAGTACTAGAGTCACTGACAAGCATGCTTGAAGTGCTGGCTGTGCTGTTTCCTGTTGTAAATGAAGTGCTGTTTTCTGGTGTAGTTGAAACATTGCTGGCATCAACTGAAGGGGTGGCATTTGTCGGATCATTGCTGGTCGGATCATTGCTGGTACTAGAGTCACTGACAAGCATGCTCGAAGTGCTGGCAGTGCTGTTTCCTGTCGTAAATGAAGTGCTGTTTTCTGGTGTAGTAGAAACATTGCTGGCATCAACTGAAGGGGTTGCAGTTGTCGGATCATTGCTAGTACTAGAGTCACTGACAAGCATGCTTGAAGTGCTGGCAGTGCTGTTTCCTGTTGTAAATGAAGTGCTGTTTTCTGGTGTAGTAGAAACATTGCTAGCATCAACTGAAGGGGTGGCAGTTGTCGGATCATTGCTAGTACTAGAGTCACTGACAAGCATGCTTGAAGTGCTGGCTGTGCTGTTTCCTGTTGTAAATGAAGTGCTGTTTTCTGGTGTAGTTGAAACATTGCTGGCATCAACTGAAGGGGTGGCAGTTGTCGGATCATTGCTAGTACTAGAGTCACTGACAAGCATGCTTGAAGTGCTGGCTGTGCTGTTTCCTGTTGTAAATGAAGTGCTGTTTTCTGGTGTAGTTGAAACATTGCTGGCATCAACTGAAGGGGTTGCAGTTGTCGGATCATTGCTAGTACTAGAGTCACTGACAAGCATGCTTGAAGTGCTGGCAGTGCTGTTTCCTGTTGTAAATGAAGTGCTGTTTTCTTGTGTAGTAGAAACATTGCTAGCATCAACTGAAGGGGTGGCAGTTGTCGGATCATTGCTAGTACTAGAGTCACTGACAACCATGCTTGAAGTGCTGGCTGTGCTGTTTCCTGTTGTAAATGAAGTGCTGTTTTCTGGTGTAGTTGAAACATTGCTGGCATCAACTGAAGGGGTGGCAGTTGTCGGATCATTGCTAGTACTAGAGTCACTGACAAGCATGCTTGAAGTGCTGGCTGTGCTGTTTCCTGTTGTAAATGAAGTGCTGTTTTCTGGTGTAGTTGAAACATTGCTGGCATCAACTGAAGGGGTGGCAGTTGTCGGATCATTGCTGGTCGGATCATTGCTGGTACTAGAGTCACTGACAAGCATGCTTGAAGTGCTGGCAGTGCTGTTTCCTGTTGTAAAGTAAGTGCTGTTTTCTGGTGTAGTAGAAACATTGCTGGCATCAACTGAAGGGGTGGCAGTTGTCGGATCATTGCTAGTACTAGAGTCACTGACAAGCATGCTTGAAGTGCTGGCAGTGCTGTTTCCTGTTGTAAATGAAGTGCTGTTTTCTGGTGTAGTAGAAACATTGCTAGCATCAACTGAAGGGGTGGCAGTTGTCGGATCATTGCTAGTACTAGAGTCACTGACAAGCATGCTTGAAGTGCTGGCTGTGCTGTTTCCTGTTGTAAATGAAGTGCTGTTTTCTGGTGTAGTTGAAACATTGCTGGCATCAACTGAAGGGGTGGCAGTTGTCGGATCATTGCTAGTACTAGAGTCACTGACAAGCATGCTTGAAGTGCTGGCTGTGCTGTTTCCTGTTGTAAATGAAGTGCTGTTTTCTGGTGTAGTTGAAACATTGCTGGCATCAACTGAAGGGGTGGCAGTTGTCGGATCATTGCTGGTCGGATCATTGCTGGTACTAGAGTCACTGACAAGCATGCTCGAAGTGCTGGCAGTGCTGTTTCCTGTCGTAAATGAAGTGCTGTTTTCTGGTGTTGTAGAAACATTGCTGGCATCAACTGAAGGGGTGGCAGTTGTCGGATCATTGCTAGTACTAGAGTCACTGACAAGCATGCTTGAAGTGCTGGCAGTGCTGTTTCCTGTTGTTAATGAAGTGCTGTTTTCTGGTGTAGTAGAAACATTGCTAGCATCAACTGAAGGGGTGGCAGTTGTCGGATCATTGCTAGTACTAGAGTCACTGACAAGCATGCTTGAAGTGCTGGCAGTGCTGTTTCCTGTTGTAAATGAAGTGCTGTTTTCTGGTGTAGTAGAAACATTGCTAGCATCAACTGAAGGGGTGGCAGTTGTCGGATAATTGCTGGTCGGATCATTGCTGGTACTAGAGTCACTGACAAGCATGCTTGAAGTGCTGGCAGTGCTGTTTCCTGTTGTAAAGTAAGTGCTGTTTTCTGGTGTAGTTGAAACATTGCTGGCATCAACTGAAGGGGTGGCAGTTGTCGGATCATTGCTAGTACTAGAGTCACTGACAAGCATGCTTGAAGTGCTGGCTGTGCTGTTTCCTGTTGTAAATGAAGTGCTGTTTTCTGGTGTAGTTGAAACATTGCTGGCATCAACTGAAGGGGTGGCAGTTGTCGGATCATTGCTGGTCGGATCATTGCTGGTACTAGAGTCACTGGCAAGCATGCTTGAAGTGCTGGCAGTGCTGTTTCCTGTTGTAAATGAAGTGCTGTTTTCTGGTGTAGTTGAAACATTGGTGGCATCAACTGAAGGGGTGGCAGTTATCGGATCATTGCTGGTCGGATCATTGCTGGTACTAGAGTCACTGACAAGCATGCTTGAAGTGCTGGCAGTGCTGTTTCCTGTTGTAAATGAAGTGCTGTTTTCTGGTGAAGTAGAAACATTGCTGGCATCAACTGAAGGGGTTGCAGTTGTCGGATCATTGCTAGTACTAGAGTCACTGACAAGCATGCTTGAAGTGCTGGCAGTGCTGTTTCCTGTTGTAAATGAAGTGCTGTTTTCTGGTGTAGTAGAAACATTGCTAGCATCAACTGAAGGGGTGGCAGTTGTCGGATCATTGCTAGTACTAGAGTCACTGACAAGCATGCTTGAAGTGCTGGCTGTGCTGTTTCCTGTTGTAAATGAAGTGCTGTTTTCTGGTGTAGTTGAAACATTGCTGGCATCAACTGAAGGGGTGGCAGTTGTCGGATCATTGCTAGTACTAGAGTCACTGACAAGCATGCTTGAAGTGCTGGCTGTGCTGTTTCCTGTTGTAAATGAAGTGCTGTTTTCTGGTGTAGTTGAAACATTGCTGGCATCAACTGAAGGGGTGCCAGTTGTCGGATCATTGCTGGTCGGATCATTGCTGGTACTAGAGTCACTGACAAGCATGCTCGAAGTGCTGGCAGTGCTGTTTCCTGTCGTAAATGAAGTGCGGTTTTCTGGTGTTGTAGAAACATTGCTGGCATCAACTGAAGGGGTGGCAGTTGTCGGATCATTGCTAGTACTAGAGTCACTGACAAGCATGCTTGAAGTGCTGGCAGTGCTGTTTCCTGTTGTAAATGAAGTGCTGTTTTCTGGTGTAGTAGAAACATTGCTAGCATCAACTGAAGGGGTGGCAGTTGTCGGATCATTGCTGGTCGGATCATTGCTGGTACTAGAGTCACTGACAAGCATGCTTGAAGTGCTGGCAGTGCTGTTTCCTGTTGTAAAGTAAGTGCTGTTTTCTGGTGTAGTTGAAACATTGCTGGCATCAACTGAAGGGGTGGCAGTTGTCGGATCATTGCTGGTCGGATCATTGCTGGTACTAGAGTCACTGGCAAGCATGCTTGAAGTGCTGGCAGTGCTATTTTCTGTCGTAAATGAAGTGCTGTTTTCTGGTGTTGTAGAAACATTGTTGGCACCAACTGAAGGGGTGGCAGTTGTCATACTACTGCTAGTAATAGAGTCAGTTCCTCCCGTGCTAGAAATGATTTCCGTGTTGTTTTCTGGTGTAGTTGAGACATTGCTGGCATCAACTGAAGGGGTGGCAGTTGTCGGATCATTGCTGGTCGGATCATTGCTGGTACTAGAGTCACTGACAAGCATGCTTGAAGTGCTGGCAGTGCTGTTTCCTGTTGTAAAGTAAGTGCTGTTTTCTGGTGTAGTTGAAACATTGCTGGCATCAACTGAAGGGGTGGCAGTTGTCGGATCATTGCTGGTCGGATCATTGCTGGTACTAGAGTCACTGACAAGCATGCTTGAAGTGCTGGCAGTGCTGTTTCCTGTTGTAAATGAAGTGCTGTTTTCTGGTGTAGTAGAAACATTGCTGGCATCAACTGAAGGGGTTGCAGTTGTCGGATCATTGCTAGTACTAGAGTCACTGACAAGCATGCTTGAAGTGCTGGCAGTGCTGTTTCCTGTTGTAAATGAAGTGCTGTTTTCTGGTGTAGTAGAAACATTGCTAGCATCAACTGAAGGGGTGGCAGTTGTCGGATCATTGCTAGTACTAGAGTCACTGACAAGCATGCTTGAAGTGCTGGCTGTGCTGTTTCCTGTTGTAAATGAAGTGCTGTTTTCTGGTGTAGTTGAAACATTGCTGGCATCAACTGAAGGGGTGGCAGTTGTCGGATCATTGCTAGTACTAGAGTCACTGACAAGCATGCTTGAAGTGCTGGCTGTGCTGTTTCCTGTTGTAAATGAAGTGCTGTTTTCTGGTGTAGTTGAAACATTGCTGGCATCAACTGAAGGGGTGGCAGTTGTCGGATCATTGCTAGTACTAGAGTCACTGACAAGCATGCTTGAAGTGCTGGCTGTGCTGTTTCCTGTTGTAAATGAAGTGCTGTTTTCTGGTGTAGTAGAAACGTTGCTGGCATCAACTGAAGGGGTTGCAGTTGTCGGATCATTGCTAGTACTAGAGTCACTGACAAGCATGCTTGAAGTGCTGGCAGTGCTGTTTCCTGTTGTAAATGAAGTGCTGTTTTCTGGTGTAGTAGAAACATTGCTAGCATCAACTGAAGGGGTGGCAGTTGTCGGATCATTGCTAGTACTAGAGTCACTGACAAGCATGCTTGAAGTGCTGGCTGTGCTGTTTCCTGTTGTAAATGAAGTGCTGTTTTCTGGTGTAGTTGAAACATTGCTGGCATCAACTGAAGGGGTGGCAGTTGTCGGATCATTGCTAGTACTAGAGTCACTGACAAGCATGCTTGAAGTGCTGGCTGTGCTGTTTCCTGTTGTAAATGAAGTGCTGTTTTCTGGTGTAGTTGAAACATTGCTGGCATCAACTGAAGGGGTGGCAGTTGTCGGATCATTGCTGGTCGGATCATTGCTGGTACTAGAGTCACTGACAAGCATGCTCGAAGTGCTGGCAGTGCTGTTTCCTGTCGTAAATGAAGTGCTGTTTTCTGGTGTTGTAGAAACATTGCTGGCATCAACTGAAGGGGTGGCAGTTGTCGGATCATTGCTAGTACTAGAGTCACTGACAAGCATGCTTGAAGTGCTGGCAGTGCTGTTTCCTGTTGTTAATGAAGTGCTGTTTTCTGGTGTAGTAGAAACATTGCTAGCATCAACTGAAGGGGTGGCAGTTGTCGGATCATTGCTAGTACTAGAGTCACTGACAAGCATGCTTGAAGTGCTGGCAGTGCTGTTTCCTGTTGTAAATGAAGTGCTGTTTTCTGGTGTAGTAGAAACATTGCTAGCATCAACTGAAGGGGTGGCAGTTGTCGGATCATTGCTGGTCGGATCATTGCTGGTACTAGAGTCACTGACAAGCATGCTTGAAGTGCTGGCAGTGCTGTTTCCTGTTGTAAAGTAAGTGCTGTTTTCTGGTGTAGTTGAAACATTGCTGGCATCAACTGAAGGGGTGGCAGTTGTCGGATCATTGCTAGTACTAGAGTCACTGACAAGCATGCTTGAAGTGCTGGCTGTGCTGTTTCCTGTTGTAAATGAAGTGCTGTTTTCTGGTGTAGTTGAAACATTGCTGGCATCAACTGAAGGGGTGGCAGTTGTCGGATCATTGCTGGTCGGATCATTGCTGGTACTAGAGTCACTGGCAAGCATGCTTGAAGTGCTGGCAGTGCTGTTTCCTGTTGTAAATGAAGTGCTGTTTTCTGGTGTAGTTGAAACATTGGTGGCATCAACTGAAGGGGTGGCAGTTATCGGATCATTGCTGGTCGGATCATTGCTGGTACTAGAGTCACTGACAAGCATGCTTGAAGTGCTGGCAGTGCTGTTTCCTGTTGTAAATGAAGTGCTGTTTTCTGGTGTAGTAGAAACATTGCTGGCATCAACTGAAGGGGTTGCAGTTGTCGGATCATTGCTAGTACTAGAGTCACTGACAAGCATGCTTGAAGTGCTGGCAGTGCTGTTTCCTGTTGTAAATGAAGTGCTGTTTTCTGGTGTAGTAGAAACATTGCTAGCATCAACTGAAGGGGTGGCAGTTGTCGGATCATTGCTAGTACTAGAGTCACTGACAAGCATGCTTGAAGTGCTGGCTGTGCTGTTTCCTGTTGTAAATGAAGTGCTGTTTTCTGGTGTAGTTGAAACATTGCTGGCATCAACTGAAGGGGTGGCAGTTGTCGGATCATTGCTAGTACTAGAGTCACTGACAAGCATGCTTGAAGTGCTGGCTGTGCTGTTTCCTGTTGTAAATGAAGTGCTGTTTTCTGGTGTAGTTGAAACATTGCTGGCATCAACTGAAGGGGTGCCAGTTGTCGGATCATTGCTGGTCGGATCATTGCTGGTACTAGAGTCACTGACAAGCATGCTCGAAGTGCTGGCAGTGCTGTTTCCTGTCGTAAATGAAGTGCGGTTTTCTGGTGTTGTAGAAACATTGCTGGCATCAACTGAAGGGGTGGCAGTTGTCGGATCATTGCTAGTACTAGAGTCACTGACAAGCATGCTTGAAGTGCTGGCAGTGCTGTTTCCTGTTGTAAATGAAGTGCTGTTTTCTGGTGTAGTAGAAACATTGCTAGCATCAACTGAAGGGGTGGCAGTTGTCGGATCATTGCTGGTCGGATCATTGCTGGTACTAGAGTCACTGACAAGCATGCTTGAAGTGCTGGCAGTGCTGTTTCCTGTTGTAAAGTAAGTGCTGTTTTCTGGTGTAGTTGAAACATTGCTGGCATCAACTGAAGGGGTGGCAGTTGTCGGATCATTGCTGGTCGGATCATTGCTGGTACTAGAGTCACTGGCAAGCATGCTTGAAGTGCTGGCAGTGCTATTTTCTGTCGTAAATGAAGTGCTGTTTTCTGGTGTTGTAGAAACATTGTTGGCACCAACTGAAGGGGTGGCAGTTGTCATACTACTGCTAGTAATAGAGTCAGTTCCTCCCGTGCTAGAAATGATTTCCGTGTTGTTTTCTGGTGTAGTTGAAACATTGCTGGCATCAACTGAAGGGGTGGCAGTTGTCGGATCATTGCTGGTCGGATCATTGCTGGTACTAGAGTCACTGACAAGCATGCTTGAAGTGCTGGCAGTGCTGTTTCCTGTTGTAAAGTAAGTGCTGTTTTCTGGTGTAGTTGAAACATTGCTGGCATCAACTGAAGGGGTGGCAGTTGTCGGATCATTGCTAGTACTAGAGTCACTGACAAGCATGCTTGAAGTGCTGGCTGTGCTGTTTCCTGTTGTAAATGAAGTGCTGTTTTCTGGTGTAGTAGAAACATTGCTGGCATCAACTGAAGGGGTTGCAGTTGTCGGATCATTGCTAGTACTAGAGTCACTGACAAGCATGCTTGAAGTGCTGGCAGTGCTGTTTCCTGTTGTAAATGAAGTGCTGTTTTCTGGTGTAGTAGAAACATTGCTAGCATCAACTGAAGGGGTGGCAGTTGTCGGATCATTGCTAGTACTAGAGTCACTGACAAGCATGCTTGAAGTGCTGGCTGTGCTGTTTCCTGTTGTAAATGAAGTGCTGTTTTCTGGTGTAGTTGAAACATTGCTGGCATCAACTGAAGGGGTGGCAGTTGTCGGATCATTGCTAGTACTAGAGTCACTGACAAGCATGCTTGAAGTGCTGGCTGTGCTGTTTCCTGTTGTAAATGAAGTGCTGTTTTCTGGTGTAGTTGAAACATTGCTGGCATCAACTGAAGGGGTGGCAGTTGTCGGATCATTGCTGGTCGGATCATTGCTGGTACTAGAGTCACTGACAAGCATGCTCGAAGTGCTGGCAGTGCTGTTTCCTGTCGTAAATGAAGTGCTGTTTTCTGGTGTTGTAGAAACATTGCTGGCATCAACTGAAGGGGTGGCAGTTGTCGGATCATTGCTAGTACTAGAGTCACTGACAAGCATGCTTGAAGTGCTGGCAGTGCTGTTTCCTGTTGTAAATGAAGTGCTGTTTTCTGGTGTAGTAGAAACATTGCTAGCATCAACTGAAGGGGTGGCAGTTGTCGGATCATTGCTAGTACTAGAGTCACTGACAAGCATGCTTGAAGTGCTGGCAGTGCTGTTTCCTGTTGTAAATGAAGTGCTGTTTTCTGGTGTAGTAGAAACATTGCTAGCATCAACTGAAGGGGTGGCAGTTGTCGGATCATTGCTGGTCGGATCATTGCTGGTACTAGAGTCACTGACAAGCATGCTTGAAGTGCTGGCAGTGCTGTTTCCTGTTGTAAAGTAAGTGCTGTTTTCTGGTGTAGTTGAAACATTGCTGGCATCAACTGAAGGGGTGGCAGTTGTCGGATCATTGCTAGTACTAGAGTCACTGACAAGCATGCTTGAAGTGCTGGCTGTGCTGTTTCCTGTTGTAAATGAAGTGCTGTTTTCTGGTGTAGTTGAAACATTGCTGGCATCAACTGAAGGGGTGGCAGTTGTCGGATCATTGCTGGTCGGATCATTGCTGGTACTAGAGTCACTGGCAAGCATGCTTGAAGTGCTGGCAGTGCTGTTTCCTGTTGTAAATGAAGTGCTGTTTTCTGGTGTAGTTGAAACATTGGTGGCATCAACTGAAGGGGTGGCAGTTGTCGGATCATTGCTGGTCGGATCATTGCTGGTACTAGAGTCACTGACAAGCATGCTTGAAGTGCTGGCAGTGCTGTTTCCTGTTGTAAATGAAGTGCTGTTTTCTGGTGTAGTTGAAACATTGCTGGCATCAACTGAAGGGGTAGCAGTTGTGGGATCATTGCTGGTACTAGAGTCACTGACAAGCATGCTCGAAGTGCTGGCAGTGCTGTTTCCTGTCGTAAATGAAGTGCTGTTTTCTGGTGTAGTAGAAACATTGCTAGCATCAACTGAAGGGGTGGCATTTGTCGGATCATTGCTAGTACTAGAGTCACTGACAAGCATGCTTGAAGTGCTGGCAGTGCTGTTTCCTGTTGTAAATGAAGTGCTGTTTTCTGGTGTAGTAGAAACATTGCTAGCATCAACTGAAGGGGTGGCAGTTGTCGGATCATTGCTGGTCGGATCATTGCTGGTACTAGAGTCACTGACAAGCATGCTCGATGTGCTGTCAGTGCTGTTTCCTGTCGTAAATGAAGTGCTGTTTTCTGGTGTAGTTGAAACATTGCTGGCATCAACTGAAGGGGTGGCAGTTGTCGGATCATTGCTAGTACTAGAGTCACTGACAAGCATGCTTGAAGTGCTGGCTGTGCTGTTTCCTGTTGTAAATGAAGTGCTGTTTTCTGGTGTAGTTGAAACATTGCTGGCATCAACTGAAGGGGTGGCAGTTGTCGGATCATTGCTAGTACTAGAGTCACTGACAAGCATGCTTGAAGTGCTGGCTGTGCTGTTTCCTGTTGTAAATGAAGTGCTGTTTTCTGGTGTAGTTGAAACATTGCTGGCATCAACTGAAGGGGTGGCAGTTGTCGGATCATTGCTGGTCGGATCATTGCTGGTACTAGAGTCACTGACAAGCATGCTCGAAGTGCTGGCAGTGCTGTTTCCTGTCGTAAATGAAGTGCTGTTTTCTGGTGTAGTAGAAACATTGCTAGCATCAACTGAAGGGGTGGCAGTTGTGGGATCATTGCTGGTACTAGAGTCACTGACAAGCATGCTCGAAGTGCTGGCAGTGCTGTTTCCTGTCGTAAATAAAGTGCTGTTTTCTGGTGTAGTAGAAACATTGCTAGCATCAACTGAAGGGGTGGCAGTTGTCGGATCATTGCTGGTCGGATCATTGCTGGTACTAGAGTCACTGACAAGCATGCTTGAAGTGCTGGCTGTGCTGTTTCCTGTTGTAAATGAAGTGCTGTTTTCTGGTGTAGTTGAAACATTGCTGGCATCAACTGAAGGGGTGGCAGTTGTCGGATCATTGCTTGTCGGATCATTGCTGGTACTAGAGTCACTGACAAGCATGCTCGAAGTGCTGTCAGTGCTGTTTCCTGTCGTAAATGAAGTGCTGTTTTCTGGTGTAGTTGAAACATTGCTGGCATCAACTGAAGGGGTGGCAGTTGTCGGATCATTGCTAGTACTAGAGTCACTGACAAGCATGCTTGAAGTGCTGGCTGTGCTGTTTCCTGTTGTAAATGAAGTGCTGTTTTCTGGTGTAGTTGAAACATTGCTGGCATCAACTGAAGGGGTGGCAGTTGTCGGATCATTGCTGGTCGGATCATTGCTGGTACTAGAGTCACTGACAAGCATGCTCGAAGTGCTGGCAGTGCTGTTTCCTGTCGTTAATGAAGTGCTGTTTTCTGGTGTTGTAGAAACATTGCTGGCATCAACTAAAGGGGTGGCAGTTGTCGGATCATTGCTAGTACTAGAGTCACTGACAAGCATGCTTGAAGTGCTGGCAGTGCTGTTTCCTGTTGTAAATGAAGTGCTGTTTTCTGGTGTAGTAGAAACATTGCTAGCATCAACTAAAGGGGTGGCAGTTGTCGGATCATTGCTAGTACTAGAGTCACTGACAAGCATGCTTGAAGTGCTGGCTGTGCTGTTTCCTGTTGTAAATGAAGTGCTGTTTTCTGGTGTAGTTGACACATTGCTGGCATCAACTGAAGGGGTGGCAGTTGTCGGATCATTGCTGGTCGGATCATTGCTGGTACTAGAGTCACTGGCAAGCATGCTTGAAGTGCTGGCAGTGCTGTTTCCTGTTGTAAATGAAGTGCTGTTTTCTGGTGTAGTTGAAACATTGGCGGCATCAACTGAAGGGGTGGCAGTTGTCGGATCATTGCTGGTCGGATCATTGCTGGTACTAGAGTCACTGACAAGCATGCTTGAAGTGCTGGCAGTGCTGTTTCCTGTTGTAAATGAAGTGCTGTTTTCTGGTGTAGTAGAAACATTGCTGGAATCAACTGAAGGGGTTGCAGTTGTCGGATCATTGCTAGTACTAGAGTCACTGACAAGCATGCTTGAAGTGCTGGCAGTGCTGTTTCCTGTTGTAAATGAAGTGCTGTTTTCTGGTGTAGTAGAAACATTGCTAGCATCAACTGAAGGGGTGGCAGTTGTCGGATCATTGCTAGTACTAGAGTCACTGACAAGCATGCTTGAAGTGCTGGCTGTGCTGTTTCCTGTTGTAAATGAAGTGCTGTTTTCTGGTGTAGTTGAAACATTGCTGGCATCAACTGAAGGGGTGGCAGTTGTCGGATCATTGCTAGTACTAGAGTCACTGACAAGCATGCTTGAAGTGCTGGCTGTGCTGTTTCCTGTTGTAAATGAAGTGCTGTTTTCTGGTGTAGTTGAAACATTGCTGGCATCAACTGAAGGGGTGGCAGTTGTCGGATCATTGCTGGTCGGATCATTGCTGGTACTAGAGTCACTGACAAGCATGCTCGAAGTGCTGGCAGTGCTGTTTCCTGTCGTAAATGAAGTGCTGTTTTCTGGTGTTGTAGAAACATTGCTGGCATCAACTGAAGGGGTGGCAGTTGTCGGATCATTGCTAGTACTAGAGTCACTGACAAGCATGCTTGAAGTGCTGGCAGTGCTGTTTCCTGTTGTAAATGAAGTGCTGTTTTCTGGTGTAGTAGAAACATTGCTAGCATCAACTGAAGGGGTGGCAGTTGTCGGATCATTGCTAGTACTAGAGTCACTGACAAGCATGCTTGAAGTGCTGGCAGTGCTGTTTCCTGTTGTAAATGAAGTGCTGTTTTCTGGTGTAGTAGAAACATTGCTAGCATCAACTGAAGGGGAAGCAGTTGTCGGATCATTGCTGGTCGGATCATTGCTGGTACTAGAGTCACTGACAAGCATGCTTGAAGTGCTGGCAGTGCTGTTTCCTGTTGTAAAGTAAGTGCTGTTTTCTGGTGTAGTTGAAACATTGCTGGCATCAACTGAAGGGGTGGCAGTTGTATGATCATTGCTAGTACGAGAGTCACTGACAAGCATGCTTGAAGTGCTGGCTGTGCTGTTTCCTGTTGTAAATGAAGTGCTGTTTTCTGGTGTAGTTGAAACATTGCTGGCATCAACTGAAGGGGTGGCAGTTGTCGGATCATTGCTGGTCGGATCATTGCTGGTACTAGAGTCACTGGCAAGCATGCTTGAAGTGCTGGCAGTGCTGTTTCCTGTTGTAAATGTAGTGCAGTTTTCTGGTGTAGTTGAAACATTGGTGGCATCAACTGAAGGGGTGGCAGTTGTCGGATCATTGCTGGTCGGATCATTGCTGGTACTAGAGTCACTGACAAGCATGCTTGAAGTGCTGGCAGTGCTGTTTCCTGTTGTAAATGAAGTGCTGTTTTCTGGTGTAGTAGAAACATTGCTGGCATCAACTGAAGGGGTTGCAGTTGTCGGATCATTGCTAGTACTAGAGTCACTGACAAGCATGCTTGAAGTGCTGGCAGTGCTGTTTCCTGTTGTAAATGAAGTGCTGTTTTCTGGTGTAGTAGAAACATTGCTAGCATCAACTGAAGGGGTGGCAGTTGTCGGATCATTGCTAGTACTAGAGTCACTGACAAGCATGCTTGAAGTGCTGGCTGTGCTGTTTCCTGTTGTAAATGAAGTGCTGTTATCTGGTGTAGTTGAAACATTGCTGGCATCAACTGAAGGGGTGGCAGTTGTCGGATCATTGCTAGTACTAGAGTCACTGACAAGCATGCTTGAAGTGCTGGCTGTGCTGTTTCCTGTTGTAAATGAAGTGCTGTTTTCTGGTGTAGTTGAAACATTGCTGGCATCAACTGAAGGGGTGGCAGTTGTCGGATCATTGCTGGTCGGATCATTGCTGGTACTAGAGTCACTGACAAGCATGCTCGAAGTGCTGGCAGTGCTGTTTCCTGTCGTAAATGAAGTGCTGTTTTCTGGTGTTGTAGAAACATTGCTGGCATCAACTGAAGGGGTGGCAGTTGTCGGATCATTGCTAGTACTAGAGTCACTGACAAGCATGCTTGAAGTGCTGGCAGTGCTGTTTCCTGTTGTAAATGAAGTGCTGTTTTCTGGTGTAGTAGAAACATTGCTGGCATCAACTGAAGGGGTGGCAGTTGTCGGATCATTGCTGGTCGGATCATTGCTGGTACTAGAGTCACTGACAAGCATGCTCGAAGTGCTGGCAGTGCTGTTTCCTGTCGTAAATGAAGTGCTGTTTTCTGGTGTTGTAGAAACATTGCTGGCATCAACTGAAGGGGTGGCAGTTGTCGGATCATTGCTAGTACTAGATTCACTGACAAGCATGCTTGAAGTGCTGGCAGTGCTGTTTCCTGTTGTAAATGAAGTGCTGTTTTCTGGTGTAGTAGAAACATTGCTAGCATCAACTGAAGGGGTGGCAGTTGTCGGATCATTGCTAGTACTAGAGTCACTGACAAGCATGCTTGAAGTGCTGGCAGTGCTGTTTCCTGTTGTAAATGAAGTGCTGTTTTCTGGTGTAGTAGAAACATTGCTAGCATCAACTGAAGGGGTGGCAGTTGTCGGATCATTGCTGGTCGGATCATTGCTGGTACTAGAGTCACTGACAAGCATGCTTGAAGTGCTGGCAGTGCTGTTTCCTGTTGTAAATGAAGTGCTGTTTTCTGGTGTAGTAGAAACATTGCTGGCATCAACTGAAGGGGTTGCAGTTGTCGGATCATTGCTAGTACTAGAGTCACTGACAAGTATGCTTGAAGTGCTGGCAGTGCTGTTTCCTGTTGTAAATGAAGTGCTGTTTTCTGGTGTAGTAGAAACATTGCTAGCATCAACTGAAGGGGTGGCAGTTGTCGGATCATTGCTAGTACTAGAGTCACTGACAAGCATGCTTGAAGTGCTGGCTGTGCTGTTTCCTGTTGTAAATGAAGTGCTGTTTTCTGGTGTAGTTGAAACATTGCTGGCATCAACTGAAGGGGTGGCAGTTGTCGGATCATTGCTAGTACTAGAGTCACTGACAAGCATGCTTGAAGTGCTGGCTGTGCTGTTTCCTGTTGTAAATGAAGTGCTGTTTTCTGGTGTAGTTGAAACATTGCTGGCATCAACTGAAGGGGTGGCAGTTGTCGGATCATTGCTGGTCGGATCATTGCTGGTACTAGAGTCACTGACAAGCATGCTCGAAGTGCTGGCAGTGCTGTTTCCTGTCGTAAATGAAGTGCTGTTTTCTGGTGTTGTAGAAACATTGCTGGCATCAACTGAAGGGGTGGCAGTTGTCGGATCATTGCTAGTACTAGAGTCACTGACAAGCATGCTTGAAGTGCTGGCAGTGCTGTTTCCTGTTGTAAATGAAGTGCTGCTTTCTGGTGTAGTAGAAACATTGCTAGCATCAACTGAAGGGGTGGCAGTTGTCGGATCATTGCTAGTACTAGAGTCACTGACAAGCATGCTTGAAGTGCTGGCAGTGCTGTTTCCTGTTGTAAATGAAGTACTGTTTTCTGGTGTAGTAGAAACATTGCTAGCATCAACTGAAGGGGTGGCAGTTGTCGGATCATTGCTGGTCGGATCATTGCTGGTACTAGAGTCACTGACAAGCATGCTTGAAGTGCTGGCTGTGCTGTTTCCTGTTGTAAATGAAGTGCTGTTTTCTGGTGTAGTTGAAACATTGCTGGCATCAACTGAAGGGGTGGCAGTTGTCGGATCATTGCTAGTACTAGAGTCACTGACAAGCATGCTTGAAGTGCTGGCTGTGCTGTTTCCTGTTGTAAATGAAGTGCTGTTTTCTGGTGTAGTTGAAACATTGCTGGCATCAACTGAAGGGGTGGCAGTTGTCGGATCATTGCTGGTCGGATCATTGCTGGTACTAGAGTCACTGACAAGCATGCTCGAAGTGCTGGCAGTGCTGTTTCCTGTCGTAAATGAAGTGCTGTTTTCTGGTGTTGTAGAAACATTGCTGGCATCAACTGAAGGGGTGGCAGTTGTCGGATCATTGCTAGTACTAGAGTCACTGACAAGCATGCTTGAAGTGCTGGCAGTGCTGTTTCCTGTTGTAAATGAAGTGCTGCTTTCTGGTGTAGTAGAAACATTGCTAGCATCAACTGAAGGGGTGGCAGTTGTCGGATCATTGCTAGTACTAGAGTCACTGACAAGCATGCTTGAAGTGCTGGCAGTGCTGTTTCCTGTTGTAAATGAAGTACTGTTTTCTGGTGTAGTAGAAACATTGCTAGCATCAACTGAAGGGGTGGCAGTTGTCGGATCATTGCTGGTCGGATCATTGCTGGTACTAGAGTCACTGACAAGCATGCTTGAAGTGCTGGCAGTGCTGTTTCCTGTTGTAAAGTAAGTGCTGTTTTCTGGTGTAGTTGAAACATTGCTGGCATCAACTGAAGGGGTGGCAGTTGTCGGATCATTGCTAGTACTAGAGTCACTGACAAGCATGCTTGAAGTGCTGGCTGTGCTGTTTCCTGTTGTAAATGAAGTGCTGTTTTCTGGTGTAGTTGAAACATTGCTGGCATCAACTGAAGGGGTGGCAGTTGTCGGATCATTGCTGGTCGGATCATTGCTGGTACTAGAGTCACTGGCAAGCATGCTTAAAGTGCTGGCAGTGCTGTTTCCTGTTGTAAATGAAGTGCTGTTTTCTGGTGTAGTTGAAACATTGGTGGCATCAACTGAAGGGGTGGCAGTTGTCGGATCATTGCTGGTCGGATCATTGCTGGTACTAGAGTCACTGACAAGCATGCTTGAAGTGCTGGCAGTGCTGTTTCCTGTTGTAAATGAAGTGCTGTTTTCTGGTGTAGTTGAAACATTGCTGGCATCAACTGAAGGGGTAGCAGTTGTGGGATCATTGCTGGTACTAGAGTCACTGACAAGCATGCTCGAAGTGCTGGCAGTGCTGTTTCCTGTCGTAAATGAAGTGCTGTTTTCTGGTGTAGTAGAAACATTGCTAGCATCAACTGAAGGGGTGGCATTTGTCGGATCATTGCTAGTACTAGAGTCACTGACAAGCATGCTTGAAGTGCTGGCAGTGCTGTTTCCTGTTGTAAATGAAGTGCTGTTTTCTGGTGTAGTAGAAACATTGCTAGCATCAACTGAAGGGGTGGCAGTTGTCGGATCATTGCTAGTACTAGAGTCACTGACAAGCATGCTCGAAGTGCTGTCAGTGCTGTTTCCTGTCGTTAATGAAGTGCTGTTTTCTGGTGTAGTTGAAACATTGCTGGCATCAACTGAAGGGGTGGCAGTTGTCGGATCATTGCTAGTACTAGAGTCACTGACAAGCATGCTTGAAGTGCTGGCTGTGCTGTTTCCTGTTGTAAATGAAGTGCTGTTTTCTGGTGTAGTTGAAACATTGCTGGCATCAACTGAAGGGGTGGCAGTTGTCGGATCATTGCTAGTACTAGAGTCACTGACAAGCATGCTTGAAGTGCTGGCTGTGCTGTTTCCTGTTGTAAATGAAGTGCTGTTTTCTGGTGTAGTTGAAACATTGCTGGCATCAACTGAAGGGGTGGCAGTTGTCGGATCATTGCTGGTCGGATCATTGCTGGTACTAGAGTCACTGACAAGCATGCTCGAAGTGCTGGCAGTGCTGTTTCCTGTCGTAAATGAAGTGCTGTTTTCTGGTGTAGTAGAAACATTGCTAGCATCAACTGAAGGGGTGGCAGTTGTGGGATCATTGCTGGTACTAGAGTCACTGACAAGCATGCTTGAAGTGCTGGCAGTGCTGTTTCCTGTCGTAAATAAAGTGCTGTTTTCTGGTGTAGTAGAAACATTGCTAGCATCAACTGAAGGGGTGGCAGTTGTCGGATCATTGCTGGTCGGATCATTGCTGGTACTAGAGTCACTGACAAGCATGCTTGAAGTGCTGGCTGTGCTGTTTCCTGTTGTAAATGAAGTGCTGTTTTCTGGTGTAGTTGAAACATTGGTGGCATCAACTGAAGGGGTGGCAGTTGTCGGATCATTGCTGGTCGGATCATTGCTGGTACTAGAGTCACTGACAAGCATGCTCGAAGTGCTGTCAGTGCTGTTTCCTGTCGTAAATGAAGTGCTGTTTTCTGGTGTAGTTGAAACATTGCTGGCATCAACTGAAGGGGTGGCAGTTGTCGGATCATTGCTAGTACTAGAGTCACTGACAAGCATGCTTGAAGTGCTGGCTGTGCTGTTTCCTGTTGTAAATGAAGTGCTGTTTTCTGGTGTAGTTGAAACATTGCTGGCATCAACTGAAGGGGTGGCAGTTGTCGGATCATTGCTGGTCGGATCATTGCTGGTACTAGAGTCACTGACAAGCATGCTCGAAGTGCTGGCAGTGCTGTTTCCTGTCGTTAATGAAGTGCTGTTTTCTGGTGTTGTAGAAACATTGCTGGCATCAACTGAAGGGGTGGCAGTTGTCGGATCATTGCTAGTACTAGAGTCACTGACAAGCATGCTTGAAGTGCTGGCAGTGCTGTTTCCTGTTGTAAATGAAGTGCTGTTTTCTGGTGTAGTAGAAACATTGCTAGCATCAACTGAAGGGGTGGCAATTGTCGGATCATTGCTAGTACTAGAGTCACTGACAAGCATGCTTGAAGTGCTGGCAGTGCTGTTTCCTGTTGTAAATGAAGTGCTGTTTTCTGGTGTAGTAGAAACATTGCTAGCATCAACTGAAGGGGTGGCAGTTGTCGGATCATTGCTGGTACTAGAGTCACTGACAAGCATGCTCGAAGTGCTGTCAGTGCTGTTTCCTGTCGTAAATGAAGTGCTGTTTTCTGGTGTAGTTGAAACATTGCTGGCATCAACTGAAGGGGTGGCAGTTGTCGGATCATTGCTAGTACTAGAGTCACTGACAAGCATGCTTGAAGTGCTGGCTGTGCTGTTTCCTGTTGTAAATGAAGTGCTGTTTTCTGGTGTAGTTGAAACATTGCTGGCATCAACTGAAGGGGTGGCAGTTGTCGGATCATTGCTAGTACTAGAGTCACTGACAAGCATGCTTGAAGTGCTGGCTGTGCTGTTTCCTGTTGTAAATGAAGTGCTGTTTTCTGGTGTAGTTGAAACATTGCTGGCATCAACTGAAGGGGTGGCAGTTGTCGGATCATTGCTAGTACTAGAGTCACTGACAAGCATGCTTGAAGTGCTGGCTGTGCTGTTTCCTGTTGTAAATGAAGTGCTGTTTTCTGGTGTAGTTGAAACATTGCTGGCATCAACTGAAGGGGTGGCAGTTGTCGGATCATTGCTGGTCGGATCATTGCTGGTACTAGAGTCACTGACAAGCATGCTCGAAGTGCTGGCAGTGCTGTTTCCTGTCGTAAATGAAGTGCTGTTTTCTGGTGTAGTAGAAACATTGCTAGCATCAACTGAAGGGGTGGCAGTTGTGGGATCATTGCTGGTACTAGAGTCACTGACAAGCATGCTCGAAGTGCTGGCAGTGCTGTTTCCTGTCGTAAATAAAGTGCTGTTTTCTGGTGTAGTAGAAACATTGCTAGCATCAACTGAAGGGGTGGCAGTTGTCGGATCATTGCTGGTCGGATCATTGCTGGTACTAGAGTCACTGACAAGCATGCTT
The DNA here is from genome assembly GCA_963082945.1 of Cerastis leucographa. Classification (NCBI taxonomy): domain Eukaryota; kingdom Metazoa; phylum Arthropoda; class Insecta; order Lepidoptera; family Noctuidae; genus Cerastis; species Cerastis leucographa. The sequence continues at coordinate 3,910,707 of OY720376.1, forward strand.
GAAGTGCTGGCTGTGCTGTTTCCTGTTGTAAATGAAGTGCTGTTTTCTGGTGTAGTTGAAACATTGCTGGCATCAACTGAAGGGGTGGCAGTTGTCGGATCATTGCTTGTCGGATCATTGCTGGTACTAGAGTCACTGACAAGCATGCTCGAAGTGCTGTCAGTGCTGTTTCCTGTCGTAAATGAAGTGCAGTTTTCTGGTGTAGTTGAAACATTGCTGGCATCAACTGAAGGGGTGGCAGTTGTCGGATCATTGCTAGTACTAGAGTCACTGACAAGCATGCTTGAAGTGCTGGCTGTGCTGTTTCCTGTTGTAAATGAAGTGCTGTTTTCTGGTGTAGTTGAAACATTGCTGGCATCAACTGAAGGGGTGGCAGTTGTCGGATCATTGCTGGTCGGATCATTGCTGGTACTAGAGTCACTGACAAGCATGCTCGAAGTGCTGGCAGTGCTGTTTCCTGTCGTTAATGAAGTGCTGTTTTCTGGTGTTGTTGAAACATTGCTGGCATCAACTGAAGGGGTGGCAGTTGTCGGATCATTGCTAGTACTAGAGTCACTGACAAGCATGCTTGAAGTGCTGGCAGTGCTGTTTCCTGTTGTAAATGAAGTGCTGTTTTCTGGTGTAGTAGAAACATTGCTAGCATCAACTGAAGGGGTGGCAATTGTCGGATCATTGCTAGTACTAGAGTCACTGACAAGCATGCTTGAAGTGCTGGCAGTGCTGTTTCCTGTTGTAAATGAAGTGCTGTTTTCTGGTGTAGTAGAAACATTGCTAGCATCAACTGAAGGGGTGGCAGTTGTCGGATCATTGCTGGTCGGATCATTGCTGGTACTAGAGTCACTGACAAGCATGCTCGAAGTGCTCTCAGTGCTGTTTCCTGTCGTAAATGAAGTGCTGTTTTCTGGTGTAGTTGAAACATTGCTGGCATCAACTGAAGGGGTGGCAGTTGTCGGATCATTGCTAGTACTAGAGTCACTGACAAGCATGCTTGAAGTGCTGGCTGTGCTTTTTCCTGTTGTAAATGAAGTGCTGTTTTCTGGTGTAGTTGAAACATTGCTGGCATCAACTGAAGGGGTGGCAGTTGTCGGATCATTGCTAGTACTAGAGTCACTGACAAGCATGCTTGAAGTGCTGGCTGTGCTGTTTCCTGTTGTAAATGAAGTGCTGTTTTCTGGTGTAGTTGAAACATTGCTGGCATCAACTGAAGGGGTGGCAGTTGTCGGATCATTGCTGGTCGGATCATTGCTGGTACTAGAGTCACTGACAAGCATGCTCGAAGTGCTGGCAGTGCTGTTTCCTGTCGTAAATGAAGTGCTGTTTTCTGGTGTAGTAGAAACATTGCTAGTATCAACTGAAGGGGTGGCAGTTGTGGGATCATTGCTGGTACTAGAGTCACTGACAAGCATGCTCGAAGTGCTGGCAGTGCTGTTTCCTGTCGTAAATAAAGTGCTGTTTTCTGGTGTAGTAGAAACATTGCTAGCATCAACTGAAGGGGTGGCAGTTGTCGGATCATTGCTGGTCGGATCATTGCTGGTACTAGAGTCACTGACAAGCATGCTTGAAGTGCTGGCTGTGCTGTTTCCTGTTGTAAATGAAGTGCTGTTTTCTGGTGTAGTTGAAACATTGCTGGCATCAACTGAAGGGGTGGCAGTTGTCGGATCATTGCTGGTACTAGAGTCACTGACAAGCATGCTCGAAGTGCTGTCAGTGCTGTTTCCTGTCGTAAATGAAGTGCTGTTTTCTGGTGTAGTTGAAACATTGCTGGCATCAACTGAAGGGGTGGCAGTTGTCGGATCATTGCTAGTACTAGAGTCACTGACAAGCATGCTTGAAGTGCTGGCTGTGCTGTTTCCTGTTGTAAATGAAGTGCTGTTTTCTGGTGTAGTAGAAACATTGCTAGCATCAACTGAAGGGGTGGCAATTGTCGGATCATTGCTAGTACTAGAGTCACTGACAAGCATGCTTGAAGTGCTGGCAGTGCTGTTTCCTGTTGTAAATGAAGTGCTGTTTTCTGGTGTAGTAGAAACATTGCTAGCATCAACTGAAGGGGTGGCAGTTGTCGGATCATTGCTGGTCGGATCATTGCTGGTACTAGAGTCACTGACAAGCATGCTCGAAGTGCTGTCAGTGCTGTTTCCTGTCGTAAATGAAGTGCTGTTTTCTGGTGTAGTTGAAACATTGCTGGCATCAACTGAAGGGGTGGCAGTTGTCGGATCATTGCTAGTACTAGAGTCACTGACAAGCATGCTTGAAGTGCTGGCTGTGCTGTTTCCTGTTGTAAATGAAGTGCTGTTTTCTGGTGTAGTTGAAACATTGCTGGCATCAACTGAAGGGGTGGCAGTTGTCGGATCATTGCTAGTACTAGAGTCACTGACAAGCATGCTTGAAGTGCTGGCTGTGCTGTTTCCTGTTGTAAATGAAGTGCTGTTTTCTGGTGTAGTTGAAACATTGCTGGCATCAACTGAAGGGGTGGCAGTTGTCGGATCATTGCTGGTCGGATCATTGCTGGTACTAGAGTCACTGACAAGCATGCTCGAAGTGCTGGCAGTGCTGTTTCCTGTCGTAAATGAAGTGCTGTTTTCTGGTGTAGTAGAAACATTGCTAGCATCAACTGAAGGGGTGGCAGTTGTGGGATCATTGCTGGTACTAGAGTCACTGACAAGCATGCTCGAAGTGCTGGCAGTGCTGTTTCCTGTCGTAAATAAAGTGCTGTTTTCTGGTGTAGTAGAAACATTGCTAGCATCAACTGAAGGGGTGGCAGTTGTCGGATCATTGCTGGTCGGATCATTGCTGGTACTAGAGTCACTGACAAGCATGCTTGAAGTGCTGGCTGTGCTGTTTCCTGTTGTAAATGAAGTGCTGTTTTCTGGTGTAGTTGAAACATTGCTGGCATCAACTGAAGGGGTGGCAGTTGTCGGATCATTGCTTGTCGGATCATTGCTGGTACTAGAGTCACTGACAAGCATGCTCGAAGTGCTGTCAGTGCTGTTTCCTGTCGTAAATGAAGTGCTGTTTTCTGGTGTAGTTGAAACATTGCTGGCATCAACTGAAGGGGTGGCAGTTGTCGGATCATTGCTAGTACTAGAGTCACTGACAAGCATGCTTGAAGTGCTGGCTGTGCTGTTTCCTGTTGTAAATGAAGTGCTGTTTTCTGGTGTAGTTGAAACATTGCTGGCATCAACTGAAGGGGTGGCAGTTGTCGGATCATTGCTGGTCGGATCATTGCTGGTGTTAGAGTCACTGACAAGCATGCTCGAAGTGCTGGCAGTGCTGTTTCCTGTCGTTAATGAAGTGCTGTTTTCTGGTGTTGTAGAAACATTGCTGGCATCAACTGAAGGGGTGGCAGTTGTCGGATCATTGCTAGTACTAGAGTCACTGACAAGCATGCTTGAAGTGCTGGCAGTGCTGTTTCCTGTTGTAAATGAAGTGCTGTTTTCTGGTGTAGTAGAAACATTGCTAGCATCAACTGAAGGGGTGGCAATTGTCGGATCATTGCTAGTACTAGAGTCACTGACAAGCATGCTTGAAGTGCTGGCAGTGCTGTTTCCTGTTGTAAATGAAGTGCTGTTTTCTGGTGTAGTAGAAACATTGCTAGCATCAACTGAAGGGGTGGCAGTTGTCGGATCATTGCTGGTCGGATCATTGCTGGTACTAGAGTCACTGACAAGCATGCTCGAAGTGCTGTCAGTGCTGTTTCCTGTCGTAAATGAAGTGCTGTTTTCTGGTGTAGTTGAAACATTGCTGGCATCAACTGAAGGGGTGGCAGTTGTCGGATCATTGCTAGTACTAGAGTCACTGACAAGCATGCTTGAAGTGCTGGCTGTGCTGTTTCCTGTTGTAAATGAAGTGCTGTTTTCTGGTGTAGTTGAAACATTGCTGGCATCAACTGAAGGGGTGGCAGTTGTCGGATCATTGCTAGTACTAGAGTCACTGACAAGCATGCTTGAAGTGCTGGCTGTGCTGTTTCCTGTTGTAAATGAAGTGCTGTTTTCTGGTGTAGTTGAAACATTGCTGGCATCAACTGAAGGGGTGGCAGTTGTCGGATCATTGCTGGTCGGATCATTGCTGGTACTAGAGTCACTGACAAGCATGCTCGAAGTGCTGGCAGTGCTGTTTCCTGTCGTAAATGAAGTGCTGTTTTCTGGTGTAGTAGAAACATTGCTAGCATCAACTGAAGGGGTGGCAGTTGTGGGATCATTGCTGGTACTAGAGTCACTGACAAGCATGCTCGAAGTGCTGGCAGTGCTGTTTCCTGTCGTAAATGAAGTGCTGTTTTCTGGTGTAGTTGAAACATTGCTGGCATCAACTGAAGGGGTGGCAGTTGTCGGATCATTGCTAGTACTAGAGTCACTGACAAGCATGCTTGAAGTGCTGGCTGTGCTGTTTCCTGTTGTAAATGAAGTGCTGTTTTCTGGTGTAGTTGAAACATTGCTGGCATCAACTGAAGGGGTGGCAGTTGTCGGATCATTGCTGGTCGGATCATTGCTGGTACTAGAGTCACTGACAAGCATGCTCGAAGTGCTGGCAGTGCTGTTTCCTGTCGTTAATGAAGTGCTGTTTTCTGGTGTTGTAGAAACATTGCTGGCATCAACTGAAGGGGTGGCAGTTGTCGGATCATTGCTAGTACTAGAGTCACTGACAAGCATGCTTGAAGTGCTGGCAGTGCTGTTTCCTGTTGTAAATGAAGTGCTGTTTTCTGGTGTAGTAGAAACATTGCTAGCATCAACTGAAGGGGTGGCAATTGTCGGATCATTGCTAGTACTAGAGTCACTGACAAGCATGCTTGAAGTGCTGGCAGTGCTGTTTCCTGTTGTAAATGAAGTGCTGTTTTCTGGTGTAGTAGAAACATTGCTAGCATCAACTGAAGGGGTGGCAGTTGTCGGATCATTGCTGGTCGGATCATTGCTGGTACTAGAGTCACTGACAAGCATGCTCGAAGTGCTGTCAGTGCTGTTTCCTGTCGTAAATGAAGTGCTGTTTTCTGGTGTAGTTGAAACATTGCTGGCATCAACTGAAGGGGTGGCAGTTGTCGGATCATTGCTAGTACTTGAGTCACTGACAAGCATGCTTGAAGTGCTGGCTGTGCTGTTTCCTGTTGTAAATGAAGTGCTGTTTTCTGGTGTAGTTGAAACATTGCTGGCATCAACTGAAAGGGTGGCAGTTGTCGGATCATTGCTAGTACTAGAGTCACTTACAAGCATGCTTGAAGTGCTGGCTGTGCTGTTTCCTGTTGTAAATGAAGTGCTGTTTTCTGGTGTAGTTGAAACATTGCTGGCATCAACTGAAGGGGTGGCAGTTGTCGGATCATTGCTGGTCGGATCATTGCTGGTACTAGAGTCACTGACAAGCATGCTCGAAGTGCTGGCAGTGCTGTTTCCTGTCGTAAATGAAGTGCTGTTTTCTGGTGTTGTAGAAACATTGCTGGCATCAACTGAAGGGGTGGCAGTTGTCGGATCATTGCTAGTACTAGAGTCACTGACAAGCATGCTTGAAGTGCTGGCAGTGCTGTTTCCTGTTGTAAATGAAGTGCTGTTTTCTGGTGTAGTAGAAACATTGCTAGCATCAACTGAAGGGGTGGCAGTTGTCGGATCATTGCTAGTACTAGAGTCACTGACAAGCATGCTTGAAGTGCTGGCAGTGCTGTTTCCTGTTGTAAATGAAGTGCTGTTTTCTGGTGTAGTAGAAACATTGCTAGCATCAACTGAAGGGGTGGCAGTTGTCGGATCATTGCTGGTCGGATCATTGCTGGTACTAGAGTCACTGACAAGCATGCTTGAAGTGCTGGCAGTGCTGTTTCCTGTTGTAAAGTAAGTGCTGTTTTCTGGTGTAGTTGAAACATTGCTGGCATCAACTGAAGGGGTGGCAGTTGTCGGATCATTGCTAGTACTAGAGTCACTGACAAGCATGCTTGAAGTGCTGGCTGTGCTGTTTCCTGTTGTAAATGAAGTGCTGTTTTCTGGTGTAGTTGAAACATTGCTGGCATCAACTGAAGGGGTGGCAGTTGTCATACTACTGCTGGTACTAGAGTCACTTCCGACCGTTCTTGAAATGTTGCCACTGTTATTATCTGGTGTCGTTGAAACATTGCTGGCATCAACTGAAGGGGTAGCAGTTGTCGGATCATTGCTGGTACTAGAGTCACTGACAAGCATGCTTGAAGTGCTGGCAGTGCTGTTTCCTGTCGTAAATGAAGTGCTGTTTTCTGGTGTTGAAGAAACATTGCTGGCATCAACTGAAGGGGTGGCAGTTGTCATACTACTGCTGGTACTAGAGTCACTTCCAACCGTGCTTAAAATGTTGTCACTGCTGTTATCTGGTGTCGTTGAAACATTGCTGGCATCAACTGAAGGGGTAGCAGTTGTCGGATCATTGCTATTACTAGTGTTACTAACGAGCATGCTTGAAGTGCTGTTTCCTAGCGTAGTTGAAACATTGTTCATATCCTCTATTGTGGTGGCAGTAGTCATACTACTGCTGGTACTAGAGTCACTTCCAACCGTGCTTGAAATGTTGCCACTAATGTTATCTGGTGTTGTAGAAACATTGCTGGCATCAACTGAAGGGGTGGCAGTTGTCGGATCATTGCTGGTCGGATCATTGCTGGTACTAGAGTCACTGACAAGCATGCTTGAAGTGCTGGCAGTGCTGTTTCCTGTTGTAAATGAAGTGCTGTTTTCTTGTGTAGTAGAAACATTGCTGGCACCAACTGAAGGGGTGGCAGTTGTCATACTACTGCTGGTACTAGAGTCACTTCCGACCGTGCTTGAAATGTTGCCACTGCTGTTATCTGGTGTCGTTGAAACATTGCTGGCGTTTCCTGGTGAAGTCGAATCATTGTTTACTTCACCCGAAGGAGTTGCTGTTATCGAACCATTGTTGGTACTTGAGTCAATTTCGGCCGTGCTAGAATTGTTGCTAGTACTGTTTGCTTGTTTGATTGAAGCATTAGTACCTTTGCTAAACTTTGACTCAATGCTCTTTTCGTCTTCATAACTATCCGAGCTGATCTCATCTGAATAGTCACTTTCACTACTATTTCCAGTAAAAGGCTCATCATGGTAGCTGCCATCAAAATCAGACAAACCCTCACTTTCCTTGTTGTGATAAATATGATGTGTCCTACGTCTGTGGAAAGAAGAGTAAACTCTATGTTGAAAAATTTTGCTGGGTCGAACATGAGAATGGCCTAGTCTGATGAAAATTTGTCTTCTTTTGTCGTGACTTTGAACTTGACTTCTTCTTTGATTTTGCATTGCGGCATGACGTCTGCCACATATAGTGCACCTGTATCCAAATTTTCCAAGAAAACCAATGTCGTATTGTTTCTTAAGATTTCTTGGATCAGTGTGACCACATCGACCACAATGTCTGACTCCAATATCACGGTGAGGGTAAGCTAGAATATGGCTTGGCTTACCACAGGTTCTGCATCTTCTAGCATGCTTATCAACATAAATACCAGCGTGGCAATTGACTGAAATAAAAGGTTTATGGCCTTTGCTTGCGACGTAGCCTTCAGAATCCAAACCGTCTTTGTTTGATGTGTTATTGGTGATATCGCCAGCAAGGGTTGTACTAGAATCACCACTAACCGTACTAGAAATGTTACCAGAGCTGATTCCTGATGTCGTTGAAACATTGCTGGCATCAGCTGAAGTTGTCGGACTACTGCTGGTGCTAGAATCACTTCCAACCGTACTAGAAATGTTGACAGTGCTGTTTCTTGGTGTCGGTGAAATATTGTTGACCTCAACCGAACGGGTGGCAGTTGTCATACTACTGCTGGTACTCGTACTAGAGTCAATTCCGACCGTGCTAGAAATGTTGCCAGAGCTGCTTTCCGGTGTAGTTGAGGCATTGCTGACACCGCCTGTTGAGGTTGCAGTTGTCGTACTACTGCTGGTACTAGAATCACTTCCAACCGTGCTAGAAATGTTGACAGTGCTGTTTCCTAGTGTTGTTGAAACATTGTTGACATCAAATGAAGGGGTGGCAGTTGTCGTACTACTGCTGGTACTAGAATCACTTCCAACCGTGCTAGAAACTTTGCCAGTGCTATTAGCTGGTAAAGTTGAAGCATTGCTGACATCGCCTGATGGGTTGGCAGTTGTTGGACCATTGGTGAAACTAGAGTTACTTCCTACCGTGCCAGAAATGTTGGCAGATTTCTTTCTTCGTGTCAATAAAAGATTAATTCCATGAACTGAAGGGGTGGCAGTTATCGTAGTACTGTTGTCAGTGCTGTTTTCTGTTGCAGTTGAAGCATTGCTGACATCGCCTGATGGGGCGACAGTTGTCATACTACTGCTCGTACTAGACTCACTTTCGACAGTGCTAGAAATATTGCTAGCAAAGTTTTCAGCTGTGGTTAAAGCATTGTTGAACTCGCCTGTTGGGGTGGCAGTTGTCATACTACTGCTGGTACTAGAATCACTTCTGAAAGTGCTAGAAATGTTGACAGTGATATTTCCTTGGGTAGTTGAAGCATTGTTCAACTCGCCTGTTGGGGAAGCAGTTGTCATACTACTCCTGGGACTAGAGTCACTTCCGACCGTGCTTGAAATGTTGCCACTGCTGTTATCTGGTGTTGTAGAAACATTGCTGGCATCAACTGAAGGGGTGGCAATTGTCGGAACATTGCTAGTACTTGTGTCACTGACGAGCATGCTTGAAGTGCTGTTTCCTATTGTAGTTGAATCATTGTTGATATCCTCTATTGTGGTGGCAGTTGTCATATTACTGCTGGTATAAGAGTCACTTCCGACCGTGCAAGAAATAATTTCCGTGCTGTTTTCTGGTGTCATTGAAACATGGCTGGCATCCAAAGATGGACTGGCAATTGACATACTAATGCTGGTACTTGAGTCACTTCCAACCGTGCTAGAAATGTTGCCAACGCTGTTATCTGGTGTCGTTGAAGGATGGCTGGCATCAACTGTAGAAGTGGGAGTTGTCATACTACTGCTGGTATAAGGGTCACTTCTAACCGTGCTTGATATGTTGCCAGTGCTGTTTTCTGCTATTGTAGAAACATTGCTGGCATCAAATGAAGGGGTGGCAGTTGTCGGACCACTGCTAGTACTAGTGTCACTGACGAGCATTCTTGAAGTGCTGTTTCCTAGTGTAGTTGAAGCATTGTATACATCGCCTATTGGGGTGGCAATTTCCATACTACTGCTGGTAGTAGAATCACTTCCAACCGTGCTAGATATGTTGCCAGCGGTGTTTTCTGGTGTTGTAGAAACATTGCTGGCATCAACTGAAGCGTTGGCAATTGTCGGAACATTGCTTGTACTAGAGTCACTGACAAGCATGCTTGAAGTGCTGGCAGTGCTGTTTCCTGTTGTAAATGAAGTGCTGTTTTCTGGTGGAGTAGAAACATTGCTGGCATCAACTGAAGGGGTGGCAGTTGTCGGATCATTGCTGGTCGGATCATTGCTGGTACTAGAGTCACTGACAAGCATGCTTGAAGTGCTGGCAGTGCTGTTTCCTGTTGTAAATGAAGTGCTGTTTTCTGGTGTAGTAGAAACATTGCTGGCATCAACTGAAGGGGTGGCAGTTGTCGGATCATTGCTGGTCGGATCATTGCTGGTACTAGAGTCTTTGACAAGCATGCTTGAAGTGCTGGCAGTGCTGTTTCCTGTTGTAAGTAAAGTGCTGTTTTCTAGTGTTGAAGAAACATTGCTGGCACCAACTGAAGGGGTGGCAGTTGTCATACTACTACTAATACTAGAGTCACTTCCGACCGTGCTTGAAATGTTGCCACTGCTATTATCTGGTGTCGTTGAAACATTGCTGGCATCAACTGAAGGGGTAGCAGTTGTGGGATCATTGCTGGTACTTGAGTCACTGACAAGCATGCTCGAAGTGCTGGCAGTGCTGTTTCCTGTCATAAATGAAGTGCTGTTTTCTGGTGTTGAAGAAACATTGCTGGCATCAACTGAAGGGGTGGCAGTTAACATACTACTGCTGGTACTAGAGTCACTTCCAACCGTGCTTGAAATGTTGCCACTGCTGTTATCTGGTGTCGTTGAAACATTGCTGGCATCAACTGAAGGGGTAGCAGTTGTCGGATCATTGCTATTACTAGTGTCACTAACGAGCATGCTTGAAGTGCTTTTTCCTAGCGTAGTTGAAACATTGTTCATATCCTCTATTGTGGTGGCAGTAGTCATAGTACTGCTGGTACTAGAGTCACTTCCGACCGTGCTTGAAATGTAGCCAATGCTGTTATCTGGTGTCTTTGAAACATTGCTGGCATCAACTGAAGGGGTAGCAGTTGTCGGATCATTGCTATTACTAGTGTCACTAACGAGCATGCTTGAAGTGCTGTTTCCTAGCGTAGTTGAAACATTGTTCATATCTTCTATTGTGGTGGCAGTAGTCATACTACTGCTGGTACTAGAGTCACTTCCGACGCTGCTAGAAATAATTTCCTTGCTGTTTTCTGGTGTCATTGAAACATCATGGCTGGCATCCACAGATGGACTGGCAATCGTCATACTAATGCTGGTACTTGAGTCACTTCCGACCGTGCCTGAAGCATTGTTGACATCGTCTATTGGGGTGGCAGTTGTCATATTACTGCTAGTAATAGAGTCAGTTCCGCCCGTGCTAGGAATGATTTCCGTGTTGTTTTCTGGTGTAGTTGAAATATTGCTGGCATCAACTGAAGGGGTGGCAGTTGTCGGATCATTGCTGGTCGGATCATTGCTGGTACTAGAGTCACTGACAAGCATGCTTGAAGTGCTGGCAGTGCTGTTTCCTGTCGTAAATGAAGTGCTGTTTTCTGGTGTTGTAGAAACATTGCTGGCATCAACTGAAGGGTTGGCAGTTGTCGGATCATTGCTGGTACTAGAGTCACTGACAAGCATGCTTGAAGTGCTGGCAGTACTGTTTCCTGTCATAAATGAAGTGCTGTTTTCTGGTGTTGTAGAAACATTGCTGGCACCAACTGAAGGGGTGGCAGTTGTCATACTACTGCTGGTACTAGAGTCACTTCCGACCGTGCTTGAAATGTTGCCACTGCTATTATCTGGTGTCGTTGAAACATTACAAGCATCAACTGAAGGCGTAGCAGTTGTGGGATCATTGCTGGTACTAGAGTCACTGACAAGCATGCTCGAAGTGCTAACAGTGCTGTTTCCTGTCGTAAATGAAGTGCTGTTTTCTGGTGTTGAAGAAACATTGCTGGCATCAAATGAAGGGTTGGCAGTTGTCATACTACTGCTGGTACTAGAGTCACTTCCGACCGTGCTTGAAATGTTGCCACTGCTATTATCTGGTGTCGTTGAAACATTACTAGCATCAACTGAAGGCGTAGCAGTTGTGGGATCATTGCTGGTACTAGAGTCACTGACAAGCATGCTCGAAGTGCTGGCAGTGCTGTTTCCTGTCGTAAATGAAGTGCTGTTTTCTGGTGTTGAAGAAACATTGCTGGCATCAACTGAAGGGGTAGCAGTTGACGGATCATTGCTGGTACTAGAGTCACTGACAAGCATGCTTGAAGTGCTGGCAGTGCTGTTTCCTGTCGTAAATGAAGTGCTGTTTTCTGGTGTAGTTGAAACATTGCTGGCATCAACTGAAGGGGTGGCAATTGTCGGAACATTGCTAGTACTGGTGTGACTGACGAGCATGCTTGAAGTGCTGTTTCCTAGTGTAGTTGAAACATTGTTCATATCCTCTATTGTGGTGGCAGTAGTCATACTACTGCTGGTACTAGAGTCACTTCCGACCGTGCTTGAAATGTTGCCACTGCTGTTATCTGGTGTTGAAGAAACATTGCTGGCATCAACTGAAGGGGTAGCAGTTGTGGGATCATTGCTGGTACTAGAGTCACTGACAAGCATGCTCGAAGTGCTGTTTCCTATCGTAAATGAAGTGCTGTTTTCTGGTGTTGAAGAAACATTGCTGGCATCAACTGAAGGGGTGGCAGTTGTCATAATACTGCTTGTACTAGAGTCACTTCCAACCGTGCTTGAAATGTTGCCACTGCTGTTATCTGGTGTCGTTGAAACATTGCTGGCATCAACTGAAGGGGTAGCAGTTGTCGGATCATTGCTGGTACTAGAGTCACTAACGAGCATGCTTGAAGTGCTGTTTCCTTGCGTAGTTGAAACATTGTTCATATCCTCTATAGTGGTGGCAGTTGCCATATTACTGCTGGTATAAGAGTCACTTTCGACCGTGCTAGAAATAATTTCCGTGCTGTTTTCTGGTGTCATTGAAACATGGCTGGCTTCCACAGATGGACTGGCAATAGTCATACTTATGCTGGTACTTGAGTCACTTCCAACCGTGCTTGAAGCATTGTTGACATCGTCTATTGGGGTGGCAGTTGTCATATTACTGCTAGTAATAGAGTCACTTCCGACCGTGCTAGAAATAATTTCCGTGTTGTTTTCTGGTGTAGTTGAAACATTGCTGGCATCAACTGAAGGGGTAGCAGTTGACGGATCATTGCTGGTACTAGAGTCACTGACAAGCATGCTTGAAGTGCTGGCAGTGCTGTTTCCCGTCGTAAATGAAGTGCTGTTTTCTGGTGTTGTAGAAACATTGCTGGCACCAACTGAAGGGGTAGCAGTTGTCATACTACTGCTAGTAATAGAGTCACTTCCGACCATGCTAGAAATAATTTCCGTGTTGTTTTCTGGTGTTGTTGAAACATTGCTGGCATCAACTGAAGGGGTAGCAGTTGACGGATCATTGCTGGTACTAGAGTCACTGACAAGCATGCTCGAAGTGCTGGCAGTGCTGTTTCCTGTTGTAAATGAAGTGCTGTTTTCTGGTGTAGTTGAAACATTGCTGGCATCAACTGAAGGGGTGGCAGTTGTCGGATCATTGCTGGTCGGATCACTGCTGGTACTAGAGTCACTGACAAGCATGCTTGAAGTGCTGGCAGTGCTGTTTCCTGTCGTAAATGAAGTGCTGTGTTCTGGTGTTGTAGAAACATTGCTGGCACCAACTGAAGGGGTGGCAGTTGTCATACTACTGCTGGTACTAGAGTCACTTCCGACCGTGCTTGAAATGTTGCCACTGCTATTATCTGGTGTCGTTGAAACATTGCTGGCATCAACTGAAGGGGTAGCAGTTGTCGGATCATTGCTGGTACTAGAGTCACTGACAAGCATGCTGGAAGTGCTGGCAGTGCTGTTTCCTGTCGTAAATGAAGTGCTGTTTTCTGGTGTTGAAGAAACATTGCTGGCATCAACTGAAGGGGTGGCAGTTGTCATACTACTGCTGGTACTAGATTCACTTCCGACCGTGCTTGAAATGTTGCCACTGCTATTATCTAGTGTCGTTGAAACATTGCTGGCATCAACTGAAAGGGTAGCAGTTTTAGGATCATTGCTGGTACTAGAGTCACTGACAAGCATGCTTGAAGTGCTGGCAGTGCTGTTTCCTGTTGTAAATGAAGTGCTGTTTTCTGGTGTAGTTGAAACATTGCTGGCATCAACTGAAGGGGTGGCAGTTGTCGGATCATTGCTGGTCGGATCACTGCTGGTACTAGAGTCACTGACAAGTATGCTTGAAGTGCTGGCAGTGCTGTTTCCTGTCGTAAATGAAGTGCTGTGTTCTGGTGTTGTAGAAACATTGCTGGCACCAACTGAAGGGGTGGCAGTTGTCATACTACTGCTGGTACTAGAGTCACTTCCGACCGTGCTTGAAATGTTGCCACTGCTATTATCTGGTGTCGTTGAAACATTGCTGGCATCAACTGAAGGGGTAGCAGTTGTCGGATCATTGCTGGTACTAGAGTCACTGACAAGCATGCTGGAAGTGCTGGCAGTGCTGTTTCCTGTCGTAAATGAAGTGCTGTTTTCTGGTGTTGAAGAAACATTGCTGGCATCAACTGAAGGGGTGGCAGTTGTCAAACTACTGCTGGTACTAGAGTCATTTCCAACCGTGCTTGAAATGTTGCCACTGCTGTTATCTGGTGTCGTTGAAACATTGCTGGCATCAACTGAAGGGGTAGCAGTTGTCGGATCATTGCTATTACTAGTGTCACTAACGAGCATGCTTGAAGTGCTGTTTCCTAGCGTAGTTGAAACATTGTTCATATCCTCTATTGTGGTGGCAGTAGTCATAGTACTGCTGGTACTAGAGTCACTTCCAACCGTGCTTGAAATGTTGCCACTGCTATTATCTGGTGTCGTTGAAACATTGCTGGTATCAACTGAAGGGGTGGCAGTTGTCGGATCATTGCTGGTCGGATCATTGCTGGTACTAGAGTCACTGACAAGCATGCTTGAAGTGCTGGCAGTGCTGTTTCCTGTCGTAAATGAAGTGCTATTTTCTGGTGTTGTAGAAACATTGCTGGCATCAACTGAAGGGGTGGCAGTTGTCGGATCATTGCTGGTCGGATCATTGCTGGTACTAGAGTCACTGACAAGCATGCTTGAAGTGCTGGCAGTGCTGTTTCCTGTCATAAATGAAGTGCTGTTTTCTGGTGTTGTAGAAACATTGCTGGCACCAACTGAAGGGGTGGCAGTTGTCATACTACTGCTGGTACTAGAGTCACTTCCGACCGTGCTTGAAATGTTGCCACTGCTATTATCTGGTGTTGTTGAAACATTACTGGCATCAACTGAAGGGGTAGCAGTTGTGGGATCATTGCTGGTACTAGAGTCACTGACAAGCATGCTCGAAGTGCTGGCAGTGCTGTTTCCTGTCGTAAATGAAGAGCTGTTTTCTGGTGTTGTAGAAACATTGCTGGCACCAACTGAAGGGGTGGCAGTTGTAATACTACTGCTGGTACTAGAGTCACTTCCAACCGTGCTTGAAATGTAGCCACTGCTGTTATCTGGTGTCTTTGAAACATTGCTGGCATCAACTGAAGGGGTAGCAGTTGTCGGATCATTGCTATTACTAGTGTCACTAACGAGCATGCTTGAAGTGCTGTTTCCTAGCGTAGTTGAAACATTGTTCATATCTTCTATTGTGGTGGCAGTAGTCATACTACTGCTGGTACTAGAGTCACTTCCAACGGTGCTAGAAATAATTTCCGTGTTGTTTTCTGGTGTAGTTGAAACATTGCTGGCATCAACTGAAGGGGTAGCAGTTGACGGATCATTGCTGGTACTAGAGTCACTGACAAGCATGCTCGAAGTGCTGGCAGTGCTGTTTCCTGTTGTAAATGAAGTGCTGTTTTCTGGTGTAGTTGAAACATTGCTGGCATCAACTGAAGGGGTGGCAGTTGTCGGATCATTGCTGGTCGGATCACTGCTGGTACTAGAGTCACTGACAAGCATGCTTGAAGTGCTGGCAGTGCTGTTTCCTGTCGTAAATGAAGTGCTGTGTTCTGGTGTTGTAGAAACATTGCTGGCACCAACTGAAGGGGTGGCAGTTGTCATACTACTGCTGGTACTAGAGTCACTTCCGACCGTGCTTGAAATGTTGCCACTGCTATTATCTGGTGTCGTTGAAACATTGCTGGCATCAACTGAAGGGGTAGCAGTTGTCGGATCATTGCTGGTACTAGAGTCACTGACAAGCATGCTGGAAGTGCTGGCAGTGCTGTTTCCTGTCGTAAATGAAGTGCTGTTTTCTGGTGTTGAAGAAACATTGCTGGCATCAACTGAAGGGGTGGCAGTTGTCATACTACTGCTGGTACTAGATTCACTTCCGACCGTGCTTGAAATGTTGCCACTGCTATTATCTAGTGTCGTTGAAACATTGCTGGCATCAACTGAAAGGGTAGCAGTTTTGGGATCATTGCTGGTACTAGAGTCACTGACAAGCATGCTTGAAGTGCTGGCAGTGCTGTTTCCTGTTGTAAATGAAGTGCTGTTTTCTGGTGTAGTTGAAACATTGCTGGCATCAACTGAAGGGGTGGCAGTTGTCGGATCATTGCTGGTCGGATCACTGCTGGTACTAGAGTCACTGACAAGTATGCTTGAAGTGCTGGCAGTGCTGTTTCCTGTCGTAAATGAAGTGCTGTGTTCTGGTGTTGTAGAAACATTGCTGGCACCAACTGAAGGGGTGGCAGTTGTCATACTACTGCTGGTACTAGAGTCACTTCCGACCGTGCTTGAAATGTTGCCACTGCTATTATCTGGTGTCGTTGAAACATTGCTGGCATCAACTGAAGGGGTAGCAGTTGTCGGATCATTGCTGGTACTAGAGTCACTGACAAGCATGCTGGAAGTGCTGGCAGTGCTGTTTCCTGTCGTTAATGAAGTGCTGTTTTCTGGTGTTGAAGAAACATTGCTGGCATCAACTGAAGGGGTGGCAGTTGTCAAACTACTGCTGGTACTAGAGTCATTTCCAACCGTGCTTGAAATGTTGCCACTGCTGTTATCTGGTGTCGTTGAAACATTGCTGGCATCAACTGAAGGGGTAGCAGTTGTCGGATCATTGCTATTACTAGTGTCACTAACGAGCATGCTTGAAGTGCTGTTTCCTAGCGTAGTTGAAACATTGTTCATATCCTCTATTGTGGTGGCAGTAGTCATAGTACTGCTGGTACTAGAGTCACTTCCAACCGTGCTTGAAATGTTGCCACTGCTATTATCTGGTGTCGTTGAAACATTGCTGGTATCAACTGAAGGGGTGGCAGTTGTCGGATCATTGCTGGTCGGATCATTGCTGGTACTAGAGTCACTGACAAGCATGCTTGAAGTGCTGGCAGTGCTGTTTCCTGTCGTAAATGAAGTGCTATTTTCTGGTGTTGTAGAAACATTGCTGGCATCAACTGAAGGGGTGGCAGTTGTCGGATCATTGCTGGTCGGATCATTGCTGGTACTAGAGTCACTGACAAGCATGCTTGAAGTGCTGGCAGTGCTGTTTCCTGTCATAAATGAAGTGCTGTTTTCTGGTGTTGTAGAAACATTGCTGGCACCAACTGAAGGGGTGGCAGTTGTCATACTACTGCTGGTACTAGAGTCACTTCCGACCGTGCTTGAAATGTTGCCACTGCTATTATCTGGTGTTGTTGAAACATTACTGGCATCAACTGAAGGGGTAGCAGTTGTGGGATCATTGCTGGTACTAGAGTCACTGACAAGCATGCTCGAAGTGCTGGCAGTGCTGTTTCCTGTCGTAAATGAAGTGCTGTTTTCTGGTGTTGTAGAAACATTGCTGGCACCAACTGAAGGGGTGGCAGTTGTAATACTACTGCTGGTACTAGAGTCACTTCCAACCGTGCTTGAAATGTAGCCACTGCTGTTATCTGGTGTCTTTGAAACATTGCTGGCATCAACTGAAGGGGTAGCAGTTGTCGGATCATTGCTATTACTAGTGTCACTAACGAGCATGCTTGAAGTGCTGTTTCCTAGCGTAGTTGAAACATTGTTCATATCTTCTATTGTGGTGGCAGTAGTCATACTACTGCTGGTACTAGAGTCACTTCCAACGGTGCTAGAAATAATTTCCTTGCTGTTTTCTGGTGTCATTGAAACATCATGGCTGGCATCCACAGATGGACTGGCAATCGTCATACTAATGCTGGTACTTGAGTCACTTCCGACCGTGCCTGAAGCATTGTTGACATCGTCTATTGGGGCGGCAGTTATCATATTACTGCTAGTAATAGAGTCAGTTCCGCCCGTGCTAGGAATGATTTCCGTGTTGTTTTCTGGTGTAGTTGAAATATTGCTGGCATCAACTGAAGGGGTGGCAGTTGTCGGATCATTGCTGGTCGGATCATTGCTGGTACTAGAGTCACTGACAAGCATGCTTGAAGTGCTGGCAGTGCTGTTTCCTGTCGTTAATGAAGTGCTGTTTTCTGGTTTTGTAGAAACATCGCTGGCACCAACTGAAGGGGTGGTAGTTGTCATACTACTGCTGGTACTAGAGTCACTTCCAACCGTGCTTGAAATGTTGCCACTGCTGTTTTCTGGTGTTGTAGAAACATTGCTGGCATCAACTGAAGGGGTGGCAGTTGTCGGATCATTGCTGGTCGGATCATTGCTGGTACTAGAGTCACTGACAAGCATGCTTGAAGTGCTGGCAGTGCTGTTTCCTGTCGTAAATGAAGTGCTATTTTCTGGTGTTGTAGAAACATTGCTGGCATCAACTGAAGAGGTGGCAGTTGTCGGATCATTGCTGGTCGGATCATTGCTGGTACTAGAGTCACTGACAAGCATGCTTGAAGTGCTGGCAGTGCTGTTTCCTGTCATAAATGAAGTGCTGTTTTCTGTTGTTGTAGAAACATTGCTGGCACCAACTGAAGGGGTGGCAGTTGTCATACTACTGCTGGTACTAGAGTCACTTCCGACCGTGCTTGAAATGTTGCCACTGCTATTATCTGGTGTCGTTGAAACATTACTGGCATCAACTGAAGGGGTAGCAGTTGTGGGATCATTGCTGGTACTAGAGTCACTGACAAGCATGCTCGAAGTGCTGGCAGTGCTGTTTCCTGTCGTAAATGAAGTGCTGTTTTCTGGTGTTGTAGAAACATTGCTGGCACCAACTGAAGGGGTGGCAGTTGTAATACTGCTGCTGGTACTAGAGTCACTTCCAACCGTG
This sequence comes from Cerastis leucographa, assembly GCA_963082945.1. Taxonomy (NCBI): domain Eukaryota; kingdom Metazoa; phylum Arthropoda; class Insecta; order Lepidoptera; family Noctuidae; genus Cerastis; species Cerastis leucographa. Next base: position 3,929,175 of record OY720376.1, read on the forward strand.
CTTGAAATGTAGCCACTGCTGTTATCTGGTGTCTTTGAAACATTGCTGGCATCAACTGAAGGGGTAGCAGTTGTCGGATCATTGCTATTACTAGTGTCACTAACGAGCATGCTTGAAGTGCTGTTTCCTAGCGTAGTTGAAACATTGTTCATATCTTCTATTGTGGTGGCAGTAGTCATACTACTGCTGGTACTAGAGTCACTTCCAACGGTGCTAGAAATAAAATCCTTGCTGTTTTCTGGTGTCATTGAAACATCATGGCTGGCATCCACAGATGGACTGGCAATCGTCATACTAATGCTGGTACTTGAGTCACTTCCGACCGTGCCTGAAGCATTGTTGACATCGTCTATTGGGGCGGCAGTTATCATATTACTGCTAGTAATAGAGTCAGTTCCGCCCGTGCTAGGAATGATTTCCGTGTTGTTTTCTGGTGTAGTTGAAATATTGCTGGCATCAACTGAAGGGGTGGCAGTTGTCGGATCATTGCTGGTACTAGAGTCACTGACAAGCATGCTTGAAGTGCTGGCAGTGCTGTTTCCTGTCGTTAATGAAGTGCTGTTTTCTGGTTTTGTAGAAACATCGCTGGCACCAACTGAAGGGGTGGTAGTTGTCATACTACTGCTGGTACTAGAGTCACTTCCAACCGTGCTTGAAATGTTGCCACTGCTGTTTTCTGGTGTTGTAGAAACATTGCTGGCATCAACTGAAGGGTTGGCAATTGTCGGAACATTGCTAGTACTTGTGTCACTGACGAACATGCCTGAAGTGCTGTTTCCTAGTGTAGTTGAAACATTGTTGATATCCCCTATTGTGGTGGCAGTTGTCATATTACTGCTGGTATAAGAGTCACTTCCGACCGTGCTAGAAATAATTTCCGTGCTGTTTTCTGGTGTCATTGAAACATGGGTGGCATCCACAGATGGACTGGCAATTGTCATACTAATGCTGGTACTTGAGTCAAATCCAACCGTGCTTGAAGCATTGTTGACATCGTCTATTGGGGTGGCAGTTGTCATATTACTGCTAGTAATAGAGTCAGTTCCACCAGTGCTAGAAATGATTTCCGTGTTGTTTTCTGGTGTAGTTGAAACATTGCTGGCATCAACTGAAGTGGTGACAGTTGTCGGATCATTGCTGGTCGGATCATTGCTGGTACTAGAGTCACTGACAAGCATGCTTGAAGTGCTGGCAGTGCTGTTTCCTGTCATAAATGAAGTGCTGTTTTCTGTTGTTGTAGAAACATTGCTGGCACCAACTGAAGGGGTGGCAGTTGTCATACTACTGCTGGTACTAGAGTCACTTCCGACCGTGCTTGAAATGTTGCCACTGCTATTATCTGGTGTCGTTGAAACATTACTGGCATCAACTGAAGGGGTAGCAGTTGTGGGATCATTGCTGGTACTAGAGTCACTGACAAGCATGCTCGAAGTGCTGGCAGTGCTGTTTCCTGTCGTAAATGAAGTGCTGTTTTCTGGTGTTGTAGAAACATTGCTGGCACCAACTGAAGGGGTGGCAGTTGTAATACTGCTGCTGGTACTAGAGTCACTTCCAACCGTGCTTGAAATGTAGCCACTGCTGTTATCTGGTGTCTTTGAAACATTGCTGGCATCAACTGAAGGGGTAGCAGTTGTCGGATCATTGCTATTACTAGTGTCACTAACGAGCATGCTTGAAGTGCTGTTTCCTAGCGTAGTTGAAACATTGTTCATATCTTCTATTGTGGTGGCAGTAGTCATACTACTGCTGGTACTAGAGTCACTTCCAACGGTGCTAGAAATAAAATCCTTGCTGTTTTCTGGTGTCATTGAAACATCATGGCTGGCATCCACAGATGGACTGGCAATCGTCATACTAATGCTGGTACTTGAGTCACTTCCGACCGTGCCTGAAGCATTGTTGACATCGTCTATTGGGGCGGCAGTTATCATATTACTGCTAGTAATAGAGTCAGTTCCGCCCGTGCTAGGAATGATTTCCGTGTTATTTTCTGGTGTAGTTGAAATATTGCTGGCATCAACTGAAGGGGTGGCAGTTGTCGGATCATTGCTGGTACTAGAGTCACTGACAAGCATGCTTGAAGTGCTGGCAGTGCTGTTTCCTGTCGTTAATGAAGTGCTGTTTTCTGGTTTTGTAGAAACATCGCTGGCACCAACTGAAGGGGTGGTAGTTGTCATACTACTGCTGGTACTAGAGTCACTTCCAACCGTGCTTGAAATGTTGCCACTGCTGTTTTCTGGTGTTGTAGAAACATTGCTGGCATCAACTGAAGGGTTGGCAATTGTCGGAACATTGCTAGTACTTGTGTCACTGACGAACATGCCTGAAGTGCTGTTTCCTAGTGTAGTTGAAACATTGTTGATATCCCCTATTGTGGTGGCAGTTGTCATATTACTGCTGGTATAAGAGTCACTTCCGACCGTGCTAGAAATAATTTCCGTGCTGTTTTCTGGTGTCATTGAAACATGGGTGGCATCCACAGATGGACTGGCAATTGTCATACTAATGCTGGTACTTGAGTCAAATCCAACCGTGCTTGAAGCATTGTTGACATCGTCTATTGGGGTGGCAGTTGTCATATTACTGCTAGTAATAGAGTCAGTTCCACCAGTGCTAGAAATGATTTCCGTGTTGTTTTCTGGTGTAGTTGAAACATTGCTGGCATCAACTGAAGTGGTGACAGTTGTCGGATCATTGCTGGTCGGATCATTGCTGGTACTAGAGTCACTGACAAGCATGCTTGAAGTGCTGGCAGTGCTGTTTCCTGTCGTAAATGAAGTGCTGTTTTCTGGTGTTGTAGAAACATTGCTGGCACCAACTGAAGGGGTGGCAGTTGTCATACTACTGCTGGTACTAGAGTCACTTCCGACCGTGCCTGAAATGTTGCGACTGCTGTGATCTGGTGTCGTTGAAACATTGCTGGCATCAACTGAAGGGGTGGCAATTGTCGGAACATTGCTAGTACTGGTGTGACTGACGAGCATGCTTGAAGTGCTGTTTCCTAGTGTAGTTGAAACATTGTTCATAATATCCTCTATTGTGGTGGCAGTAGTCATACTACTGCTGGTACTAGAGTCACTTCTGACCGTGCTAGAATTGTTGCCAGTGCTGTTTCCTGGTGTCATTGTAACATTGTTGGCATCAACTGAAGTGCTAGCAGTTGTCGGACCATTGTTGGTACTAGAGTCACTTTCGACTGTGCTAGAATTGTTGCCAGTGCTGTTTCCTGGTGTCATTGTAACATTCTTGGCATCAACTGAAGTGCTAGCAGTTGTCGGACCATTGTTGGTACTAGAGTCACTTTCGACTGTGCTAGAAATGTTGACAGTGCTGTTTCCTGGTGTGTTTGTAACATTGTTGGCATCAACTGAAGGGCTGGCAGTTGTCGGACTATTGCTGGTACTGGAATCACTTCCGATCGTGCTAGAAATGTTGACAGTGCTGTTTTCTGGTGTATTTGAAGCATTGTTGACATCGCCGGCAATGGAGGTAGGTTCAATGTCACCGTAATGACTGTTGTTGCCATTATCATTGTCTTCGTCGGCCTTGTCGTTCTCGTGACCTGTAATGCGACGCCTACGGTGTCTTTTAGATCGTGTGTATCGTTTTATGTGCCCTTTCCTACATCTGCCTGGAACACCATGAATATTTGTTGATCTTGTAACGTTACTTGAATGTTTATATCCACCGCATTCGTTTTCAACAAGCTCTTCAGAATGATTGTGATGTCTTTTACAGTTGCAGCGCCTTCGATGCCTATGGTGTCGGCGTTGTTCGACCGTTCGGCTAGTGATGTGAGTCGAATTGTGATGGCATTTACTAAATTTGCATCTATGCTCATAATGTTCACATGTGCTACTTACATTTCTTTGACCTGTGCAACTATCTGAAGAGTTGCATTTAGTGCCATTGGTTTTAACTTGATGTTCAAAATGTGTGTTATTAACAGAGTGCGTTTCTCGCCCGTGGTTTTCTTTGCAATCACATTTTTTTCCTCCATGGCAGCTATTACCGTCATGACAATTGCAGTTGGTATGTGTTTTGCTGTGATCTGTGCAATGACATTCTTTGTCTCCATGATTGTGTTTACCGGTATGACAACTACAATTACAATGGGTTTTGCTGTGATGTTTATCGCCGGTAGTATTCTTGCCTCCGTGACCGTTATTATTGGCATGACAACTGCAGTTGGTATCTGATTTATGGTGATCTCCAGTTGTATTATTGCCTCCATGTTCGTTATTTCTGGCGTGGCAACTACAATTACAATGTGTTTTGCTGTGATGTCCGCTTGTATCATTGCCTGCATGACCGCCATTATCTTCATGATTACTGCAGTTGGTATGGCTTTTGCTGTGATCTTTAACTCCTTTTGTATTCTCGCCTCCATGTTCTTTATTGTCAACATGGCAACTGCAATTACAATAGGTTTTCCTGTTATATTTGTGATGGCTGGTATTTCCAGCGTGCCCACTGATGTTTGTATGTGTTTCGCTGTGATCTATGCAATGACATTCTTTGCCTCCAGGGTTGTCTTTACCGGTATGACAACTGCATTTACAATGGGTTTTGCTATGACCTCTATCTCCGGTTTTATTTTCGCCTCCATGGCCGGCACAGCAACTACAATGACAATGAGTTTTTCTGTGATCTTTGCCTCCGCCTGTAATTCTATTTTCATTGTCTTGACTTTCAACGCGAATGTGGGTTGAACTCTTACTACATGATGAATTATTTGACTCAATTTTCATTCCGCCTTCAGAATCAGCTGAAATAAAAATAAATTAGGGTCAGATGTTCAACAGTTAACCATATGTACACAATTAACCAAGCCTATATTTCGGAAATCCTACATTGTCATTCCGCGCTTCCTAGCAACATATACCCCATAACGGCCTCCCACTCATCTTACCACTTAGCAGCGAGCTGGCATTCGCGTCGTTCGAGTGGCGAGGAATTTTTTGATTCATCATCATCATCATAAGCCTATCATGTTCCCACTGCTGGGACACAGGCCTCCTCTCCTATGAGAGGGAGTGGGCAGTAATCCACCACGCGGGCCCAGTGCGGGTTGGTAGATGTCACATGTCTTCGAATTTTGGTTCTAGGACATGCCGGTTTCCTCACGATGTTTTCCTTCACCGTTTTTGAGAACAGCGATGGTGAAATACATTACACAAAGTAATGCGCCTGCCTGGGTTCGAACCCACGGCTTACTGCTCGTAAGTCGGGGCTGCCACCACTGGGCCACCGCCGCTCTCATCAATCATTTTTTGATTATCCGTGTAAAACAAGAGAAAAAAAGTAAGTAATTTTACATGTTTCAGTTTAATATTAAAAGTATTCTAATATGTTAGCTCTGAAAATAACCTTATCGTGCTTCTTTTGACACATTAACTGTATATTTAGTGTCGTCATTAAAAAGTTATCATAACATAAAAAACAATTTCTAAAAAATAAACAAGGGTGTGTCCCACAGACCCACAGTTAACCAACTTGCTATGTTGTGTATAGCAGTGAGCCATGGCTCATTGTGTACTTCATGTCGGTTAACTGCGTAGATAAATGTTATCAAAATCATTTCTTTGTTTTATAGCTTAAAAAGGTCATAAGAAGAAAACTTTCGCATTCGGAAGAATCTGTGAAGGCAGCTCTTGACCTCGTAAAATCTGAGCTCAATATTCGGCAAGCCAGTAACGAGTGCCAGCTGGAGTATAGTTCAGTTCAAACTTTATGGCGGCTCGGAACATCCAATGTAAAATGCGCAGACTCGCAGCTAACTTCCGACCCGCCATAAGTTTGAACAGCAGAACTGTACGCGACGGTCCGGAGTAAATAATAATATAATAATAATAATTTATTTATTATAAAGTATGACAAAAAGTGTAAATTTAGGCGCAGCAGTATTATTTCTCATACAATGGTATAATTAGTACTTATAAGTAAACTATAACTAAAACTTATTCAAAAGTTGAAGTAATAAGTGTTCAATTTATATGTTTGTTAGCGATCTGCCCGGTCTAGGTTTATTTAAACCTGTGTTTTAGGCAATCACTTTACATAGCGCAATTTAATTCGGACAGTAAAATTATAAAATTAATCTATTAACAACTATAAGTATAATCAAATTAGTACAAAAGAAAAACACTAAAACTAGCGAACTAAGTAAATATGTATAAATATATACGAGAGTATAACATAATCATACTACATTACCTACTACAACCTCTAGAAGATAAGAAGTAAAGTTAGTGCAGAGGGAACAATGCGCTTAACACCCAACTTTGAAATAAACGCGAAAGGTTTATTCAACAGTGGAAGTTTTAAAAGCATACATCGAACATTGTACTCAACTTTTTTATGGTCTTACAACAAAGGATCAGTAAAACGCTAACAACACACAAAACACAAATAAAACACAAGTTGAGACCAAGGCTCCATAACTGGAGTCAGTACAAGCAACTCAAAATCGTTCTGAGCGAGAAAACTTAAAGAGTGGATGCCGTCTTTTTCTAATAGTGTATTCATTATTTTGTACTTTCATTTAGGACAGTTATTATTGTGTTATAACTTGCCCGGTAGTAGTTTATTAAAAAAAAAAAAAAATGGGGTGTAAAAAAACCGCTACTTATCACGTTGATAAGGGTCGAGGGATACTGTAGAATCACCTACGTGTTACCACGTATATAAGTACCACGGCGTATTCTTTACAATATTTTGAATAAACGATTATGATTTTCATGATCCCCGTTTACGGATTTAGAGCATTGTTACCCTAGTCGTAATTTGTAAACACAGTTAAAAGAACTTACCTGAAAAAAGAAATTCCACATTCAGCAAACCCCTCACAGGCCCTTTCCTATTACACCCCTTCACACAAAACAATTTCACCATATTTTAAGTCGAATTATGTACTTAAATACAATAAAAGCACTAGAAGTAGCAAAAATACCAATTCCGCGCAAAAGTCTATCGGCCATAATTATTTTATTTAGTGTCATATACAAGGTATTGTTTTGCATCCTCGTCAAATTCAGGAGTTTGTCACATAAGACATAAATAATCAATTAAAATTACGGTACTTAGTTAAATATTAAAATACGCAGATTTTTTTGGTTGTTTATGTTTGTCAGTATTTCAGAATAACCCCCTTAACGTGGTTTAGGGAATAATAAATTATCGAATAAACGTTTGACATTGTTTGTATGTGTGGAAGCGCGGTTATAGGGTGAGAATCGGACGGCCAGCGTTTAAAATACTAGTGGTTCACATTTACCGATTTCCGTAAATATGAAAAACAATAAAAATTACCTACCCATTTTATTATTGAGTCGGGACGAGAATCGTTAGCAAAGTTACCTCCTTGAATTTGACGAGGATGCAAAACAACACCTTATATAATTTAATTTAAACCATTTTGCGAGAAATGATTATTTTTATATTTAGAATTTGAATATTAAATTAATCTCGTTTCGATTTACGTGCTACTTTAGCTATCAACGTGATTTCCGATTTGTATTTACTTTTACTGGCAATTGCAAGACAAGGACACAGTTCACCCTTGTAGCTATCTCGCTCTGAAGCTTTTTCTCCCTTTGACATAGAGTTCGTATTAATTAAAGTAATACAAAGTCTACCTGTTTGAGATAAAGTTCATTTTTTTTCCTAGTGTGGGGGCAACGTTTTTATAAAAAGAGAAAAGAAAAGAAAAAATAAATAAACGGTTTTTTGATATTGACATTTTGTTCGTACTCATTCCAAATATATCCTTCGTTAAAAAAAACCAGGAGTGTGAAATGCATTGCATGTTAAACCTAATCGTAGTGTGATAAGAGCCAGTTTTCGAAGAAGTGTAAACGAAGAGGAAATGTCAAACGTTTCTTAGATAATTTCTTATTCCCTATTCACATCAAGCAGGTTATTCTGAAATACTGTCTAAAAAACAACTTAAAAAAGCAGCGTTTATGAAATTATTGACTAGGTACCGTAATTAAAATGTGTCCGTTTTGAACACGCGGCCATAGCGTTTTTTTTTAAAAAGCTATGCCATGATTTTGTAATAATTTGTAAAAGTTGATTCTCAAAACCATAAATTTGCCAAAGTTATGGTTAAAAAGTTATTTATTTTTTTATTTAAAGACACATAAATTATCATCACAGGCTTACTTAATACACAATAGTACAGTTATAGTTCTAATAGCTTAAATTAAACATAAATCTAGACTAATAATTAGCGGTAGGTATTATTTACAAATAACAAGAGAAATTGTACAAAATGCGGCCCATGTGAATTCACTCAAAGCTAGTTTGAACGTGGCCGCGCTATTTCAAACGCGGAGAACCGCGCGGCCACGGAGGTCTTTAAAACTACGCATTGCAGAGACCTGAAATTCAGGTAAACAACAGATTGAATTTGTAAAAATTGTAAAAATATAGAAAAAAATCTTAGGTTTATACAACGTGTTGTTTTGCATCCTCGTCAAAATTCAAGAGGATGACAAAAAAGACGTAAATGATCAATTAAAATTACGGTACCTTGTTAATTATTAATAAACGCTGATTTTTTGGGTGTTTAAATTTGTCAGTATTTCAGAATAACCCCCCTAACGTGGCTTAGGGAATAAGAAATTATCGAATAAATTATTAAGATTGTTTGTATGTATGAAAGCGTGATTATAGGGCGAGGATCAGACGGGTCGCATTTAAAGCACGGGTGGTTCACACTTACCGACTTTAGCAAATAAGAAAAAAAAAATGTAACAATTTTATTATTGATTTGGAACGAGAATCATTAGCATAGTTACCTCATTGAATTTGACGAGAATGCAAAACAACACCTTGTATTTTAGGAGCTTTAAGACTAAAACTCATGGCTGCGCCATTGAAACGGTGGCAAACACATTATCGCCGATATCTCACTGAAAAACCATCGCAGACGTCTGAAGTTTTTTGTAAAACCCGGATTTGAATTTGCCAGATTTTGTAAAAATATAACGAAAAATCCTAGGTTTATATTTCAGGAGCTGTAAGACTAAAACCCCACGGCCGCGCCACCGAAACGGAAAAATCACGTTATCTATATCGCTGAAAAAGCATCGCAGAGGTCTGATTTTTTTTGTAAAACATAGATTTGTATTTGTCAAACAATTTAAAAATACACAAAAAAATCCTTGGTTTATATTTTAGGTGCTATAGAGTACGGTATCGCGTACAAATTATTGGTTATTATCTATCGAAGAAAATAAGTTATAGCGAGTGTTTTTTTCGTAAATAACACCTATTTCAATTAATTAATAATTGAAATTGACACAATTAAAATTGGTTATCTAAGTATTTTGTCACAAACTCTTGAATTTGATGAGGATACAAACCGACAGCCTGTATAAAATGCTGTACCGTATTGTTTAATCACAAAAAAAAACAAGTAAAAGTTAAACTTACGTTGTGGTATAGCCTGCAGGACAGCTACAAGAGCCTGAGAAACGACAAAAGAAAAATATTATAATCAGTGACATAAAGTAAAAAGCTTATATTGATGAAAGAGCTCCTATCTAATTTCACGGCATAATTATAGTAGAAGCACCAAATCAAATCAAATCATTTATTGCATCCATAATGTACATTTAACAGGTGGTCAAAATAAGAAATATTAGACACAATTATAGACCCTGTCGGGCACAGCAAGTTTTAAATAAGTAGAGAGAGGAAGAGTGCTTCTCTAATTTTCCTTGTCAAAGAAGAGTAATTATACAATTATCACAATTATTACAATTACTACTAATGTTACAAATATTACAATTATTTGAATTTCAAATTATTTTATATCCTTGTTATTATTTAATATGTCTGTTTACTTATTCTATTCATATTATATAACCACCAGGGTGACCCGCGAAATTAACAATTTCTCAATACATACTAGTTTCAAAATTTGATCAATACATACTAACAAACAAACTAACTTACAAGGAAAGTTAAACAAAAGCTTAAAAATTAAGATGTTGGTGTTAGTTCTGATTTTGGCCTTAATAAGCATAATCTGTCTATAATATTCCCACTGCTGGGACTCTCCACGACAAAATTGTAAGCGTTATTACCTAGACATGCTATAGTATTAATATTTTAACAAATGTATGTCTCGTAATACAATTCATGTTTAACATGTTCAAATATTTGTATGCCATTCTATGCTAAAACATAAAAGTTCACAAACCTATTTTTATGACCTAAATGTACCATGTTTTTACACAAATAAAAATTATTCTATTCTATTATATTCTATTCAAGGACTAGGCTGAAATCCACCACGCTGATCCAGTGCAGTAGAAAGACGTCACGTCTTCAAATTATGGTCCATGACGGTTTCCTCGCCATGTTTTCGTTCATCTTCTTTGAAAGCATCATCACCTTCCTGCACTTATTCCATGTTACTTGGGGTCTCAAAACGGTGAAGGAAAACATCGTGAGGTAACCGGCATGTCCTAGAACTAAAAATTCGAAGACATGTGACATCTACCAACCCGCACTGGGCCCGCGTGGTGGATTACAGCCCACTCCCTCTCATAGAGAGAAGGCGTGTGTCCCAGCAGTGGGAACATTATAGGCTGATGATGATGATGATGACTTGGGGTCGGCGCATCACGTTTTTTCTTCCATTCTGCCCTGTCAACCGTCACGCAATTTCTTTTTTTTTTTCAAATGGGAAATCGTCAAATGACTCCTCCCGCTCTGGGCGGAGCGGAAGGGAGTATCAGACTTGTACTGACTAAAACCCATCCATGTTCATTCTTAGCCCTTTGTGTTCCAGGGCCGCGGTATGTCTTTCGAACAGTCCCGCAGCCCTGGCAGGCATTAGCCTTCTCGGACCCCTTCCGGTTTGCTGACATCACCTTGAGGCGCGCGTGGAAAGGCTCTCGGGCCCCGACTGGAAGGGCTCTTAAGCGCATGCCTGGAGAGAGGCCAGTTCCCGCGTCGTTGGAAGACGGGGAAGCTGGTCCTCATCCGGAAGCCGGGGCGCCCTGCGGACTCTCCGTCCGCATACCGGCCCATTGTGTTGCTCGACGAGGTGGGCAAGCTCTTTGAAAGAGTCATTGCGAACCGCCTCGCCGGGCACCTTGTGGGGATGGGGCCGGACCTAGCGGAACACCAATTTGGTTTCCGCAGGGGGCGCTCGACGGTGGACGCCGTGATCATCATGCGCGTGAGGGCTCTCACGACAGGGGATGCAGTGTCTCGGGGTGGGGTCGTCTTGGCGGTGTCTCTTGACATCGCCAACGCCTTCAACACCATGCCCTGGAGCTGCATAAAGGAGGCACTCCGGTATCACCGGGTGCCGACCTACCTTCGTCGCAATGGAGAGTGGAACCGGCGAGAGATGTCGTGCGGTGTTCCACAGGGATCGGTTCTGGGGCCGCCCTTGTGGAACATCGGCTACGACTGGGTGCTGCGCGCCGACCTCCCTAGCGGTGTCAGCGTTGTTTGCTACGCTGACGACACGCTGGTGCTGGCACAGGGGAGGTCGCACGAGGCGGCGGCCGAACTTATGACACGCGGGGTTGCGATAGTCGTGGAGAGAATCCGGCAACTGGGTCTCGAGGTGGCATTGCACAAGTCCGAGGCCATGTGCTTTCATGGGCCTCGGAATGCGCCACCGTCGGGATCCACACTGACGGTAGGAGGGGTTCCCATCGGCGTCGAGTCGACACTAAAGTACCTAGGGCTTGTCCTCGACAGCCGGTGGAACTTCGTTGAGCACTTCCGACGTTTGGCCCCAAAACTGGAACGGGCAGGGGCTGCATTCAAGCGGCTCTTGCCCAACCTGGGGGGTCCAAACGCCTCCTGCCGGAGGCTCTACGCGGGAGTCGTGCGGTCCATGGCCCTTTATGGGGCCCCGGTGTGGGCGCGTTCTTTGAGGCGGCGAGCCGCCCATTACCTGAACGCGCCCCAGAGGGTGGTAGCCGTAAGGCTGATCCGGGGGTACCGTACGATCTCCGGCGAGGCGGCGAGCCTCTTGGCCGGATTACCGCCATGGCATCTGGAGGCGATAGTCCTCGCGCGCCTGCACGAATGGCGCGCGGAGGCACTACGTCGGGGGGAAACTCCGCTGCCGCGGCAAATTGTCGCTCAGCGGACAGACCTCCGGCGTGATCTCATGGCGACATGGAGACAGCGACTGTCGCAACCACGTGCAGGGCACGCCACAATAGTGGCGATAAGTCCCCTCTTTGAGGAGTGGCTAGAGAGGCGGCACGGCGCCCTCACCTTCCGCCTGACGCAGGTCCTCACCGGACACGGTTGTTTCGGGAGGTTCCTGCACCGAATCGGGCGGGAGGAAACGCCCGGGTGTTACCATTGCGAGGATCGGCCGGAGGACACGGTGGAGCACACCGTGGAGCTCTGCCCCGCTTGGGCTGAGCACCGCCGTATCCTCGTAGCGGCGATTGGCGGCGGCGACCTCTCGCGTCCGGCCCTGGTTCAATCCATGGTCCGGAGCGAGAGGGAATGGGATGCCGTCGCCTCCTTCTGCGAAGCAGTTATGCTAGCGAAGGAGGTGGCGGAACGTGAGAGGGAGAGAACCTCACGTCCCAGCCGCCGCGGGAGACGCCCCGGGCGTCGGGGGGCAACCAGTGGCCCCCGGCCACCGTAGGCGCGAGCCTGTGGACGGTGAGTAATGGGCTAGCTCACCGTCCGTCCGTCTCATGACGACAGGCCGTGTCGACGGCGCGTACGTGTTCCACGCGCGCCTCAAGGAGATGTCAGCAAACCAGAAGGGGTCCGAAAGGGCCGATGCCTGCCAGGGCTGCGGGTTGTTCGAAAGAGATACCGCGGCACTGGAACACAAAGGGCGAAGAAGGAACATGGGTGGGTTTTAGTCAGTACAAGTCTGACACTCCCTCCCGCTCCGCCCAGAGCGGGAGAAGTCATTTGATGATTTCCCATCCGGAAAAAAAAAAAAAAGGCGCGCGTGGAACACGAACGCGCCGTCGACACGTCCTGTCGTCATAAGACGGATGGACGGTGAGCTAGCCTATTACTCACCGTCCACACGTTGAGTAATGGGCTATAGCTCACGTCCGACGCCCGGGGCGTCTCCCGCGGCGAAACCGCCACGCAATCATTTACGCCTTTTTCTGTCATATCATTGCTCACACAATCCATCCATCGTTTCCTTGGTCTTCCTCTCCATCTCTATCCATCAACATTTATATTCTTCACTCTTTTAATCACATGTGATTCGTCGCTCCCGTCACATGCCAGTCAATTCCCTGTTAACTTTTCTGGAACTGGCGCAACTTTCAAACTTCCTCTAAACTTATTTCTTACTTTGTCCATTCTTGCTAAACCAATGAAGTTTATAGAGAGAGAAGGGAAAGAGATTTCCATTGCATTCAGAGATCCATCTCTGAATGTAATGGAAATCTCTACAAAACGTGGTTATGCTATACTGGAAATATAGGTACAGTTTGAAGTGATACGGACGCGTGTGTAGGTACTGAGTTGTGGGGGTCACATAAGCAGTCTATATAAAATACCGGTAATCGGCTGCATCCGGTTAACCGCCCGGTACGAGCCATCGCGTATTAGTAGGATTCACGTTCCACGGCATACCCTAGTCACTCCCTGATGACTCTATTACCCTTTTACAAGAGAGCAGTAGGGAAACCAGTAGGTACTCTTAAACGAAAACACAGACACAGACCGCCGTCATGCGACGTCCCTGTTCACTACCCCCCCCCCCCCCCACCCCTGCTCGAGCCAGCCCGCGATGCTGAGCCTTTAGTTTTAAATCAGCCCCTAAATAATGAAATCACTCAGATCCAGCCAGTCCCTTTGCTGCCCTCCCCTAGCGACGCCCTAAGCCGAGGCCCGTACCCCGCAGGGGGTGCCCTTAGCGTGTTGTCGCTTAGTTTATAAGCTTTTTGCCCTGGCTGGAGGCCTTAAATTCTAGGCATCCACAGGATTTACCGGTTAAGCAGAAGCCAGCCTCAGAGGCTGAACTGCGAGATGCCACAAACAAAAAAAAAATGCATCTGGTTAGACTGGGAGCTGACCCCGACAAAGACATTATATTTCCATTCCGTCAAAGTTGCATAGGTATATATTTTATTGGTACATATTTTGTCTTTGTATTTATACTTAAGTTAGTATTATTTTATATTGTACTAGCTGTCCCGCGCAACTTTTACTGCTCCGCTCCTATTAGTCGTAGCGTGATGATATATAGCCTATAGCCTTCCTCGATGAATGTGCTATGAAACATTGAAAGAAATTTTCAAATCGGACCAGTAGTACCTTTATTAGAGCGTTCAAGCAAACAAACAAACTCTTCAGCTTTATTATTAGTATTTTATTTTAAATAGTTATTTCCTTTATATTTTATGTATTCACTTCTCTCTTCTTCTTTTACACACTATGTCTGCATCTCTTTTTTTAAATATCTCCTTTCGCAGGTGTGCTGGAAGAGATTTCTTTAGAAATAAGTATCACCTTTCTGTTGAACTTATTTTCTTCTTCTCTGTGTTAAGTGTGTACATAAATTGTTAAATAAATAAATAAAGTTCATAAAAGGCTAGGCATGATGTCAAAAAAGCTATCGGTATCAAAAATTATAATCAAAATAAATAGGTAGGTACTCACCGTCAAGACAAGCAACACCTCCAGTGCCTTCATGCTGAGTCTATGCCCTTAAAAACAACAGCATAGACTTTTATACTCAATAAAAACAATATACTAAGAAAATAACACCACCTGAACATATATTATTATTGTACATCCTTTATTTATATGAATGCAATTCATAATTAGTTATCACCTAATGAATAGAAAAAGGTTTACCATAAATGTTAACTTTAGTAATAAATTATTCCGTGGCTTTGTGCTATTAAAAGAAAGAAAGAATTAAAGACAAATTAGTTTTATTTTCTTGTCTTTGCCAGACAAACAATATTTCAGACCCGGTGAATAAGTTACTGCTAGATGCTTCTTCGTTGAGCACATTATGAGCGTTTACGCCTTACGGCATTTCATACTGATTTTCAAGTCCTTATTTTCAGAAATGACTGAACCAAGTTTAATAAAACTTCATACGCATCGCATAAGCAGGATACATACTCGTAGGTCTAAAAAGTTACTTAAAAAAATAATTGAAAATGTCTTTTAAAGAAAAGATATTTGGAAACGGTTTCTATAGATAAATTATAATCGGTCTAATTTAGTTACAACAATATTGTTCGAAAATGTTTTAAGATATAAGAAATTATCGAATAAACGTTGAGATTATATTTTGTAAGTGTGGAAGCGGGGTTGAAGGACTACGTTTAAAACACGGTCGGTTCACACTTACCGATTCCCAAAAATAAGAAAAAAAAAACCTAACTATCCATTTTATTATTGATGCGGGTTGAGAATCATAAGCATAGTCACCATCTTGAATTTGAAGAGGATGCAAAACAACACCGTGTATAAACAAAGAATAAAAACGGTCCCAGTATTGAGCCTTGAGGTATACCTAGCTGAACAGGTAGCCCGGAAGAAAATCGAACCCCTCATGCTCAACAACCGCGTTTGCGACCAACGAGGCGGTCTTAATTCGTGTAGCGTAGTTATTTTTCCGGTACCATTATTAGCAATAGACTCGGCCCCTTTTACGTGGTTTTACTAAACACCTGAGTTGAAACTTAACTTGTGTGTGGTCGGCGCAGCACGTTTCCTGGTTCCATTCACCCCTGTTAACCGTCACGCTGTGGTTACGAGCTGGGTATAGGATAAATTAACACACTACCAATCAAACACTTAAAATCACAATTACACAACTGATCACTATTCAGATTCACTTAGATATCGCACTAGTAGTTCACTTCGATCGCTTCGCTTGGTTCTGTGGCCAAAATCAGACTAACTACTCCCGCTAACCCGTCGTCTATTTATTTGGCCAAACCATCGTCGAGAAACTTCCCTGAACGTCTAAGCAGTTCCGTAGGGGAAACGCAGGCTTCGAGAAAGTTCTACAACCTTCCTGAACCTTCTAGATAGCTCCATAGTGAAACCAATCCTTCTAGAAAGATCCAACATTGGAACATTGGAACATTCAAGGATTATATTCAAAAATCTTCTAGACATACTGGATCATTCTAGACTCGAACGTAATCCTACAATGTTCTCGTAAAGCAGACGAAGTAACACTATCGTTTACTCCTTTTTAGGGTTCCGTAGCCGAATGGCAAAAAACGGAACCCTTATAGATTCGTCATGTCTGTCTGTCTGTCCGTCCGTATCACAGCCACTTTATTCCGAAACTATTAGGACTACACAGCTGAAACTTGGTAGGTAGATGTATTCTGTGAACCGCATTATGATTTTTGTACAAAATTTAAAAAAAAATATATAGATAAGGATATCCTCGCATACATGGAACTAAAACTAAAAAAAAAAAATGCGATCAAACCTATACGTGTGGGGTGTCTGTAGATAGGTCTTTAAAAAAAAAATTAAATGACATTGAGGTTCCTAAGACCATTTTTATTCAAAGTCAATCTTTTGAAAGATAGACACTTCCAAAGTAGTAAAAAGTGTGTCCCCCCCCCCTCTAATTTCTAAAGTAACAGGATGAAAATTCTGAAAAAAAATATGGGGATGTAGAACGTAAAAAAAACTTTCAACGAAAATTGGTTTGAATAAGATTTGACATATAGTGTTTGAGATATGGGACTTTTTCACCAAACTGCAGCAGTAACTTTGTTTTTCATTAACTTACTATGAAAATCAAATTTAGTTTTGCGGTTGAGTGAAGGTTTACTAATGAATGACCGTTCAAAACATTATTATATTGTTTGGGGCTATGGAACCCTGTGTGCGAGTAAGACTCGCACTTGGTCCGTTTTTTTCTTTCATATCATTTCTAAAAAATCCTTCCATCGTTTCCTTATTTTTCTTTTCCTTTCGTGTTTCTACATAAGTCAATAACTTTAAAAAATAATGAAATAGTTTATCAATTGAATACATATTTAATAAACTACGATTTACTTTAAATAAAACTGCATCTGTATAAATAGCACAATGTCAATAATGTAATTGTATTGTTTGCTGTCGTTGAACTTAATCATTTCACCTTATGACTTGGCCTTGGGTTTTAATACCCGGGTAAGTAGCTGACAAGAAGTCTTGTTTAAAGAAATGGCTGGGGTTCCCTCCACAGCGCTTATCTTCTTTACATAGTATAAAAAACGGGCCAAGTGCGAGTCTTACTCGCACACAGGGTTCCATAGCCTCAAACAATATAATGACAATGTTTTGAACGGTCATTCATTAGTAAACCTTCACTCAACCGCAAAACTAAATTTATTTTTCATAGTAAGTTAATGAAAAACAAAGTTACTGCTGCAGTTTGGTGAAAAAGTCCCATATCTCAAAAACTACATATCAAATCTTACTCAACCAATTTTCGATGAAAGTTTTTTTTACGGTCTACATCCCCATATTTTTTTCAGATTTTTTCTCCTGTTACTTTAGAAATTAGAGGGGGGAGGGGACACTCGTTTTACCACTTTGGAAGTGTCTATCTTTCAAACAATTGACTTTGAAAAAAAAATGGTTTCAGGAACCTCAATGTCATTTTTAAAGACCTATCTATAGACACCCCACACGTATAGGTTTGATAGTTTTTTTTTTTTTTAGTTTCAATTTCATGTATGGGGGGATATCCTTAACTATATTTTTTTTTTTTTTTACGGACGGACAGACAGACAGACAGACAGACATGACGAATCTATAAGGGTTCCGTTTTTTGCCATTCGGCTACGGAACCCTAAAAAGTCGCTTCGTCCGCCGTCTGTACGCTTAGATCTTTTAAACTACGCAACGGACGCTACGGCGGTTCATCAATAGACAGAATGATTCAAGAGGAAGGTTTATATGTATAATTTATTCTTGAAAAACATATCAAAATTTCCACGTTGACGAAGTCCCAGGCAGCAGCTGTAAAGTATAAATATTTTTTTTTTTTGAGAAGAGGCCATCACACATCATGACTGTAATCCTCGTCGGGGCAGGGGTTCTACTCTCTAAGCACAAAATCCGTAGTTTCAGCCGAAGTTACGGTTGTTTCCTACTCCGTATCACTTAAAAATTAATGACAACACAATTGGACAGTTGCCCTGACTCGCGATGTGTTTTCAAAACTCATGAATCCAAAAATATTAGGGAGTAGGGTTCATTTCGAAGTATAAAGCTTTTTACGCACGGACCCGTATTTTCGTTGACGGACTTATAGGGTAGACCCCCAGAGGTGAACCTAATAGCCAAAGAGATTTAAGAGACCAATATAGTTTACAGACGTAAACAATATTTTTACAAATTTGATCTCTAACAAATTTTTTTTAGACGCACGAATGCTACGAGTACCTGACAACGGGGCGTATGACACTAGAGAGACCTATTTGTTACTAAGTAGTAACAAGATTACGAATTTCTTCGTCTTGTCCCGTCTCATCATTTGCCTAGCCTTTTCCCAAACTGTGTCGGGGTCGACTTCCAGTCTAACCGGATGCAGCTGAGTATCAATATTTTACAAGAAGCTACTGCCTATCTGACCTCCACAACCCAGTAAGCGGGTAATACGAAACCTCTTTGTAAAACTGGCTGTCAGACTTTCGGCTTCTGATTACTTGTAACGACTGTCAGAGATATACAAATGACAGCCGGGATCAACGCCTTAACGTGCTTTCCGAGGGACGGAGGAAACTCGGTATGTAATTGTGGTCACCCATCCACGGACCGACCTCGGCAAGCATGTCTTTGCTAAAAGCACACCCACAATAGGGGATGATCACATTTTTTTTTCTTTGTCCGTCGGGTAGTTTATTGAAATGTATTGGACACGTATATTTTTTCTTTTTTCACGTGGTCATAAAATTACGGAGATATATTGAGTTGAAATGGCGCATGACGTCACATGTAGGTAAGTTTTATACCTACTTGTGACGTAGTGAGCCCCCACTCTCCAACTTTAATGAGTTTTAACTAAGTATATTTTTGATAAAACAAAAAATACGTGTCTAATATTTTGTATTACTTGTCTGACGGACAAAATAGAATGTCGTTTTGTTTACCCAGTCCGCACCCTATTCACCATTTATGTTTAAGTGCCATGTAAGGAGTGAACCTATTGCCATCAACCGGACAAAATTCCAAACTCTGGACTACTACTGGAGATTCCTTTAGTGAAAACCCGATAAGGCCGACCCGCCCTCGGAATCGGACTCGGGAAATCATGTTCAGAAGTTTTATGTCCTGCCCCCGTATTCACAAACGCTCGGATTCGATTTCGATTCGGAAAATCGTATGTCTATCTCGCTCGCTTTCGTAATGCCAAAACAAGATAGACATGATACGACTTGTCGAATTGAAATCGAATCCGAACGTTTGTGAATAGGGGCCTGGGTTCCCAATTCGGGTTACGTTATCTTTTTGTAAACCGATGTTAATGGGCATTTATATACTTTCCTCCTGCAATCCGAAGCCTAATTTTATTTAGTTACTTGTATTTTATTGACATCGTATAAATGCAAGAATCTGAAGTCTGACATCCAGTTTAACCAAGGGGTATCGTATTACCCAGTTACTGGGTTGTGGAGGTCAGATAGGCAGTCGCTTCATGTAATATACTGGTACTCAGCTGCGTCCAGTTAGACTGGAAGCCGACCTCAAGATAGTTTGGGAAAAGGCTAGGCAGATGATGATAAATGCAAGAATCGAACCCGCGACTCATAGCGCAAAAGCCAATCTCTTAACCACTACGCCACTTCAGGAAACAATTGAATAAATAAAACAAAAAAATGTGATTGTATACTGCTCACTGTATCAGAAGTCAGAAGTAAGCTCTATATTTTATTAAATTAAATAAACATTACATCTTTAAAAGGGCAGTGATTCACATTACATATTTACTTAACTTTTACTTTAAAACTTAAACCTAAGAATATTTGTGATTTAACTGTGAACAATTACAATAAAAAAGTACGAGTACTAAGCCCCTCTTGCGTTACAATCAGTAGAAACATCATATAAGAGTAAAATATTATGCATCCGCCTAGGCATTGTCTGGAACGACTTATAATACTGGACCGGGCAGAAGGTAAAAGGTAAACGCGCGCAAGGCAGGGCACCGGGAAAATGGGCAGACGCGATCAAGAAGGCTGCTGGAGGCAGCTTGTACCGAGCGGTTCACACTGCAGGAGACCGCATGGCTTGGAGACGCTTCATTTCTTTCGCTTCACGAAAAAATAATGCGACACAAAATGATCCTATTTGCCGATGATAGCACAGCTGTTATAAAATGTAATAATGTGACAACTTATGAAAATGATATTAATAAATCCCTTCTCAATATCATCCGTTGGATGAATAATAACAATCTGGTAATTAATTTAAATAAAACTAAGGTGATGCACTTTCATCAACGGCAACCGCATCCAAATATTGATGTAACTTATAATAACCACAAAATAGAAGAAGTTAATAATGCTAAGTTTTTAGGTATCACCATAGACAGTAAGCTTAATTGGAAACCCATGATAGAAGAACTTTGTAAACGCCTGAGTAAATCTGCTTATGCACTCTTTCAATTATCAAAAAAGGTGAATAAAGATACGTTACTGGTAGCATACCATGGACTTGTAGCTTCTGTGTTGCGATATGGCGTAATTTTTTGGGGGCAGTCGACTGACCGTGTGCTTATATTTAAGATGCAAAAAAGATGTGTCAGAGCAATGTGTAATATAAAAACAACGGATAGCTGTAGACCCTATTTTAAGTCTTTAAAAATACTGACGCTTCCAGCATTATACATATTGGAAACTGCGTTGTTTGTGAAAAGAAACACGCAATTGTTTGAAAAAATATCCTCTACTAAAAAAACTCCATTGCGTGCCCAATACGTAAATAAACTATGTCATCTAAAATGTAAGACCGCATTGATGCGAAAAAGCTTTTTTGGTATGGCACCTAAAGTGTTTAATAAAATTCCTGATGAAATAAAAAACATGACATTAAATAAGTTTAAAAAAGCTCTTATCAAATTATTAATTGACAAATGTTATTATGATGTAGATGAATTTCTGAACGACCAATTATTAAAATAATGCATTATTTCCTTTCGATAAGAAGTACTATGACTATTTATTAATTTTATTGTATTTGATGTTTCTTTATTTAATGACATAATGTAATGACACCTACTGGGTCACTTATAAATTTGTATGTCTTAATTATGACAAAACATAGCGCACCCCTATTTATGTAAACACCTATGTAAACACCTATGTTTCACAAATAAACTGATTGATTGATTGATTGATTCATATGTGGTCGCGATCCTCAGCAGTGAGGAAATGACCGATAGAAGAAGAAGATATAAATAAGGGTAAACTAATTTAAAACACCGTGAGGAAAGTTTTGAGTATGAATGTGGATGGTTATAGGAGTAGAGGAAGACCAAAGAAACGATGGATGGACTGTGTGAAGGATGATATGGCAAGAAAGGAATTGTCTCATGAGATGACAAGTAATAGAGAAGTATGGAAGAAGAAGACATGCTGCGCCAACCACGAATGAATTGGGATAAGGTCAGGACTTACGAGCAGTAAGCCGTGGGTTCGAACCCAGGCAGGCGCATTACTTTGTGTAATTTATTTCATCACCGCTGCCCTCAAAAACGGTGAAGGAAAACATCGTGAGGAAACCGGCATGTCGTGAACTAAAAATTCGAAGACATGTGACATCTACCAACCCGCACTGGGCCCGCGTGGTGGATTACAGCCCACTCCCTCTCATAGAGAGGAGGCCTGTGTACCAGCAGTGGGAACATTATAACTGACAAAAACGCAGACAGAAACAACCAAAAAATTGTTTAAGTTTATCAGTATATCAGAATAACTCCCTTAACGTGGTTTAGAGACTAAGAAATTATCGAATAAACGTTTGAGATTGTTTGTAGATATGAAAGCACGGTTATAGGGCGAGGACCAGACGGACCGCGTTTAAAACACGGGTGGTTTACACTTACCGATTTCCGTAAATAAGAATACAAAAATTACCTACCCATTTTATTATTGATTCGGGGCGAGAATCATTAGCATAGTTACCTCCTTGAATTTGACGAGGATGCAAAACAACAGCTTGTATACGTTAAGTGTCAAATGTGTTTAGTACATAGACATGCAAGCTGGCCTTAGCCTTCTCAGTCTAAGATTAAGACTGTTCCATTTAGACTAAATGAAACTCATTCATTCAATTCGGATTGAACCTGCTTCCATTCACTTTCAATTCTGTGAACGTTTGAAAATGAATGAATGGTTTAATTATGAAGAAAGAACGGCTGAGTTTTATTTAGTTAAGGATAATGGAATGAGAATAAAGATGATGATCTTATATTAAACTAGCTATGCTCGCGACTTCGTCTGCGTGGAATTTAACAAGTAACCTTACTCCTTATTACATCAGCTATCTGCCAGTGAAAGTCCTGTCAAAATCGGTCCAGCTGTTCCAGAGATTAGCCGGAACAAACAGACAGACAGACAAAAATTGTAAAAAATGTTATTTTGGTATATACATTGATAAGTATGTAGTAAAAAGCGGTTATTTTAATATTACAAAAAGACCCCTAATTTTTTTTTATTTGTATTGATTATTAATGACAAATATCACTTCGAATCCTGGTATTAACAATTTAAAATTAAGTATTTAATGAAAGGGTTCACTCCCTTAGCGCATTGGGTATAAAATCGTTGCAAGACACTTTTACGTAGTATTTTTAGGGTTCCGTACCCAAAGGATCAAACGGGACCCTATTACTGAGACTTCGCTATCCGTCCGTCTGTCACCAGGCTGTATCTCATGAACCGTGATAGTTAGCTAGTTGAAATGTCTACAGATTATGTATTTCTGTTGCCGCTTTAACAACAAATACTAAAAACAGATTAAAATAAATATTTTAGGGGGCTCCCATACAAAATTTTTTTTGCTCGTTTTTGTAAATGCACGGAAACCTTCGTGCGCGAGTCCGACTCGCACATGGCCGGTTTTTTATATATACACAGTCAAACCACAAATAAAATATTTATTTGTTACAATATGTCCACAAAATTAATAGTACAATACTCGACCAATTTCAGGCATCTTGTTTTACTATAAATAGACGGGATCTTATTTACATTCAATATAGTTGCGTCAAATCTTACGTTAGCTGCTTTACTGAAAGAATCGTCGACATTGTATCTGTCATCTCTGACCTAGACTAGAGTCAAGAGCAAACGCATCCCAAATAAAAAAAAACGGGTTGCACTCCGGGAGTGCCGGCAGAAGTGAAAACTTGAATATTAACGTTGTGCATTTTTGATATTTTGGAATTGTTAGGGAATAATTTTGCACGAATTGCTTTAATTATCAGTATAAAAGTACTATAATGTATGTGGTGAAATACAATATTCTTTTATTGCGCTATCGTACACAAACATGACAATTTATATTACATTAAAAATTTAACACATCCGAACTATTACAATCCATCTTACGCATTACCTGATAGGAGAAACCGAAGGTTTTGTTTGTTCATAAGATTTGAATTTTAAATAAAAATTGGATTGGAAACCCAAATTCAAAAATAATAAAGTTCAAATTCCTTCGCAACCTACGTGACAACGGTCACGTGTCCTGACGCGAGACCTGACGCGAGTTTAATGGAAGTAGAAAATATGAGCGCAGGAGAATTTTATAAAGTCTTTACTAAGTGAAAGAAAGGGCAAAAAGATGCAAGGAAATAATTATCTGACATGACCTTAGGGACCGTCCATTAATCACGTGAGGCTTGAAAGGGGGGGGAGAGGGTTTAAAATAGATCACGAAATATCACAAGGGGGGAGGGGGGTGTAGTAAGGTATCACGTGTATTAATTTTTTCGTCAACCGCCCGATTTCAAACCGAAAACCGGCGTGTAGTGTGACCTTGACTCGTCATTGCGAGGCAGCGACCGAAGTAGGTACCTATATAATATTCTAAAAAATTTAGGATTCTTTGTAGGTAAAAAATACACGTGATTTAGTTGGGGGCGGGGGGGTTAGTCTTAAACCTTTCCACGTATCACCAAGGGGGAGGAGGGGGTTAAAAAGTGCAAAAAAATCATCACGTGATTAATGGACAGCCCCTTACGAAGAACATCACCAATAAGATCAGTATATGACCTTCTGAGGGTTCCCCCCACCCAGCGTTTCCCGAGCTGCCTTTACACTTCAAAAAAAGTTCGTATCAAGCTTTTTTTTTAAATATTTTTTTTACTTTTAATTTTTCATTTGTAAATTATTGTCCTGTGCGACTTCCAATAAATACTTTTTTTTTCTATTCTTTTTTGCGTGTTCATTTAAAATCTATTTTTTTTTATTAAAAAAGTTATCAAATGATCCTAAAGAAGGTCGAGTATTGCACATACAAAAGATTTTTTTATAAAACAATAATAAGTAAATTCGTATAACAATATACTCTTAAAATTAATAGCGTTTTTAATTAGCACATATCGCACAGTCAGAACAAAAATGACCGAACTCAAAATTAAGGCGAATTACGTTAAAAAACAAAACTACTCCAAATTAAATGGGCCATCGTCTAGTGAATGAAAGAAAAGGACAAAAAATAACATTGCATCACATATTTTATTGGGAACTAGGGTGTTCCCAAGACGAAATACAATTTTATTATTTCGCACAAAACGCAAATTTTGAGTTAGGTCACTTTTGTTCGTAGGGTGTAAATTATTATTGGAGACATCTTATTGGCTGGTATCTCTAATTCTATTACAATTAAAACTTATTAGCTGTTCACTTAAATCCGTTCTGTGGTTAAATATGACTTATGACATTTACGCCTTATGAAATTTCATACAAACTTTCAAGTCTTTAATTTCCGAAATGTCTAAACCGATTTTAATGAAACTTAATACGCATAAGCAGGATACATAAGGTCTAAAAAATTACTAAAAACATTTCCGAAAAATTGTGTTACAGCTAAATTAGATCGATTATAAATTTTCTATGGAAACAATAATTTCCACTTTTTTTTTTTTAAAGACTTTTCTCAAATGGTTTTTAGTAACTTTTAAGACCTATGCATCCTGCTTATACATATATGTTTAATTAATAATACGGAGAATAAGAACTTTAAAGTTTGTGTGAGGGAAAAATAATATATCTATGTAAAATCTAAAAGCTCAAAATTGGCAAAGTTGTATTGACAACCATGTACGCGAATAAAATTAAATATGTGTCTAAATAAAACTAGATTAATAAAAATATACTATCATTGACTAAAAAAAATTAAAATACTTTAAAATAACCTACATTGGTGTTTGTGCGAAGACAAAATTCAGGGAACTGTTTCATACGAATATGTACTTTATAGTAATGTTTTTAATGGTCATATTTCAACGAATGCGAATAAGAGCTGCATCATTAATTCTTTTTCTGTATTGCACACATAATTAAAAGTCATAAGTACATACAGATTGCAATAACAAAGCTTATATACAGGGTGTAATGGAAAGGGTATATACATACTTAAGGGTTTACTTAAGGGATTATCTGCTGCCCCATACAAAATTTCAATACCTATTCGACCCAAATGTATGGGACAGCTGATTTTTGTTTCGCTGTTACGATGTTTGTCCGATGGAGAAACATGTTCAGTTTGATGGTGGTGGTCTGTAGCATACCATTAAGTATGCATATACCCTTTCTGTTACACCCTGTATAAGGCAAGCTTAAACCAGAATTGGGGTTTCTGATAGCAAACCTTATTTTGATTGCCTGCCTATTTTTTTTTCAACATAAAATATTAGGTATAGTTCGGTTCAAACTTTATTGCGTCTCGGAAGTAGGCTGCAAGTGACGGTCTGCGCATTTTACAGTCAAGACGATGCGTCCTCTGCGCCTCGCTGATACCCACAATTGTGACGGCTTTACGTTAAATGTTCCGAGCCGCCATAAAGTTTGGATCGATATACCTTCGCTGACCGCCACTTGCAGCTAATGTCCGAGCCACCATAACGTTTGAACAGAAGTATAGGTATATGTTTATACACAAATAAAATAGAATAATATAAATATATCAAAATAATATGGACTATATTCTTTTACAAGTAACATTAACAGTATGAATACTTGGAAATATAAATACATCGAAAAAATCAATACAGTATGCTAATAATATTTTATCTTTTAATTGTTCTTTTTGTTTTTACTATGGACACTTTTAACGTGCACGTCTTGCTACATCGTTCTCACATAATGTACCATCTCAACATGAATGATGTAACCAAGGTTTTTGTAATAAGAGTCTGATTTAAAAGAGTGTCCATGGAGTTTCTTGCCCGTTCTTCTCCATAGAGATCTACGCTTTGGAATGGGCAACTACAGTACTTTCACAGTTATTATGTCTTGTGACTGGGACTGTAGCTTCATTTTTATTGTTGTTCGACTATTCAAAAGTGCCTGTAATGGTCTAACTGAAAATAAATGATTTCGATTTGATTGAATATTACCTTTACAGACATGAAAGAATCAATCAGTTTGTAAATAGAATGTCTTACAAAACTATTTTGGGTATAAGAGTAGAGGAAGACCAAAGAAACGATGGATGGACTGTGTGAAGGATGATATGGCAAGAAAGGACGTGTCTCAAGTAATAGAGAAGTATGGAAGAAGAAGACATGCTGCGCCGACCCCAAATAAATTGTGATAAGGCAAGAGAGTCAGTACGTCTACCATGAGTTGTCATAGTTAGATCACTTGACGTAACTGCAATAGTTGCGTCAATACGCAAATACTATAGTTAGCTTTTTCAATGGTACCATGAGCTGTGTTGGTGCTTACTACCAAATTCTAAGGTAAATGAAGCCCAAAATACAGTCGCTGTAGTATAGTTTACTACACGGTGACGTAGGATAGATAACTATAGTGACTCATACTGCGCATTTTAGTACCCAACTATCCGCTAGAGGCGCTGTAAAAGTTTTCATACATTTTTTTAACTACAGACGCTAGCGAGTATAGATTGTTAAAACTCATGGTAGACGTACAGATGTCCTACATAGGACTTAAAAACTAATTGCCCGTCAAGGGTACCCATTTTAGTAAGCTTATTTTATTAAAACTATAGACAAATACATTTTACTTATAAACCTTAGATAACTAGAAATAAATACATACAAAATTGTGAGGTTCCTTATACACGGTGTAAATCACCTCATCACGAAGCCGTCAACCAAGCATTCTGTACATGAAACTAAGTAACTTTACGCAAAAATTATTGCTGGGAAACAACTTTTTTTTGGGGGGTGTAAAATCACGTTTTGTGGTAGAACTCAATGTAACGCACTCAAAAAATTGTGCTGATGGACGGATTGAATAGTACGGGGGTCGTGGAGGTGTTTAAAATAAAAATCTTACATTAAAAACTTGTATTTAAAAAAATACTTGTCAAAAAGTTGGAACTTTGACCCCTAATATCTCCGTAACTAGAAGGTTCCCAGGTATGGTGTAGAACAAAAAAAATGATCGCAATGACAGGGAGAACCAGTGCCTTTCGGCTTCGTTAAGAGGTGTTTTACACCCTTAATACTAATCATTTTGAACTCACTGAGCGATTTGAGTCCAAAAATAATTTGGAACTCACTGATCAACATGAACTCATAAAGAGCGTTTACATCTTACGGCATTTATTTTCCGAAATGACTAAACCGATTTTAATTAAACTTAATACGCATAAGCAGAATACATAGGTCCAAAAAGTTAAGAAAAAAACAATTTTCGAAATATCTTTAAAAAATAAAATTGGAAATTTCTGTTTCTATAGATCCTACTAATATTATAAACGCGAAAGTTTGTAAGTATGGATGGATGTTTGTTACTCTTTCACGTAAAAACTACTGAATGGATCTGGATGAAATTTGGCACAGGGATAGATAATAGTCTGGAATAGCACATAGGATACTTTTTATCCCGGTAGTGTGATCCCGCGGGACAGTTACCGAAAAAACGCGGGCGAAGCCGTGGCATAGCATAAGCTAGTAATTAATAATCGGTCTAATTTAGACGTAAGACTATTTTTCGAAAATGATTTTCAGTAAATTTTTAGACCTATGTATCTTGCTTATACGTATGAAGTTTCATTAAAATCGGTTCAGTCATTTCGGAAAATAAGGACGTGAAAGTTTGTATGAAATGTCGTAAGTCGTAAACGCTCTTAAGCATATTGAATTCATGAATCATGGGTTCACTGATCAATCTGAAATCAATGATCACTCTGCGCTTAGCTATCAGCCCGGGCTGCTCCCTGGAAAGAAAAGCGATATTACGGCTTCTGATTTTAAGTCCACATAAACAGTCAGGACATGGACTACCTCGGTCCAGGTTCCAGGGTCAAGCAAATAGGGATGATGACTGGGTAAAGAAAACGAAATTCTATTTTGTCCGTCAATCAGGTAAAACAAAAATATTAGATACCTATTTTGTTTTTTTTTTTTATCAAGTTAACAAAAAAGTACTTAGTTAAAACGCATTAAAGTTGGAGAGTGGGGGCTACACTACGTCACAACTAGGTATAAAATTTACATAAACGTGACGTCATGCGCCATTTCAACTCAAAATATCTCCGTTATTTTACGATTACGTGAAAAAAGAAAAGATACGTGTCAAATACTTTTTAATAATCTACCCGATAGACAAAGAAAAAAAAAATGAGTCACCATCCCTATTGTCATGGAGCTTTTCTATCAAGAATTTCTCAATAGCAGCTACGGCATCTGGATTTGTGCCCGAGTGATGGCAATAGGCTCGCCTTCCTGAAAGGTTCGTTAGACCTTGTATTCCTACTTAGTTTCTTACCTTAAGATGCCTGAGCGCACACCTAGCTGCTGTGCCCTTAGCGATGCGATAGTTCCGACCGACGCCTTTAAACGTACCGCGACCGAAAACTTCGACACATACTCGGACACGCCGACCGTCGGCTAAGCGTTCCGGTTTACTGAAATAATAATAATTAAGAAATTAAATAAACTTTATAATAAAAAAAGGATTGTGTGGTTTTATGAAACCACGGTAAAAGTGAAACTTTTTTTCACACTATAGACATTTAACTAAAAATTTTTGGAATAATATTCCATTAAGGGTATAAAGGGTTACGCGACATGCAACACACAGACGAAAAAGTTTGAAACGATGTAATAAAAGGTTCACTTTAAAATTGTGATTATCCCCTATAGAAGGTCAACTCACCCAAACTTGGCAGTATCTGGTTCTGCCTCCAGTAACTCTCGTACAGGCGACTTGGGTGCGGCTGCACTGAACGCTTCTAATTCAGCGCCCATCAGGTTCACGTACGACTTCCATACTGCGCCCAAGGACATGCCTGTGGAAAGATAATATTGGAAGTGATGAAGTAGATTTTATTGTAAACTAGCTGTACCCAGCATGCGTTGCAATGCACTTTTTACTACCCACCTACCCTATCCGACCTACCTACCCTATCCTACCTACCCTACCCTACGCTACCTACCTACCTACTCTACCCTACCCTACCTACCTACTCTACCCTACCCTACCCTACCCTTACTACCTACCCTACCCTACCTACCTACCTACCCTACCCTACCCTACCTACCTACCCTACCCTACCTACCTACCCTACCCTACCTACCTACCCTACCCTACCTACCTACCCTACCCTACCTACCTACCTACCTACCCTACCCTACCTACCTACCCCACCTACCTACCCTACCCTACCTACCTACCTACCCTACCCTACCTACCTACCCTACCCTACCTACCTACCCTACCGTACCTACCT
The DNA here is from genome assembly GCA_963082945.1 of Cerastis leucographa. Taxonomy (NCBI): domain Eukaryota; kingdom Metazoa; phylum Arthropoda; class Insecta; order Lepidoptera; family Noctuidae; genus Cerastis; species Cerastis leucographa. The sequence goes on from OY720376.1 coordinate 3,959,064, forward strand.
ACCCTACCGTACCTACCTACCCTACCCTACCTACCTACCCTACCCTACCTACCTACCCTACCCTACCGTATCCTATGTCCTTCTCCTGGCTCTAAACTACCTCCCTGCCAATTTTCAGCTAAATCGGTTCAGCCGTTCTTGAGTTATAAGTGAAGTAACTAACACGACTTTCTTTTATATATATAGATTAATAATGTTATACTGTGCTCGTATTACAACTACTATAAAAAGTTCAAATCATAGGCGAGGATGCTGGTACCCTAAACACTAGTTAAATCTTACATTGGGTGCCAGAGCTCATCGAAAACATTCTGATCCCTAGTTGAAAAAAGCATAAAGCTGCATAGTGTTTAGATAAGTATTTTCCTGTACAATTATTGAAAGTAATAAGTAAAAATAATAAAAATATCCCTAAGTCCAACACAAACATTTCATCACTTTACATGCACTTACACTCCATCAACACATTCACACACAGAGATACATACACCTACACACAACCCACTCGCACACACACACACCCAACCACACATATACGCACACCCAACCACCAGTGGCGGAACTATCATACAAGCCGAAAAGCCCGGCTTGCCTAACAATCAAACTAAACAAATAAGTAAAAAAAAAAAATCCAAACAAAAACAAAAATGTATGTCAAAATAATAATAACGTAAAATTTCGCGCGCATTTATCAAGAATTCGCGGAATTCACGATGCGCGACGTTGCCAAAAAAATTCTAATATCTCCTATACCTACTGGCCGCGAGACTGGCTCGCTCTAACACTAAACAAAAGAAGAGTTCAAGCTTAGTTCGCTATGGTCGGACCCTACAGTCAATGTTCATTCGGATGCTCCCACTTGCACTCACTGGCTTCTGCATTTGGCTTGTCGGACCTCTCTGTCTTTGCTAGTAAAATGACTCTGTTTTGATAAAATTATTAGGTATTTAATTTGGAAAATTGTATTGAGTTAAGAGCTGGGCTTTTCTTTGAATGTGTGCGTGTATGTCAGTGTAAGTTTGAGAGAGTGAATGTGTGTTGGCGCCAAGAATGAACGGGCAAGCGGCGCAAAGACCTGCGCGTAGCGCGAATTACCATAGAAAGTAAAAAGATTTCAAATTAGTTTATATTTGTTTTGAGCGATTACTGGTGCATCTTTTTTTTGTGATGTTATTTATTCACTTTCTTGTATTATAAAGTTTTGCAATTAGTTTTTGCTGTAATTAACTTTGTTTTGAAGTGATTCATTTTTGTTTTGAATTCAAAAACGCATTCAAATTGTTTCTTGTGAACGATTAGTGTGTGAAATCGTTACTGTGCAAGGTAAATGTGTGAGAGTGTCTGTGTGCTTTGTTTTGTTATTTGTCATCTGTTCGTGGTAAAGAAACGAGAATGAAGAATTATGGCTGTTTACGTTGTGAGTAATCTTTACATAGTTTAAAACAAATTTGCTTCCCGCCGTCTGTACCTACGCAAGAATTTTGATGCACACGTAAACACACGTACACTAGCACACTAGCTACGCGTTTTTTTTTTTTACTATCAACAGTGCCTGCAATGGTCTAATTGAAATAAATGCTTAGAGTTTGAGTTTAACAATGTTTTCACTGTATTTGCAAGTGCACACTTGCATATGCATTTGCAAAGTATAGCAATTTTTTTTTTGGGATGCTGCTGATTTACTGCCGATTAGGTCAATTTACATTTTAAACTGGCATGACCAATAACACTAGACTACAAACAAGCCGATTTGTCTGCTCATAAACACCCACTCACAATAACTTCAGTTTATCCGTGATCATGGCGTTTGCAACAGCGCCGAAATATTGGGAACTCAAAACAAATACTAAACATAGTAAATATCCCATTTTCTAGTGTTATTGATAATTTATCTTTTTTAAGTGAAAACTTCTTTAGCGGCGTTGTGGACTTTTGTGATGTGTAAAAAAAAATAAACTCGCGTCAGGACACGTGACCGTCAGGTATCGAAAATTCGTAAGACGGATTGACATTAGGTTACGAAGGAAACTGAACTTTATGACATCTGTCATTGAGTTTAGGTTTCCAAAACTGGATAATTATCTTATGCACAAACAAAACCTTCGGTTTCTCCAAAGAGGTTAAATTCGTAAGACGGATAATGTAATACTTCTGAAGTGTTAAATTTTTATTGTAATATAAATTGTCATGTTTGTGTATGATAGCGAAGTAATTGAATATTGTATTTTACCACATAAATGATAGTACTTTTATACTGATAATTAAAGCAATTCGTGCAAAATTATTCCCTAACACTTCCAAAAATCAAAATGCACAACGTTAATTTTAATTTTTTACTTTTGCCGGCACTCCCGGAGTGCAACCCGTTTTTTTCTGTACCTAGGCTAGATTCAAATCAATCAGTATCCTACCTGAATCCAAGAATATAGCGCCGGCCACAGACTCGAACAAGTCCCCCAACGCTTTAGGTACTTCCACATCCTCTGCTTGCTCCATTTCATCTTCTTGAATCAAATAGTGCTAGAACAAAATAATATTCGTATAAATACAGAGCTACAGGGGTATTTATTAATCGTTTTACTCAAATACAAGGTGTTTTTTTGCATCCTCGTCAAATTCAAGGAGGTAACTATGCTTATTCTCGTCCCGAATCAATAATAAAATGGGTTGGTATTTTTTTTTAATTACGTAACACGGTATGTGTGAACCACCCGTGTTTTAAACGCAGCCCGTCCGATCCCCGCCTTATAACAGCGTTTTCACACATACAAACAATCTCAATAATTTCTTATTCCCCAAACCACGTTAAGGGAGTTATTCTGAAATACTGATAACTTAAAAAATCTAAAAACGGATTTTTTAGATTTTTTAAGTTTAATATACTAGCTGTCCCGCGCAACTTCGTCTGCGTCACATTTTCCCCGTTTTCGCAACAGTTTTCATTGCTGCTCCGCTCCTATTGATCATAGCGTGATGATATATAGCCTATGTCTTTCGTCAGGTTGAAATCTATCTTGTTGCCAAATTTAATTAAGATCCGATCAGCCGTTTAGTATTGAAAAGGTAACAAACAAACTTACTTTCGCATTTATAATATTAGTTAGGATTTACATTACATTTATTAATATTAAACTAGGTACCCCAACCTCCTGAATTTCGACGAGGATGCAAAACAACATCTTGTATAAACTTACCTCTTCACTAATAGAATGTCCATTCTCTTCTTGTATCTTGACATACTTCGTGAGAACTTCGTTTAAACCCGGAGACATGTGCCTGAAGTACCTGTTAAACAAAATAAATATTAAATATATCATCACGCCTGTAATCCCTGAACGGTTAGGCAGAGGTGTACCTACACACAACAGCCATAATAAATTCGGGGTTGCGATCCGTACGGGTGCTCTGTCTATTTACTGTGGCACGATACGTTAATAATGGGACAGAACGGCATTAAGCGGCTAACAGCTGGTAGGTCACAGGCGCACGCGCGCGCAAAATTCTAACGGCTGTTGTGTTATTGTGATATAAGTGAATAAGTAAAAAAAATGTTTCTTTGGGAAAGTAGTTTGTTATCATGAATATAATCATGTGTTTAAGTATCGGTCATTAATTACCAGTCACCCTATATAGTTTATAACCTGGATTAGCACATAGGATAACATTTATCCTGGTAGTGCAATCCCGTGGGACAATAGGGGATCGGACTGGGTAAAGAAAACGACATTCTATTTTGTCCGTCAGACAGGTAATACAAAAATATTTGACACGTATTTTTTGTTTTATCAAAATATCAAAAAATTACGTAGTTAGAATTCATTAAAGTTGGAGAGTGGGGGCTTACTACGTCACAAGTGGGTATAAAACTTACCTACATGTGACGTCATGCGCCATTTCAACTCAATATATCTCCGTAATTTTATGACCACGTGAAAAAAGAAAAAATACGTGTCCAATACTTTTAAATAAACTACCCGACGGTCAAAGAAAAAAAAATAGGATTATCCCCTATTACCGAACTCCGCCCGTGCGAACTCATATTATCTATCCCTGTGCCAATATTCATCCAGACCCATTCAGCAGCTTTTGCGTGAAAGAGTAACCAATCTCGATACATTCTTAACAACTTGTATTCGTAGGATTATCAACATAGGGAGAGCAGCGGTGACCCAGTTGTGGCAGCCCCGACTCACGAGCAGTAAGCCGTGGGTTCGAACCCAGGCAGGCGCATTACTTTGTGTAATTTATATCATCACCGCTGCCCTCAAAACGGTGATGGACAACATCGTGAGGAAACCGGCATGTACTAGAACTAAAAATTCGAAGACATGTGACATCTACCAACCCGCACTGGACCCGCGTAGTGGATCACAGCCCACTCCCTCATAGAGAGGAGGCCTGTGTCCCAGCAGTGGGAACATTATAGGCTGATGATGATGATGATAATCCACATAGGATACTTTTTACCTCGGTAAACCATTTTACGCAGACAAAGTCGCGGGCAGAAGCTAGTACAATATAATTTAAAAAATATATTTACTTGTGAAAGCCGTGCCTGGCCGCTAACGTAGCGAATATTGTGTTGTTGACGAGCGCCGAGCGCAGATCCGTGAGTGCGCCGGGCGAGTGACGCCGCGGGTCTTCGTATAAGTGACGGGTAATAAGGTAGTCTGAAACAACAGTTAGGAATAATAGCATTGTTAAAAACGATTTATTATAGTATTTTTACGTGATCTAATTTTTAACCTCCGACCAAAAAATGGGGTGTTATAAGTTTGACGTGTGTATCTGTGTATCTGTGTGTCTGTCTGTGGCATCGTAGCTCCTAAACGGATGAACCGATTTTCAATAAAATTGGTGTCGTTTGAAAGGTTTTTTAATCTAGAGTGTTATTAGCTATGTTTCGAGAAAATCTGCTCAGCCGTTTGAAGCTCGTCTACTCTCTTCTAGTTGATGGAGGGATATAAACAACTTCTACGGGTCTGGTCGATTCGAAATTTGAATACTTGTCACCATGGGCATCGCCAGGGGGGGAGGCTGAACACTGCCCCTCCCCCCTAAAAGTTCAGGGTTTTTTTTTTAATTTATAACTATCCTTGTTTTCTTTAATTAGTGAGAAGAGGCGCAACACCGAGAAAAGTGGAAGGAATGGTAGGACAAGAAAGCTATGAAAAAGTAATTTAAGTTTAAAAAGCATGAAATAAAAATTAAATTGGGGACCGCTAAGTAGACCGCTTAGCATAAACACTTAACAAAGCGGAACCCCACGCTACGACGCTTGGATTAATTTTATTTTTGTTTTTTTAGAGGTTTCTTCTGTCGGGGGTTTTTCAAATAATTTTTTTATTTTTTATTTTGGGCCGAATTTTCAGATTAATGTCCGTATTTTATAATTATCACTTGCTTCGGTGGAGGAAAACACCGTGAGGAAACCAGTATGCCGGAGAGATATTTCTCGACGGCATGTAAAGCCAAGTCAGAGGTCCATGGGCGGCATAAGAACACCAGCTGGCCTACCACGACAACTTAAAACATTATTTTTTACTCCTTTTCTAGTGTGCGAAAGAGATGGCGCTAGACATCCTGTATAGCCCCGTCTCTTTTCCACAAATTCACCGCAAATACTTACAAATAAAAAAGGGATTTGAAAAGTATTATTATACACGGTGTAAATCACCTCATCACGAAGCCGTCAACCAAGCATTCTGTACATGAAACTAAGTAACTTTACGCAAAAAATATTGCTGGGAAACTACTTTTTTTTGGAGGGTGTAACATCATGTTTTATAGTAGAACTCAATGTAACGCACTCAAAACATTGTGCTGATGGACGGATTGAATAGTACGGGGGTCGTGGAGGTGTTTAAAGTAAAAATCTTACATTAAAAACTTGTATTTAAAAAAATACTTGTCAGAAAGTTGCAACTTTGACCCCTAATATCTCCGTAACTAGAAGGTTCCCAGGTATGGTGTAGAACAAAAAAATGATCGCAATGACAGGGAGAACCAGTGCCTTTCGGCTTCGTTAAGAGGTGGTTTACGCCCTTTATTATTTAAGATACATAGATCACATTTTAAAGATATATAAATAAACACACACAGAAGTTATGATTTAAATTACTTATTTCGTGTTATAGTGCACACCATTTTTTGTCACATATTTGTGTCATTGGCGTACAGGGTGCGCGTTTGCCTGTCACGTATATGTGACAATGGCGTTCAAAAGGTTAATACTCATGGTAGGCCAGCAAGGTAGGCACTGAGTACACGGTAAAGAAACAAAGATAGCGGGCGAAAAAGTTTCTTCCAGTGGATTTGCTTACCTAGTATAGCGTCTCCTAGAAACTCGAGTCGTTGATAGCAGTCCGTAAGTCGGTTGCTGTGATGTGACGCGTGTGTCAAAGCTTGCAGTAACAGAGATCGGTCTTTGAAGCGGTACTGTAAAGTTTCTTCTAGTGCGTCGTAGCCTGTGGACAGTAAAAAACAGTTCTTTATAGATGTTGCTCAAACTCAAAGCATTTATTCCAATAAGACCATTACAGGCACACAGGGTGTAACGGAAAGGGTATATACATCCTTAAGGGTGTGCTACAGACCATCAAACTGAACATGTTTCTAAACTTTAACTTTACTTTTGTTATTTTGTTTAATTGTTATGTTGTTGTTTTGTTTAAAAATTTTGTGTAGAGTACACCACTGACTACCCCCTTTTAATTTTTAATTCCGTAATGTCCATCCAAAGGTTGTCTGGAAGATATCGCTATAAGCGATAAGACCGCCGTTGTAACCATAACATTGTAAAATTTGTAAACCCGTTATGTTTGATTTTTGGTGTACAATAAAGTATTATTCTATTCTATTCTATTCTATACCCTTTCCGTTACACCCTGTATAAGTACCTTTTCATACACATATTAACACAATGTACAAAACTGTTTTACGTCCGTCTCGTCACTATCTCTCAGGTCTAGTTGAAAACCAGCGTCGAGCACTAGCTGCTCGGCAGTTAGCTGAACTGGGCCTATTTTGCGCAGCCGTGAGACACACAATTTTTTCTTTTTATTTTGGTTGTTTTTTTTTGTGTGCACTTGTGGTATGTGTCAAATAAATATTTTTTCTTTTCTTTCTTAAGAAAGTCAACAAAAAAAAAATCGAAGCTACAGTCCCAGTCACAAGGCATAATAACTTGTGAAAGTACTGTAGTTGCCCATTCCAAAGCGTAGATCTCTATGGAGAAGAATTGGCAAGAAACTCCATGGACACTCTTTTAAATCGAAATATGTTACATAATCTTGTTTACATCATTCATGATAAGAATTGCAAATATGTGAGAACGATGTAGAAATACGTGCAAGTTAAGAGCGTCCAGAGTAAAATATTAAATCATGAATTCAAAAATAAAGTAATTATAATAAACCGTGGCAGCTAAGAGATGACCAGGCACAACTGACAGCGCCCTTTCACGAACATGACGCATGTATCAGCCATCATTCAACTCAACCATTAAAGGGAACTAAATGATCTGACACACCCGCCACCATCAGCGAACTCAAACAGTGAAGGAAAACATTGTGAGGAAACCGGCCTAGTACTAAAAACTCCAAGACACGTGATATCAAAGTTAGAGTGAACAGGCTTTTTCTGGGTAAGCTCGTACCATCGTCGACTTTGTCTCTGTCATCTCTGATATACACTAGAGCCAAGAGCAAACCCATCGCAATTAAAAAAAACCGGCCAAGTGCGAGTCCGACTCGCGCACGTAGGGTTCCTTACCATTATTTATAAAAACGAGCAAAAAAAAAACAGTTTTCTAAATGGGAGCCCCCTTAAATATTTATTTCATTCTATTTTTAGTATTTGTTGTTATAGCATTTGTTGTAATGCATAATCTGTAGAAATTTTAAATGTCTACCTATCACGGTTCATGAGATACAGCCTGGTGACAGACGGTCGGACGGACGGACAGCGAAGTCTCAGTAATAGGGTCCCGTTTGACCCTTTGGGTACGGAACCCTAAAAATATATATCTACCAACTCTTTCTGGACCCGCGTGGTGCATTACAGCCCACTCCCTCTCATAGAGAGAAGGCCTGTGTCCCGGCAGTGGGAACATTACAGGCTGATTATGCTTATGGTTAGGCTCTTCTATTCTTCTATCTTTAATTCTTCTGTTTCTGTGGCAGAAGAAGGTACTTACCGGAAAGCATTTGATTCAGTTCGCCTTCAGGATCGTTGATATACCGGAGAAGAGGTGATGGCGGAGCTTTTAGTTCTCCAAATATTGGCTGCGGACAAAGTCAAACAGTTGCATTTTTTAGAATTATATCAAACAAAAACTTGAGAGGTGTCAAGGGACACCCGGATGGAACGAAGTTCCTTTCACGTACATAATATCAATACATTTTAGATTTAAGTTAGTGTGCGAAAAGCGAAAAATAAAATATTTAATTTAAGGAAGATTAATCCTTAATTCGAAGCAATACGTCTTACTTAACTGCACAACCGAATTTGTACTTTGTAGTTCGGTCACTCAAATTAATAATCATATATCTATCCTTACTCACATACACACCCCAATTGTACGTAATTTAAGGAAATTTCAACTTTATTTTAAAGAAATAAAGCTTACAATAGCTTACTATAGCAAAAAGTGTCGTGACAACTTTTCGTAAGAATTTTTTCCGTCTAGCCCCCTTTCACAACGCGCGATAAGGAACTTCGTTCCAAAAACTAGCTGCCGCCCGCGACTTTGTTCGCGTGGAAATTTTGATGGGTTTTAGGGGTATGAAAAATAGATGTTGGCCGATTCTCAGACCTGCCCGATATGCACACAAAATACGATATGCGACACGAGAATTTTATATAATAGAAGTTTTTTTGCAAAAAAAATAACCATCATCTGCCTAGCCTTATCCTAACTATGTTAAAGCTGGCTTCTAGTCTAACCAGATGCAGCTGAATACCAGTATTTTACGTGGAGGGACTGCCTATCTGACCTCCACAACCCAGTTAGTACTGGCTAATACTTATACCCCTTGGTAAGACTGGTTGTCAGACTTTCGGACCACTGACTACCTGTAACGACTGTCAAAGATCTACAATAGACAGTAATTTAACTGTCTTGGATCCCGCAATGAAAAAAGTCAGAAAAGAATAGCGGAGGTATACGAAAAACATTTATACTATTTCCCTCAGCAGGAGACACACAAAGCAACGTTTACAACTGGAATAAGCCCAGTTACCTAGCAACGCGGATAAATGATACCATTACTATTAACCCATTCACTGGTTTAGATCATTTCAGTTTCCACACTGTAACTGCCTGCGTATTATAAATAAATAAAAAAAAAAATTGGTGAACTCACGTAGATATAAGTAGTTGTAACCGTAAAGATGATAAATTATGTGTCCGAAAATGGAGCACGATTAGGATAAGCAAATTAAACTCAGCCAAATTATTTTATTCAAGCAAGGGCGCGGACCACCATGTCTGCGGTAGTATTTACTCATATATAAAAAAAAAAAAACCCATTCACTGCGGCGATAAATATTACGCTTATTAGCCAAGTGCGGGACGGTTTTCGTCGCGAACGCCGATGGGCGTCCTCCGCACCTCATTAGGATAATATGGAAACTTCATACGCATTAGCAGGATACATAGTCTAAAAAGAAACAATGCCGCAACGTGTAAACGCTCTTAAGTCGATGTAAACTTTGCTTGCGAGATGCAGACCATATTAGTTCTTCAGTTTTATCATAGATGGCGCTGTAGTTTTTTTTATATTTGCTTTTAGGTTGCTATGCGGTGTGTAGTATTTTTTTAATTGCCGCTACAATGGCGACAGACATACCTGCATCCACCTCCCCTGTGAGTCTTTATAAGGCTGCAGGGATCCCACAGCTCGTGCTTGCCACGACCAATCTTCATCTGGGAACATCTCCTGCTGCGGTGGAGCTTCATCATCAGAACACGATGATGACGTGGACGGGGAGCGCTTGTGGCCTGGTGATGGTTGTGATGCGGATGTCTGTAACAAGGTTTCAAGGTCAGAATTTTGGGATATAGATCTGCGCTACGTGTCGCAGGTTCGATCCCCGCATGGAACAAATATTAGTATGGCCTACAGATAGTTGTTCCGGGTCTGGCTGTTTGTGTATGTGAGTTTAAATGTTTGTAAACGGCAACGTTTTTTTTTTAAAAAAGAAAGAAAATGTGGCAGATCGCTTCTAGCGATAAGATTGTTTCCTTGTGTCAGTTTGTTTAAAAATCGATGTTGCCCGTGACCTTTTCCCGCGTGAAATTATTATAAAAATTTACTTCCCTATTTGAATGGGATTGTCTCCTTTTCATTTTAAAAAACGATTTTCACACATTCCCCTCTCCTCACACTCTTTACTCCTCACATTTCTTGATCCTCACACTCTTCCCTCCTCACTCCTCACACTCTTGCTCCTTACACTCTTCGCTCCTCACACTCTTGCTCCTTACACTCCTCGCTCCTCACACTCTTCACTCTTCACTCCTCGCTCCTCACTCCGCACACTCCTCACACACCCCACTTTTCACTCACCTCATGCTGTGCAGCTCGCCTGACGTAGGGATGGTCGTCATCTAGCGACACGTGGTGACACGGCAGGACTCTGATGCCAAGCCACGACATGAACAGTAGGGCTCCGCGGGGTCCGCACTCTAGCAGGTACGCGCCTATTAGGGCTTCTACGCAGTCAGCTATTGATTTGTCTGTGGGAGAAAGAGAACTGGAATTCATTTAACAGGCAAAAAAAGCAATTAAAAATAAAAATTGCATAATCAGCCTGTAATGTTCCCACTGCTGGTACACAGGCCTCCTCTCTATGAGAGGGAGTGGGCTGTAATCCACCACGCGGGCCCAGTGCGGGTTGGTAGATGTCACATGTCTTCGAATTTTTAGTTCTAGGACATGCCGGTTTCCTCACGATGTTTTCCTTCGCCGTTTTGAGAGCAGCGATGTTGAAATAAATTACACAAAATAATGCGCCTGCCTAGGTTTGAACCCACGGCTTACTTCTCGTAAGTCGGGGCTGCCAGCACTGTTTCACCCCTGCTCACTTTCTCGATTAAACAAGGATTTGTACAAACTAATTCAAATAGGCCCCTCCTGACCGAATTTGGGCCTTGGCGGTTTAAAGTGAAGAAATACTTGTAACATCTACCAACCCGCACTGGGCCCGCGTGGTGGATTACAGCCCACTCCCTCTCATATAGAGGAGGCCGTGTCCCAGCAGTGGGAACATTATAGGCTGCTGATGATGATGATGATGATTTGAAGTGAACATAGAGGAGCTCGTGGCTAAATAATAACAGCCACTTGGGTCGATTTTCAGGATAAGCAGGCATGCGCTGCTCAGCTAGTCCGTGGATGGGTGACCAATAACATACCGAGTTTCCACCGTGCCTCGGAAAGCACGTTAAGCCGTTGGTCCCGGCTGTCATTTGTAGATCTTTGACAGTCGTTACAGGTAGTCAGTGGCCCGAAAGTCAGACAACCAGTCTTACTAACAGGTATCATATTACCCAGTTCCAACTGGGTTGTGGAGGTCAGATAGGCAGTCGCTCCATGTAAAATACTGGTACTCAGCTGCAGGGCCGTCTTTACCCGGGGGTTCAAGGGGTGCGGTGCACCCGGGCGAGGAGTCCTAGGGGGCGCAAGCCGACCGCCATCAATTTCGACAGGTACCTACTACACCGAGAACACGCGAGCAGAACCGCGGGCACAGCTAGTTCACTATTATTAGTAACTGGGTAATACGATTGTACCCCTTGGTAAGACTAGTTGTCAGACTTTTGCGCTTCTGACTAACTGTAACGACTGCCAAAGATCTACAAATGACAGCCGGGACCAAAAGCTTTACGTGTTTTCCGAGTCACGAAGGAAACTCGCTAAGATAGATCCCACCCATCCACAGACAAACCTCGGCAAGCGCGGCTTATCATTGAAGATCGACCTGTGCGGCTGTTATTATTTAGTTACAAGCTCGAGGAATAAATAAATTACACATAAAAATTATATAGAGTGGGGGGGGGGGGCAGGTGACTTTCTGCATCCGGTTAGATTGCAAGCCGACCCCAATATATTTGGGAAAAGGCAAGGCAGATGACGATGATGTGTGTGCACTTGAATCTTACCTGGTATGCTGTGCTGCGTGATCAAATTGTAAGGTATGAAGCAACCCGCAGAATCCAAAGGAGTTTCTAGATGTTGCATTATATCCTTTCCTTCTCCCTGCAAAAGAAATATACGAAACTAATTAACTCTGTCTGTATGTCGTTCTATCTGTCCAGCACGCGTAGCACAACCACTGTAGAAACGTGTTTTGTCTGCTGAAGAATCAAATCAAAATCATTTATTTCAAGTAGACCAGTTACAGGTACTTTTGAATAGTCAAATAACAAAAAAAATGAAGCTACAGTCCCAGTCACAAGACATAATAACTGTGAAAGTACTGTAGTTGCCCATTGCAAAGCGTAGATCTCTATGTAGAAGAATGTGCAAAAAAACTCCATGGACACTCGTTTAAATCAGAATCTTGTTACAAAACCTTGGTTACATCATTCATGTTGAGATGGTACATTATGTGAGAACGATGTAGCAAGACGTGCACGTTAAAAGTGTCCATAGTAAAAGCAAAAAGACTATTAAAAAATAAAATAATTAGTTCGAAATAAGCCGTGGCAATTAAGAGATGACCAGGCACAACTGATAGCGCCCGTTCACGAACATGAAGAATGGACATAATGACAGATAGACAATGAAAATCTATCATTTTAACGATTCATCCGTCGAAATAGCCCGTTTCTACTGTGGGCATGCTACGTTCAGCACGCACGGATAAACGGAAGTCAATCTTGAAGATATTTGATCTAGATCAGGACTTAGGATACTTTTTATCCCCGTGAAGCGTTTCCGTGGGATAGTTACTAACTTCCACGATGGCAAAGTCACGGGCAAAAGCTAATATACTTCCTACTACCTTACTATCCTATACTATTAAATGAGCAATATTTGTAATCACGTTCTAGAAAACGGCTCTAACGATTTCCATAAAATGTAGTCATTTTCGGGGGCAAAAAAACGACGTAGGTAGGTCAATATCTGAGAAAATTGTGCGCAAAAATTGCCTACCGAATCGTAGCTATAGATGACTTGTGAATTTTGAGCATACAAGTAAAAAATAATAATTTGAACGTAGCAACGTCATGTTCGTGAACGGGCGCTGTCAGTTGTGACTGGTCATCTCTTAGCTGCCACGGTTTATTTTAATTACTTTATTTTTTTATTACTGATTTAATCTTTTACTCTGGACGCTCTTAACTTGCCCGTATTTCTACATTGTTCTCACATATTTGTAATTCTTAACATGAATGATGTAACCAAGATTTTGTAACATATTTTGATTTAAAAGAGTGTCCATGGAGTTTCTTGCCCGTTCTTCTCCATAGAGATCTTCGCTACGGAATGGGCAACTACAGTACTTTCACAAGTTATTATGCCTTGTGACTAGGACTGTAGCTTCGCGTTTTATTTTGTTTTGTTGACTTTCAAAAGTGCCTGTAATGGTCTAATTGAAATAACTGATTTGACTTTGACTTTGACAACGAAAGGGTTACGAGCGTTTACGCCTTACATTTCATACAAACTTTAAAATCCTTGTTTTCCGAAATGTCTAAACCAATTTTAATGAAACTTCATACTCATAAGCAGGATACATAAGTCTAAAAAGTTACTACTAAACAACATTCGAAAAATAGTGTTACAGCTAAATGAGACCGAATATAAATTATCTACAAGGTGTTGTTTTGCATCCCCGTCGAAATACAAGCAGATTTCATAAAAGACATACCTAAATAATCAATAAAAATTACGGTCCCTTCTTAATTATTAAAAAACGCTGTTTTTTTCTGTTAATTAATTTTGACAGTATTTCAGAATAACCTCCATAACGTGGTTTAGGGAATAAGAAATTATCGAATAAACGTTTCAGATTATTTGTATGTGGGAAAGCGGGGTTATAGGGCAAGAATCAGACGAGCCGCGTTTAAAACAAGGGTGGTTCACACTTACCGATTTCCAAAAACAAAAAAAAATAAAAAATTACTTACCCATTTTATTATTGATTCGGATCGAAAATCATTAGCTTAGTTTCCTCCTTAAATTTGACGAGAATGCAAAACAACATCTTGTATTGAAACAGAAATTTCCAATTATCTTTTTTTTTTAAGACATTTCGAAAATATTTTTTAATATGTATCCTGCTTATGCGTATTTATTAAGTATTATTAAAATCGGTTCAGTCATTTCGGTAAATAAGAACTTGAAAATTTGTATAAAATGCCGTAAGGTGTAAGTAAACGCTCTTAAACATCGTCAAATTGAGGAAGCTTATGATTGTAGTACACTCTTGGTAATCAATTATAGACTCTATGTATACTTACATTGATTCTAGGATGTAACGTAGGCGGCGGCTTATGACAGGGAGGTAACCAATTGTCGTGAGGCTCAAACTTGGACGCAATCATGCGCGCACCGAGCCGCTTGTTACGTCCCAAGCGGTAGAGGTTTAAGTTTGATACCTGTGATAGAACGAAAGTGACATTAAACGTGTGAAAACAGTATGAAAATCTAAATCAAAGCATTTATTTCAAAATCAAAGCATTCATTTCAAAATTAAAGTCTTTATTTCAAAATCAAAGCATTGATTTCAAGTAGGCCAATTACAGGCACTTTTGATTCGTCGAAACAGACAAGGAATAAAATGATGCTGGCGCCTATCTAATAGTCGCTCCATATGTATGTGTGTGTGTGTGTGTGTATATCTCACCTGTTTACTTCTCATGTGACTAAGCTTCCCTTCGTGGACGGTGGGGTGTGCGCAGTACAAGTACGCAGTAATAGCGAATTTGAGGAAGCTGTCGCCTATAGTTTCCAGTCGTTCCAAGTTGATGCCGTCGTTTGCGTTCGACATTGTTAGTGCCTGTAGAAGAAGATAGAAAAATTAAGATAAATTTATGCTGTCGATTCGGTTCAGGTGTCGGGGAATAATGGTTTAGTAACACACAAAACTTATACTTTTTAGACCCGGTAATAAGACATTTGTCAGTCATTAATCGGCAAAATTATGAACTGGGCGTGGGTATTGTATGATAGAAAAAAAGAAGGAGATACTCCTTGTTATATATTTTTGGTCTATCGTTCTATCCATTGTATCTACACCATTTTTTTCCAAATTTAAATCAATCTGACGCAAAACACCAAAATTTTGCAAAACATAAAATTACCCAACTTAAAATCTCTCAAACGCATTCAATATTTCTTAATAAAAAACATTTTTACAAAAAAAAAATAACCGACTTCCATAAAACACTAAAAAGTGGCAAATAATTTTAGTTTCGGAAGTCGGTGACTTGTTTGTTTCATTTACTTTTTTGCCACTTTTTAGTGTTTTATGGAAGTCGGTTATTTTTTTTTTAGCCTTTTCAGTTGTGGTATCCTAATCCTAGTCAAGTATAATTTTTACATTGTAACTAGACACCAGCACATCGTCCATACATACGACAAAGGACAAAATGCATAATAAAGAGGATGACTCAAAAAGTACCTAAGCAAAGATAATAAAATTCATATGGCTCCACCGGGCAAGCTTCTCTACCAAATGAATGAAAAATCATCTAAATCGGTTCAGTAATCACGGAGAAATCGGTGTATATACGTGAAAAATTTACATATTACAAAATTTTTAATAAAATGTAAACTGAGACCAAATGGCAGGTATTCCACATCAAACTAAAGAAGAATCACGCAAATAGGATCATAAATCTCAGCGTAATCGGTGTATACACCTGGAAAGTGTATACCGTTACAGTTCCAACAAGGCCAAACACAGCTAAGATTCCTTTGCCTTTTATGGATTGCCTTGTTATGGAGTTCCGAAGCCTGTCTCTTGGATTCATCATCAGATCTGATGGTAGAATGGTTCTTATTGGACGCAAATGCTTCACTTGTTGTAGAAAATACCAAAATCACTGTACGTTTTCCTATAAAATTTGAAGAGTTCCCTCGATTTCGCCAAGATTCCATCATCAGATCCCGACTTGGTGAATATGGGACCATTTGGGAAGTATACCCTTTCCAACAAAAAAAGAATTTTCCAAATCGGTTGGCAAGCGACGGAGGAATGCGCGAACAAACATAAAAAAAAAAAAAAAAATACAAACATCCGAATTGAGAACCTCCTCCTTTTTTAGAAGTCGGTTAAAAACAACCGATCTAACTTTAACTATGTTCAAAAATTCTCACCTGCAAAATAACACTAGGACTAGGCCCCGGATGTCCCTCCAAAGTCGGCTGATAATCAAAATCAAATTCCTTCCCACTTAAATAAGACGGCAGAGGACTATAATCAGCATAATACGGCTCAAACTCGCCATCACCTTTACAAATCTTTTCATATCCCTCCTTCGTATCAAAACCAACGTTCACAATCTTTTCATTAACATAATTCTTATCATCAATATTAATATCCTTCATCGAAAAACAATTCATCTTTTTTATTTCTTCAACTGGCAACTTTTTTTTTATTTTTGCTAGCAACACTCTTTTATTTCTCTCTATGCTTTCGACGTCAATTTGCCCGTTTTTGACAGTTAGTTCTTGCGTGCCGAATGGAAAGAGTTCGTTGATCGCTTCTTGTTCGGTTTTTCGGCGGACTGTGCTATGGTAGGTTTCTTTTGACTCTGGTAACACTTCTGTGATGTATTCTTCTTTGGTGATAAGGTGGCCTTTGTCTAAAATCTCTTGTTTGTGGCGGGAGACTGATGCACGGAACTTGTCGATGAACTGTGGAAGGAAGATGAATTATTCATTGTTTTTTTTTTTTTTTAAACGTTGCCCCACACTAGGAATTTCTCCTGTGTCGTGGGTGCGTTTACAAAAATTTAAACTCACATACACAAACAGCCAGACCCGAAACCACTACCTGTAGGTTATACAAATATTTGTTCCGTGCGGGGATCGAACCCGCAACACGCAGCGCAGCAGTCAACCAATCAACCACTGCGCCAACCGTGCCGTCTAAATTCATTTATTCATTAATTGGGAGTAGTGTTAAATAATAACAGCCGTGAGCGTCGATCGGCAGGTTAAGCCGAGCTTGCTTGGGTTGGTCCGTGTATGACCACCCAAACTGAGTTTCTTCCGTGCCACGGAAAAGATTATGACGCCGTTGGTCCCGGCTGTCATTTGTAGATCTTTGACAGTCGTTATAACCGGTAGTCAATGGCCCGGCATCGGCAGTCTGACGACCAGTCTTACCAAGGGTTATCGTATTACTTAGTAGTTGTAGAGTTGTGGAGGTCAGCTAGGCAGTTGCTCCATGTATATCTGTCATGGTATTCAGATGCATCCGGTAAGAGTGTAAGCTGACCTCAACATAGTTGAGAAAGGGCTTGTGGCGACCTACAAAAAGCAACTTACAACAAAAAGTATTACAGCGCCATACTAAACTAGATCACGTCGGGGCCACCAGTTCAGGTATGAGGACCAGGGTGTAAAGTTCCTCAATACTCCATAGAAAAATTAAATTTAAAATTTAAAAAACCCCCGACACAAAAAACCTCTAAAAAACCAAAAATAAAATAATCCAAGCGCCTTGCGTCGGGGGGTCCGCTTTGTTATGTGCTTGTACTAAGCGGTCTACTTAGCGGTCCCCCGACGCTATGACGCTTGGATTATTTTATTTTTGGTTTTTTAGAGGTTTTTTGTGTCGGGATATTTTTAAATTTTTTAAATTAATTTTTATTTCATGCTTTTTAAACTTTTATTGTTTTATGTTAGCCTTGACTGTCCCAATACTGGGCATAGGCCTCCCCCATTGCTTCCACTTTTCTCGGTGTTGCGTGTCATCTCGCCAATTAACGAAAACAGCAAAATTTAAAAAAAATACTTTCTGGGGGGGGGGGGGTAGCACTCCCCCCCTCCTGGCAATGCCCATGGTGACAAGTGACAAGATTTCAAATTTCGAATCGATCAGACCTGTGCAAATTGTTAATTTCCTTTCAACTAGAAAAGAGGTGATGACCTTCAAACGGCTGATCAGATTTTATCGAAACATAGCTAAGAACACTCTCGATTAAACACCTTTCAAACGAAACCAGTTTCATCAAAATCGGTTCATCCGTTTAGGAGCTACGATACCACAGACAGACACACAGATACACAGATACACACGTCAAACTTATAACACCCCTCTTTTTTGGTCGGGGATTAAAAAGGGAAGATACTCCGACCAGACAGGTGTTATGTCTGGTGGGCAACTGCTCGACAGTTGCTGTGGGGTTTCTCTGTACAGTCTTAAGTAGATGAAAACTTTGCTTGCGACTTGTAGGAAATTGATGTTAGTTCTTCCGTCGTGTCATAGATGGCGCTGTAGTACTTTTTGTTGTTAGTTGCTTTTTGTAGGTAGCCACAGGCTAATAGCAGTCCACTGCTGGACATAGGCTTCTCCAATCATCTGCCACGACTTCCCAAGGTTCAAAACTTTGGCTTTTGACTACTCGTAACGACTGCCAAAGAGCTACAAATGACAGCCGGGACCAACGGCTTAACGTGCTTTCCGAGGCACGGAGGAAACTCGGTATGTTATTATGGTCACCCATCCTCGGACCAACCTCGGCAAGCACAGCTTAACCTTAAAGATCGACGAGTTAAATAAGTAAGTTGGGATTTCTTAGGGGGATTTCCAAGTTACTGTGGCGATTTGGATGAGTCAAATACCCCTAGACTTTAACTTTAGGGGTAAATATTTTTGAGAGTTTGTAAGCCTTGCCGCTACGCTTGCCGATTAGCAGTCTTCACTCAAGAAAACACGTCTACCCCACCAGGCCTATGGTTATAAGCTTACCTCTTGAGCAGCAGAACCCTGCCTTATCAGCTCATCATGTGCCTCCCTATCTTGAGCGTCATCCAGCTCATCAGGCATTGGTGCAGGATTCACCTTCTTTGTTCGTTCTATATCAAACGCTTCGGCCTCGTGCGCCGTTTTATATTCGATTCTGACGCCCATTGATGCTGTGAAAAAAAGAAGGATTTAGGAGAAGAAGGTGGCACAGTCAGCCCCAAAGAGATGTAGACTCTATGTATTAAATCTTTTACTCTGGACGCTCTTAACTTGCACGTATTTAAATCTACATCGTTCTCAAATATTTGTGATTCTCAACATGAATGATGTAACCAAGATTTTATAACAATGTTTTGATTTAAAAGAGTTTCCATGGAGTTTCTTGCCCATTCTTCTCCATAGAGATCCACGCTTTGGAATGGGCAACTACAGTACTTTCACAAGTTATTATGCCTTGTGTCTGGGACTGTAGCTTTGCGTTTTGTTCTGTTTTTTGACTTTCAAATAATGGTCTAATTGAAATAAATGCTTTGAGGTTTGAGTTTGACTTTCCACCTGAGGCCTCAGCACGAGCACGCAGTGTAAACGTAACGTAAATACATCGATTTTAAAATTAATAATACTTGTATCATATACAACAAAATTTCATAATTTTAGGAATTTACTCGTATCTATGGATAATATGGATTATGCACCTTGCAAACGATTTAACTAAAATGCTATACGATAATTGCATTTACGATTCAAAAATCGACGCCTGTTTTGTGTTTTTTAGGTCCAATGTAACAGTTTGCGAGAAAATTGCCATCAATCGGGCGCAAATCCAGACTCCGTGGCTGCTACTAAGAAGTTCCTAATGGAACAACGCAACAACACTTTGCCCGACCCGAGAATCGAACCCAAGACCTCATACCCAGCAGCCGCACTTGTGACCGCTAGACCAACGCGCCAGTAGAGGCTTTAAGTAAAGCTATACTAATATGATAAAGCTGAAAAGTTCGTTTGTTTGAACGCGCTAATCTCGGGAACTACTGGTTCGAATTGAAAAGAAGGCTATAGGCTATACAAGGTGTAGTTTTGCATCCTCGTCAAATTAAAGGAGGTAACTATGCTAATGCTTCTCATCCCGAATCCGTAGCTATTTTTTTAATTTTTTGCTTATTTACCGAAACCGGTAAGTGCCACCCGTGTTTTAAACGCGGCCCGTCTGATCCTCGCCCTATAATCGCGCTTTCACACATACAAACAATCTCAAACGTTAATTCGATAATTTATAATTCCCTAAACAACATTAAGGGGGTTATTCTGAAATACTGGCAAACTAAAACAGCCAAAACGATCAGTGTTTATTAATAATTAACTAGGTACGGTAATTTTAATTGATTATTTATGTCTTTTGTAATATTTTCTTGAAGTTTGATGAGGATGCAAAACAAAGCCTTGTATACCAATACGCTACGACCAATAGGAGCGGAGCATCGATGTAACATGTTGCAAAAACGAAGTTGCTGGAGTCAACAAGTAAAAAAAATAAACTTACTGTTTCCCTTGCTGCTACAAAAGCCACTGGTGTCCGTCTCTTCATCGCTGCCATCGAAATCAAGGTCAGTGTCATCGGAATCTAGATCGCTGAAAACATGGATTTTTATGTTAATGATTTCTTTATTTCATCATCTGCCTAGCATTTTTGACAGTATGTCATGCTCACTCAAATGTCACACTGATGGTGGCGCGTGTCTCGGTTTATTTACAGGTAGGTACAGTCACGTCTAATATTATGTATACACTTAGCAAAACTGAAAAGTGATTTGCTCGTGAAATTACGGTTTCTACGTTGAGATAAGACCAATTTCGTAATAGTATGGCTTCCAAAATTCCATGTTCGTGAAAACGTAAAACCTTAATCAATACAGTAGGAGAAAATCACTTTTAAAAGTTGCTGCGTGTATATATATTATTAGACGTGACTGTACAGAATGCTTGGTTGACGGCTTTGTGAAGTGTTTACAACTTGTATAATTCGCTTTAATCGATAATTTCTTATTAGATAAAATACGTTAAGGGGGTTATTCTGAAATGCTGACAAACTTAAACAAAACAACAAAAAGCAGCGTTTATTAATAATTAAATAGGTACCGCAATTTTTCTTTTTGTCTTTTGTGACAACCTCACAAAAGACAAAAAGAAAAATTACTGTTGTGAATTTTGACGAGGATGCAAAACAACACCTTGTATAGTATATCCAATGTATTTACAATACAATATCCTTTAAAGGCAACTAAGGCATTAATCACAATACATATACAGTATGTTAGGTTAAACGAGGGACATATTGAGGGAGGGTATTCAGTATTCGATTCTCGTCCCAAATATGTAAAAAACCTATAACGTATATAGAAGAATTTTTAATGTTTTGTTTAGTGCCTAGATATTTTGGACTGTCCTAAGCCAGGTAAGTTTAAAGTATGAGGGGAAAATGGATTATAGCTAAGAGTCATTGCCCCCCGCTCACATGTTCTGCGATAGTATTAAGTCGCTAGCGCAAGGGTGTATACACGTTGCGTGTCATTTGCGAAAATTTTGGTATGGTTCTATCTGTTATTTATCAGTGTTTTTTTTTTGTTTATATTTTTATTAGTATCATGTTAGCATGTACTATTATGGGTTTGAATATGTCCCTCGTTTAAACTAACATACTTTATAAGTATGAAAACAATAACTATAAACTTATAATACTGCATTCAAAAAAAACTTAATAACTACTGCACACGAAGTGACGGCGTCGTGTATTTGCAATGGAGTTAAAGAACATCGGTCATATATGACCTGACCAAAATATGAAACGACGATCAATGATTCATACGTCAAAAAATAGTGACTACGGTGTATATTAAATTACGGGGTTCAGCATATTTTATTGGAGCCGGTAAAATAATTTAGATTTGGAATAAAAACCTCATTTCCTTACTAGTTTTTATAGGTTTTGAACGCACCTAAACCCGTCCCGTTTTTATCTGTGGTACACGTTTCATCATAACACTAAAGTCACACTACCATTATGCGTTAACATTTCAGGTACTAGATTTTAACGTAGTTTTTTTTATTTATTTTTGTAGTGTATTATCAGTAACATCATTTTTAGATGGAAATATGGATTAAGATTAAGAGATTATTCCGAAATTAGTTGCAAAGGATATGTTGACATTTGTACTAATACGTAGAACGGAACGTATTTTGACTTGAGAGCTGTCAAAGTGTTTCGGGTTTTAGCTGAGGTTGGCATCATAACCTCAAAAGTGACGAAATACATAAGAGTAACGTTCCATGATCCTCGGCTTTTAAATAAAATATTTTCAATTTAGGATTGATGATTGTGCCTAGGGAAACAGATAAATCCATACACTAGTCATGTTCGCGATATTTTATATCCAGGTCACAGCATGTATGGGCCGTGACCGATGTTCTTTGTCAATACATATAAAATTAATTGTTTATTTCGTGTTACAGTGCACCGGATTTTTGTCACATATTCGTGTCGTTGGCGTATAGAACGCGCTTTTTGTCACGTATATGTGACAATATCGTTCAAAAGGTTAATATTGGAGAGAAAGAAATGAAAGTTCACCAACCTGGACATAAAAGAGTCATCACTGTCAGCCATAGAGAAGTTCTTTCCAGCGTTGTACTGTGGCTTGGGCCTGCCTATTGGATCACACCAATTCGTGCCACCTATATAGACAGTTCAAAAAAGGGTAAAGACCGAAAAAGTCGTTCAATGGGATTTAATTAAATACATGGAAACCATACTCCATTAAATGGCCATAAAAAATATTTGTTGCGTGCGGGGATCGAACCCGCGACACGCAGCACAGCAGACAATCGCTCAGCCACTGTACCAACCGTGCCGTGTCCTCCACTTTGGAGGAAACCGGGCCTTACAACCACGTATTGTGTATAGATATTTTATTGTACTATGTTGTAGCTGTTCATGGATCAGCGGTGGCCCAATGGTGGCAGCACCGACTTACGATCAGTAAGACGGGGGTTCGAACCCAGACAGACGCATTACTTTATGTAAATTCCATCACCGCTGCCCTCAAAAACGGTGAAGAAAAACATCGTGAGGAAACCGGAATGTCCTAGAACTAAAAATTCGAAGACATGTGACATCTACCAACCCGCACTGGGCCCGCGTGGTGGACTACAGCCCACTCCCTCTCATAGAGAGGAGGCCTGTATGCCAGCAGTGGGGACATTACAAGCTAATTAGGCTATGCTTATGATGTAGCTGTTCATTAATCCACAATATTTAATCTAATATTAATAATAAAGCTGAAGAGTTTGTTTGTTTGTTTGCTTGAACGCGCTTATCTCAGGAACTACTGCTCCGATTTAAAAGAAAAAACTTTCAGTGTTAGATAGCCCATTTATCGAGGAAGGCTATAGGCTATATATCATCACGCTACGACCAATAGGAGCGGAGCACCAATGAAAAATGTTGCGATAACGGGGAAAATGTGACGCAGACGAAATAAAAAAATGAATCACCATCCCGGTGACAATTTTTTTTTCTTTGTCTATCGGGTAGATTATTAAAAAGTATTTGACACGTATTTTTTCTTTTTTCACGTAATCGTAAAATTACGGAGATATTTTGAGTTGAAATGGCGCATGACGTCACGTTTTAGTAAATTTTATACCTAGTTGTGACGTAGTGAGCCCCCACTCTCCAACTTTAATGCGTTAGGTTAGGTTAGGTTAGCGGGGCGGCCGGATCCCCGCCGTGGGACCTGGAGGCGAAAACCCTCGCGACGCTACATCAGTGGCGCGAGGACGCCAAGGATCGGGGCGAAAGGCTGGTGCAGCGACAGATCACGCTGCACCGGTCTCAGCTCCGACAGGTCATGGTGACGGAATGGCGGAGGAGGCTTGACCATCCCTCCGCCGGCCTTGACACAATCGAGGCGATCCGGCCAGTACTCGACGACTGGCTCGGGAGGAAGCACGGCTCCCTGACGTTTCGGGCGACGCAGGTGCTCTCGGGGCACGGTTGCTTCGGGAAGTACCTGTGTCGCATAAGCAGGGAGCCGGACGCTCGGTGCCATCACTGCGTCCAGTGTCCGGAGGATACGGCGCGGCATACGCTGGCAGAATGTCCCGCATGGGACAAGCCGCGCCGTGCCCTCATCACAGAAGTAGGAGCAGACCTGTCGCTGTCGACCGTTGCTCGCGCGATGGTCGATGGCACAGAGTGCTGGGACGCGGTGGTGTCCTTCTGCGAAACCGTCATGTCGCAGAAGGAAGCTGCGGAGAGGGAGAGGGAGATTTCAAGTTCCTTCCCATCCCGCAGCAGACGCACCGGGCGTCGGCAGAGGGCGGATAACGCCCTCTTCCGGCCCCCCTAAACAGGTCCAGGGGCGACGGATTCGGGGACATCCGTCGCCCCCCATCATAATGGACCCGAGACGGCGGCGCGTAGTGTTCCACGCGCGCCTCTCACGGACGTAACGGGGGGAGTACACCTCACTCCCCCCAGGGACGAGGCCCGCACTGGTCGAGCGGGCCGGCACTAGTCCGGGGCAGCGGAAGTCACATTCGTTCCCGCTGCCCCCAGACGCAAGTGTGCGAGGGAACACCGGGGTGGTTTTTAGTCAGTTGGAGCCTGACAGACCGCTCCGCCCTCCCCATGCGGAGGACATCCGTTTCCGGATTTTGCACCTCGCAAAAAAAAAAAAAAAAGGTTAGCGGGGCTGTTTCCGCACTTAGCCTCTTTATTGGGCCATTGTACGTATAAACAAAAATCCTCTGGTTACTCCAACCATCCCAGGTCCTCCCAGAAAGCTAGCAGCCTTTTCAGGCTGCTGCAGGTCTCCGGAAGCGATGCCGGCGATTGGAGAGTCCGTGCCCGTTGATCTGCCACGCTGCTGCACTCCATGCGCACGTGCTGTGGTGTTTCTTCCGCCTCCATGCATCCTCTGCACAGAGGGCTATCCGTCACACCTATTGTAAATAGGTGTTTGTTCAGGGGACAGTGGCCGGTTATAATACCTATAACTTTGCTAATCTTGTCCCGTTTCAGTCTAGTGATGCTGCGAGCAAGTTTCTTTGATGCTTCCGGAACTGCATACTTTGTTTGCCTGCAGGTTTCACTGTTTCGCCATTCCATTTGGTGTATTTTCTGGGTTTTCTTACGCAGCCATGATTTTATTTGGGCTTGGAGTATGGGCAGCAGTGGTTCCGGACCGTATGCTGTTGTCTCCGCTCCCCTTTTGGCCAGTTCATCTGCTGTGTCGTTTCCTAGTGAGTTACTGTGCCCTTTTATCCATTGCAGTGTTACCCTGTTTGTGCTTGCAATGTGTTGGAGTGCGCTGTGACATTCCAATACGAGGGCGGAAGTTATAACATTGTTTTGTAGCGCTTGGAGCACCGATGCACTGTCTGAGATGACTTTGATGTTAAGATCTCTGACATCTCTGGCTGCAACTGCTTGAGCCGCTCTGGTGATTCCAATGCATTCTGCTTGGAAGATTGTGTTTAGTTTGTCTAAGGTGGTTGATATTTTTATATTTAAGTCGTTCGAAAAGACGCCAGCTCCAGTACCATTTATGGTTTTGGAGCCGTCTGTGTATATCCTAACTTCATCGATGCCAGAGAAATCTTCAGCTTCGGATATCGTATCTTCGATCAGAGCAGAGTCGGATATCGTATCTTCGATCGAAGACGTGGTGACAAGGAGTTCTGTCCGTGGGTGCATCCAGGAGTGGTATTTCCTTTAGAATCCCTTGCAGAACTTTTGAGCGTGTTGTCTCTGCGTTTAGTTTCCACAAACCGTTTGATCTTAATCTTAAGGCGGCTAACTTCGCCTCTTCCTGTATGCTAATATCTAGATGCCTCAAGTTTAAGAGGTACTCTAAAGCGGCTGATGGAGTGGTTCTCATACATCCTGTAGCTGCTACGGTCGCTAGGCGTTGTAGCCTCTGGAGTTTCGTTTTTACTGTGGTCAGTTGTGTTCTGGGCCACCATACAACTGATCCGTAGGTTAGAGAAGGTCTGATGACTGATGTGTACAGCCAAACTGTGATCTTTGGATTGAGACCCCATTTTTTACCAACAAGTCTTCTGCACTGACCAAAAGCTATATACAGGCCTTCTTTATTTTTGCATCGATGTGACTGCTGTGGTCCAGTTCAATTTGTTATCAAGTATGACGCCCAAGTACTTGACTTGTGTTGATAGGGAGAGTTTGGTATTAAATAATTTTGGTAACTTTAGTTCTGGTAACTTCCTTTTGTTGGTGAAAAGGATAAGTTCTGTTTTTTTCGGATTTACTGACAGCTGTTGTTCGTCACACCATTCTTCTACACTACATCATTCTTCTACATACTTCTACATCTGAAGGGCAGAACGCATTACTTTACATAACACATTCTCTGCATTCCCGTTTATCAGTATTGTAAGGTCATCTGCATAACCAATAGTAGTGATTCCTTTATCGTTTAGCTTTTTTAAAAGGCTATCTACTACTATGTTCCATAAAAGAGGTGATAGGAGCCCCCCTTTTGGGCATCCTCTGACTACCTTTGCTCTTGTGGTAGAGTTCATCTCTATCTGGACCGCCCTTTAATGCGTTTTAACTAAGTTTTTTTTTTTTAACTTGATAAAACAAAAAATACGTATCTAATATTTTTGTATTACCTGATTGACGGACAAAATATAATTTCGTTTTCTTTATACAGTCATTATCCATATTAGGAAGGACAGCTAGAATGAAATAAAAACAGGTCTTACCTGAAGCCGATGTACAGAATGTCAGGTTCGGAGGTAACGGTTCATGTAAGTCATCATATTCAGAAGTTTCTGGGATCGAAGAGGCCATTTCATTGCTCCATGTACCTATTTCGAACTGGAAGAGACAAGCATTTTTAGTGACGAGAGAAAGCAATTAATAAATTCTGTGGTATATATACTCTGTACAGTCACGGACTTTAATTGATCAGCCACTTGACACTGTTTGTATTTTAGCCGTGTAATGCAAATCGGGTTTAGTCGGCTATATTCGTACATAGTACAGAGTGACTACACAAAGTCAACCAATTGCAGATCTAGCAACCGTTACCTAGGGACAATTTGTTTTAGTGTAGCCATAGTAACGCTTAGCGTACGGAGAAATTATGATTGGTAATTTTGACATTCCCACGATTTTATCCGAACGCGTGGCGTCCAAGATGATGTTCATGATAATTATTCGATTCATCAAAATTCAAAATAATCGTCTCTGTCATCGACATTTCAACTGTCTGAAAACCAATCCAATGTTTTCAGAAATAAAGAGTATTTAATGAGCTCTAATTCAAAGGAGGTCAGTAAAAAATAGATTGGATAAACGTATGTAACATTTTATGAATTTTTCATTGACAACTTCTAAGTCTTTCTTCAACCTCTATTGATAAAACTATTTCCGATTATTACTAATATGACATCTTGTTTACGAGCATGAGTTTTAGTTCGGGTTTAATCGTGTAATTTCGTGAATGGTAGAACTGCAAAACTGGAAAGTTAAAGTTTAGTGGCTTATCAATTAAAGTCCGTGACTGTACAATTAGTTAGTGATGGAAATATTGAGCGCAATTGGACTGAAAAAAAAAAATACGATATGCAAGGTGTTGTTTTGCATCCTCGTCAAATTCAAGGAGGTAACTATGCAAAAGATTCTCCTCTCGAATCAATAATAAAATAGGTAGGTAATTTTTTTTTTTTCCTAATGGCAATAAGCTCGTACACATGAATTGCCTCGTTACTTTAGTGGCAATCGCGACTGCTGAACATGCGGTACTAGGTTCGACTCCCGGGTCGTACAAAGTAGAGATGAAACGGATAGCAGTTTAACCGGATACCGGATATTCGGCCAACCTTGTAGCCGGATAGCCGGATATACGGCCGCCGAATATCCGGCGGAATGTTGCCGTTCAACGAGAATAAAGAAACGCGATAGCATGTAAGATTGACTTTTATCTGAGATGCGAATTGATCACAATATTATCCCTTATTCTTGGTGGGCAGCTAATGCTAAACAATACCCAAATTTAACAAAGTTTGTCAAAATCTATCTTTCAACACCTTGCAGCAATGTACAGCTAAAGACTTTTTTTTGAAGCTGGCCTTTATTTACGAAGACAAGTGGAACCGCTTGCTACCTCTTAAAGCAGAGAAATTAATATTGATTCATCATAATTTTCCCTTAGTGCAGTGTCAGTACTAATTCATTTTCTAAGTTGCAGAATTATCTTTTGATTACTGATTGTTTTCCTTAAGTGAAACTAACTAAATAAAGCAATTAATTAACTAATTTTTTTTTGCTATTCGTTTTTCCGCCGGTTAGACGCTAGTTATCCGGTATTCGGCCGGATAGGCCGGATATTCGTTTCATCTCTAGTACCAAGTGTTGTTGGTTTCTTTTTCATCGGGATTTTTTGCAGAAGCAGCCACGGACTTTGGATTTATGCACAATTGATGGCTTAAGGCTCGCCCCCTATTACATGGGACTTAAAACATAACTGGCAAAAATTGGGTGTACACCTATGCGTAAACCTTTGAGGATTACAAGCATGATATTATTTTATTAATGTTATTTGTATATTTCAAAGTTACTCACAGCAGCCTCAGCCGCCGCGGCTTCTTTCTCCTGCAGTATTTCATTGATAGTCTTCTCTTTCACTTGGTCATCCGACTTATCTTCTGCGCTGTCCTCTTCTCCTTCTGACTTCTCTACTTTCTCGCTAGAAGAAGAATTAAATGGTGTTATGTTGCTTTTTATGGATACTTCAGTAGAGTACAGAAAAAAATAATTAATATACATTAAAAGTAGTTAATATACATTAAAAGTAATTAATATACACTAAAACTAATTAATATACATTAAAAGTAATTAATATACATTAAAAGTAATTAATATACATTAAAAGTAATTAATATACATTAAAAGTAATTAACATACATCAAAAGTAATTAATATAAACTAAAAGTAGTTTGGAATAAAAATAAGACAGTATTTTATTTTGGACGTACTAAGTCAGTGAAAAAGGATCAAAATATGAGGTAAGTTTTGAATATGTATTATTAGATATGCATGCAAGACAATAAGCAAAAAAAAACAGTGTGATAAATCTCACTTTGAGTCTGTATCTTTAAGTTCTTTTTTAGATTCCTCGTCTTTTTTCTTTTCGTGCTTTTCAGAATCTTGGCTTAACACCTGAAAAAAAGAAACAAAAATTAAAATATTACGTTAGAAATGTCTCTTTACTTATATTAAAAGCACCTGAATACAAATCCAAAATATACAAGGTGTTTGTGGAGTCTTCAAGAAGCCGTCAACCAAGCATTCTGTACATCAAACAAGTAACTCTACGCAAAAATGGCTGGGGAACGACTTTTTTTTTGGGCGAAAAATCTCGTTTAATGGTAGGACTCGGGCTTCAATTTATTTGCATTCTACAGTACGTTAGTTTAAACGAGGGACATATTCAAACCCACAATAGTACATGCTAACATGATACTAATAAAAATATAAACAAAAAAAAAACACTGATAAATAACAGACAGAACCATACCAAAATTTTCGCAAATGTCACGCAACGTGTATACACCCTTGCGCTAGCGACTTAATACTATCGCAGAACATGTGAGCGGGTCAATGACTCTTAGGTATAATCCATTTTCCCTTCATACTTTAAACTTACCTGGCTTAGGACAGTCCAAAATATCTAGGCACTAAACAAAACATTAAAAATTCTTCTATATACGTTATAGGTTTTTTACATATTTGGGACGAGAATCGAATACTGAATACCCTCCCTCAATATGTCCCTCGTTTAACCTAACATACTGTAAAGTATGTGTATTCTGTAGTTGCGGTTGTATGGCGTCCCCATTATGCAACACATAGTCTTAGGTTAGAGAGGATCTATAAAAGATTTTTATACCATCTTGCCTATTCTGCGGGATTGAGCAAACGAATACGGAGCTACGCAAAACGTCTTCAAAAGTTTAGCATGACTTCACTCGAAAAACGAAGAGATTACATAGATTCAATTTTTTAAAATACTGCAAAGTAAAATAGACTGCCCCAGCTGTTAAGTAAGCTTAATTTTAACGTACCTCACAGCTATCCGCGTCACCCTATAAAACTATTACGTCCCCCATTCCCCAAGACTGTATCAGGATCCAACTCCCCCATCCCCAGAATTTGCAAGCTTCTTAACAATTGCGATAAATCAATAGATATTTTTTCCACAACACTTCAAAAATTCAAGCGCCAAGTCCATCAAAAGTAACCTCCAAATTGTTTTTTTTTTTTTTTGTTCTTTTGCCATCTTTATATTTACTGTGTACCTAAAGCTACCCACTGTTGTTAAAAGTGTTATTTCTGCACTTTTAATTTTATTGTTGTTATAATTTTGTTTTTTTTTGCATGCTGTGTCTATCGCATTATATTGTGCACTATACTTGTATCATATTTCGTGTATTATAGGATAAACAGTGTAACAATTGTAGAAAGGCCAATAAATAAATAGTGTTACAAAAATACTTATAGCTAAGTACAATATTATAGACCCTGTTAGGGCACAGCAATATAGGTACATATTAAAATTAGAATAATATTATTAAATGGTAAGTAACCATTTCTAATTATAATTAACATTATAGAGTTAATAAATAGTAACATTCTTACTTATCTATTAATGCAATAGGGGTGCGGACTGGGTAAAGAAAACGACATTCTATTTTGTCCGTCAGACAGGTAATACAAAAATATTAGACACGTGTTTTTTGTTTTATCAAAATATCAAAAAATTACTTAGTTAAAACTCATTACAGTTGGAGAGTGGCGGCTCACTACGTCACAAGTAGGTATAAAACTAACCTACATGTGACGTCATGCGCCATTTCAACTCAATATATCTCCGTAATTTTATGACCACGTATAAAAAGAAAAATGCGTGTCCAATACTTTCAATAAACTACCCGACGGACAAAGAAAAAAAAATGGATTATCCCCTATTACAGAATAACAGCTATACAAGGTGTTGTTTTGCATCCTCGTCAAATTCAAGGAGGTTACTATGCTAATTATTCTCGTTCCGAATGAATCATAAAATGAGTATGTTTTTTTATTTATTTTTTCTTATTTACGGAAATTGGTAAGTGTGAACTGTGCACCACCCGTGTTTTAAACGCGGGCTGTGTGATTCTCGCCCTATAACCGCGATTCCACAAATACAAACAATCTCAAACGTTTATTCGATAATTTCTTATTACCTAAACCACGTTAAATACTGACAAACTTAAAGAACCAAAAAAAATCAGCGTTTCTTAATAATTAACTAGGTACCGTAATTTTATTTGATTATATGTCTTTTGAGAGCGGCGGTGGCCCAGTGGTGGCAGCCCCGACTTACGAGCAGTAAGCCGTGGGTTCGAACCCAGGCAGGCGCATTACTTTGTGTAATTTATTTCATCATCGCTGCTCTCAAAAACGGTGAAGGAAAACATCGTGAGGAAACCGGCATGTCCTAGAACTAAAAATTCGAAGACATGTGACATCTACCAACCCGCACTGGGCCCGCGTGGTGGATTACAGCCCACTCCCTCTCATAGGAGAAGAGGCCTGTGTCCCAGCAGTGGGAACATTAACATTTTTTAATTGAACACAATAATATTCCCTCTTTTTTTTTGTTTTATTTAGATGCTCAATAATTAACCCTTTTTAGGGTTCCGTAGCCGAATGGCAAAAAACGGAACCCTTATAGATTCGTCATGTCTGTCTGTCTGTCTGTCCGTCCGTATGTCACAGCCACTTTATTCCGAAACTATTAGGACTACACAGCTGAAACTTGGTAGGTAGATGTATTCTATGAACCGCTTTATAATTTTTGTACAAAAAAAAAAGCATAGATAAGGGTATCCCCCACACACTCTCACATGGAACTGAAATTAAAAAAAAAAACTTTCAAACCTATACGTGTGGGGTGTATATAGATAGGTCTTTAAAAATAACATAGAGGTTCCTAAAGCCATTTTTTTTTTCAAAGTCAATCTTTTGAAAGATAGACACTTCCAAAGTGGTAAAACGTGTGTGTCCCCCCCCCCCTCTAATTTCTAAAGTAAGAGGAGAAAAATTCTGAAAATAATATGGGGAAGTAGAACGTAAAAAAAACTTTCAACGAAAATTGGTTTGAATAAGATTTGATATTTAGTTTTTGAGATATGGGATTTTTTCACCAAACTGCAGCAGTAACTTTTTTTTTCATTAACTTACTATGAAAAACAAATTTAGTTTTGCGGTTGAGTGGAAGCTTACTAATGAATGACCGTTCAAAATATTGTTATTATATTGTTTGGGGCTATGGAACTCTGTGTGCGAGTAAGACTCGAACTTGGCCCGTTTTTTCTCTTTTGTTTAAATTTTAAGTTTTTTTTTTGTGTTATACAAGCTGTTGTTTTGCATCCTCGTCAAATTCAAGGAGGTAACTATTCTTATGATTCTCGTCCCGAATCAATAATAAAATGGGAAGGTAATTTTTATTTTTTTTCTTTTTTACGGAAATCGGTAAGTGTGAACCACCCGTGTTTTAAACGCGACCCGTCTGGTTCTCGCCTTATAACCTCGCTTACACACATACAAACTATATCTAACATTTATTCGATAATTTCTTGTTCCCTAAACCACGGTAAGGGGGTTATTCTGAAATATTGACAGACTTAAAAAATCAAAAAAATCAGCGTTTATTAATAATTAACTAGGTACCGTAATTTTAATTGATTATTTATGTCTTTTGTGACCACCTCCTGAAATTTGACGAGGATGCAAAACAACATCTTGTATTTTGTTTTAAGTTGTGTGTACTTGTGAAATGTGCCAAATAAACTTATTTTCTTTATTTTCATCTTTTCTTTAGATTGTGAACCTACCTCAGCCAGACTCCATCCAAAGTCTAAAGGCGGCCATTGGAACTTCGGTGTAAACTTGTCATTTATCTTAGGTATGCCTAGACCCACGTCTATTGCGACGGCTCGTCTTATCTCATCTGCTATTAGAAGTGCGTTGATTCTGTGGACAAATGATACAGGTTTAGCGAGAATACTTAGCAGATGGCGCCACCGGCGAGTAAGATCCTGTCAGTAGTTTTATTTCATGTATAGAAATAAATAATATTGAAGTGTCCGTTTGTGCTTGGTAAATAAACGCTTTTTACTGAATGCATATTTTTTTTATTTATTTTTTATGTATGGCATCTCGCAGTTCAGCCTCAGAGGCTGGCTTCTGCTTAAACGGTCTAATCCTGTGGTTGCATAGAATTTAAGGCCTCCAGCCAGGGCAGCAAAATCATCTGTATTAAGCGACAACACGCTAAGGGCACCCCCTGCGGGGTTCGGGCCTTGGCTTAGGGTGTCGCTAGGGGAGGGCAGCAAAGAGACTGGCTGGATCTGAGTGATTTCATTATTTAGGGGCTGATTTAAAACTAAAGACTCAGCATCGCGGGCTGGCTCGAGCAAGGGTCGGGGGGGCTGAATGCATATTAAAGAATTAACGGTATTTATATCAAAAGAGGTTTTTTTTTTAATTTTTGTGTTGGTTTGTTTGTTTGTTCCGGCTAATCATCGAAACTACTGGACCGTTCTTGACTTTTACTGGCAGATAGCTGATGTTAAGGAGTAACTTAGGCTACTTTTATTTTAGAAAAAGATTAGGGTTTCTTAAAAAAATGTTAGTAAAATCCGATTCAAATAGCGAAGTAATGTTTTTATACAGGGTGAATTTTTCAAGTGGGCATGGATGGACAAATTCGGAACTATGAGTAATAGGGGAAAATACTAAAAGGAGTTTCGAGCCCAATTTTGATAAAAACTAAAATTGCATTATTGGATTTTCGTTTTTTTTTTGAAAATCCATCGTATCGTTTTGGAAAAACACACAAGTATTAAATACTTGCCATCATCATCATCATCATCATCAGCCTATATTGTTCCCACTGCTGGGATGCAGGCCTCCTCTCTATGAGAGGGAATGGGCTGTAATCCACCACGCGGGCCCAGTGCGGGTTGGTAGATGTCACATGTCTTCGATTTTTTAGTTCTAGGACATGCCGGTTTCCTCACGATGTTTTCCTTCACCGTTTTGAGAGCAGCAGTGATGAAATAAATTACACAAAGTAATGCGCCTGCCTGGGTTCGAACCTACGACTTACTGCTCGTAAGTCGGGGCTGCTACCACTTGGCCACCGCTGATCTCCTTACTTGCCATACTTTACTCTTAATACCATCGCTATCGAATGGTGTAATAATACAGTGTGTTTTTTTTCAACGAGCATTCGGTAAGACTGGAACCCGACCCCAATAAATTTGGGATCAGGCGAGGCACATGATGACTATACCCAAGTATAATATCAGTACCTACCTATACAAGACGCACGGTAGCGCGACAGTAGCGAACCAAAGCGGCGCCGCGAACGGATGCACCCTGCATAACTCCGGTATTAAGATCTGCTTCTGGTCCAAACGGTCGCGTTTCGCGCGTCGGGTCCTCTCCGAGGAGACGGGAAGAGCTACGCCTTTGCGGTTTACGTATCTGTGGGGAGAAGAAAGAATATAGTTTAGTAATCATTATTGAATATACTAGGGTATTTTTTTTGACGTGACAACATCTAACAAATCGATGAACGCCGGCTGTATGCACGAAAAAGGATGACTTATTGTCCCGTTACGCTCATTGTACACTTGCGCCGAATCAATGTTTTGTTATTACGTTGTCATGTTAAACAATCGTCCGTAAACCAATTTTACAGACAACCAATTTTATCTTTTTTTTTTCTATTGGTTTGCTCTTGACTCTAGTTTAGGTCAGAGATGACAGAGACAAAGTCGACGATGGTACGAGCTTACCCAGAAGAAGCCTGTAACTTTGAAGAGATTAGGGTTGTAAGCGTTCGGAAACACAGACGCAGGCAGAAAGTTCAAGATGTTTAAAAAAAAAAAAGATAATTGGAAATTTCTGAATGTATAACTAATTATAATCGGTCTAATTTAGCTGTAAAACTATATTTCGAAAATGTTTTTTGGTAACTTTTTAGATCTATGTATCCTGCTTATGCGTATGAAGTTTCATTGAAATCGGTTCAGTCATTTCGGAAAATAAAGACTTGAAAGTTTGTATGAAATGCCGTAAGATGTAAACGCTTTTAAGTCGCGAATAACTTTACTTGCGCGATGTAGGATATTGGTGTTAGTTCATCAGTTGTGTCATAGATAGAGCTGTAGTACTTTTTGTTCTATTTTGCTGTAGAACTTGTTATAATGCCACTACAGAGGGTACAAAATCAAGTTTTTTTTTTTTTTTTCATACACGCCTACATGGGGACTTATAAAAAGTCAACTAAACGGTGCTCGGTTCGGTTGGTCGTTTCCTATGGAGAAGAACCGGCAAGAAACTCCATGGTTACTCTTTTAAAATTATTTGGTTTTACAATATTTCTGTCACAGAGTTAGTACTTAAGTATGGCAGGACATCGTGGGGCCCGACAATAAGTCGTTGCTTACTAAAAACGTAGAACAAGATAAAAAAGTAACCAAGGATCTAGGAATCTATAAGGCCTCTAATGTCCACACATTTTCAAACAATCGGTAAACAAGAAAAAAAAACGGGTTGTACTCCGGGAGTGCCGGCAGAAGTGAAAAATTGAATATTAACGTTGTGCATTTTTGATATTTAGGAATGGTTAGGGATTATTTTTGCACGAATGGCTTTAATTATAAGTATAAACGTACCGTTTAATTATCAGTATCATTTATGTGGTAAAATACAATATTCATTTATTGCGCTATCGTACACAAACATGACAATTTATATTACATAAAAAAAATAACACTTCCGAACTATTACAATCCGTCTTACGAATTTTACCTCTTTGGAGAAACCGAAGGTTTTGTTTGTGCATAAGATGATTATCCAGTTTTGGAAACCCAAACTCAATGACAGATGTCATAAAGTTCAAATTCCTTCGTGACCTAATGTCAATCCGTCTTATGAATTTTCGATCAGGACACGTGACTTGACGCGAGTTTAACATTTTTTTACCCATCACAAAAGTGCACAACGCCGCTAAAGAAGTTTTCACTTCAAAAATTACCTCGGTGTAAGAAGATTCAGCCGTGCGCTAGTGTGGTCTACATCCAGCAGAGGCTGTTCTCTCTGAGTCAGACTGACGCCGTACTTAGTACTGTAGTAGTCGCGGAAGCTCTGGTGACATGCAGACGGGAATGAGGAGTCTGGGGTGAGGTTCCAGCAAATCTCTGCTACGAGGAAGAACTGAAAAGAAGAAAATTATAACATTATATACCAAGTTAACATTTTTTTACAATTTTTGTATGTCTGTCTCTCTGTTTGTTCCTGCTAATCTCTGGAACGGCTGGACCGATTTTGACGGGACTTTTACTGGCAGATAGCTGATGTAATAAGGAGTAACTTAGGCTTCTTAAATTTCACGCGGACGAAGTCGCGGGCACAGTTAGTGAATCATAATTAGGTTCATTAGAAGACAGTTCTTCGCACTGTAGTGTATTTTCACAAAATGGCGCCAGATTAGTCCTGTAGTCATTTGAAACGCATTATACACCGTGACTTTCCAGTCGACCAGTCGTCTTTCAAAGGTGGTCCGCTAAATGTATACGACATCAAATTACTCTAGGCGCGATTCTTGTTTTACCATTAATTAAGATAATAGGTACAAATAACAACAAACATGCACCGCGTTTACAAGAGAGTGTTTCTAACTACGTCATGCGTCACAATAATGAATAATATTTTCAAGAGCACTGACCACCGGTAGCTCGGACTCTGTTTTTTTTTTTAATAGTAAATAGTATGTAAGTGGAATTAATAAATAATAATATTGTTATATTTTTAATTTATTTGCGATGGGTTTGCTCTTGACTCTAGACTAGGTCAAACCCACCCAGAAGAAGCCTGTTCACTCTAACTTTGAAGAGATTAGGGTTGTAAGCGTTCGGAAACACAGACGCAGGCAGAGAGTTAAGAGGTTTTTAAAATTATTCTAATCTCATAAAAAAATGATAGGGTCATTTTTTAAGGAGTGCTTTTAGTCATTGGATAAATGAAATGGACTGCCGTTTTAAGACGACTGAAAAGTCACGGTGTATAAAGGTGTGTACAGACTATACAGTATGTTAGTTTAAACGAGGGACATATTCAAACCCATAATAGTACATGCTAACATGATACTAATAAAAATATAAACAAAAAAAAAACACTGATAAATAACAGACAGAACCATACCAAAATTTTCGCAGATGTCACGCAACGTGTATACACCCTTGCGCTAGCGACTTAATACTATTGCAGAACATGTGAGCGGGTCAATGACTCTTAGGTATAATCCATTTTCCCTTCATACTTTAAACATACCTTGGCTTAGGACAGTCCAAAATATCTAGGCAATAAACAAAACATTAAAAAATCTTCTAAATACGTTATAGGTTTTTTACATATTTGGGACGAGAATCGAATACTGAATACCGTCCCTCAATATGTCCCTCGTTTAACCGAACATACTGTATAACATAGCATGTTATACAACATTGCTATATAACATGTTTCAGATAATGTGGACACTGAATGTTATAATAACATGTTATTGATATGTACAAAAATGTTATATAACTCGACATTGTGGATAGCACTGAAGAACGACAAACGACAATGGTTACATAACATTGTTATATTGCATTGTTATTCTAATGTGTACAGTATTGTTTATGTTGCAATGTTGAATAACAAGGTTACATCATGTGGACGTGTTTTAAAACACAAGTTATATAAGGATGGTATTTAAAAGTACTTCAATTTATTCCCATTTCATTTACCTAATTTTGCCTGTGTTCCACCAAATATACTGAATGTGCACCAAAATATGTTCATTAAAATATGTCATACCGAGCATCTATTTAACAACTGTTGCAAATTTGTAAAAATAGTAATACACCTAATTTTAAAAACAAGCATTTATTTTTTTAGTTTTACGACGTAGCCCCGCTACGCGGGGCTCCTATTTCTGTCTACAGGGTTTAAAGTAACCTAACACGAAGGGGATGTCGGGGTCTTAGTTCGCTCGCTCCGCTCGCTCACTAGACCCCGCCATCCCCTTCGAGCCTAACCTGTCCAAGTCGGGGTGCCCCAAGAAGTCAGGAATATTTGGTGCACGATCAGTATTTTTCGGGGAAGAATAAAATAGTTATTGTTTCAATAGAATATTTGCAGCGCACTACAATAAAAAAGTGTTATATCTTGGTGTTAATTTGGAATATGTTTGATGTAACATATTTTGTTGGCCGAGTTGTTTAATTTATAGTATATTTATAGTAAAACAATTAAACGGGTTTAAGATCAATATTTTAGAAATGCATACATAGATGTACCTTTAGAATTTTGGTGAACACAAAAATATTATCCGTTATATAATATGTTACATAGTCTGTACGCGCCTTACGAATTTCAAGATAATTTTATTTTTCAAACAGACCTGCGGCTGATCCAGATTCCTATACCACGGCGTAACAACAGCCTCCCTATACTTCTCGGCATCAAACACAAAAACATCGCCTTTCTTTAACAAAGGATTCGCCATACTCTTCTTTCCCTTTTCCGTTCCTAAACCACGTTAAGGTTATTCCGATATACTGACAAACTTAAACAACCAAAAAAATCTGCGTTTATTAATAATTAACTAGGTAGCGTAATTTAAATTGATTATTTATGTCTATTGTGACAATCTCCTGAATTTTGACGAGGATGCACAACAACTTGTAAATGGCCTTCAAATCCGTATCGTTTGGGAACGTTTTTATGGTTCCGTACCTCGAAAGGAAAAAATGGAACCCTTATAGGATCACTTTGTTGTCCGTCCGTCAGTCTGTCTGTCTGTCTGTCAAGACCCATTTTCTCAGGAGCGCGTGGAGGTATCAAGCTGGAATTTATATCAAATACTCAAATCTACTGTCCCTTAGAGCTGTGAAAAAATCAAACTTCTAAGCCAACGCAATCAAAAGATACAGCCGTTTATAGAATCAAAACCTACAGGGTACTTTCCGTGAACTCAGAATCTTGAAATTTGGTACGAAGCAACGTCTTATAGCACAGATAAAGGAAAAATTGCGAAAACCGAAAAAATAAACGGTGTTTTTTAATTTACAAAAAATAAACTTTTCTTATATACCTACAGATTTGTACGGAACCCTCGGTGTGCGAATCCGACTCGCACTTAGCCGGTTTTTTTATTAGCTATAAATTACCAGACCAGCATAAAATAAAATAAAGGGTGTAAACACCTCTTAACGAAGCCGAAAGGCACTGGTTCTCCCTGTCATTGCGATCATTTTTTTGTTCTACACCATACCTGGGAACCTTCTAGTTACGGAGATATTAGGGGTCAGAGTTCCAACTTTTTGACAAGTATTTTTTTAAATACAAGTTTTTAATGTAAGATTTTGACTTTAAACACCTCCACGACCCCCGTACTATTCAATCCGTCCATCAGCACAACGTTTTGAGTGCGTTACATTGAGTTCTACCACAAAACATGATTTACACCCCCCAAAAAAAAAATCGTTTCCCAGCAATAATTTTTGAGTAAAGTTACTTAGTTTCATGTACAGAATGCTTGGTTGACGGCTTCGTGATGAGGTGATTTACACGGTGTATAATAAACACATTGTAGAATCATTTAAATTATTTTTTAAACTAACCTGTGGTTGATCCTGATTCCTATACCACGGCGTAACAACAGCCTCCCTATACTTCTCGGCATCAAACACAAAAACATCGCCTTTCTTCAACAACGGATTCGCCATCCTCTTCTTTCCCTTTTTCCGTCTATTGCTCTCCTTTTCTGACTTCTGGTCATCATCCGTTGTCTCTTGCCAAATGATTGGCTTCTCTATGTCGGTGACTTTCTTCTCTTCTGTGTGATGGTAGATTAATTCTAGGAACGACCAGTCGATGTCTATTTTGGAGGTGCCGTCTGGTTGGGTCACTGGAATTAAAAGTGGTTACTGAGGTCTGGAAATTGATGGGTGGGAGGTGTGATTTTTGGGAGATTTCAATTATCCAACGTTCCTTTTCAATCTTGAACGTTACCCTATTTACAATAACGATTGAAAATTTTAGCTGCTCCCTGAATACCATCATCTGCCTAATCTTTTCCCAAACTATCTTGGGAATGCAGCTATTTTACATGAAGCGACTGCCTATCTGACCTCCACAACCCAGTAACTAGGTAATACGATACGACTGTCAAAGATCAACAAATGGCAGCCGGGAACAACGGCTTAACGTGCTTTCCGAGGCACGGAGGAAACTCGGTATGTAATTATGGTCACCCATCCACGGACCAACCTCGGCAAGCACGGCTTAACCTTAAAGATCGACCCGTGCGGCTGTTATTATTTAGCCACGAGCACCCTGAATGCCACAGTCGTAAAATATGGAATCAGTAATAACTGTAATAATTTATTGAAAAGGAGCGGTTGCCCCACACTAGTAATTTCTCCTGTATCGTGGGTGCGTTTACAAACATTTAAACTCACATACACAAACAGCCAGACCCGGAACAACTATCTGTAGGCTATACAAATATTTGTTCCGTGCGGGGATCGAACCCGCGACACGCATCGCAGCAGTCGATCGCTCAACCACTGCGCCAACCGTGCCGTGAAAAAAACATCATCTGTTCATGGTTCAGGTTCATCTTATATTCGTTGTATACTTCGTTACAGGTATAACAGAAACCTTTCATACTATACAGTGCCAAAATATATTTTTTGGCAGTAAATAAAGAGTTTTGAGAATAAAGAGTTTAGTTTTTCTAACAATCACAAAGTCAAAATTATTATATAGCCTCATTAAGAATTTCTTTAGAAAAAATGCCACGACCATCCTTAAAGGATGGGAAATCATCAATAGGGGATAATCCATTTTTTTTTTCTTTGTCCGTCGGGTAGTTTATTGAAAAGTATTGGACACGTATTTTTTCTTTTTTCACGTGGTCATAAAATTACGGAGACATATTGAGTTGAAATGGCGCATGACGTCACATGTAGGTAAGTTTTATACCTACTTGTGACGTAGTAAGCCCCCACTCTCCAACTTTAATGAGTTCTAACTAAGTAATTTTTTGATATTTTGATAAAACAAAAAATACGTGTCTAATATTTTTGTATTACCTGTCTGACGGACAAAATAGAATGTCGTTTTCTTTACCCAGTCCGGTCCCCTATTGACTCCTCCCACAAAACCCATCCATGTTCCCTTTGTGTTCCAGGGCCACGGTATCTCTTTCGAACAGTCCCGCAGCCCTGGCAGGCATCGGCCTTCTCGGACCCCTTCCGATTTGCTGACATCTCCAGGTTCGCCACCCCTGTACTATACTTAATAAACTTACTCTTTACAGTAGGCACAATATAATAGTTATTGTGTGTAGATCCCTCGCTCTGTAGCTTCATACCGCGTCGACGAACTCTCAGGACGTCGGCAAACACGAAGCGCATGAACCTGACGAAATAATAGCATAAATGATACTTTTTCAATAAGTTTTATACCTTATACAGACTGCCTCCTTGGTCTTGCCTGCGACTGCTAAGCATGAGGTCGAGGGTTCGATTGCCAGAAGGTAGTATTGGGTTTTTCCGTGGAAAAAAAGAGAAGAAAGAAACTTTTTTTTTTATACTCATTCGATTTGATCACAATAACACAACAGCCTTATAAAATTCGGGGTTGCAAGCCATGCGGGTGCTCTGCCTACCCACTGTGGCACGGAACGATAGTAATGAGACAACAGCGTAACGCGGCCAACAGCTGATAGGTCACAGGCGTACGCGCGCGCGAATTTCATACGGCTGTTGTGTTATTGTGATAAAAGTAAATGAATGAAAAATGAAAATCTTTGGGGAGGTTTGTTATCATGAGTAAAATCACGTGTATAAATCGGTCGCTAATTATCAGTCAACCTTTACAGGGTTATTTATAAAACACCGACAACCTCTTAAGAGGTCATTCTACTCATCATTATGAACAACTTTTACTATGAGACCAAACCCGAAATCGTGAAAAAAAAATCAGCTGTTCCCTACATTTTGACGAGTTATGTGAACATAAAGTACGAAACAGCTGATTTTTTTGCGATTTCAGGTATTATCCCATAGTTAATGTTGTTCATAATGATGAGTACAACGCCCTTTTTAGAGGTTGTTGGTGTTTTTCCAATAACCCTGTATACGTGTTATAGTTGCGATTCACAAAGGATGAAAATGGCAAAGAGTAGTTTTATAATCTTACCTCCTAACAAGTTTAGCCCGTCGCGGTGACATTCTGACATCAGCATCCGGCACATGCTCCACAGACACTCTCACCTCACCGGAGCGAGTGTACACAGGGAAAGATGGGATCTGCAAACTGAAAATTACAGACGGATAAGTTAGTAGTTAGTTGGTAGACTTTCGGTCTGACATCCAGTCTTACCAAGGGTTATCGTATTATAAGTGGATTGTGGAGGTCAGTTAGCCAATAGGGGATAATCCTATTTTTTTTTCTTTGTCCGTCGGGTAGTTTATTGAAAAGTATTGGACACGTATTTTTTCTTTTTTCACGTGGTCATAAAATTACGGAGATATATTGAGTTGAAATGGCGCATGACGTCACATGTAGGTAAGTTTTATACCTACTTGTGACGTAGTAAGCCCCCACTCTCCAACTTTAATGAGTTCTAACTAAGTAATTTTTTGATATTTTGATAAAACAAAAAATACGTGTCTAATATTTTTGTATTACCTGTCTGACGGACAAAATAGAATGTCGTTTTCTTTACCCAGTCCGATCCCCTATTAGCCAATCTGTACATGTAAAATACTGCTATTCCGTTCCGGTTAGTCTTGAAAGCGACCCCAAAATAGTTCGGAAAAGGCTAGAAGATGATTGCCTTTGGAATTAACCTCGTCACTCCTTGCGGGATAGCCCTTCGTTAGACGTGTTCAGGAAAGGAATACGAGAACATTCCTTGTCAATATGTTAATAGTATTTATGTAGTATTTTATATGTATGTTTATTGAAGTGGAACTTCTAATGCGAATTCCAGAAAGTTGCGTTAAACGTTTAACGCTACCATGGAGGGGGTATGAAAGCACTGTTGCGTTAAACGTTCCACGCTCCTGGGGAGGGGGAATAGAAAGAGACAGAGCGAGCCTGAATGCGTGACACTCGAAATTCGAGTTCTTCCGCGCGGAGGGACTCCACGCACTATTTTTTTATATATTTATGTTTATTTATATATGTATTGTATGTATTACGTATGTAGTAGTTAATTTAAGTTTTGAATGTACTGTTTTTGCACATGCTCGTAAGTTTATCCTCTTTTGCAAAACTCGCAATCGAAAAATGGTTTGCTGTAAAAAAATCCAATTCTGGGTTAGGCTCGCCGTTGTACATAAGATTTTGAAGTGAAACTTCTTATGCGACTTCCAACAAGTTTAACGCTACCATGCGGGGGGGGGATATTTTCTAAAACTCACTAAGAGATGGCAGTATTACAAGATTTGTGACTACGTAGGTACGCAATATGGCGTGCAAACAGTCATGCATTCGACTCGTCGGTGTGACCAGCCTTCGCTCAATTTCCATGAGAAGAATAACCTCGATAAACTTATGTAATAATTATGTAACAAAAATAATACAACAAGAAAACAACAAAATATTATTTAGAAGCTCAATAAAATAACGAGAGTGAATGCGTGGCACTCGAACGCATGCGTGTAGTATTACGAAGTATTACTTCTTCCGGTGGACTCCACGTACATTTTTTTTATATTGCAATCTGTATGTATATTTCTTTTTAATTTGGTGTGCAATAAAGAATAAGAAAGATGATAAGCGATTTTCGACTTACTTGTCAGGTTCGTGTCTGGA
This sequence comes from Cerastis leucographa, assembly GCA_963082945.1. Classification (NCBI taxonomy): domain Eukaryota; kingdom Metazoa; phylum Arthropoda; class Insecta; order Lepidoptera; family Noctuidae; genus Cerastis; species Cerastis leucographa. The sequence goes on from OY720376.1 coordinate 4,003,021, forward strand.
CATAAGGATGCCTATCGCTTGGCTCGCTAACTGAGGCGCGTGCAGTCTTCTACCGCGTGTGTTATACCTCTCAGGTAAGGCGCACCATAGTTTTGATACTATTGCGTATAGCATATTGCGTTTTTTGCCTGGGGACAATAGAAAAAATAAATACCGTAACACATGTGTTTACAGAATGATAATAATTAATGTCATCATCATCATCTGCCTAGCCTTTTCCCAAACTATCTTGGGGTCGGCTTCCAGTCTAACCGGATGCAGCTGAGTACCAGTATTTTTCATGAAGCTACTGCCTATCTGACCTCCACAACCCAGTAAGCGGGTAATACGAAACCTCTTTGTAAAACTGGCTGTCAGACTTTCGGCTTCTGTCTACTCGTAACGACTGTCAAAGATCTACAAATGACAGCCGGGACCAACGGCGTAACGTGCTTTCCGAGGCACGGAGGAAACACTGTATGTAATTATGGTCACCCATCCACGGACCAACCTCGGCAAGCACGGCTTAACCTTAAAGATCGACCCGGGCGGCTGTTATTATTTTTAAAATCATTAATCAAATCAAAGTTGAACGAGAAGATATGCATTTGGTGAGACCAAAACTTGTTTGTATTAATAGCAGCTATTGTTATTATAGGTTTTATGCATGGCCACTATTTTGAAAATAAAATAAAATGGCGGACGTTGGGCAGGCCACGCTCCATAGTAAAATCATCCTACCCCTTTATAAGCTACTAATACAAACTTACCCGTCCCCTCCTTGACTTTACCCTCCCTAATCTTCTCCTTCTTTACCCCCTCTTTCTTAGGCTCCTCGGTGTCACTCTCAATGTCTATGGTCTCCGGGTCCTGGCCCGGGTATATCTCCGCGTCCGTCGTGTCTATGACCGGCTGGCAGTCTGTGAAGGCCCAGGCTGTCTGTGAATAAAACAAAGTTTAGATTATAGGACACAGAATCACAGACACATTATACAAGGTGTTGTTTTGTATTCTCGTCAAATTCAAGGAGGTGACTATGCTAATGATTCTCGTTCCAAATCAATAATAAAATGGATAGGTAATTTTTTTATTTACAGAAATCGTTAATATGAACCACCTGTGATTTAAACGCGGCCTGATCCTTGCTCTATAATCACGCTTTCACACAAACAAACAATCCAACAAACGTGTAGTAAATAATTTCTTATCCCCTTAACTACGACAAACTCAAACAAACAAAAAAATCAGCGTTTATTAATAACTAGCTGTTCCGCGCAACTTCATCTGCGCCAAATTTTCCCCGTTTTCGCAACATTTTTCATTGCTGCTCCGCTCCTATTGGTCGTAGCGTGATGATATATAGCCTATGTCCTTCCCCAGGTTGAAATCTATCTTCTTGCCAAATTTCATTAAGATCCGATCAGCCGTTTAGTCGTGAAAAGGTAACAAACAAACAAACATACAAACAAACAGAGTGACATTCGCATTTATAATATTAGTATGGATTAACTAGGTACCGTAATTTTAATTGATTATTTATGTCTTTTGTGACAACCTCCTGAATTTTGACGAGGATGCAAAACAACACCTTATAGAATCATACAATAATGAGGGCTCGTTAGTTCGTTACGTAGCGATGACGCAACGGATCAAAACATTGTTGGCCACATGGTGCGTCTAGTTGGCCCCTCTAGCAGTTGTAACAAACTTCCTTTTATCTATAGGAACAAGCAAGATCTGCTTACTACTGATACTTTATACTCACACTTATCATCCATATTCATACTTTTATTGGTTTTACATTAGCATATTACGAATCGTTTCATTTTTATAAATATTTTCTTAGTTTTCTTTGTTGTGACATTGTTTACATCGAACTTGTCAGCTGTCATTTACTTTTATTTTTAATTGTTACACAGTGGAACACTGTCCTGTGTCGCACCGGAGCTTCGACAGTGTAGCGCATCACCCCCCCCCCCTCACCGCGAGTCTTGGCGATCGATTAATAGTGAAGTATGGAACAAGAAGCCGACCCCAAATAAATTGGGATAATAGAGTATAATCACATTTTTTTTTTCTTTGTCCGTCTGGTAGTTTATTGAAAAGTATTGGACACGTATTTTTTCTTTTTTCACATGGTCATAAAATTACGGAGATATATTGAGTTGAAATGGCGCATGACGTCACATGTAGGTAAGTTTTATACCTACTTGTAACGTAGTGAGCCCCCACTCTCCAATTTTAATGAGTTTTAACTTAGTAATTTTTTTTTATATTTTGATAAAGCAAAACATACGTGTCTAATATTTTTGTATTACTTGTCTGACGGACAAAATAGAATTTCGTTTTCTTTACCCAGTCCGCACCCCTATTGAAAGAGAATGATGACAAAGACTTACCCGTTTATAATAGTACTGTCGTCTTTTCGTGGATCCGGGACGTGCTGAGTCGTGTACGTCGTTTTCACCACCGATGTAGGTACACATCGTATTTGTAGCTTCTAGTTCTACTGCTTTGAAGTTTTCTTTGCCTAAGAATCAAAGAAAAATTTCAACCATCATCATCTGCCTAGCCTTTTCCAAATATGTTGGGATCGGCTTACAGTTTCACCGGATGTTGCTGAATATACAAGGTGTTGTTTTGCATCCTCGTCAAATTCAAGAAGGTAACTATGCTAATGATTCTCGCTCCGAATCAATAATAAAATGGGTAGGTAGTTTTTTTTTTTCTCATTTACGTAAATCGGTAAGTGTGAATCACCCGTGTTTTAAACATGGGCCGTCTGATTCTCGCCCTATAACCGCTCTTCCACACATACAAACAATCTTAAACCTTTATTTGATAATTTCTTATTCCCTAAAGCACGTTATGGGAGTTATTCTGATATACTGTCAAACATAAACATCCAAAAAACTCAGCATCTATTAACGAGGTTCCGTAATTTTAATTGCTTATTTACGTGTATTTTGTGACAACCTCCTGAATTTTTACGAGGATGCAAAACAACACATTCTTTTATATGGAGCGACTGCCTGTTTGACCTCCACAAACCAGTTTACAGAGTAATACGATAACCTTTGGCAAGACTGGTTGTCAGACTTTTAAACCACTGACTACCTAATGACTATCAAAGATCTACAAATGCCAATGGATCAACAGCAAAGAAAAATGACCCGCGATTATAAAGGTTATACAAAGACCCTTAAAGAAGTCGAAGGGCACTGGTTCTCCCTGTCCTTGCGTTCATTTTTTTGTTCTACACCATACCTGGGAACCTTCTAGTTACGGAGATATTGGACGTAAATTTCCAGCTTATACACACCATTTTTTTTTAAATACTGGTTTTACTTAATACTCAAAACTTTTACTGCGTTCCACATGTTATTCTTATGTGGTAAACTTATATTAGACTAGCTGTGCCCGCAAATTCATCCACGTGGAATTAGATTTTTTCTAAAATAGGAGTATCCTAAGTTACTCCTTATAACAGCAGCTATCTGCCGGTGAAAGTTCCGTCAAAATCGGTCCAGCCGTTCCAGAGATTAGTCGGAACAAACAGACAGAATGACAGACAAAAATTGTAAAAAATATTATTTTAGTATATGTACCGTATATCAGTGGCGTGCCTCCAATGAAACGGGGGCAAAGCCCAACAAGACAACTGACGATATTGGGGTAAAAAAAGGTTTCGCTGCCTGTTCTGATATAGGCTTTCAAAACCGTTTTATTTTCCAATTATTTAAATGTGCCTAAATATAAAAATACAAACAGTGGTTAATATAAAAAAAATACTGCGTATTTTATATCTCGTCACAAAATTACAACTATTTCAATATCTTGATTTATAGTCAGTGTCATGTAAATGATATAAGAGTCATCTATTGAATTAAATTTAACAACTTAACTCTTCGTGTCAATTCGACATTAAAATTTTAAAAACACCGATAGATGGCGCACAAGCAATAAATTGGTTTCTAACTACTAATGTATTGAAAATATTTGTAACTTCCCGCGACTTCGTTATAGTGGAAATTTTGATGTTTTTCAGGCAAAAATTATACAAACCTTTCTCATGAAGCATTCTGTAGGTATATTATTGAAAAACGCATCAAAATTCTTGCGTAGGTACAGACGGCGGGAAACGAATTTGTTTTATACTATGTAAAGATTACTCACAACGTAAACAGCCATAATTCTTTATTCTCGTTTCTTTACCACGAACAGATGACAAACAATAAAGCACACAGTAACTCTCACACATTTACTTTGCCCAGTAATGATTTCACACACTTTAAATCCTTCACAAGAAACAATTTGAATGCGTTTTTTAATTCAAAACAAAAATGAATCACTTCAAAACAAAGTTAAATACTGCAAAAACTAATCGCAAAACTTCAAAATACAAGAACGTGATTAAATAATATCACAAAAAAAAGATGCACTAGTAATCGCTCAAAACAAATATGAACTAATTTGAAATCAATTCGAATCCGAAAACACATTCTCTCTCAACCTTACACTGACATACACGCACACATTCAAAGAAAAGCCTGGCTTTTAACTCCATACAAATTCCTAGATAAGTACCATCAATTTTATCAAAACAAGAGACATTTTACTAGGAAAAACAGAGATGTCCGATAAGCCAAATGCAGAAGCCAGTGAGTGCGAGTGGGAGCATCCGAACGAACAGCTTGAACTCTTCTTTTGTTCAGTGTTTGAGCGAGCCAGTCTAGCGGCCGGTAGGTATAGGAGATATTAGATTTTTTTTGGCAACGTCGCGCATCTTGAATTTTTGATAAACGCGCGCGAAATTTGACGTTATTATTATTTTGACATACATTTTTGTTTGGAATGTTTTTTTTCTTATTTGTTGTGTTTTACTGTTAGGCAAGCCGGGCTTTTCGGCTTGTATGATAGTTCCGCCACTGATATACATTCATATGCATGTAGTAAAAAGCGGTTATTTTAATATTACAAACAGACACTTCAATTTTATTTATTTTTGTATAGATGATATGGACCCTGTCGGGCACAGCAAATAAGTGAGTTTGAAGAGAGGAAGCATTTTCATAAATTATATAACATTAAAATTACTATAAACTACTAAGGTTAAAACTTTACATTAAATACCTCCACGACCCTTTAACTATTCAATGCATCTATCAGCTCGAAGTTTTGAGTGCGTTACATTGAGATTTAACCGCAAAAAAACTCGTTTCCCAGCAATATTTTTTGCGTAGAGTTACTTAGATTGATGAACAGAATCCTTGGTTGACGGCTTCGTGAAGTGTCCGTTAACATCCTGTATTTCTACTGGGTTACCTATAGGCATCAGCTGATTATCCAGTTCTCCAGACTTGTGCAGTATCCTGCATGCTTGGAGTGCCACCACTCTTCGAGCCAACACCTTGGTTGGCATAGGGTGACCCTGGAATGAAAATAATAGTAATATGTAGGATACATATGTCTAAAAAAATTCTAAAAAACATTTTTGAAAAACAGTGTTACAGCTAAATTAGACCGATTAAAAAATATGAATAGAAACAGAAATTTATTTTAAGACCTATGTATCTTGCTTATGCGTATGAAGTTTCATTAAAATCGGTTCAGTCATTTCGGAAAATAAGCACTTAAAAAGTTTGAATGAAATGCCGTAAGGCGTAAACGCTCTTAATAAGGTTTTTTATATGTATTAGTTTATTTTTATTGTTTAAAAGATTATTCTGTGTATTTTATCTATGGGCCATCATCATCATCAGCCTATAATGTTCCCTCTGCTGGGACGCAGGCCTCCTCTCAAAGAGGGAGTGGGCTGTAATCCACCACGCGGGCCCAGGCCCAGTGCGGGTTGGTAGATGTCACATGTCTTCGAATTTTTAGTTCTACGACATGCCGGTTTCCTCACGATGTTTTCCTTCAACGTTTTTGAGGGCAGTGGTGATGAAATAAATTACACAAAGTAATGCGCCTGCCTGGGGTACCCACGGCTTACTGCTCGTAAGTCGGGGCTGCCACCACTGGGCCACTGCTGCTCTCATGGGCCATAGTTTCAAGATAAAAAAAATATTGATTGATTGAGTGCCATCAACCGGTCACAAATTATCACTCCGTGGTTGTTATTAAGAAATTCCTGATGTAAATACCCATAAGACTTTACCCAACCTGAGAATCGAAGCCGGAACCTCAATTCAGTACTCGCGCTTGCACCCACTGTACCATCATCTGCCTATCCTTTTCCCAAACTATCTTGGGGTCGGCTTCCAGTCTAACCGAATGCAGCTGAGTACCAGTATTTTACATGAAGCGACTGCCTATCTGACCTCCACAACCCAGTAACTGGGTAATACGATACCCCTGGGTAAAACTGGATGTCAGACTTTTGGCTTCTGACTACTCGTAACGACTGTCAAAGATCTACAAATGACAGCCGGGACCAACGGCTGAACGTGCTTTCTGAGGCACGAAGGAAACTCGGTGTGTGTATTATTATTTCATGTTCAGTCCTCGAGCTTGCCCCCTCTACACCAAAGCAGTATAAAGGAAAATCTTACCACTATATTATACTTGACAGGGCAGTTGAGAGGCAGGCGCAAGGTGCAGATGTAGGCTGTCCTAGTTTCTTCTGAGTCTGAGATAGGTAGTTCCACTTCTTCCATCCACCATAGAGGAGCGAGACGGGTGAATGTGTCTGAGGGGAGCTTGCCGCAGTATCTAAGGAAACACCAATGATATTATACATGGTGTTATTTTGCATCCTCGTCAAATTCAAGGAGGTAACTATGCTAATGCCCGAATCAATAATAAAATAGGTAATTAATAAGTAATTATTTAAATAAGTAATTATTTTTTTCTTTTCTTTTTTACAGAAATCTGTAAGTGTGAACCTCCCGTGTTTTAAACGCGGCCCGTCTGATCCTCGCGTTTTAACCTCGCTTAAACACATATAAAAAATCAAAGTCAGAATTTCATATTTTAAAAACGCGCGCGGGATTCGCGCTCTGCCGACGCTTGCGCCGCGCGCTCTCGGTCAGCGATGAGCCAGTGTTGCAAGCGCACATGATTATAGACTGCACAATGAACGAGTTTGACGCCGAACGATTAATTAATGAAATTCAAATGCGTCCTGTTTTGTGGGACTCAAGAAGCGAAGATTATATATATATATTACAACAACAGGACCCTAAAGTAGAAAAACTGATCTTTTGATTCGAAAATAAAAGTAGGTCCGAAAAAATGCAGCAGGTATATCTTATTATTTTATTTAGGTACCTAATTACATCATGATATTCTGCCACTGTACTTTTCCTTTGGGAGATACAAAATAATTCTCGAAAGTTTTAAAATGAATTTCGCCACACTGATCTAAACTGCTAACGCGCGACTGTTCTTATAATGTGAAGGCATGTGCTTCTGCCGCACTACTGTCGCACTTCTAACGTCTTATTGAGAAAGCGCGAAAACGAAAAATTTATATGTAAATACGTGATATTACGGTATACGTTTTCGAATCAGTGGTTATTCCATCCTGTAGAAAAATAATTAAATAATAAAACTCACCTATTAATCAAGGCAATAGCCGAACTGAGATCCACACTGGCCGTACTATCACAGTCACTCAAATTCCTCCTACCCTCATTCTTGCTCAAATTAGCTTTGGCCATCAATTGGAAGTACAGATTCACGTTGGAACATAAACAAGCGCCACTGAGCGTTACATTCAAGCATTTATTGCAATGCACACTCTTTTGACATTGTTGTTTTGATATTTGCATATCACGATTCTCAGTCTGCCTTTCTTCTTTTGATATTTGGGTATCAGGATTCTCAGTCTGCCATTCACCTTTTGATATTTGAGTATCACGATTCTCGGTCTGCCATTCTTCTTTTGATATGTGAGTATCGCAATTCTCGGTGTGACTTTCTTCTTTTGATATTTGAGTATCACTATTCACAGTCTGCCATTCTTCTTTTGATATTTGAGTATCATGATTCTCTGTCCGGCTTTCTTCTTTAAGTTTTTGAGTTTCAGAATTCTCAATCTCTGATATTTTCGAATTTTGAATTGTGTTGATTCTTAAACTTTCTGTATTAGATTTCTCAGTATCCGTAATAATCAGTTGTTTTAAAATATCGCATGTATTGGGCGTAATTTTAATATCTTTGGTATTAAATTGCTCAGTATTGACGTCAGTCAGTTGTTTTGAAATATTCGAAGGATGTTGAATATCATTGTTGCTGACGTTTTGAGTTTCAAGATTATTAATTTTTTTATTAGTCATTTTGTTTGTAATATCGGTCGTTTTTTCGTTGTTGTTGATTATATTTTGAGTGTTAACTATCTCAGTTGCGATATCGGATGGATCAGTCGTATTTTTAATATCTTTGATACTTTGAAGTTTTTGTGTATCAAGATTCTCAGTCTCTGCATTAGTCAGTTGTTCTGAATCATCGGTGGCGTTTGTAGATAGATTTTGAGGTTCCTCAGTATCTTTTAATTTTACTCGTAGTAAACACGTCGAATTTTGATCGTGTGTTGGTTTGATTAAAACTAACTCGGCCTTTTCCTCAGGTGTGAGAAAATTGTATAATTGTGCTGGAATATTATGTTGTGTTATGAATTTAGCTCTGTCTCTCTCATATTGATTCTCTGTCTCATCTTCACCGCTGCTTAGTTCGATTTCGGATTCAGAGTCCTGTTGTGTATTTTCAGGTTGTATCTTACCAACAACGGTCAAATTTTCCATTTGGTTAATGAGATCATCCATTCCATCTGTTTTTATCGCTTCGTCTACTGTTTTAATGGCTTCATTTACTGTGGTTATTGTATCGCTAACTATAACCATTGCTTCGTTGATTTTTTTATTAGTTATCGGAGCGTCGTTGTCATTATCTTTGGTGGTTTCAGTATTATTTACTCCTTCAAAATGATTACTATATGCGCTATTATCGTTGTTATTTCCTTCCCAAATATGATTTATGTTACCAATTTTACTAGAATCATTATCTAAACATATATTCTCACTTTTTATACCGTTTTCTTTGTCTATCTTTTCTACTACATTTTCTCTATGTATTTCTTTTTCTAAATCATTATCTTTCTTAGCAGTTTCTTTTGCATCTTTATTCTTACCTTTAGTCTTACTTCTCCCTTTACCTGTTGAGTTTCCGACATTGTCAATAACTGCTCCAGATTTGACAGCATCAGTATTATCTTTACATTTCTTAGTATCTTCTAAGTGAGTTTTCTGAGATTTGACAGCATTAGTGGCAACACCATCTTTGCTTCTCTGACTAGTATTATAAAAGTTGGTGACATTGTCACTTGGAGAGTATGGTTTGACAAAGTTTGTGAATGCGTCAGCGTGATCTTCTTCGCTTTGTGGTGGCTCGTCTTGGATGCCGCAGCCGCATTTTCTACTGATTATCTGTGGGAGAGAAAATATGTAAGTTTGGATTACATTACTTTTAGAGTTATTTTACCGCTGGCTTTTAAATTCCCTAACATGAGGGTTGAATACGACGGCACGGTTGGCGCAGTGGTTGAGCAATCGACTGCTGAGCTACGTGTCGCAAGTTCGATCCCCGCACGGTACATATATTTGCATGGCCTACAGAATAGTTGTTCCGGGTGTGGCTGTTTGTCTATGTGAGTTTAAATGTTTGTAAACGCACCCACGATACAGGAGAAATGCTTAGTGTGGGGCCATGATTAATTTCTCTGTTTTTTAATTTTGCTAGCCTGAACTGTCCCACTCCTGGGCAAAAGCCTCCCCCCATTCCTTCCACTTTTCTCGATATTGCGCCTGGTTTGTGTAAAAAACGACCCTACAAGAACCAAGCATTCTGTGCATCAAACTAAGTAACTCTACGCAAAAATGATGCTGGGAAACGACTTTTTTTGGGTTAAAAATACACGTGTTACGGTAAGACTCAATGTAACGCACTCAAAACATTATGCTCATTATCATCATCATTTCAGCCGTGCGACGTCTACTGCTGGACATAGGCTTCCCCTACGTGTCGCCACATAGCCCGGTCCCGTGCGACTCGCAGCGGATCCTCGCAACCTTCACCAGGTCATCGTACCACCTGTGTGAGACCTTCCAACGGATCCATTGTCCGAGCTCACCTGAGACATCGCCGGCCGTGCAATGCAACAGCGATAGACTCCCCGATCTATAATAAATGAATATCTTACCTGATCCAACTCCCGATAAGTAGCGACGTTATGCAGTAACATCTGTGTGGTGTCTGCATTGTTGCTGCATAGCAGAGCGGCTGCTGATCTAGTTGCGCGAGCTCGGCCGCGACAGAGTCCGTAGGAGCGATATCTGGGGAGGAAACAGAGTGTGGGAATTTATAGTAGAGTGAGTGTCAGTGTAGTTTAGAGTTTTTTGAGTGTATTTTTTTTTATGTTTGCTTTATATACAGGGTGTAACGGAAAGGGTATATACATACTTAAGGGTGTGCTATAGACCATCAAACTGAACATGTTTCTCGACCGCACAAACAACATTATAGCGAAAAAATAAAACATGTTTGTTCGATGGAGAAACATGTTCAGTCACTAAAAGTCGGTTAAAATTCACAAAGAATACTCACGAAACCGGTATGTCCCATCTCAGCACGAGGTTACATCGCGGTAAGTCGATGCCTTCTTCTAACGCTGACGTTGCTAGCAACAGGTTGCATTCGTGCATACGGAACCTGCAGAAAAAAACAAGAAAATTAACCAATATAGAAAGAATTTTACTCAAGCTAAATCTAAATTTTACTCAAGCTACTGAACTACATCGTGCTCATTAAAATCACAAATAAATTGGAGCAAATTGCATACGAGCTCAGAGCAATCTGATAATGTATGCATTTTGCTCGCTTGTATGTAATTCGCTTATAAAGCATAGTCGACGTAGCCCAGTTACGCGGGGCTCCTATTTCTGTCTGCAGGGTTTACAGTAACCTAACACGAAGGGGAAGTCGGGGTCTTAGTTCGGTCGCTCCGCTCGCTCACTAGACCCCGCCATCCCCTTCGAACCTAACCTGACCGAGTTGGGGTGCCCCAAGTCCAGAGCTGGCTTTGCTCGCTCTTGCATCCAAATTCTCCTGGATGCGTATAATACAGCACTAGGTTTTTTTTGTCCGCGCACTTTCTTTGAAAATATCCAGGCAAAAAGCTAGTCCATTTGAGTCATTTTTTTTTTACTGAGATAGATTAGGTTGTGGCGAGTAATATGCATAAACAAAAGCTCACATATTAGAGTCTGGCTCGTGACTCAAATAGCCTTTGTAAATTCGCCGTATGGACTCGTATATTTTGCTCTAGTATTTTAAAGCAAAATGTATATTTATTCAGACACTCTCTGAATAGGTATACAGTTTGCTCTTCAACTACAAAGGCAAACTCAGAACAACCTCGGTCTGGGTCAGTATACAGTTTGGCACTACGCACTCGGGTCGGCAGGAGTCTCAGTAGCGCAGTACTGCATAGCGGAGATGTAGGTCAGACGGTTGTTAGGAAGGCATACTTACTTCTTCAACACATCCTCCTGTCTCTTCCCCTGTCGCTGACACTCACGCTGCTCCGTACCCGGGTCGGCAGGAGTCTCAGTAGCGCAGTACTGCGCCGAGATGTAGTTCAGACGGCTGTTACAGCGGGTCATGTCCTGAAAAAAACGTTTGGGGCGTTTGAGGAGAAACAGTTGCAAGAAAAAGCTGTTGCGCACGAACTTCGTCCCCTTAAAATTATTATAAAAATACTAGCTGCTGGCCGCGACTTCGTTCGCGTGGAAATTTTAATGGGTTTTAGGGGGTATTTATAATAATAAGCACACCAACAGCACAGTCACTTACAATTGAAATAGACCTACATCAAAAGTTGGCATTTTAGTAACCATGCAAATAACAGGTATGCATGGCATTTACCTAATGAATATTAGAGACAAAAAAATATATAAATAAAGTATGTCCAATAGACCTAAATCCAGAACAAAATCAAAACAAATTGAGCTACATAGGCGTACATTATTCGCACTGTTTACATAGAGAACGTCTGTATGAAGCGAAACTCATAGAGAAAACATCGATGGTGGTATGAAAAATTGACGTTGGCCGATTCTCTGACCGACCGGCCGATATGCATACAAAATTTCATACAAATCGGTTCAGCCGTTTCGGAGGAGTTTGGTAACTACTATTTTATAAATTCGATTACTTCCTTATTTGAATCGGATTTTATTCAACAATTTCAAGGGTTTGTTTTTGTACGAAACCCTCACCTTATTGCTAAAATAAAACTAGTCTACGTTACTCCTTAACATCAGCTATCTGCCAGTAAAAGTCCCGTCGGTTCAGTCGTTTCGAAGATTAACCGGAACAAACGGCCATACAAAAATTAAAAAAAAAAAACTTTTTGGTTATAAGTACCGTACATACTTTCATATACAGGTAGTAACGGAAAGGGTATACAGGGTGTGTGTAGATTGATGGTCTGTAGCACACTCTTTATTATGTATATGCCCTGTTATCTTCCCCTGTTCCATCACTGTAGCTGTTTATTGTCCCTGAATAAATAAAAATAAATTAAAAAGTGACTTACCACCATGACAGAGAACATAACTTTCGCTATGAGAGGCTCCTTCATATACACGATGCCACATAACGCATCTGGATTTTGCTGCATTTGTAGTGCCCTGGCGGCGTTGTTTCTTTGTAACCGGGTTTTACCCCTGTAAAACAAGCAATGTTAATCAATCAATCAAAAAACACCGTGTAAATCACCTCATCACGAAGCCGTCAACCAAGCATTCTGTACATGAAACTAAGTAACTTTACGCAAAAAATATTGCTGGGAAAAGACTTTTTTTGGGGGGTGTAAAATCATGTTTTGTGGTAGAACTCAATGTAACGCACTCAAAACATTGTGCTGATGGACGGATTGATTAGTACGGGGGTCGTGGAGGTGTTTAAACTAAAAATCTTACATTAAAAACTTGAATTAAAAAAAAATACTTGTCAAAAATTGGAACTTTGACCCCTAATATCTCCGTAACTAGAAGGTTTCCAGGCATGGTGTAGAACAAAAAATGATCACAATGACAGGGAGAACCAGTGCCTTTCGGCTTCGTTAAGAGGTGTTTTAAACCCTTTATAAAGAACTAGCTGTCCCCGGCATGCGTTGCAATGCACTTTTTACCTACCCTATCTACCTACCTACCATACCGTTTCTCACCTTTAAACCTTCCCTGGACTACGACAAACATTTTAAAATCAAAATCAGCTAAATCGGCCCAGCTGTTCTCGAGTTTTAGCAAGAGTAACGAACAGCAATTGATTTTTATATATATGACGGCGGGAGCGTGGGCGTAACGATAACAGGGGCGTCATCGTTATTGTATCTTGATTCGGGTTCCATGAAGAAGGTGGGTGTACTCGGGCAAACCAGTGAAATGTAGGTTTAAAAACAAATCTCAGTCACGTATAATACTCGGTATTTACAATAAGTGGCAATTTAAATAACTAGGGCTTGTACGGTGGACGTGACAGTTTCGATCGTATGATCTCAACAGAACAAAATCCCAGTCTAGTCTCCTGGATCGACTCTGTCCGCGTGTTTTTGGCGGGAAGAATTCAAGATTTCGCGCCAATTCACGGCGTCCACTGTACTAACCAATCAACCAATGAGAATCGAGTAACAGTTTGACCAACATTATGGAATCAACGAGTTGGTACTACCAACTTTGTAAAAAATTATAATTAAAAAGAAAAAGGTTGCAGTCTTGAAATCGCTTGCGACGACATATACATACATACTGTGGGTCCATATTGGCTCACCTAAAGTTCATTACCCGAAATTGTTCTTCCTAATGATTTGTAATCCGAATGATCACTCTTCCTAAAATTTTTCATCCTAAAGTTTTCATTCATACTATTTGTAGTGCTACCGGCGATGTTCATAACACTCATGTTTCCGAAAATTGTAATTAATAATATCATTATTGAAAATATATTTCAACTCCTACTGTTTTTTTGCATAACGCTATTATCCCTAAACATAATTACCATAATATTTTCACTCATACTCAGAAAGAAACATTTACCAAGTGTAAAAAATAATATATGTGAGTAGAAGATGATATTTATAGTGCCCCCACCATGAAAAAAATACTTAGAAAAATTTCGCGACCAATTTCGAGGTAGCGCTCGCCGGCCGCTGCCGCGGCACCGCTCGCTTCGCTCGCTCGGCTCGCGCGTAGTTGGTCACAGTTCTAACCTAACCTAACCTATGGATATCTTTGCGGGTACACACCGCTTTAAATAAAATTAAAGAAGACGCTTTCATTAATAAAAAAGAAATCTAAACAAAAAAGATATGACTTTGAATAATAGTGTAAAAGATGGTTATGTTGAGAAAATATAGGAAAACAAATAAAAATATAATAGATGATTATTGCTATTGACATTATGAAGTTGAATGCTTCGGAATCAGAACATTAGTGACAGAGTAGTTAGGAATTGCGATTGTTAGGATGAAAAATGTTAGGAAGAACATTTTCGGATTTCCAATTATCGGAGTTGAAAATTTAGGTGAACTTTGGCGCACCCATATACTGTACCTCAGTCGATATCCCGAACGCCTTGTAAATCCCAGTAGACCTCTCTGCTGCACCATGATTTCATTTCCACGTACATCGATTCCACTAGCGCGAGTATCCTTTTGAGTATCCGTCTTGGTTATAGAGTATTCGGCTTTGCCTATAGTATCAATTTCACTCAGAGCATTATCCGATGCGGTATTTGGAGAACCATTGCTATTTTGACTTTTGTTCTGAGTATCCGTCTCACTTGTTTGACTATCCGGATTATTTGAGCTAGTTATAGAGTTTTCATCGGTGGGAGAATCCAGATCTTTTAAATTAGACTCGTAAGTATTAACTTTATCTTGAATTTTGTTGCCTAAACTTTTAAAATCACATCCTTCAACATCGTTCAACATTTTATTTATGGTTTCTTTGTTTATATTATCACAACAGATACCAATGTCGTCTTCTTTAGTATCCGCCATGACACTACTATTCTGTCGTAGAAAATTCTGTGTCCGACTATCCGGCGGTTTGAATTTTTCTAGAATTTCGGCGAATCTCAATACTTTTGGGGACGAAAACGTCTTGATTCTCAGCCATTCGTCTTCAATTTGGTCGAATAGTAACTCGGCATAACATCGGATTTTTAAAAAGACTGTTGTACATAAGCACATTAGTATAAAATGTCTTTCGTAAGGAATTTTGATTTTTAGTTTTTCTAGCTTTGATAGTAGGCAGATGGCTGCTTTGTCGGCTGCGAAGGGACCTGAAAAAATTGTTTACTACTTCACATCTATTTTATCTTGTTCTACGTTTTGTAGTAAGCAACGACTTATTGTCGGGCCTACGATGTCCACTCATACTTAAGTGCCAATGCTGTAACATAGAAAAATTGTAAAGCCAAATGATTTTAAAAGAGTAATCATGGAGTTTCTTGCCGGTTCTTCTCCATAGGAAACGACCAACCCGAACCGAGCACCTTTTTGTCGACGTTTTAAGTTTTAAGTGCCCATGTAGGCCTATGTGAAATAAAAATATTTTGATTTTGACATCTGTATTCCGCAAACGGAAACTAAAATGTGCGTTATTTAGTACGTAAAACAATAGTAATAATTTCGGTGGAAACAGTCTGAACTGTGGCAATAAAGAATCCTAAAAGTAAAACGACAAATTTATCGGGACTAAGATGGATCGACCGGCTTAAGAGCGTTTACGCCTTACGACATTTCATACAAACTTTCAAGTCGTTATTTTCCGAAATGACTGAACTGATTTTGATGAAACTTCGTACACATAAGCAGGATACACAGATCTAAAAAGTTACTAAAAAACATTTTCGAAAAATAGTTTTACAGTTAAATTAGACCGAATTTTAATTTTCTATAGAAACAGAAAATTCCAATTATCTCTTGTTTTAAAACACATTTTGAAAATATTTTTTAGTAACTTTTTAGACGTATGTATCCTGCTTATGCGTATAAAGTTTCATTTAAATCGGTTCAGTCATTTCGGAAAAAAACTACTTGAAAGTTTGTATGAAAAGCGGTAAGGAATAAACGCTCTTAAGAGCTTTATCATTAACTGAATCGTATAAATATTAATAAAAAAAGTGACTATACAAGGTGTTGTTTTCCATCCTCGTCAAAATTGAGGAGGTTGTCACAAAAAAAAAACGGTCATCATCTGCCTAGCCTTTTCCCAAACTATCTTGGGGTTGGCTTCCAGTCTAACCGGATACAGCTGAGTACCAGTATTTTATATGAAGCGACTGCCTATCTGACCTCCACAACCCAGTAACTGGGTAATACAATACCCCTTGGTTAAGACTGGATGTCAGACTTTTTGGCTTCTGACTACTCGTAACGACTGTTTTTTATTTTGTTTTTTAGTATTTCAGAATAACCCCCTTAACGTGGATTTGGGAATAAGAAATGATCGAATAAACGTTTGAGATTGTTTGTATGTGTGAAAGCGCGGTTATCGGGCGAGGATCAGACGGACTGCGTTAAAAACAAGGGTGATTCGGTTCAGTCATTTCGGGAGATAAGGACTTGAAGGTTTGCATGAAATGCCCTACGGACTAAACGCTCTAACGTAAAAGTAGCGTAAAAATACCGGTTAACCGAACTATGCTAAACACCCACCTAATTGCTCCAAAACATACAGGAACTGTTTGAATATATTCTTGGGATCAATTGTGGGGTGGGGAATGCTCATGAATTCTTCGTACATCTCGTCACCGTAGATCTCTGTGGGGTCATGTCTGAAATAAGAAAAACAAGGTAAAATGCAACAGCCGTATGAAAATAGCGCGCGCGCGCCTGTGGCCTATCAGCTTGTGATAAAAGCGAAAAAGTAAAAAATAAAAAAAATATCATGAGTATAATCACATGTTTAAGTCATCATCAACTGCCTAGCCTTTTCCCAAACTATCTTGGGGTCGGCTTCCAGTCTAAGCGGATGCAGCTGAGTACCAGTATTTTACATGAAGCGACTGCCTATCTGACCTCCACAACCCAGTAACTGGGTAATACGATACCCCTTGGTAATACTGGATGTCAGACTTTTGGCTTCTGACTACTCGTAACAACTGTCAAAGTTCTTCAAATGACAGCCGGACAAACGGCTTAAAGTGCTTTCCGAGGCACGGAGGAAACTTGGTATGTAATTATGGTCACCCATCCAGGGACCAACCTCGGCAAGCACGGCTTAACCTTAAAGATCGACCCGTGCGGCTGTTATTATTTAGCCACGAGCTCCTCAATCACGTGTTTTAGTTTCAGTCACTAATTACAAGTCACCCTATATAAGATCTGTTTCAAAAGCTTACTTACCGATGGTCTTCAATAAAGTCCAGAGCATCTTGCACTGTATCTCTCATATACTTGTCCAACTCGACGTACAACTGAGGCAGCTGTTCGTCTGAGGGTCGGGCGGAATACTCTATTATTAGCTCACGTGGTTTAGCTGAGGTAGATATTCTGAAAAGAGATAAAGGTGTAATTGAGGTTAATTTGCATAGCAGCGGTGGCAGCCCCGACTTACGAGCAGTAAGCCGTGGGATCGAACTCAGGCAGGCGCATTACTTTGTGTAATTTATTTCATCACCGCTGCTCTCAAAAACGGTGAAGGAAAACATCATGAGGAAACCGGCATGTCCTAGAACTAAATATTCGAAGACATGTGACATCTACCAACCCGCACTGGGCCCGCGTGGTGGATCACAGCCCACTCCCTCTCAAAGAGAGGAGGCCTGTGTCCCAGTGGGAACATTATAAGCTGATGATGATGATGAGGTTTTGGAGGTATTGGAATGCTAGGTGATAGAATGGAAATATGAAATATACAAGGTGGAAGGAACATCGACGGCTTCATTATTTATTATTCTTCATTATTTACATTCTTAAATCATGTCTGAATTATTGTGCACAATAATGTATACAAGATGTTGTTTTGCATCCTCGTCAAAATTCAGGAGGTTGCCACAAAAGACATAAATAATCAATTTAAATTACGGTACCTAGTTAATTATTAATAAACACTGTTTTTTTTGGTTGTTTCAGTATATCAAAATAACCCCCTTAACCTGGTTTAAGGAATAAGAAATTCTCAAATGTGTGTGTTTGTGTGTGTAAGCGAGGTTATAAAGCGAGGATCAGACGGCCTGCGTTTAAAACATGCACCCATGTTTTAAACGCAGGCCGTCTGACCGTTCAGACTCAGACTTACCGATTTCAGTAAAAAAGAAAATTGTCTACCTATTTTATTATTGATTCGCTTCGAGAATCGTTAGCATAGTTACCTCCTTGAATTTGACGAGGATGCAAAACAACACCTTTTTGTTTTTTTTTTTTACGGATGGGAAATCATCAAATGACTTCTCCCGCTCTGCGCGGAGCGGGAGGTAGTATCAGACTTGTACTGACTAAAACCCATCCATGTTCCTTCTTCGCCCTTTGTGTTCCAGGGCCGCGGTATTTCTTTCGAACAACCCGCAGCCCTGGCAGGCATCGGCTCTTTCGGACCCCTTCCGGTTTGCTGACATCTCCTTGAGGCGCGCGTGGAACACGTACGCGCCGTCGACACGGCCTGTCGTCATGAGACGGACGGACGGTGAGCTAGCCCATTACTCACCGTCCACAGGCTCGCGCCTACGGTGGCCGGGGGCCACTGGTTGCCCCCCGACGCCCGGGGCGTCTCCTGCGGCGGCTGGGACGTGAGGTTCTCTCCCTCTCACGTTCCGTGCAAAACAACACCTTGTATATTATTCTAAGTAGAGCGCACCCTGGATATTCTACCTTACTGACCAAGTTCTGCAAAAACTTAAGAAGACCAAGTGGCCTACCACGACGTCTTAAAGCAGTTTTTAATCTTATTCCAGAGTGGAGAAGAGATGGCGCTAGACGTCATCTATAGCTCCGTCTCTTTCCTACACTGGAATAAGATTATAACATACTGCTTTAAGACGTCATTTAAAACCCTCAGATATAAATATAATAAATGATTCTAAAAATCTCCACCCACCTCTTCCCACCATCGATATCTTCAGCCAGATCCATCTGGCAGCACAGCTCCTCCTCCAACTCCTCAATCTTCCACTCCAGCTTCTCATACATATCAAAGTCATCAACATTCTCATACAAGCCCATTTCTTCGTATTTCGTTACAGTCATCCTTGGTAAGGCTTCTGGTGAAAAATTATTGATTTATTTATGTTAATGAATTAAATTTTAATAACTTTACATTTAAAATGTATTAAATTGTCAAATAAATATTAAACATTTAAAAAAACCCCCGACACAAAAAACCTCTAAAAAACCAAAAATAAAATAATCCAAGCGTCTTAGCGTCGGGGGTCCGCTTTGTTATGTGCTTGTACTAAGCGGTCTACTTAGCGGTCCCCCGTTAACGTTAAGGCGTCAAAATACTCCTCCACATCGCTGTCATCTGGAAACGTGCCCAGAAGACTGGCGGCATTGCCACGTTGAATGGCAATGCTAATTCTTTGCCCAAAGAAATAGCCAGCCCTCTGGTCTCGTGAAGTGTCAACCAGTTTATGTTTTATGTTAATTAGTTTTAACAAAAACTTCAAATGTGACTGATATTATAAAGCTGAAGAGTTAAATTTGGTTCTTTGGTTGGTTGAACGCGCTAATCTCAGGAATAGGGATCGTGACTAATATTTTTTCTCGGGTCGGCATCGGGTAGACTATTAAAAAGTATTTGACATTTATTTTTTCTTTTTTCACGTAATCGTAAAATTACGGAGATATTTTGAGTTGAAATGGCGCATGACGTCACGTTTAAGTAAATTTTATACCTAGTTGTGACGTAGTGTAGCCCCCACTCTCCACACAACTTTAATGGGTTTTAACTAAGTATTTTTTTATTAACTTGATAAAACAAAAAATACGTATCTAATATTTTTGTATTACCTGATTGACGGACAAAATAGAATTTCGTTTTCTTTACCCAGTCATCATCCCTATTACTGGTTCGAAATGAAATATTATTTTAGTGTTGAATAGGCCATTTTTATCTCATCTGCCTAGTCTTATCCAGTTGAGAAAAGGCTAGGCAGATGAATGTTGGGGTCGGCTTCTATTCCAACCAGGGGGGTTACTATGACGCTTAAAACATTATTGTTCCATTCCTATACCAGAGTGGGAAAGAGATGGAGCTAGACGACCTGTATAGATCCGTATCTTTTTCACTCTGGAATAAGAATGGAACAATAATGTTTTATGGCGTCATGGTACGCCACCAGGTGTTGCTGAATACCAGTATTTTACATTGAGCGAGTGCTTATCGAAACTCCGCAACCCAGTCAGTACTAGGTAATGCCATACTCTTTGGTAAGACTGGTTGTCCAGACTTTCGAGCTTCGGGTTTTTGTGTTATTCAATCAGGAACTTCTCAGCAGCAGTCATAGAGTCTAGATTTGCGTTTGTACATTGGACTTGAAGATAACTGGTGAAAGTCGTAATATTATGAAATGACAAAAATAATAATATAAACGTGAACCTCGTGAAAGCAGAGAAAGATAAGCTATTCAAGTATAAAGGGTGTAAAACACCTCTTAACGAAGCCAAAAGCCACTGGTTCTCCCCATCATTGCGATCATTTTTTGGTTCTACACCATACCTGGGAACTAGCTCTAGTTACGGAGATATTAGGGGTCGAAGTTCCAACTTTTTGACAAGTATTTTTTTTTAATTTACGTTATTAATGTAAGATTTATACTTTAAGCACCTCCACGATCCCCGTACTATTCAATCCGTCCATCAGCACAATGTTTTGAGTGCGTTCCATTGAGTTCTACCACAAAACATGATTTTACACCCCCCAAAAAAAAGTCGTTTCCCAGCAATAATTTTTGCGTAAAGTTACTTAGTTTCATGTACAGAATGCTTGGTTGACGGCTTCGTGATGAGGTGATTTACACCGTGTATAGATCTGGCTCGCGAGGTTGTCGACATGTGGGACGTGAGTACAGCAGTCATTATGCCTATAGTCGTGTCGGCCAATGGCTTAATACTCGTAGCCAAAAGCTTGGACCAACAACTGAGGAGTCTTTCGCTTGGCAGCTGGATCAAGGGCTTGATTCAGAGAGGGGTACTCCTGGACACGGCTCGTATTGTTAGGAGGTTCCTTTCTCTGGAGCTCTGACCGCCGGTCGCTTGGACCCTGTTTCCGATGCCGGTGGGCTCCTTTTTTTTTTTTAAGTATATTTAAAAATGTATAAAATTAGATTTAAAAAAATGTATAAAATTAGATGTAAAAATGAATAAAGGAAATAATATGTTAATAATTAAATAGTAACCAAGACAGTTAAATAGTTTCTCTGGGACTTCGTCCAGCTTTATTGTCTCGGCGCTATTCTGCTGGTCGGCACTGTGGATTCTGGCGCACACGAGTTGCTGTGGTTTGGGAATAGAGTGGCGGGCTTGTACCAAAAAAACAGTGCGTGGAGTCCCTCCGCGCGGAAGAAGTAAAACTTTGTAATACTACACGCATGCGTTCGAGTGCCACGCATTCACTCTCGTTATTTTATTGAGCTTCTAAATAATATTTTGTTGTTTCTTGTTGTGTTATTTTTATTACATAATTATTACATAAGTTTACCGAGGTTACTACTCATGGAAATTGAGCGAAGGCTGGTCACACCGAAGAGTCGAATGCATGATTGTTTGCACGCCATCTTGCGTACCTAGTAGAGCTCCGTAGTCACAAATCTTGTATATAAATACTGCCATCTCTTAGTGAGTTTTAGAAAATATTCCCCCTCCATGGTAGCGTTAAACTTTTTGGAAGTCGCATAAGATGTTTCAATAAAAAAAAAAAAGTATTTCTAACCTGAAGGTTCATCCAGATCCTTCTCATCCGTAGTTTTATCCTCAGTCTCCTTCTTGCGTAGCAAACCAGCTTGAGCATCCTTCATCTCTTTCTTTCCATCTCTATCCTCATCTTCTATCTCTGTCTTTTTTGGAGGATCGTCTTTTGACTCCGGGTCGTCTTTTTCTTCAGTGTCTTTTTTATTTGGCGTGAATAGGGGGTAGGTTAATGCTAGGATTATCGATTGGTCTTCTCGGGGACAGCGTTTGTAGGATTTCATTATCTGTGAAAGAAAATGGCGCCGGTCACTGAAAAGTTGTGTGGTAATCGGTTATCGTGGTATGGGCATGTGATGCGGAGGATTGAGGAAAATATTGAGTATAAATGTAGATACGTATAAGAGTAGGGGAAGACCAAAGAAATGATGGATGGACTGTGTGAACGATGATATGGCAAGAAAGGACGTGTCTCATGAGATGACAAGAAGAGAAGTAAGGAAGATGAAGAAAAGATGCTGCACCAACCACAAATACAAGGTGTTGTTTTACATCCTCGTCAAATTCAAGGAGGTAACTATGCTAATGATTCTCGACCCGAATCAATAATAAAATGGGTGGGTAGTTTTTTTTTAAATTATTAACGGAAATCGGTAAGCATGACCCACGCGTGTTTTAAACGCGGCCCGTCTGATCCTCGCCCTATAACCGCGCTTTCATACATACAAACCACCTCAAACGTTTATTCGATTTTCGATATTCGAATTTCTTATTCACTAAACCACGTTAAGGGGGTCATTCTGAAATACTGACAAACTTAAACAACAAAAAAAGCAGCGTTTATTAATAACTAACTAGGTAGGTACCGCAATTAATATCGATTATTTATGTCTTTTGTGAAATCCTCCTGAAATTTTGACGTGGATGCAAAACAACATCTTGTATGGGTGTAAATAATAGTGCTAATCGCGCGTACACGCGCTTATTGCGGTGTATTCGAACCGGTGGGTACCATCAGTACCATGATGAACTCGTGGCTAAATAATAACTACCGCACGGGTCGATCTTTAAAGTCTTTACTTTAAAGATCGACCCGTGGGGCTTTCCGTGCTTGCCGAGGTTGGTCCGTAGATGGGTGACCATAATTACATACCGAGTGCCTCGGCAAGCACGTTAAGCCGTTGATCCCGGCTGTCATTTGTCGATCTTCGACAGTCGTTACGGGTAGTCAGAAGCCAAAAGTCTGACATCCAGTCTTACCAAGGGGTATCGTTTTACCCACTTACTGGGTTGTGGACGTCAGATAGACAGTTGCTTCATGTAAAATACTGGTACTCAGCTGCATCCGGTTAGACTGGAAGCCGACCCCAAGATAGTTTGGGAAAAGGCTAGGCAGATGATGGGTACCATTAGTAGCAATAAAGATTCTGTCGAAAAAACATTGCTTTACCGAGCTTATAAGCGCGTCAACGCTCGTACAAGTTACGCGTTTGGCAGTAGTATAATCCAAATCAAAGTGCTAGAAAGAATCAATACTTACATATAGTGTCAAACCGAATGTCCGGTTTCGGTCGAGTTTCGGCAAAAAAACGAGTTTCGGTTAAGTTTAGGTTTCGGCGGCAAACCTGCCGAAACTACGACCGAAACCGAAACTGCATTCGGGAGTTCTCGCGCTGCGATCGGTCATGTTCGGTGCGTTGAGTCAAGATAAAAGAGATTTATTTTGTTTTGTTTTTTGTTTATTACTTATTAAGTACCTATGCCGAAGACTGCATAGCCATGTGATAAAAAAATATGTATGTGTGTGAGATAAAAAAAATAACGACTGACTGATTATAATAACGTTTTCTTCATTTTTCCCTCAAAACATGATCCTTGTAGGGAAGTTTCGGTTTCGGCCGAAACTGAGACCTTTGCCGAAATTCGGTTTCGGTTTCGGTTTCGGTCGTAAAAACCAGTTTCGGTCGAATACTACTTACATATTTCAAATCTTCATCCCTATAAATCAAATGGCAGCTGTCCACAATGAGCACGTTAATATGACACATCTTCAAGAGTTGTTCTTCTAGAATCTTCTTCAGTACAGAGGATGTGCAGATTACGACCTGCAATATAGACGAAAATTTTCTTAAAATTAGAGGAATTTGAAAGTTGTTGCCTGGTTGGTAGAGTCCATTTTGCGACAACATTATTCATTCATGACTGCTGAGTTGGACTAGTGGTGACATGCACTACTGCTGAGCTACAGGACCAGGGAACGATTCCCGAGTCGGCCAAAAAGTTATTAGGGTTTTCTATTAGGAATTTCTTAGTAGGAGCCGTAGTCTGAATTAGTGCCTGGTTGATGGCAATAGGCTCGCCCCTATTACATGGCACTAAAAATGAACTAGCGATATTGGATGTACTATACTAAACGGAGTTCGTGGCTAAATAATAACTGCCGGTCGGGTCGATCTTCAAGGTTAAGCCGTGCTTGCCTAGGTTGATCTGTGGATGGGTGACCACCCATACATACATACGAGTTCCCTCCGTGCCTCGGAAAGCACGTTAAGCCGTTGGTCCCGGCTGTCATTTGTAGCTCTTTGACAGTCGTTACGAGTAGTCAGAAGCCAAAAGTCTGACATCCAGTCTTACCAAGGGGTATCGTATTACCCAGTTACTGGGTTATGGAGGTCAGATAGTCAGTCGCTTCATGTAAAATACTGGAACTCAGCTTCATCTGGTTAGACTGGAAGCCGACCCCAACATAGTTTGGGAAAAGTCTAGGCAGATGATGAAGTGGTGTAGTCAGTTGTAGTGGGGCTAGGCATCCGAGCCAAACCCCTCGAATATTATATATAACACATACACCGTGTAAATCACCTCATCACGAAGCCGTCAACCAAGCATTCTGTACATGAAACTAAGTAACTTTACGCAAAAATTATTGCTGGGAAACGACTTTTTTTGGGGGGTGTAAAATCATGTTTTGTGGTAGAACTCAATGTAACGCAATAAAAACATTGTGCTGAGGACGGATTGAATAGAACGGGGGTCGTGGAGGTGTATAAAGTAAAAATCTTACATTAAAAAATTGTATTTAAAAAAATACTTGTCAAAAAGTTGGAACTTTGACCCCTAGTATCTCCGTAACTAGAAGGTTCCTAGATATGGTGTAGAACAAAAAAAATATCGCAATGACAGGGAGAACCAGTGCCTTTCGGCTTCGTTAAGAGGTGTTTTACACCCCTTATAATTGCCACTAATATTTCATTTGTATCTTGTACAATATCATTTTAGAGATTATAATATTGTATATTTATACACGGTGTAAATCACTTCATCACGAAGCCGTCAACCAAGCATTCTGTACATGAAACTAAGTAACTTTACGCAAAAAATATTGCTGGGAAACGACTTTTTTTTGGGGGGTGTTAAATCATGTTTTGTGGTAGAACTCAATGTAACGCACTCAAAACATTGTGCTGATGGACGGATTGAATAGTACGGGGATCGTGAAGGTGATTAAAGTAAAAATCTTACATTA
Source organism: Cerastis leucographa (assembly GCA_963082945.1). NCBI lineage: Eukaryota > Metazoa > Arthropoda > Insecta > Lepidoptera > Noctuidae > Cerastis > Cerastis leucographa. Next base: position 4,028,439 of record OY720376.1, read on the forward strand.
AAAACTTGTATTTAAAAAAATACTTGTCAAAAAGTTGGAACTTTGACCCCTAATATCTCCGTAACTAGAAGGTTCCCAGGTATGGTGTAGAACAAAAAAATGATCGCAATGACAGGGTGAACTAGTGCCTTTCGGCTTCGTTAAGAGGTGTTTTACACCCTTTAGTTGTTTTTTAAACCTTGCACCACGCCTGAAACTTTTCCGGTACAATGGGTGCGTTTTACAAACATTTAAACTCACATACACAAACAGCCAGACCCGGAACAACTATCTGTAGGTCATACAAATATTTGATGTACAGAATGCTTGGTTGACGACTTCATGATCATGACTTCATCATTCCTTTTATACCTTGCATATTTATCTAGATTAGAACCTTACCTCCTTAGCCTCAAGTTCAGCGATCCAGTCGTCGACATTTTCATAAGCCTGAGCTGCTATCGTGCCTAGATCTGTCAAGATCTTCAGTTCGAAGGCCACTACTAAAACGCGGGTGGCGCGTGTGATGTAGATTGAGCGTTTCTTGCCTGCTTTGAGAGATCTGGAAATAGATGGTTTGATTAGATTATCGATGGTGTGAAGTGATATAAACGTGGTCGCTCACAATGGGCCTCATCAGAAGGCTCAAAGTCACCCAAAGGGCAATGGAGAGGGCTATGTTCGGAGTTTCCTTGCGTGATCGAATCAGAAATGAGGACATCCGCAAGAGAACCAAGGTTACCGACGTAGCCCGAAGAATTGCCAAACTTAAGTGGCAGTGGGCAGGGCACATTGCTCGCAGAACGGATGGCCGGTGGGGCCGAAAAGTTCTGGAGGCCTATGTCCAGCAGTGGACGTCTTTCGGCTGAAATGATGATGAATGATGATCGATGGTATGAAGAAGCTCGTGGCTAAATAATAACAGCCGTCTTTTTAAGTTAAGCCGCACTTGTCTAGGCTGGTCCGTAGATGGGTGAACACCGATTAGATGCCGAGTTTCCTCCGTGCCTCCGAAAGCAAAGCTGGTCCCAGCTCTCGTTTGTTAATCCCCGACCAAAACAGAGGGGTGTTATAGGTTTGACGTGTGTATCTGTGTGTCTGTCTGTGGCTTCGTAGCTCCTAAACGGATGAACCGATTTCCATAAAATTGGTTTCGTTTGAAAGGTCTTTTAATCGAAAGCGTTCTTAGCTATGTTTCGAGAAAATCTGCTCAGCCGTTTCAAGATCAGCACCTCTTTTCTAGTTGATGAAGGGATATAAACAACTTCGACAGGTATGGTTGATTCGAAATTTGAAATCTTGTCACTTGTCACCATGAGCACCAACAGGGGGCGGCTGCACCGCACCACGTGTCCCCCGTAAATGGTCGGGTTTTTTTTTTTAAATTGATAACTTTCCTGGTTTTCGTTAATTAACGAAAAGGGGCGCATCATCGAAAAAAATGGAAGGAATGGGAGAGGCCTATGCCCAGGAGTGGGGCAGTCAAGGCTGGTAGTTTAAAAAGTAAGATATACTTATAAATTAAATTGAAATTAAAAAAAAAAAGATCTTTGAATGTCGTTAAGTAGGCAGTGGCCCAAAAGTCTGACAACCAGTATTACCAAGAGGTATCGTATTACCCAGTTACTAGGTTTTGGAGGTCAGATAGGCAGTTGCTTTATGTAAAATACTGGCACTCAGCTGCATCCGGTTAGATTGGAAGCCGACCCCAAGATGTTTGGAAAAAGGCTAGGCAGATGATGATGACTGTACTTAAGTATAATCGTTTACAATACGAAAATCACTTCCCGAATGTAGAGTCACACAGTCCCAGAATGTAGATAGAAATAGGAGTAATTACTTACTACCGAGAGCAGCGGTGGCCTAGTGGTGGCAGCCCCGACTTACGAGCAGAAAGCCATGGGTTCGAACCCAGGCAGGAGCATTACTTTGTGTAATTTATTTCATCAGCCGTGCGCTCAAAAACGGTGAAGGAAAACATCGTAAGGAACCCGGCATGTCCTAGAACTAAAAATTCGAAGACATGTGACATCTACCAACCCGCACTGGGCCCGCGTGGTGGATTACATCACACTCCCTCTCATAGAGAGGAGGCCTGTGCCCCAGCTGTGGGAACATTATATGCTGATGATGATGACTTATTACCGATACTGTTAGCCTGCGTCATCCCACTACTGGGCATAGGACCCCATGACTTCCAATTACTTAGTGTAAGAGAAAATATGTTCAGCTCAGCTCACCCGCGAATCTGATAGGCCTTTTCGTACAGTAGTCGCACAGGTATGAAGCTGGCATACTCCACGGCAAGGATGTTCTTCGTAGCGGCGGCAGCAGCCAGCCGGGCTCCGCCCTCGGCCGCCGTGAAGCGGGAGCAGCAGCCTTCCATCATTCTAGACTGGAATTTGGAGACATATTGTTTATACAGGGTTATTGATAAAACACCAACAACCTCTTAAGAGGTCATTCTACTCATCATTATGAACAACATTTACTATGGAAGCAAACCTGCTGAAAAATCAGCTGTTTCGTACTTTATGTTCACATAACTCGTCAAAATGTAGGGAACAGCTGATTTCTTTTCACGATTTCGGGTTTGGTCTCATAGTAAAAGTTGTTCATTACAACTTTTACTATGAGACCAAACCCGAAATCGTGTTAACAAAACTCACATCTAAGGCCAAGGAAGCCATGCCATCCCTTGATACAAAGCTGACCAGGCGCCTTCTGCGTCTGGACAGGGATGGACTGCGCCTGGTGTCGGGGACCATCACTGGACACTGTTCACTGAATAAACACTTCTACACTCTAGGAATCACTGATACTCCCCTGTGCAGAGCATGCATGAATGCGGAGGAAACGGTAGCGCATGTGCTGCTTGACTGCACCGGTGTCACTAAGATTCGCGAGGCGACCCTGGGAACACCAGGATCCCTCGCGGATGCCCTGAGAAGACCGGGAAGTCTAATCTGCTTCTGGAGGGAGGTGGACTGGTTGGAATAACGGCCACTATGGCTCACGCACAATGGTCCACTTAAGGGACTAAGTGCGGAAACCGAAAACCCCATGAAGAAGAATGAAGAAGAACTCACATCTAGTGTTACCAGAGGAACAGGGTGTAAAACTATTAAGGGACCGTCCATTAATCACGTGAGGCTTGAAAGGGGGGGGGGTAGCAAAAATCACGAAATATCGCAAGGGGGGAGGGGGGTGCAGTAAGATATCACGTGTATTTATTTTTTCGTCAAACGCGCGATTCTAAACCGAAAAGCGACTTGTAGTGTGACCTTGACTCGCCGTTGCCAGGCAACGAACGAAGTAACTGTATTAAAGATAATATTCTAAAAATTTTAAGATTCTGTGTAAGTACTAAAAATACACGTAATTTTGGGTGGAGGCGGGGGGTTCGTCTTAAACCTCACCACGTATCACCAAGGGGGAGGGGGGGTTAAATATGCAAAAAAAAAAATCACTTGATTAATTGACGGCCCCTAACAAGTTTTTGAGTCTTATTTATTAACACAAGTTTTGTATTTACTTTACATAGTGTGACTGGTAATAAGTGACCAATATTTAAACGTGTGATTACACTCATGATAACAAACAACTTTCTCAAAGAAACATTTTGTTTATACTTGTAGCGACGTTGAAATGCAACTTACTACAAAAAGTACTACAGCACCATCTATGACATGACGGAAGAACTAACATCAATTTCCTACATCTCGCAAGCAAAGTTTACATAGACTGAAGACTATACAGTATGTTAGGTTACCACGCACAATGGTCCACTGAAGGGACTAAGTGCGGAAACCAAAAACCCATAAAGAAGAAGAAGATGTTAGGTTACACGAGGGGCATATTGAGGGAGGGTATTCAGTATTCGATTCTCGTCCCAAATATGTAAAAAACCTATAACGTATATAGAAGATTTTTTAATGTTTTGTTTAGTGCCTAGATATTTTGGACTGTCCTAAGCCAGGTAAGTTTAAAGTATGAAGGGAAAATGGATTATACCTAAGAGTCATTGACCCGCTCACATGTTCTGCGATAGTATTAAGTCGCTAGCGCAAGGGTGTATACACGTTGCGTGACATTTGCAAAAATTTTGGTATGGTTCTGTCTGTTATTTATCTGTGTTTTTTTTTTGTTTATATTTTTATTAGTATCATGTTAGCATGTACTATTATGGGTTTGAATATGTGCCTCGTTTAAACTAACATACTGTATATGTAGAGGAACCCAACAACAACTGTGGGGCAGTTGCCCACCGAACATAACACCTGTCTGGTCGGAGGATCCACCCTGTTCTGATGGAGTATTGAGGAACTTTACACCCTGTTCCTCATACCCCTAAATACTCATTCACTGTTATGATGTAGAGACAATATTGGTTTATACATATATTAATGTTATAAAGCTGAAGAGTTTGTTTGTTTGCTTGCTAATCTCAGGTAGAAGTCCGCTTTGATATATTCTTTCAGATTCAGATAGCCCATTTATTGAGGAAGCCTATAGGCTTTATATCATCACGCTACAACCAATAGGAGCGGAGCAGCAATGAAAAATGACGCGGTAAAGCGGTAAATGTGACGCAGACGAAGTTGCGCGGTACGTCTAGGGTGTGTTCAACAGCATATGTGAGATCACTAAATACTTCAAAGCAGCATTTTGTATTTTGTATGCAATACATTAAGGACTACATTTGAATATAAGAGGTTAATGGTCAGACCTTGTAGTATTATAATCAATTTAAACATTGAAAACAGAAGACAGTGCGGAATGTAACAAAAAGTGTCCTTGGTATGGCTCCACTCGTTTATAATAAAATCCCAGATGCCATCAAATAATTAATTTTTACACAATATAAAAAAAAATGAAATTGTTCTTAATTGGTAAATGTTATTACACTATTGACGATTACCTAAATGACGAATTAATTTAGAATTACAAATATTGAGTTTTCAGATAAATTGTACAACTATTGACTTTGAATAACTTCGACATTTTAATTACTTACATAGATTATTTTGACATCTTAATTACTTTGACATAGATTATATTGACATTTTAATAATTCCTCATTTAGATCTGACATAATTGGAGCATTAAATAATATGTAATTGTTTAATTAATTTCAAATGTAATACCATAATTATGCATGATTAATTTGATAATCCTGAGCTAGATTTGCACACCATATTTGTACGCCTCCTGGCATAACATAGCGTTCTGTTCATCAAACATAAAATCTGTACTTTTTTACCTATGTTAACAAATAAATTATGATTTGATTTGAATGCTTCACGATGCATGGTCTAGCCACCGTTTTGACCCATTAGCCTCACTAACGAAGGTATAGGTGACCAACTGAACACCTATCATATCAACCACACAACCAGCTTGCTTGTTTGTTTGCTTTAAAGTATGTAAGGTTTACTACACCAAAACAATTGGAATCCTATATAAATATTACTTTTAAAGTAATTTAAAGACATAATCATAGATAAACTCAGGACTTTTCCCATGGGGTTGTTATGGAATTAGTTATTACAGAATTTTGATATCTCAGGTTGGCATATATGGAATAATGTAGGTACCTTCAATACTTGTGAAATCTATATATATAAAAGAAAGTCGTGTTAGTTACTTCACTTATAACTCAAGAACGGCTGAACCGATTTAGCTGAAAATTGGCAGGGAGGTAGTTTAGAGCCAGGAGAAGGACATAGGATACGGTAGGGTAGGGTAGGGTAGGTAGGTAGGATAGGGTAGGTAGGTAGGGTAGGGTAGGTAGGTAGGGTAGGGTAGGTAGGTAGGCTAGGGTAGGTAGGTAGGGTAGGGTAGGTTAGGTAGGGTAGGGTAGGTAGGTAGGGTAGGGTAGGTAGGTAGGGTAGGTAGGTAGGTAGGGTAGGTAGGTAGGGTAGGGTAGGTAGGGTAGGGTAGGTAGGTAGGGTAGGGTAGGTAGGTAGGGTAGGTAGGTAGGGTAGGGTAGGGTAGGTAGGTAGGGTAGGGTAGGTAGGTAGGGTAGGTAGGTAGTAAGGGTAGGGTAGGGTAGGGTAGAGTAGGTAGGTAGGGTAGGGTAGAGTAGGTAGGTAGGTAGCGTCGGGTAGGGTAGGTAGGATAGGGTAGGTAGGTCGGATAGGGTAGGTGGGTAGTAAAAAGTGCATTGCAACGCATGCTGGGTACAGCTAGTATTCTTTTATTAATAATATTCGCTAAGCCGAGGTTAGGTTGTTGTTTGACACCTTCACTTTGTACTGTGCTATGCTACTCAGCGCAATAAACTGATTTACCTAAATCTCGTGTTTTAATGGACATAACACAGGTATACTGGCTAGTTTTAATGATTATGGGTTTAAGAAAATAGTTTCAAAGCAAGAACGTTTGTAATTTTGAAAGATAGAAAACAAAACTGAAGTTAGTGTCAAGTCTGAAAGTGTGGTTTTGATATGGTGTTTTTGGGAATATTTTATATGAAGATGTAATTTGTTAAGTGATTTGAAGTAAATTGAAGTTTATACAGTGATCGGAGTTTTTTTATGATATAGAAAGAAAGAAGGGTCCCAATTTAAAGGAATCGTATTTAAATATGAGGAATAGGGTCTCTGCGGTTTAGGAACCAGCAGTGTTTAAAACCACAACGGCGTAAGCATATTCTACAGAACACAGTCTGCTACAATCCTTTCATATTCATTTTGTTTGTCCACATTCATAGTCTCAAAAATATCAGGTAGAAAAGGCCCTAGATTGTAAGTAATTCATTTAGTTACTGCCGATGAGTGTAAATTACTTCATAAGTGACTAAATGGCTGTAAAACTGAACATATACAGAACAAGAATCGAGGTTGGCATGAATATAAATTTAATCGTTTATACTTACATCTGACACAGTCGACAGCCACTAAATCATAAAACACGAACACAACACTTTGGTTCTCACGGAACAATCAAGCAAATTGTTATAAGAACTCTGAAATATGATCTGAAAACGCCGACACATATTTTTGATCACATTTTCACTCATAAAACACAAGTTTATGTCAAAAATAGGCAGGTATATAGTGATCTGAACTCTGCGACGGACAAGTTATGAACACATAATAAGTCCTGGTGATTAATTTATTCGTTATTTTATCCAAGCAAACAATAATTTGCAAAAAGCTTCGCGACCGGAGATCGCAAACGCAAACTTGCAAGATGCGAGTCCGAAACTCCGAAACGTCAATTTGATTGTCAGTGTCAGTCAATACTTATTTCGCGGACATGCCACATTACTGGTGTTGCTTGACTAAATATAGGAAACAAGAACCATGAACCAAACAAGAATCTTTATATTTATATACATTTATATTTATATACAACTATTTGTTAGCTGTTTACAAGTACATTCGCTGACAAAAGTGTAATTCACACATATGTCTCCTTTTTTTTTGTTCCAAATTTACTAAAAAAAAAACAGTGGAAACCCTAAACGAACAGATTAAAATATGAATGAAGATATACTGGACTTCCCCGATTTCGTTCGGAGAAAATAAGGCGTTCCCACACTACTGCGAATGCCGTGTGTAACAAAAGCTAAATAAGAATAATAGACTACTCCTGCTTATCATAAGAGTAGTCATACCAAGTTTCCTCCGTGTACATAAGTACGGAAAGTAAAGTACGTAAAGTCTCGGGTGTCATTTGTAGATCTTCAACAGTCGTTACAGGGCCGCAGGGTAGTCAATGGCATGAAAGTCTGACAACCATTCTTTCCAAGCGCCGAGGCATTTTATTATCCAGTACTTACTGGATTGTGAATGGCAGATAGGCAGTCACTCCATGTCATCATTTGCTTAACCTCTTCCCAACTATGTTGGGGTAAGCTTCCAGTCAACCAGGCAACTGAACACCAGTATTTTACATAGAGCGACTGCCTATTTGACCTGCACAATCCAGTACTGGGTAAAACAATACCCCTTGGTAAGACGCGTAGTCACTCCATGTAAATTCTAATATTCAGCAACATTGAGGCGTCTAGCTTGCAGCTGACTCCAACAAGTTGTGTAAAGGCTAGGCAGATGACTGCTCCTACAGCCAAGGCCGTCTTAAACTAGGCTGGGGCCCTTGGGCACACAAGAATTTGGGGCCCTTTTGGAAAGTAAAAAAAGTGAATTAAAAATAATAGCCGCAGTCATCGATCTATTGGCGTAGTATATGCCTTGTAAATACCTTCTGATAAGATTACTGATCTGTGAAAAAGTGTAATGTGCCCGACAAAAATGTTTTAAGAAAAAATGTGTGACTTGTGAGAGAAATTGTCGGACCTTGCCTGCCCAGGGCCCCGATTCTCAGGGGGTCCCCTGAGAATCGGGGCCCTGGGCACGGGCCCCGTGTGCCCTTATGGTGTAGACGGTATTGCCTACAGCTACAGCTGCTACTATCCACATCGTGAGTTCGAGGCCTGTTTAATAAAGTGGGAATCTGGTCTAACCAGAGCATACGGATGCCTTCCTCTTGGACCTTCCAAAACAGTATGCAGCTATGCGGCGGGACGCTTTACTACAACGCGGCAACGCAACGAACTTGCTGCTACATTTTTAGATCCATCCAAATTACAATTTACTTGCATTTCCGTTTCAGCTATGGGACTAATGGTGACCGTGATACAAGCTGCAACAAAAAAAAAACCTTCTATAGTCAGTCACAATTTCAAGACGAATGGCAAATGTCTGGGACAGGAAATGCATGCGTTTTTGACAGATTGTTAATTTGTTTATGACTTATGTATATAATCTACCTACTATTCTACTTACAAGTTACAATGAATGCAACCTTTGTTTTGGAATACTAATCCTGTTTAGTGTTCTTAAATTAGTCGAGAGTCGAGACTGGAAGCTGAAGTTCATCATTTAAGAAACGTGGGCATTTTACTCAAGCTGACGGACGAGTTACTGAGTACGAGTTTCAAAAAAAGTTGGTGACCAAAAAGTTTTTGACACATTGCACATTCCACATTCCTGTTCAGTGAATTCTGATGGTGAGTAAATTTAAAAACAATTGAATTGGTTGTTTAGGGAATGTAGAGGTCAGATAGGCAGTCGATCTATGCAATAAAGCTGCAGATAAAGTAGAAGCCACTGCCTAAATACTCCTCTATATTATTAACACTATATCTATAACACTTGTCATCTCATCAGATACCTCCTTTCTTGCCATATCCTGCACACAGTGCATCCATGGTTTTTTTTTTCGTTTTTATTTACCAGTTAGTTAACAAAAACCTCTTTTCACATAATATGGTTAGTGGTTTTAAAAGAAACCCTGTTCAGCTTAGTAAATTCAAACTATCATAATCCATAGTTAAAATAGGCAACTGCTTTCATAGCAATAAATTAAAACTACCTATAGAATAATTTAAACTTAATTTATACAAAAATAAGGATTAGTTTATATAATATTTATAAACTAACTAAATATTCTCCATGTTTAGGAAGGATTCTTAACAGAGAGCAAAGTTTAGACAAGAAAGACTGAAACCATCAAATAGGTTGAATTGGGATGAAACTTAATAATTATAGCAGCCTTTCAGGATTCCATTTTTTTATTAGGAGTGTTTTTATGGCATTTCATACAAACTTTCAATTCCTTGAAAGTTAAAATGCATAAGCAGGATACATAGGTCTAAAAAGTAACTAAAAAACATTTTCGAAATCTCTTAAAAAAAAATTGATGGAAATTTCTGTTTCTATCGCTACGCTATGGAATGGGCAACTACAGTACTTTCACAAGTTATTATGCCTTGTGACTGGGACTGTAGCTTCACGTTTTATTTTGTCTTTTGACTTTCAAATATGCCTGTAATGGTCTAATTGAAATAAATGCTTTGAGTTTTGAGTTTTATCAATAATTTATAATCGATCTAATTTAGCTGTACTTAACACAATTTTTTGAAAATGTTTTTTAGTAACTTTTTAGACCTATGTATCCTGCTTATGCGTATGAAATTTTATTAACATAAGGACACATAATACATAACAAAAATAAGGACTTGAAAGTTTGAATGAAATGTTGTAAGGCGTAAATGCTCTTAAGTTAAAACAATAATAATAGGGGATCGGACTGGGTAAAGAAAACGACATTCTATTTTGTCCGTCAGACAGGTAATACAAAAATATTAGACACGTATTTTTTGTTTTATCAAAATATCAAAAAATTACTTAGTTAGAACTCATTAAAGTTGGAGAGTGGGGGCTTACTACGTCACAAGTAGGTATAAAACTTACCTACATGTGACGTCATGCGCCATTTCAACTCAATATATCTCCGTAATTTTATGACCATGTGAAAAAAGAAAAAATACGTGTCCAATACTTTTCAATAAACTACCCGACGGACAAAGAAAAAAAAATAGGAGTATCCCCTATTCCAAAATGTTATCAACTACAAATTATTTGTAATCTATATCTATCTATACTAGCTGTTGCCTGCGACTTTGTTCATGTGGAAATTTTAATAAGTATTGATTTTTTTGGTTGTTTAAGTTTGTCAGTATTTCAGAGTAACACCCTTAAACGGGGTTTAGGGAATCCGAAATTATCGAATAAACATTTGAGATTGTTTGTATGTTTGAAAGCGCCGTTATAGGGCGGGAATCAGACGGGCCGCGATTAAAACACGGGTCGTTCACACTTACCGATTTTCTCATTGATACGGGACGAGAATCATTAGCATAGATAATCTTGAATTTGACAAGGACGTAAAACATCACCTTGTATATCGATGTTCAGCTGTACGGCACGCGTAGCATGACCACTGTAGAAACGAGTTTTGTCTACGGAAGAATCAACGTAATGACAGATAGACAATGACAATGTGTCAGTTTGTCGATTCTTCCGTCGCCAATTCGCCATAGCTCGTTTCCTCGGCGGTCATGCTACGCGTGCTGGTGTAATTCAGAAATAAAAATCCATCCATCCATCCAAACTTTCACATTTGTAATAGTAGTAAGATTTTATTCTATGTCTATGTCTGACGCAACGGTTGGCGCAGTGGTTGAGCGATCGACTGCTGCGCTGCTGCGCGTCGCGGGTTTGATCCCCGCACGGGGATTTTTGTATGTGTGCGTTACCCAGGCCAGATGTTGTCGAAAATGGTCATTTGAATCTTATAGATAATTAGTTTTGCGGCTTCTGTAATTGTTGCGCACATTTTTAAATTTGTTGCGCTTATAGTTTTTTAATTATTTCACAAAAACATTTCCTGCTGGGGTAACGTTACCCCAGCCAGACCTTTTTCTTTCTAATGGGAATATTTAAATAATTACTAGCTATAAAATTAGTTGTCTAGATGAAGTAAATGTTGTGCCTTATTTTGTATTTGTTCTTTCATCGGTTGCGAAGTTATTCGAGATTTTTCTGGGGTAACGTTTTTGGTTTTGCTAGATCTTTGAAATGGTTAAGCCGATTCTTATCATATTTTGTACATGGCTTCTTGGGAATTAGTTTAAATTTGTTCTGCAATAAAAAAACCAAAATAATACATAGCTTAAAGGTTATTTAATTAAATATAAAAACACTTCAATTGGTCCCAGCACTCTCAATAAGAGCTCTAAAGACTTACTTTAAACGTTATTTTAAAGCTTGTAACTGCCTTCAAATGTATGTGAAGTTTCATTAGTATCCTGTAAGTATGTAACAAGTTATGATGATATTGAGTTCTTCACGAGCACGGTCTTGATGCGCGCGGTGTTATTTGGCCACTGGATTGGATATATGAACTGAATGTTATGTCAATTATTAGTTTTTTAGTTCAGTTGTATATCAGTAAAATTTCAGCTCGGTACATTGGATAATTAATGAGATAATACGATTAAAGTCATCAGGAAGTGAATGACCGTGGTAACCCGACCAAGTTTAGGTGGTTACGAAAAAGCGAAAACGCAAAACATTATGGTACCTTCTAAAATATGTAGGATAGTGTTACAAATTTAGTACAGACATGTACACAAGTTTAAAAAAAAAACTACGTGATTATTAAATAATTTTTATTGACAGGTAATATAATCATTTCAATTGAACTTTTAAAGTATTATTAAACTTATACTTAAAAACAATCACAGATTAAAATAACAGATAGTAATTTTGCTTTTTTGAAATTTTCTATTATTTTTAAATTAAATTATAGATTTCAGTATACACAGTACACAGTTACAGTTTTTATTTAAATATACACATATTGGACTGTGTAATGATCACAGACAATAAATAATATACAATGGTTTTTTTCAGTTAACACTAAACTTACGGTGCGTACAAACTATATAACATAACATGTTATATAACATTTTTCATAGTGTGGTCATGTTATTTAACATTGTTGTATAACATTTTACAAAGAGTTGTAGTGTTATATAACATGTTACATGGTCTGTACGCACCTTTACGTATGTCTACTAATACCTACTCATATCAATTAAAATCACAGATCAATGGTAATATTAAACGACATCACAATGTAGTAAAATGCTCACAGTTAGTCCTACTGTTTTGTTGTCTCATTTCAAATATCACATTTTTTCCTAAGTTTAAAATCACAGATCAAAAATAATAAAATTAAGTAATATTAAACTGCAGTCAAATAATTATGTAAGTATTACTTTTTATAACTTCACCACGCAGCCATAGTCGCCACCACACTCATACGTAGGTATTATGTCGCCATCACCGCGTCCATCATCGCGGCCCACGGCTATTGCTATGTTGCCATTCTGTTTATGCCTACAATAAAAACCAAGAGTACATTTTTTTTGTCTAAATCCTTAATGGGGTTTCAATTGTAGTTTTGCTACCTACATATTTGAAACTCGAATCGTCATCTATTTGCGAGTTTATATCAACGCGAGTGTCGCAACAAGGTAATTATTGATTTCTTAAAGTCTACGTGTCCAAGGAGTTTGTGGAAATAAATAAATACCTACCTGTTGCGGTAGTCCCGACTCCCGACATTGATAACGATAAAAATCGGTTGCTAAGTCATGAATTTCATTAATCAAGTTTCAAGTCATATTTTGACAATATACCTATACACAAAAACCTTCCACTTGAATCAATCTATCTATTAAAAAAAACTGCTTCAGAATCCGTTGCGTAGTTTTAAAGATCTAAGCAAACAGGGACAGACAAACGGGAAGCGACTTTGTTTTATAGGTACTATGTAGCGAAGGATAAATATGTCGTTGTCATTGTTGAGAATTCCAGTTTAGGTAATAATTAAGTACGAAAGAAAAGAAAATAATAAGTTCCTAAATTTAAATATTTAAGCCTTAAAAAAAAACAGTTTTAGATAAGTTCCTAACAACATGTAAATATTAATAATAATTTTGCTACTATTTCTGTAGTTACATTATACAAGCTTACCTTGTTCGTGAATTCATCAAGCAGCCTGCACCATAACTATGATCATCAATAGAAGCACTCCACATTAGCAGTAATTCGCCACACTTATTATTTTACATTAGCTCTCACACACTCTATAAATATTTGCAAAAACAAGAAACGGAACTGCCGAAACGCATGCGCACTCTACAAGATGTATTATGTGATTACGGAGCATGTTTAGTGCGATATGCAAACAATGCGCCCCTTCACCCCACCCCTTCCGCGTCCCACCGGACGACATGTTATATCAGTGATTTTTGATAAGTTTGTGCAACTGGAAGATAATAATAATGTTTTCATAGTACAGATATTATTATATTATTAATGTATTTAATAGTGCACGCGTCTGTACCGAAATTGTAAGGTGTATTATACTAAACATTTCAAAAGATAGTATAATGTTTTGCGTTTTCGCTTTTTCGTAACCACCTAAACTTGGTCGGGTTACCACGGTCATTCACTTCCTGATGACTTTAATCGTATTATCTCATTAATTATCCAATGTACCGAGCTGAAATTTTACTGATATACAACTGAACTAAAAAACTAATAATTGACATAACATTCAGTTCATATATCCAATCCAGTGGCCAAATAACACCGCGCGCATCAAGACCGTGCTCGTGAAGAACTCAATATCATCATAACTTGTTACATACTTACAGGATACTAATGAAACTTCACATACATTTGAAGGCAGTTACAAGCTTTAAAATAACGTTTAAAGTAAGTCTTTAGAGCTCTTATTGAGAGTGCTGGGACCAATTGAAGTGTTTTTATATTTAATGAAATAACCTTTAAGCTATGTATTATTTTGGTTTTTTTATTGCAGAACAAATTTAAACTAATTCCCAAGAAGCCATGTACAAAATATGATAAGAATCGGCTTAACCATTTCAAAGATCTAGCAAAACCAAAAACGTTACCCCAGAAAAATCTCGAATAACTTCGCAACCGATGAAAGAACAAATACAAAATAAGGCACAACATTTACTTCATCTAGACAACTAATTTTATAGCTAGTAATTATTTAAATATTCCCATTAGAAAGAAAAAGGTCTGGCTGGGGTAACGTTACCCCAGCAGGAAATGTTTTTGTGAAATAATTAAAAAACTATAAGCGCAACAAATTTAAAAATGTGCGCAACAATTACAGAAGCCGCAAAACTAATTATCTATAAGATTCAAATGACAATTTTCGACAACATCTGGCCTGGGTAACGCACACTTTTTGTATGGCCTACAGATAGTTGTTCCGGGTCTGGCTGTTTGTGTATGTGAGTTTAAATGTTGGTAAAACGCACCCACTGTACCGGAAAAGTATAAGGCGTGGTGCAACGTTAAAAAAAAACTACAAATACAAGGTGTTGTTTTGCATCCTCGTCAAATTTCAGGAGGTGGTCACAAAAGACATAAATAATCAATTAAAATTACGGTACCAAGTTAATTTTTAATAAACGCAGATTTTTTTGGTTTTTTAAGTTTGACAATATTTCAGAATAACCCCCTTAACGTGGTTTAGGGAATAAGAAATTACCGAATAAACGTTTGAGATTGTTTGTATGTGCATAAGCGAGGTTATAGGGCAAGAACCAGACGGGCCGCGTTTAAAACACGGGTTGTTCACACTAACCGATTTCCGTAAATAAGAAAAAAAAAAAATGACCTACCCATTTTATTATTGATTTTGGACGGGAATCATTAGCATAGTTACCTCCTTGAATTTGATGAGGATGCAAAACAACACCTTGTATACAATATTATAATCTCTAAAATGATATTGTACAAGATAAATGAAATGAAATGTTAATGGCAATTATATATGTTTAATATTCGAGGGGTTTGGCTCGGATGCCTAGCCCCACTACAAATGACTACACCACTTCATCATCTGCCTAGCCTTTTCCCAAACTATGTTGGGGTCGGCTTCCAGTCTAACCAGATGAAGCTGAGTTCCAGTATTTTACATGAAGCGACTGCCTAGCTGACCTCCACTACGACCCAGTAATTGGGTAATACTATACCCCTTGGTAAGACTGGATGTCAGAATTTTGGCTTCTGACTACTCGTAACGACTGTCAAAGATCTACAAATGACCGCCGGGACCAACGGCTTAACGTGCTTTCCGAGGCACGGAGGAAACTCGGTATGTAATTATGGTCACCCATCCACGGACCAACCTCAGCACGTACGGCTTAACCTTAAAGATCGGCCCGTGCCGTGCGGCTGTTATTATTTAGCCACGAGCTCCTCCAGACAACAACAACAAAGATAGTTTGGGAAAAGGTTATGCAGATGATAATAGGACTGGTTTTTAGACTCCTTAACACTACGTACTACAGAAAGAACAGTATCTTTCATTATATCTTATCTTACTTGAAAACAATTTTTCTAAACCATAATTAAAACTGAGTGTGGTCTTTTACAGATAAATCAACAAACATGCAGCGCTACTCTTCAAATGAAAGTGAAATTAAGATTCCGCCGAACTTATTGAAAAATTTTAACGTCTACGACATTTTGGAACCTCAGAAAAGTGGTGCTGAAAGTAGTGACGCGACCAAGGTCGATAAACTTATCGATATCGACGATTGCTCACGAGATTCGGGATTTCAGGACTCGGATTTGCAACCGATGTTCCTTGACAAAAATCGGGATTTTGATTTAGTTGATTTATACCAGAATATTTTAGTGACACCGCAGCATATTAAAAAGAAAGAAAATGACGCTACTGATGAAGATGAGGCAACTTCTACCGTTTCTACGGCTGATCATGCTGGTTTTAAAGAATTCTTTGATGTGCTCGAGTCTGGAGAAAAGGTTGATTGGGCAAACATTGCGAAGTCTGAAGAAGAAACTATTACTAAACATGATTTTATTGAGAATAAACCGAGAGTTTTGGTGCCAAAGATTTTTACGGAACCTGATTCTGATCCCGAAGATATTATCCATGAAGTTTTGATGCAGAAAAAAATGGAGAAAGTAGTTTTTGACAGTATTAATAATACATCTAAAGTAAGCAAGCAGCGAGAACAAGAAAGCCCTAAAATAATCAATGAAAAACATAAATCTGTCTTCGTGGCCACGAAGTCGAGCGAAAAATCCGAAATAATTCCAGAATTTTCTCGTTCAAGTTTGGTCAATAGCGTAACTAAACATTACAATTTGGATAACGGAAGTTATGTGAAAGTTTCTCGTCCTTCCGAAACATATACGAACAGTCAAATAAAAAGCTCTTTAACAAACTTCACAGTCAAAGCCATTCAAAAAGATGAAAAAGTTTATAAAAAGAAACGTATCGTAAAACCTGAAAGTCAGACCGCTAACTACACTAAAGGCCCAGATTTTTACGAGAAATCTGTAGTTTTGCCTCAAATTATGGCACGATTACACGCCAAACTGGCATATTTAGACGAAAAATCTAATCAGAAAAAGAGGCTGATCTTAGACGCGGGCGCAAACCCAGTAAAAGCTGAATCTAGCTCGGCAAACGTAAACGCACAAGCTAATAAAACAAACAACCAGGCTTCTAGCAGTGTGATTAACGTAAAACAGCAAGTTAAAACCAAAACTCTCAACCAACCCAAATCTAGCACATTTACTAAAAATGTTCTAACCACAAAAGTTCAAAACAACGCTAGCAGTTCGGGTATACATTCACTTACAATGAATAATATACATATAAAGGACGAAGCACGTCCGTGTACCAACAAACAGACCAAGGATATACGCGTTCATACTACTGACAAACCATGTACGAATTGCGGGAATCCCTTAACTTCTAAAAAGGTTTATACTCCTGAAGTTGCGTCCCGCACAACTGAGGTCAAACTGTATCCTGTAGTGTTGATGGAGGATTGCAATAGGGAAAGATTAAGAGCTTTAAAACAAAGTCAAATGTTCAAAGATTTTGTGCTTAAGGGGAAAATTTCCCATGAAGGTTAGCGGAAACGAAAGAATAACTAAAATACATATGTCACAAATACTTCTAAATCCAAATAATTGAATTCAAATGTTCCTACGTTTTTTTGCAATTTGCAGGTTTTTTAATGTCGGGTTGTATGTTGATTAAAATATGATGCAAATTGAAAAACAAAAAAAAACTGCTTCCTGCGCCACCCCTGGCTTCCCCCTCAAGTGTAATAGTGCCAAAAAATTGTTTGCACTACGTCGATGTCTGTACAACTTTTCGCTCTATGCCACTGATTATAAAGTTTTTAACACAATGTAATTAAAAAGTACTTTGATTTTCGCTACGGTCAGCCTGGGCAAAGCCGAAGAGAACTTAAAAGTTTAAATGACAGTTCATAATTAGGATCTAATGCCTGTTTTCTCAAACACAAAGCGATATCTAAAATAATTCTTAAACTATTATAATGTTGGAATTTGGAAAATATATCATCATCATTTTAGCCTTGCGACGTCCACTGCTGGACATAGGCCACCCCCGCGTGTCGCCACATAGACCGGTCCCGTGCGACTCACATCCAGCGGATCCCCGCAACCTTCACCAGGTCGTCGGTCAACCTAGTGGGAGGCCTTCCAACGCATCGTCTTTCGGTTTGCGGTCGCTATTACAGAACTTTTCAGCCCTATCGGCCGTCCGTTCTGCAAGCAATGTGCCCTGCCCACTGCCACATAATTGTGGCAATTCTTCGGGCTACGTCGGTAACCTTTGTTCTCTTGCACTCATTTCTGAATTGATCACGCAAGGAAACTCCGAGCATAGCCCTCACCATTGCCCTTTGGCTGACTTTAAGCCTTCTGATGAGGCTCATTGTGACGACCACAGTGGGCCTATAAAATATATCAGTATGCTTGTATTTAGGCATATATAAAAGTGTTGTTTAGTGTTTCTGAAAACGAAGATTTGTTTATATTGGTCTGAGAAGCTTTATGAAAATGTTATGGATTATTATCATGGTAAGACTAGTATATTCTATAGTTATACTGTCCTAGTATTAGTGACGCCAGCAGCGGCTTAAACTGCTGGTTAAACTCTTTTATATTTTTATATAAAGGATGGAAGGGATGAGGGATCTCTCTTCCACCCGACGCACAAACGGTTACCACGTATGCAGTAAATCATTCCGAACTACATAGAATATTTTTCAACGGTAATTAAAAACAGCACACATTGCATTTTTGGGTCAGTGGGTCGTCTTAGGGGGGATTTTTAGGAGTTACGCTTAGGGGCACTATCAGAAAACCGCGGAAATTTGAAAAAAAAAAAAAAAAATAGTGTGCGAAAAATAAAATATTTAATTTAAGGAAGATTAATCCTTAATTCGAAGCAATACGTCTTACTGCACTGCACAACCGAATTTGTACTTTGTAGTTCGGTCACTCAAAATAATAATCATATCTATCCTTTCTCACATACACACCCCAATTGTACGTAATTTAAGGAAATTTCAACTTTATCTTAAAGAAATAAAGCTTATAATAGCTTACTATAGAAAAAAGTGTCGTAACAACTTTACGTAAGAATTTTTTCCGTCTAGCCCCGCGATAAGGATCTTCGTTCCAAAATTGCTGTTTCGGGTTAACCTTGACCATAGAAACCATTTAGGCTCTGAGAAGTATGGACCCATGACGCACCGTTTCCGAAGTATGGGCCTCCGAATTTTATTTATTTTTTATAAAACCATCTATATTTCCAAAATTCAGGAAACAGCAGGTTTCCTGCCATTTTGTATGTTGTACTAATACCAAATACGTGATAACCGTTTCTGTCGTTATGAAGCATCCATCTGTATAATCGAATATTAATTTGATATTATAGGTAGCCATTTTTTTTTCTTTGTCCGTCGGGTAGTTTATTGAAAAGTATTCGACACGTTTTTTTTTCTTTTTTCACGTGGTCATAAAATTACGGAGATATATTGAGTTGAAATGGCGCATGACGTCGCATGTAGGTAAGTTTTATACCTACTTGTGACGTATAATATTTTTGTATTACCTGTCTGACGGACAAAATAGAATGTCGTTTTCTTTACCCAGTCCGCACCCCTATTCTGGACGCGCACTTATTTTTTTTACATTACCTATGAAGAATTCCTATGTGGGGGGGGGGGGGGTGTCAGAATGATGTACTGAATAAATACGTGGTACTAACCGATTGCGTGTCGTTGTCCGTTCCACCCATTTTTTTACAATATTTTTATTAGCTTCACCTGTATATATTATATGTTTGTTTGTAACCGACTCCTTTGAAACCTTTGAAACTTTGTAGATTTATCGAAGACCGATGACAATACGTTAATTTGATAAAATTATTCCATTTTTCAATTTGCAAAATAAGTTTTTTGTTAATTTATATAATTTTCTTCTATAGTCGATAAGGTAGGAATTGATGTTAATTTTAAATTTCAACTATTATCTTTAACCAATTTATCTAATATTAGGAAATTTTCGAATATCAAAGAGAATTTTTAATTCAACAGAGGTAAGAATAGTTTAAAAAAAACTTAAAAAGCACGCAGAGATTTTACTATTAATACAGCTGTACACATAAATAATTTGGTTGGGGTTACTTTCGCATTTATAATATTTGTATGAATTATTAAAAGTATTTTTTTAATAGTGGTGTGCCTCCTAATTTTATACAGCACTCTATACGCAGTTTGACTACCTCGTTCGTCTTGTGGTCTCAATTCTGACTGCTGAAAGTAGTGTACTGGGTTGAATTCCCGGGCCAGGTGAATAATACTAGATTTTTTCATTAGGAAATTCTCAATAGCAGCCTCGATTTGGAGAATGGAGTCTGGATTTTTACCCAGTTAATGGCAATAGGCTCGTCATTGGGGGTGATACTATTGCCATGAACCACATAGGAATTGATCATAACTGGAGAACTGAGGATGTTTTATATGCATAAATAATACACTTCTGCCTACCTCTACGAAAAATAAAGTACGTGCGTACGTGCTATGATATTATGTAAAAACCTAATATTTAGGCATAGAGAATTAGTTTAGCATTTAGATGTCTTCTTCTTCCATATTTCTCTATTACTTGTGATCTCATCAGACACCTCCTTTCTGGCCATATCATCCTTCACACAGTCCATCCATCGGTTTTTTTGGCTACCTCTATTTTTATACCCATCCACATTCACACTCAAATAGTTAAGCTTTTTCATAATCAGTAAAATCCATACTATCCATACTTAATATTAGGTCTTTACCTATGAAATTGCCGTTTTGTTTGAAAAAAGTTAAAGTATTTTTTTTTTCGAACTTGTTTATTTCTTTTATTCAAAGTAATCACCCCTGCAATCAATGCATCTTTGCCAACGCTGTGGCAGTTTATGGATGCCCTTCTTGAAAAAATCAGCTGGACGGGAGACAACAAACTCTTCAAAGGCGTTTTGTACTGCCTCTCGGGAATTGAATTTTTTTCCCGCTAAAAAGTTGTCCAAATTTTGGAAAAAGTAATAGTCGGAAGGCGCAAGATCTGGTGAGTATGGCGGATGAGGGAGAGCTTCCAAACCCAACTCATGCAGCTTAGAGACGGTCTGTTGTGCAGTATGGGGCCGCGCGTTGTCGTGAAGTAGCAGTGGAGACGACCGATTGACCAAAGCTGGTTGCAGACGTGCGAGTTTCGCCATCATTGTGGTCAGTTCTTCAATGTACACATCTGCAGTAATGCTCTCGCCGTTTTGTAAAAAGCTATGATGAATCACACCAGCACTAGACCACCAAACTGTGACCATCACCTTTCTAGGGGTCATTTTTCGTTTTGCAAATTGCTTTGGTACCGAACCAGGATCTAACCAACTTGCTGAGCGCTTTCGATTGTCAAAAAGAATCCATTTTTCGTCGCACGTAACAATGCGGTTCAAAATTCCTTCATTTCTGTGCCTGTTAAGCAGCGCAAGGCAAGTCTCGACGCGTACGTTGCGCTGGCGATCGTTAAGTTCGTGGGGCACCCATCTATCAAGCTTTTTTATCTTGCCAATCTGTCGCAAATGGACCAATATTGTTTTAATGCTAACATCAAAAGCTGCTGCCAGCTCAGCTGTAGATTGAGTTTCATCAGCTTCAACAATCACCTTTAATTCATCATTGTTGACCAAAGTTTCCGGACGACCACGAGGTTCATTTTTCAAGTCAAAATTCCCAGAACGAAACCGAGCAAACCAATAACGGGTTGTGCGTTCGTTTGTACAGTTCTCTCCGTAAACGTCGTTGATGTTACGGGTCGTTTGTGCCGCGTTGGTGCCACGACAGAACTCATATTCCATAATTACACGAAATTTCAAAGTATCCATTATGAGGAAAAATGTTGAAATGTAATGAAAATACAACGCTAATGAATAAACAAAAGACTGATTTTGTAAATAGAATGTCATATTTTTAAAACAAAATTAATTTGAATTTAGAACTCATAGCCAATCAAAACTTTTTTTTGTTTGAAAAAGTCTGTACTGCAATACGGCAATTTCATAGGTAAAGACCTATTATTATAAATGC
This sequence comes from Cerastis leucographa, assembly GCA_963082945.1. Classification (NCBI taxonomy): domain Eukaryota; kingdom Metazoa; phylum Arthropoda; class Insecta; order Lepidoptera; family Noctuidae; genus Cerastis; species Cerastis leucographa. The sequence continues at coordinate 4,050,313 of OY720376.1, forward strand.
GACTGTTTGTTTGTTTGTTTGTATGTTTGTTTGTTACCTTTTCACGACTAAACGGCTGATCTGATCTTAATGAAATTTGGCAAGAAGATAGATTTCAACCTGGGGACGGACATAGGCTATATATTATCACGCTACGACCAATAGGAGCGGAGCAGCAATGAAAAATGTTGCGAAAACGGGGAAAATGTGACGCAAACGAAGTTGCGCGGGACAGGTAGTTATTTATATCTGTTTAACATGATCTAAACTAGGGCATGACTCCTTAAACGCCAGATTTTAACCTGTAACTGAATATCTACATAGATCTAGGAAAAGGACTTCTTCATCATCACCTGCCCTTGTTCCATGTTACTTGGGGTCGGTGCAACTCGTTTTTTTTTTGTCTTCCATTCTTCTCTGTCAACCGTTACACTATCATTTGCGACTTTTTCTTTCGTATCACTCCTCACAAAATCTATACATCGTTTCCTTGTTCCTCTTCTTCCGCTCCATAAATCATCATTTATCTTCATCACTCTTTTAGACACATGCGATTCGTCCCTCCTCGTCGCATGTCCGTTGTCCATACCATGTCAGTCGAGTTCCTTTTAACTTTTCTGTAACTATAAAGAACGTCTTATCAATCAATAATCTGCCTAGCCTTTAGCCTAGGCTTTCAGTCTAACCGGATACAGCTGACATACCAGTATTTTACATGGAGCGACTGCCTATCTGACATCCACGACAACCCAGTTGCTTGGTAAAACGATACTCCTTGGCAAGTGATTGTTAAACTTTGGGCCTCTGACTTCTTTCAAGTACTAATGGTGTAACGTAGAAACGTCATTGCCACGGAGTCTGGATCTTCACAACTGGGTATTGGTGTCAGTGAGGCAGTCGCTCCATATAAAGTACTGGTATTCAAGGGCATCTGGTTATACAGGAATACCGACTGACAGTTGGGAAATAGTAGGCAGAGGCAGATAGTGGTGATTAGGAATCAATATAGCAAACGAATACGCTACTGACGCAATTTGAATTGTCACTGACATGCCTAGAAGAATATAGCATAGTCTAGATTTGTGAACGGTTGAGGGCAATACGCTCGCCCCATATTGCATGGGACTTAAAAAAACATAACTGGCGAAATGTCAGTGCACTATGAACAGTCATAGTGCACTGACATTGTTGTACAGACAACACGGCCTAATTACAGGCGTGATGTTATGCATATTAATGAGGAATCTACGATTCTAGGGACGTCTTATCTTTAACTAGCTGTCCCGCGCAACTTCGTCTGCGTCACATTTTCTCCGTTTTCGCAACATTTTTCGTTGCTGCTCCGCTCCTATTGGTCGTAGCGTGATGATATATAGCCTATGTCCTTCCCCAGGTTGAAATCTATCTTCTTGCCAAATTTCATTAAGATCCGATCAGCCGTTTAGTCGTGAAAAGGTAACAAACAAACAAACAGAGTGACTTTCGCATTTATAATATTAGTATGGAAGTATGGATTGAATTGATAAAGTGTCCTTATTTACCTTCGTGACTATGTTTATTTTTTGCACCCAGAATCCATTAGATATGCAATACTGTTTTTAGAATAAAAATGTACTGCAATAGGGACTATAAAATGTCAGAACTATAAAAAATTATCAATGGTTATATACATAAAAACACTTTTATTATCTAGGTTAAGTATTAGAAGCATCAGCATGTATTTTACTTACGGTAATATCACTATGACAATGAAACCAACACATATTCGTTAGATAGTAAGTACACTTTTATGAAATATAAGACTCGTCAATAAAAATGATTGTAATACAATGCTTTGTTTGTAATTCTTTCACGTATTTCACTCTTGTTTTGTAAATAGATAATCTACGTTTATGAGTAGGGGAATACCTGACTCACCTGACTGACAGATAGTGGATGGCGTGCGTATGATTTTGTCATAGAGAATACGGGGAAGTCCCGCATAAAGCGCTGTCTACATAATGCTGCCGTCTACATAATGCTGCCGAAAAGGTACAACTGTAAATGCTGGACGCAGGTATATAAATCCAATGGGCTTCGGGTGTGGTAGTCTTGGTTATGATCTATACTAATATCAATAAAAAGCGACTATGAATGCACTTCAGTGCTATGTCGCTTTTTAATTTACTCATTACTTTTTTACCGTTCGGATTTGAAAGAGTATGCATTTGATGCCAAATACTTGACGCAGGTTATTGGCTTTTTTTTTACGCCTCCTGCCGGAGGCTCTATGCGGGGGTCGTGCGGTCCATGGCCCTTTACGGGGCCCCGGTGTGGGCGCGTTCTTTGAGGCGGTGAGCCGCCCATTACCTGAACGCGCCCCAGAAGGTGGTAGCCGTAAGGCTGGTCCGGGGGTACCGTACGATCTCCGGCGAGGCGGCGAGCCTCTTGGCCGGATTACCGCCATGGGATCTGGAGGCGATAGTCCTCGCGCGCCTGCACGAATGGCGCGCGGAGGCACTACGCCGGGGGCAAATTATCGCTCAGCGGACAGACCTCCGGCGTGATCTCATGGCGATATGGAGACAGCGACTGTCGCAACCACGTGCAGGGCACGCCACAATAGTGGCGATAAGTCCCCTCTTTGAGGAGTGGCTAGAGAGGCGCCACGGCGCCCTCAGCTTCCGCCTGACGCAGGTCCTCACCGGACACGGTTGTTTCGGGAGGTTCCTGCACCGAATCGGGCGGGAGGAAACGCCTGGGTGTTACCACTGCGAGGATCGGTCGGCGCCCTCACCTTCCGCCTGACACAGGTCCTCACCGGACACGGTTGTTTCGGGAGGTTCCTGCCCCGCTTGGGCTGAGCACCGCCTTGTCCTCGTAGCGGCGATTGGCGGCGGCGACCTCTCGCGTCCGGCCCTGGTTCAATCTATGGTCCGGAGCGAGAGGGAATGGGATGCCGTCGCCTCCTTCTGCGAAGCAGTCATGCTAGCGAAGGAGGTGGCGGAACGTGAGAGGGAGAGAACCTCACGTCCCAGCCGCCGCGGGAGACGCCCCGGGCGTCGGGGGGCAACCAGTGGCCCCGGCCACCGTAGGCGCGAGCCTGTGGACGGTGTGTAATGGGCTAGCTCACCGTCCGTCCGTCTTATGACGACAGGCCGTGTCGACAGCGCGTACGTGTTCCACGCGCGCCTCAAGGAGATGTCAGCAAACCGGAAGGGGTCCGAGAGGGCCGATGCCTGCCAGGGCTGCGGGTTGTTCGAAAGAGATACCGCGGCCCTGGAACACAAAGGGTGAAGAAGGAACATGGGTGGGTTTTAGTCAGTACAAGTCTGACACTCCCTCCCGCTCCGCCCAGAGCGGGAGAAGTCATTTGATGATTTCTCATCCGAAAAAAAAATAGTGCGTGCAGTCCCTCAGCGCGGAAGAAGTGAAACTTCGTAATATTACTGCGTTCGGGTGCCACGCATTCACTCTCGTTATTTTATTGAGCTTCTAAATTTTGTTGTTATTCTTTTGTTGTTCTAAATAATTATTTTGTTGTTTTCTTGTTGTATTATTTTTATTACATAAGTTTATCGAGGTTATTCTACTCATGGAAATTGAGCGAAGGCTGGTCACACCGAAGAGTCGAATGCATGACTGTTTGCACACCATCTTGCGTACCTAGTAGAACTATGTAGTCACAAATCTTATAATACTGCCATCTCTTAGTGAGTTTAAGAAAATATTCCCCCTCCATGGTAGCGTTAAACTTGTTGGAAGTCGCATAAGAAGTTTCACTTCAAAAAAAAAAAAGGTTATTGGCTTTATAACATCACGCTACGACTCTCAGGAGCCCAGCAACACAAGAGAAGTAACAGCGCATAGAACATCGAGCTACATCAATCTGCCATATTGATTTTCAACTTTAATGTATTAATTCAAGGATATTTGGTAAAATTTGACAGTTCCGAGTAGCTTGGTGTGCTGGCGCCTGTACAATGTACATGTACTAAAATTATGGCATTCAAACATCGGTTAATGGTTGACGTTGAGAGTAATATATTTTTTATGTGATACATCTACATGCGCAACTAGGCAGTTAATTTGACTCGTATCGACATACGGGACGGGAACTGGTGTTGCGCCCTCACCCCTATGCCACGTAAAATCAATATTTTCCCATCATGTTAAAGTTTGTTTTGGATTTAACTGGGTTTGTTTTTGAAAGTGCCACGATATTTTTTTTTCTTTGTTTTACTCCATATTTCGTTATAGGTTTTTTTAATGATTAATTCTAAACAAAATATAGATGTTTCACATCTGTCGGGCGTCCAGCGAAGGCCAAATTTTTTTTTGTTATATCACATTTATATCGACTATTAATTACCTGTTGCACCCTAGTTGCATCACTAGAAACTTCAAAACATCGCAGGCGCGTTCCTCCCAGAATTATTTTGTGTTACAGCATTGTTTTCCCGTCTGTTTCTTTCACTCTTGCGAGAAACGCTATGACTATCTCACTCTTATGCAAATGTTTTAATTGTTTGGTGCCCCTGCCCAGCAACGTGTTATCATTATTGTTTATTTTAATATGTAGCATTAAAATTGACCGAAAATTAAGATTTTACACGTCCTAATTATAAGAGAACAGTTTGAAATCGTCCAAAATGGAGCGGCTACTAACATTAGAGAATGAAATCAAAGAATTACGCAAAACTTTAAAGGCAAAAGAGGATGAAATGGAGAAAATTCGCCGGGAAGTGTTCAGTGTAAGTTATTTTCTTTGAATAATTTATTACTAACAAGTTACACGTGGATTAATGCTGGGGTAAAATCGTACAGTTGTGAATATACGGCCGGTATCATCATTCTCTTACACTTATCCCAATTTATTTGGGGTCGTCTCAGCATGTCTACTTCTTCCATACTTCTCTGTTACTTGTCATCTCATGAGATACCTCCTTTCTTGCCATATCCTTCACACAGTCCATCCATCATTTCTTTGCTTTGAAAACATGGCCAGCATTTAGTCAATATACATTTACAAATTTCAATTCAGTCAATCTCAGCCTGCCGGTGAAGATAGTTTTCTCCCATTCGCCCGTCAGAAAGAAAAAGTAGTTATTAGTCTCCCTTCTTCTACCATCGGACATCTACACGCACTGCAAGTTATCATTCTTTCAGTGTTAGATTGCCCATTTATCGAGGAAGGCTATATATAATCATGCTACAACCAATAGAAGCGGAACAGCAATTAAAAATGTTGCGAAAATGGGGAAAATGTGACGCAGACGAAGTTGGGCGGGACAGCTGGTATAAAAATAAAAGCATGATGACCGTTTGTCATGTCAATCCGGCAGTATAATGGGATTAGATTCATGGTCATGTTTTTAGTCACATTCCTTGAAGAACTGACATAATTTGGAAGAATTTAAAACTTTACAAGCAAAGCCGTCAAGTGATTTCTCAAGAATTGTTTTTTTTTGGGTTTCTGTTGTATTTAATTGTATTGAAACTAACTATATAAGTTACAACAATTAATCACTACAAAAAATAATCAAATTAGAAACAAACTATAAAAGGGCATCAAAAAACTCCTCCTCAATGCTGTCAGAATTAATTAATTAATTAATTCGCCATCTTGTTTTCACCTGTTTAAATAATAGTTTATTGTAAAAATGTTCAAAATGAATTTTTCTGGTCTTGTTTGTTGTCATGGCATTTTTTTATTATTTTTATGAATGTCATTATTGCAATCTATCAATCTTATAGATATTCAGCAATATGTTTTGGATTTTATATAATAGGGATGGTGACTCATTTTTTTTTATTTGTCTATCGGGTAGATTATTAAAAACTATTTGACACGTGTTTTTTCTTTTTTCACGTAATCGTAAAATTACGGAGATATTTTGAGTTGAAATGGCGCATGACGTCACGGCTCAGTACATTTTATACCTAGTTGTGACGTAGTGAGCCCCCACTCTCCAACTTTAATGCGTTTTAACTAAGTATTTTTTTGTTAACTTGATAAAACAAAAAATACGTATCTAATATTTTTGTATTACCTGATTGACGGACAAAATAGAATTTCGTTTTCTTTACCCAGTCATCATCCCTATGCTCTGTTCATTCTTGTACCTCTCATAAAAGATCTTGACGAATCTTTCTTTTTAGTTTACAAGCAACTGTTTGGATGTTCATTAGATTGACTGCCAGCATATTTGGATGATTAGTGCTTCGCTTTTTACAGGCTTTTGTCCTTTTCCGAGATTTCTTCAACACTTTTGACACAGAGGTTGTGATGCAGTCTAATGTTTGAGATACTAAGATTAATAACGAACGCGCATACCAAGGCGCGTTCGTTATTATTATGTTTGAGATACTAAGATTAATAACGAAAGCGCATACCAAGGCGCGTTCGTTATTATTATGTTTGAGATACTAAGATTAATAACGAAAGCGCATACCAAGGCGCGTTCGTTATTATTATGTTTGAGATACTAAGATTAATAACGAAAGCGCATACCAAGGCGCGTTCGTTATTATTATGTTTGAGATACTAAGATTAATAACGAAAGCGCATACCAAGGCGCGTTCGTTATTATTATGTTTGAGATACTAAGATTAATAACGAAAGCGCATACCAAGGCGCGTTCGTTATTATTATGTTTGAGATACTAAGATTAATAACGAAAGCGCATACCAAGGCGCGTTCGTTATTATTATGTTTGAGATACTAAGATTAATAACGAAAGCGCATACCAAGGCGCGTTCGTTATTATTATGTTTGAGATACTAAGATTAATAACGAAAGCGCATACCAAGGCGCGTTCGTTATTATTATGTTTGAGATACTAAGATTAATAACGAAAGCGCATACCAAGGCGCGTTCGTTATTATTATGTTTGAGATACTAAGATTAATAACGAAAGCGCATACCAAGGCGCGTTCGTTATTATTATGTTTGAGATACTAAGATTAATAACGAAAGCGCATACCAAGTCGCGTTCGTTATTATTCTTAGTAAGTATCTCAAACATTAGACTGCATCACAATCTTTGACTCGGTATTATTTCGATGTTTGATTTTGTTGCTGTTCCCAAGAGTTGTAGGCCATAGGTCCAAATGGGTTTTATTATGCATTTATAAAGCAATAGTTTGTTTTGAAGTGAGAGTCGTGATTTTTACTTAGTAGCCAGTACATAGTGCGCAACTGTTGGCCCATAGCTAATCGCTTAGTGAAGAAATGCTTCTTCCAGGTTAGTTGTCTCCTCACGTCTCAGCCGCCGCGGGAGACGCCCCGGGCGTCGGGAGGCGTAGGCGCGGGCCTATGGACGGTTAGTAATGGGCCAGCTCACCGTCCGTCCGTCTTATGACGACAGGCCGTGCCGACGGCGCGTTTGTGTTCCACGCGCGCCTCAAGGAGATGTCAGCTAATCGGAAGGGGTCCGAGAGGGCCGATGCCTGCCAGGGCTGCGGGACTGTTCGAAAGAGATACCGTGGCCCTGGAACACAAATGGCTAAGAAGGAACATGGATGGGTTTTAGTCAGTCAAGTCTGACAGTCCCTTCCGCTCCGCCCAGAGCGGGAGAAGTCATTTGATGATTTCCCATCCGAAAAAAAAAAGGGGTCTTACCAAGGGGTATCGTATTACCCACCCAACTAGCAAAATATGTGCTTATAACTATCTACAAGACTATTTTTTTAACGCTTATAACGTAAACTTCTAGCTTGCTACAACCCTGGATTTGGGCACACTTATAGGAGCATTTTATTTTTATAACAATCGTATAATCAACTTACACAATGTTATTAACTCCTATGATGTACTTGTAATAGCATTTGAGAAGTATAATGAGTCCTATAATGATAGACACACAACCTTTATAAGTATGATAACTTTTATAAGCGTCTGATACAAGATCCTTACCAAACAAATCTTGTTTATAATGTGCTAGTAAAGTACTTCGTTGTTGATTATAAGTATATTTTCCAATACTTGTTTTATGTATTTTGTTTAGTGTTTCCTCCCTGAGTAATCATTGAAATTAAAAACTTAAATACAGGATTAATTAATTATAAGTGTTAGGTATTACTATTTGGTATGGTAGCATAGTATGTTAATATAGGGTGCGAAACCATTGGGAAGTAATATTCAATGTTAAAATATACTATATTTATATCATTTTTTTAAAGCGCCTCCAAAAATTGAACGTTATACAATTGTTTTAATAAATTTATAACAAGTTAATTTATCTAATATTCGCCATATTTAAAAATGATATTGGCCGAGAGCGTTTTAAGACTATTATAAGCATAATAGCGCTTGTTTCAATATTAATAAGAACTATTCGCCTCCATGTTAATTTAAAATAGGGTTTCTCATTGAATCATTATTTAAAACATTGAATTTTTTTTAGGTGTTATATTTTTAAGATGGTTGTATTTCTTAATGTCGACTGTTTTTTTAAGCAACGACGCAGAACAGATTAAACATGATAACTTTATACTAATAATATGCTTGGTTAAATAGTTTTTAAGCTTATTGCTCTTATAGTGCTCTAATTTAGTGCTTTTACTTTTATAATAATTCTGTTCAAGACTATATTATTACAATCTTATTAAGGACTCCCCTAAGTATGTTATTAAATCGAATACTCCTACTCAATGCTACTACAGAAGCAGAAATTTTACAAAGACTATTAGTCTTGCTTCATGCACTTTTTTCCTACAACTGTCTAATAACTTAATCTTGTAGTGAACTATAAACCTTAGTTATAAGATCAAGAGATCTTGAGTATGACAAGGCTTATAACTTAATCCGGTAGTATACTATAATCATATGTTTTAAGAACAATTGATCTTGAGTAAATCACAGCTTGTGGAAAGCTATTATAAGAATGGAAGTCTTTACGGGTGCTAGTATAAGAGTTTTATTAGTCTTGGCAGTCCTATAATTTTTATTATAGGACTTATTTGCTAGTTGGGCAGTTACTGGGTTGTGAAGGTCAGATAGGCAGTCGCTTCATGTAAAATACTGGTACTCAGCTGCATCCGGTTAGACTGGAAGCCAATCCCAAGATAGTTTGGGAAAAGGCTAGGCAGATGATGGTAACTTGCAGTGCGTATAGATGTCCGTGTTTTGTTTAAGTTTATGCAAAAACCTAATTTGTGAATAAAATAAATAAATACATGAGACTTAAACATAACTGGTGAAATGTGAGTGTACTTTTAGGTACACCTCTGCCTAACCCTTCGGGGGTTCAGGCGTGATGTTATTTTATGTGTTTGAAATTACAGGCAGAACCTGACTACAGGGATTTTACGACTGGAGCGCCTCCAGCCGAGGGCGGTGCTACAGAGCGACTGCTCGAATGTGGGCAGCTACCTAAATGGGCTATCGAGAGGTATGTATTTCTACCATCGGACATCTATACGCACTGCAAGTTACCATCATCTGCCTAGCCTTTTCCCAAACTATCTTGGGGTCGGCTTCCAGTCTAACTGGATGCAGCTGAGTACCAGTATTTTACATGAAGCGACTGCCTATCTGACCTCCACAACCCAGTAACTGGGTAATACGATACCCCTTGGTAAGACCCCTTAGGTAGGTTTCTGCCAATGTTAGGCAGATGATGTCTGTTAGATGATGATGATAGATAATAGATACACCTTTGCTTGTTACAGATACAGCCGTCAAATCCTGCTACGTGACATAGGAGTAAAGGGCCAGAGCCGCATCTGTGAAGCCTCTGTCCTTATAGTAGGAGCAGGTGGCCTTGGCTGTCCCGCTGCTATGTACCTTGCTGCAGCTGGCGTGGGTAAGCAGTAACAGACAATAAAGGATCAAGTTAAACTAGCTAGCTAAACCCCACAGACGTTAATATGGTGGGTCAAAACGGCAAAGAGTTAAGAACGTTTACACCTTATGGCATTTCATAAAAACTTTCAAGTTCTTATTTTCTGAAATGACTGAACAGATTTTAATGAAGCTTAGTACGCATAAGCAGGATACATAGGTCTAAAAAGTTACTAAAAAACAGTTTCGAAATGTCATAAAAAAAGATTTTTGGTAATTTCTGTTTCTATAGAAAATTGATTAACGGTCTAATAGGGGATCGTCCTATTTTTTTTTTCTTTGTCCGACGGGTAGTTTATTGAAAAGTATTGGACACGTATTTTTTCTTTTTTCACGTGGTCATAAAATTACGGAGATATATTGAGTTGAAATTGCGCATGACGTCACATGTAGGTAAGTTTTATACCCACTTGTGACGTAGTAAGCCCCCACTCTCCAACTTTAATGAGTTCTAACTAAGTAATTTTTTGATATTTTGATAAAACAAAAAATACGTGTCTAATATTTTTTATTACCTGTCTGACGGACAAAATAGAATGTCGTTTTCTTTACCCAGTTCGATCCCCTATTTAGCTGTAACACTATTTTTCGAAAATGTTTTTTCAGTAATTTTTTTAGATCTGTGTCTCCTGCTTATGCGTATAAAGTTTCATTAAAATTGGTTCAGTCATTTCGGAAAATAAGGACTTGAAAGTTTGTACGAAATGTAAGGCGTATAAATTTACGCTCTTAAAAAAAGGTTTCTATGCCACCCATGGGCCTCTGACTTGGCTTTACATGCCGTCGAGAAATATCTCTCAGTGATGCTGTTTTGTTTTCCTCAAGATGTTTTCCTTTACCCAAGCAAGTAATAGTTATACAATACGCACATGAATCCGAAAAATCAGAGGAGCGTGTCTTGGGTGCAGTGCGAGGGTCACGCTACTAGTAGACACGACTAGTAGCCCACTGGAGGTAGACACAGGGTGTACACTGCTGGTCATAGAGAGGAGGCCTGTGTCTCAGCTATGGGAACATTATAAAGCTGATTCTGGTAAACAAATATCAACTCTAAACTTGCATAACTTAAGTTGATTTTCGAATGACTAGTAGGTACTATTGCAGTTGTTCAGTTGTGGACTGCTTTTGGCTGATGAAAATGTTTTCTTTTGCAGGTGAGATCGGTATCATGGACTACGACGTAGTCGAGTTGACGAACATACATCGGCAGATCTTACACTTTGAACAGGATGAGAACACTAGCAAGGCAGATTCGGCAGCTGCTACACTGAGGAGGTCTGTAGAACATCGACAGTACAGTAGCGCTACAAACAAGAATTTGTTTTTGTTTTTTTTTAAGTGAAACTTCTTATGCGACTTCCAACAAGTTTAACGCTACAATGGAGGGGTAATATTTTCTAAAACTCACTAAGAGATGGCTGTATAACAAGATTTGTGACTACGTAGTTCTACTAGGTACGCAAGATGGCGTGCAAACAGTCATGCATTCGACTCTTCGGTGTGACCAGCCTTCGCTCAATTTCCATGAATAGAATAACCTCGATAAACTTATGTAATAAAAATAATATAACAAGAAAACAACAAAATATTATTTAGAAGCTCAATAAAATAACGAGAGTGAATGCGTGGCACTCGAACGCATGCGTGTAGTATTACGAAGTTTCACGCGCGGAAGGACTCCACGCACTATTTTTTATTTGCTTTGCTTATAAAGCTTTGCCCCACATTAAAGCGCACAGGAAGCGGGCGCAGGTCGAGCGCGGGTGTCAGGATCTTTATTTACGTCACAGGTAGTCAGAAGCTCGAAAGTCTGACAAACAGTCTTACCAAAGCTTAGCATGATAATCAGTAACGGTACTGTGAAAGGCAAATAGGCAGTTGCTCCATCCATACTAATATTATAAATGCGAAAGTCACTCTGTTTGTTTGTATGTTTGTTACCTTTTCACGACTAAACGGCTGATCTGATCTTAATGAAATTTGTCAAGAAGATAGATTTCAACCTGGGGAAGGACATAGGCTATATATCATCACGCCACGACCAGTAGGAGTGGAGCAGTAATGCAAATTGGTGCGAAAACGGGGTTAATGTGACGCAGACGAAGTTGCGCGGGACAGTTTGTGTAAAATACTGGTTTAATTCAGCTGCTTCTGGTAGACTGGAAGCCGATTCCAACATATATGGGAAAATGCTAGGCAGATGATACTACCCAATTTGTTTTCTGTTCATTTCAGTATAAACTCCCGTATAAAAATAACACCATACAAAGTCCAGTTGGATTCAAAAAATGCTTTGGAAATAGCTTCTAAATACGACGTGATTTTGGACTGCACTGACAACGTACCTACTAGGTACTTGCTAAGTGATCTTAGTTGTCTTACTAAGGTATGTATAAAACCTGTTTTTTTTATATCCCAGAGATGGGCAAAGATCGTCACTCACTGGACGCCTGACGGAGGAAATCGCCGTCATGGTAGACCGCGGCGAAGGTGGTGTGACGATCTGTCTTGTTTGCCGGGCGATCATGGCCAGATATCGCACAAGATAGAGAGGTTTGGAAGGAGAAAGGGGAGGCCTTTGCCCAGCAGTGGGACACAATATGAGGATTATAAAAAAAAAAAAAAACTAAGGTATGATTGAGACCATATCAAAGAATCAACTGGCATATGAATTATGTTTCAATCATATTTTTTTTTTCGCAAATTCTAAGCTTTATACAACATGTAACGTAATTAACGCACACCCTCAAACACCCCAATTAGAATATTATGTTATAATCATAATATATACACTGAATTTTTAATTTAACATGTATATGCATGGTTATTTATTAAATTAGTTATTCCAAGTCTTGGAGAACGTTATGGTCATACTACTACGCACGCAACGCGCACATTCGCACAAGCAGTTATCGCGCCGCTCGACACAACATAACGAAACTACGTCGATTTCGATTTGTTTTGACTGTACAGGGTTAATAAGACAATAATTTCCGTAGTTTTAATTATTTTTGGCATAAAAATTACCTATATTAAAAATGATAGAAATCGATTCAGTAAACGATTCTGAACAAACTATTTTCAGGATGTGCGTTAATTAAGTTACATGTTGTGTATGAATGATTGGTTTGAATAAAAAATAATTACTCATATTTATCAATGAAACTATTACTTTGCTACATTACTGTGAAGTTTGGCAACCTCGCAAAAGTAAAGGTTCGTCATATTGGTGACAATTTTTGACCTAATTTAATTATGATTGATGATATCTCCGAAACTATGCATTTTTGGACCACCTATTCTTGGAGTTTTAGTATTATTTTTACCTACAAAATATAACCCTAGAGTTATGGGTTATAAAAAAAAAACAGGTTGTATAATAATTATGTAAAGTCTATTTACATTAATAAATTCACGCCTATTTAACCGACTTCTAAAAAACGAGGAGATTATGTTTCCACTAGCATCATTTTTTTTTAAACGTCGTTTGTACGATCTAAGTAATTCTTTTGTCATTTAGTAAGGGAAGCTCAAAGTCAAAGATATTCATTGTAAGACAGGATGCACTGCTCCACCATGCATACAATAGTTTGAACAATTTGTTATTTTTGTTATATACAACCTGATTTTTTTTATATCTCATTACTCTAGCTAGGATAAGATTGAGGCCATATCAAAGAATCAACTGGCATATGAATTACGTTTCAATCATACATTTTTTTTTTGTTTTTTTTCGCATTTTCTTAGCTTTATATATGAATTATTGGTTTGCATAAAAAGAATTACTCGTATTTATCAATGAAACTACTACTATTTTACTACACTACTGCGAAGTTTGGCAACCACGCAAAAGTAAAGATTCGTCATACTGGTGACAATTGTTGACCTAATTTAATTATGATTGATATCTCCGAAACTATGCATTTTTGGACCACCTATTCTAGGAGTTTTAGTATTACTTTTACCTACAGAATATAACCCTAGAGTTATGGGATATAAAAAAAAACAGGTTGGATATTAATTCAAATAGACATTTTAATTAAACAGATATAAATATATTTTGCATTAAAACAAAAAAAAAAACTGTTTGGCACTCAACTCATCACGAATCTGTCGGCCGAAAAATCATGTATTGTATAATATATTTACCAAGAAATCGTTTATTTTTTCTTAAAAAAAATAATGTTTTCAATTTCTCTTAATTGAAAGCTTATTCGATGTATTCGGTCGAGTAGTTTTTGAATTAAACTCAAAAACTACACGACCGCCTTTAAAAATAGGGATGATAACATTTTTTTTTGTTTGTCCGTCGGGTAGTTTATTGAAAAGTATTGGACACGTATTTTTTCTTTTTTCACGTGGTCATAAAATTACGGAGATATATTGAGTTGAAATGGCGCATGACGTCACATGTAGGTAAGTTTTATACTTACTTGTGACGTAGTGAGCCCCCACTCTCCAACTTTAATGAGTTTTAACTAAGTAATTTTTTGATATTTTGATAAAACAAAAAATACGTGTCTAATATTTCTGTATTACCTGTCTGACGGACAAAATAGAATGTCGTTTTCTTTACCCAGTCCGCACCCCTATTCTTTCATAATTAGTAAGCTACATCTTCACCGAGTAACATAGGCTATATTATATCACAATTTTCGCGGACGAAGTCGCGTGCGAAGTGCTAGTTCGCAATATTTGTGAATATTGTAATAGCAGTGCCTGTTTACCTATTTTGTTGACTGTACATATTCTTCACTTACAGAAACCTCTCATATCGGGCAGTGCTCTCAAAATGGAGGGACAGCTTACTGTATACGGATATCGAAGCGATAGTCATACTAGCGAGAAGGTAAGAGCCTTTGATATGACATTATAGTATCCTATATTTTTACAGGCAGTGTTGGAGGAGTTCGTGGCTAAATAATAACAGCCGCACGGGTCGATCTTCAAGGTTAAGTCGTGCTTGCCGGGGTCGGTCTGTGGGTGGCTGACCACGCATTACGTATAGAGTTTCTTCCGCCCCTCGGAAAGCACGTGAAGTTATTGGTCCCGGCTATCATTTGTAGATCTTTGACAGTCGTTACGTAGTCAGTGGCCCGAAAGTCTGACAACGATAACTATGTTGGGGTCGGCTTTCAGTCTAACTGGATGCAGCTGAGTACCAGCATTTTATATGAAGCGACTGCCTATCAAGACCTCCACAACCCAGTAACTGGGTAATACGATACCCCTTGGTATGACTGGATGTCAGACTTTTAGCTTTTTACTACTCGTAACCACTGTCAAAGATCTACAAATGACAGCCGGGACCAACGGCTTAACGTGCTTTCCGAGGCACGGAAGAAACTCGGTATGTAGGTGGTCACCGATCCACGGACCAACCTAGGCAAGCGCGGCTTTACCTAAAGATCGACCCTAATTGCTGTTATTATTTAGTCACGAGCTTTTTTGTTTCACATAAATATCCTCAAATAAAGGGAGCGTTCAAGTATTACGTAACGCAATTTTTGGAGATTTTTGACCCCCCCTCCTCCCCCCCATGTAACGCCCCGTAATGTCTGTTTGTACTCCCCCTCCCCAAGAAACGCGCCGCGAGAAAAATAACTACGCGACCGTTCTGAAGGGCTAAATTAATGTTACGTAACGCGTAGTTCATATCCCCCCTCCCGCACCTGTATCGCTTTTTTAACGTTTCAGAAGACCCCCCCTCCTCCTAAATGCGTTACGTAATACTTGAACGCTCCCAAAATTGCAATGTAATATTTGTATATAAAACAAGTTTTATTAGTTTTTTGATGTATCATTCCCGGCTCAGCCCCATATTAAGACCCTTACAACATAAGTAAAACTCTGCCTACCCCATCGAATATAACAGTCGTGATGTTATGTTAAATGGTATGAACAGATTTATACAACAGACTGTGTCTCAAGACGAAAGTCTATGACCAGTGTGTATTGCCAGTGATTACATACGGGACCGGAACGTGGTCGCTCACAATGGGCCTCATCAGAAGGCTTAAAGTCACCCAAAGGGCAATGGAGAGGGCTATGCTCGGAGTTTCCTTGCGTGATCAAATCAGAAATGAGGACATCCGCAAGAGAACCAAGGTTACCGACGTAGCCCGCAAAAATTGCCAAACTTAAGTGGCAGTGGGCAGGGCACATTGCTCGCAGAACGGATGGCCGATGTGGCCGAAAAATTCTGGAATGGCGACCGCGAACCGGAAGACGATGCGTTGGAAGGCCTCTACTAGGTGGAGCGATGACCTGGTGAAGGTTGCGGGGATCCGCTGGAAGCGAGGTGCACGGGACCGGTCAATGTGGCGACACTTGGGGGAGGCCTATGCCCAGCAGTGGATTTCTTTCGGCTGAAACGATGATGATGATGATATGTAAAGTGATGTAGCGGTCTGCTAATCCTGTTCCTCTCAAATGTCCAGGGTGTAACGTACAGAGGACCTTGTTACCGCTGCGTGTTCCCCACGCCACCATCACCGGATGCTGTGGGGTCGTGCTCAGCGCATGGAGTAGCCGGACCAGTTCCTGGTGTTATTGGTAAGACTTGGGCTTTGAAAACCTCACACGTATACAAGTTGTTGTTTTGCATCCTCGTCAAAATTCAAAAGACTATTTAATCAATTTAAATTACGGTACCTAGTTAATAAACGCTGTTTTTTTTGGTTGTTTAAGTTTGTCTGTATTTTAGAATAGCCCCCTTAACCCCCCTAAATTAACGAATAAACGTTTGAGATTGTTTCTATGTGTGGAAGCGCGTTTATAGGGCAAGGATCAGACGGGTCCCGTTTAAAACATGGGTGGTTCACACTTACTGATTTCCGTCAATAAGCAAAAAAATTAAAATTACCTACCCATTTTATTATTGATTCTGGTCGAGAATCATTAGCATAGTTACCTCCTTAAATTTGACGAGGATGCATAACAACACCTTGTATTCAACCATCAAACTGAACATCTTTCTCCATCGGACAAACATCGTAATAGCGAAAATATTATCTGCTGCCCCATACAAAATTTCAATATGGGGCAGCTAATATTTTTATTTGTATACTTACATACAGGGTGTAACGGAAAGGGTGTATACAGCTTTAAGGGTGTGCTACAGACTATCAAACTGAACATGTTTCTCATCATAAAACATATTTTTCAGCAAAAAAAATATCTGCTACCCCATAGAAAATTACAATACCTATTCGACCCAAATGTATAGGCAGCTGATATTTTCTTTTTCCTGCATATTTTTTTTTATTTTGAGTAACATGTTCAGTTTGATGGTCTGTAGCACACCCTTAAGGATGTATATGCCCTTTCCGTTACACCCTGTAGATACTAATATACATACAAATAAAATAGACTTATAAATATTTTAATAAATACACAAAATATAAAACGATAAACCCTATATTAAATACTATGACTAGATTTCTTATTAATCTGATTTGATTTAATTTAATCAGTTTTTCAAAGTAACAATAACTCAACTAGAAAGAAGCATAGAAAAATAAAATAGTACGTGGAGTCCCTCCGCGCGGAAGAAGTGAAACTTCGTAATACTACACGCATGCGTTCGAGTGCCACACATTCACTCTCGCTCTGTCCTTTTCTATTTCCCCTCCATGGTAGCGTTAAACGTTTAACGCAACCTTGTTGGAAGTCGCATAAGAAGTTTCACTTCAAAATATTCATTTGTCGCAGGGACATAACGTGCCTACAAAATGACAATAAACATACAAAGCAAGAAAAAAAAAAAAGCACAAACAAGACTAAATAAAAAGTTGACAGCTTGCAACTAATCCATACTTTTTATCCAGGTACATTACAAGCGATGGAGGCTCTCAAATACATCCTGGATATGTCTCCGCAGAAATTACTGGTCGAGAGGATGTTCATATTCGATGCTGAGGATATGGTGACCAGAACTGGTGAGCTTTTAACTCTCATTTCGAAAATACTAATTAGGATTCCGTACCCAAAGGGTCAAACGGGACCCTGTTACTGAGACTTCGCTGTCCGTCCGTCACCAGGCTGTATCTCATGAACCGTGATAGTTAGCCAGTTGAAATTTCTACAGATTATGTATTTCTGTCGCCGCTACAACGACAAATACTAAAAACAGAATAAAATACATATTTAAGGGGGTAAACCATACAAAAAGTGATTTTTTTGCTCGTTTTTATAAATAACTAGCTGTCCCGCGCAACTTTGTCTGCGTCACATTTTCCACGTTTTCGCAACATTTTTCATTGCTGCTCCGCTCCTATTGGTCGTAGCGTGATGATATATAGCCTATGTCCTTCCCTAGGTTGAAATCTATCTATGTTACTTCTAATACCTCCAAGAATATGTGTACAAAGTTTCATGATGATCGGTTGAGTAGTTTTCGCGTGAAAGCGTAACAAACAAACTTATATTTACATATATAAAATTAGTAGGGATGGTACGGAAGCCTTCGTGCCCGAGTCTGACTCGCACTTGGCTGGTTTTTAGTGTAAGTTTTGACGCACCTGGGTTCGATTCCCGGTTCGGGCAAAGTATTATTGGGTTTTTCCACCAGGAATTTTCAGCAGTCGAGATTTGTCCCCGGTTGACCATAGGCTCGTACGACATGGGACTTAAACATATACGTACAGCTAAATGTGTTCCTTTTTGTTTAGACTTTAGATCTAATCTTGCAACTGAATTATAAAACAGCTCAACCGATTGGGCTGAAATTTTGCGTGCACGTTTAGTTTGGATGACATGGTTAGCTTAGTGACGTCATTCTAAATCCAATATGGCGGACTCCCAAAGATGGCGGACTAGTTTTTTTTTTATGTACCCCCATGATATGGGTATCAATTAAAAGGGTTTGCTGAAAAGAATACGAAGGCATTGAAAAAAAATCTGTGTATGGAGTCCCTCCGCGCGGAAGAAGTGAAACTTCGTAATACTATACGCATGCGTTCGAGTGCCACGCATTCACTCTCGTTATTTTATTGGGTTTCTAAATAATATTTTGTTGTTTTCTTGTTGTATTTTTTTAATTACATAAGTTTATCGAGGTTATTCTACTCATGGAAATTGAGCGAAGGCTGGTCACACCGAAGAGTCGAATGCATGAGTATTTGCACGCCATCTAGCGTACCTAGTAAAACTACGTAGGCACAAATCTTGTAATACTGCCATCTCTTAGTGAGTTATAGAAAATATTCCACCTCCATGGTAGCGTTAAACTGGCTGGAAGTCGCATAAGAAGTTTCACTTCAAAATCTAGCTGTCCCGCGCAACTTCGTCTGCGTCACATTTTCCCCGTTTTCGCAACATTTTTCATTGCTGCTCCGCCCCTATTAGTCGTAGCGTGATGATATATAGCCTATGTCCTTCTCCAGGTTGAAATCTATCTTCTTGCCAAATTTCATTAAGATCCGATCAGTCGTTTAGTCGTGAAAAAGTAACAAACAAACAGAGTGACTTTCGCATTTATAATATTGGTATGGATATTTTTTGAATGGTCAAATAATGTTAATAAAAAATAGTTTTATTTATAAATTTAGGCATTTTTTTTTTTTTAATATGAGATATACAGTATGTTAGGTTAAACGAGGGACATATTGAGGGAGGGTATTCAGTATTCGATTCTCATCCCAAATATGTAAAAAACCTATAACGTATATAGAAGAATTTTTAATTTTGGACTGTCCTAAGCCAGGTAAGTTTAAAGTATGAAGGGAAAATGGATTATAGCTAAGAGTCATTGCCCCGCTCACATGTTCTGCGATAGTATTAAGTCGCTAGCGCAAGGGTGTATACACGTTGCGTGTCATTTGCGAAAATTTTGGTATGGTTCTGTCTGTTATTTATCAGTGTTTTTTTTTTGTTTATATTTTTATTAGTATCATGTTAGCATGTACTATTATGGGTTTGAATATGTCCCTCGATTAAACTAACATACTGTATAATATCTTGTGACATTATGTCTTATAGTTTTTATGCGGATAACAGGCGTGATGTTATGATATTGAATTCCAGTTCGTCTGCGCAAGCGCAACACCATGTGCGCAGCCTGCTCCGACAACCCGACTATCACGCACCTGGTAGATTACGAAGCGTACTGCAAGGCGCCTGCCAATGATAAGGTATGAAAATAGTTTATTTTTTATTAATTAAAAGAGGTTATTTGTGTCGGGGGTTTTTTAAATTTTTAATTTAATTTTTATTTCATGCTTTTTAAACTTATATTGTTTTATCTTAGCCTTGACTGTCCCAATACTGGGCATAGGCCTCCCCCATTGCTTCCACTTTTCTCGGTGTTGCGTGTCATCTCGCCAATTAACGAAAACAGCAAAAATTTAAAAAAATTCTTTCTGGGGGGAGGGGGGGGGGGTTAGCACCCACCCCCCCTGGCAATGCCCATGGTGACAAGTGACAAGATTTCAAATTTTAAATCGATCAGACCTGTGGAAGTTGTTAATTTCCCTTCAACTGGAAAAGAGGTGATGGCCTTCAAACGGCTGATCAGATTTTATCGAAACATAGCTAAGAACACTCTCGATTAAAACACCTTTCAAACGAAACCAATTTCATCAAAATCGGTTCATCCCTTTAGGAGCTACGATACCACAGACAGACACACAGATACACACGTCAAACTTATAACAACACTCTTTTTTGGTCGGGGGTTAAAAAAAAAACGCAACAACTTTTAACCAATGACAGCGCTAAAATTGGTAGTTTGTAACAATCTATACAAAAATAAATAAAATTGAAGTGTCTGTTTGAAATTACAAAATAACAGGAGTTTTCATCAAAATCGGGCTTCGACACTCCTTTGAGCATTTTTCGCTAGTTCTCATAGTATCGGATTTTACCACGCACGCCCACTTAAAAAATTCACTCTGTATACTTCCGACTGGACCCGGGAACCTAGGACCTCATGCTCAATCGCGATAGTCACATCAAGTTAAAAAAAAACGAAGTTGAAAAGTTGGGCTTCTGTCACTACCTGTTCCAGTCTCTTAAGATTCCATGTGTTATATTTACGGATCGGATATTTGGATACATATTTACCTAACGTACATTTTTTCTCCGCATAGTGTACAAAAGTGTGGAAGCGGCTTCTTATGATATACATTTATTTATTTAAACTTCATGTACAAAAGTGGTACATAGGCGGACTTAATGTCACAAGGCATTCTCTACCAGTCAACCATAGGGTAAAAAACGAAAACATTGTGATAGGGTACAAAAAAAAATATTTACAAGTAACTACTAGTTTTCGAAAATACATACACATACGTAGACACTAATACACATTATACAAAAAAATATATATCAATCAATCAATCAGTTTATTTGTGAAACATAGGTGTTTACATAGGTGTTTACATAAATAGGGGTGCGCTATGTTTTGTCATAATTAAGACATACAAATTTATAAGTGACCCAGTAGGTGTCATTACATTATGTCATTAAATAAAGAAACATCAAATACAATAAAATTAATAAATAGTCATAGTACTTCTTATCGAAAGGAAATAATGCATTATTTTAATAATTGGTCGTTCAGAAATTCATCTACATCATAATAACATTTGTCAATTAATAATTTGATAAGAGCTTTTTTAAACTTATTTAATGTCATGTTTTTTATTTCATCAGGAATTTTATTAAACACTTTAGGTGCCATACCAAAAAAGCTTTTTCGCATCAATGCGGTCTTACATTTTAGATGACATAGTTTATTTACGTATTGGGCACGCAATGGAGTTTTTTTAGTAGAGGATATTTTTTCAAACAATTGCGTGTTTCTTTTCACAAACAACGCAGTTTCCAATATGTATAATGCTGGAAGCGTCAGTATTTTTAAAGACTTAAAATAGGGTCTACAGCTATCCGTTGTTTTTATATTACACATTGCTCTGACACATCTTTTTTGCATCTTAAATATAAGCACACGGTCAGTCGACTGCCCCCAAAAAATTACGCCATATCGCAACACAGAAGCTACAAGTCCATGGTATGCTACCAGTAACGTATCTTTATTCACCTTTTTTGATAATTGAAAGAGTGCATAAGCAGATTTACTCAGGCGTTTACAAAGTTCTTCTATCATGGGTTTCCAATTAAGCTTACTGTCTATGGTGATACCTAAAAACTTAGCATTATTAACTTCTTCTATTTTGTGGTTATTATAAGTTACATCAATATTTGGATGCGGTTGCCGTTGATGAAAGTGCATCACCTTAGTTTTATTTAAATTAATTACCAGATTGTTATTATTCATCCAACGGATGATATTGAGAAGGGATTTATTAATATCATTTTCATAAGTTGTCACATTATTACATTTTATAACAGCTGTGCTATCATCGGCAAATAGGATCATTTTGTGTCGTATTATTTTTGGCAGATCATTAATATATATTAGAAATAACAACGGCCCCAGCACGCTACCTTGGGGCACGCCATATCTTACGTGTCTTGGTTTTGATTTGTATATGATCTGCGTTTTAGTCTTATGACATATTCTAGATATTTCTGTGTATTGATATCTGTCACTAAGGTATGATTCAATGAGTTTCAGAACATTGCCCCTTATGCCATATCCATGTAATTTTTGCAGTAATATTTTGTGATCTACATAATCAAATGCCTTAGTCATATCAGTAAAGATTGCACATACTGGATTATTTTTATCTACTGATGTCATAATATGAGATAATAAATCGTAGAGTGCCATATTAATACTATGATTTTTTCGAAATCCTTTTTGTTCCTTGCAGAATAGGTTGAATTTTTCAAAGTACATATAAATTGAATTATAAATTACTTTTTCAAATATTTTTGAAAGTACTGGAAGTTTTGCTATCGGCCTATAGTTTTTAACATCTGTTTTGTCGTTTCTTTTAAATAGAGGTTTAATAATGGCTTTTTTTAGACCTTTTGGAAATATGCCATCAGTGATGCATAAATTAATGATGTGAGCGAGAGGTGGCGCTATAACTTCTTTAACATATTTAATAACTCTAGTAGATACACCATCATAACCAATTGTGTTTGTATTTTTTAGATTGTAAATTATTTTAATAATGTCGGTCGTCGAAATAGGTAACATAAATAAAGATCGTACTGTCAAATTTCCAATATTATTTTGCTTAGTCAAATTCATGTCATTTTGTATATTATTTTCAATTTCGTCAACAAAGTAGTTATTAAATTCATTAGCTATGTCAATAGGATTCGTTATAGAAAGTTGATCTTTTTGTATAGCAGTTATTATATCATGAGGCAAACTTGATTTAGATTTATTTATTATTTTCCAAACTGCCTTCGATTTATTTTGAGAATTCTTTATTAAATGGTTATTTTGCGACTTCTGGGTTAGACGTATTATTTTTTTAAAT
Source organism: Cerastis leucographa (assembly GCA_963082945.1). Classification (NCBI taxonomy): domain Eukaryota; kingdom Metazoa; phylum Arthropoda; class Insecta; order Lepidoptera; family Noctuidae; genus Cerastis; species Cerastis leucographa. The sequence continues at coordinate 4,073,518 of OY720376.1, forward strand.
AGTACAGTATATTTTTTAAAAGTTTTCTTATTGCTTATGTCGGGATTGCACCTATATTTCCAAAGTAGTTGTCTTTGTTTTCTGCTGCAGATTTTTATCCCACGAGATATCCATTTAGTTTTCCTATTAGTCTTTATGGTGACTGTTTTTTCCGGAAAGCAAAGTCTATAGAGCATTAGGAATTCATCCATGAACCTATCGTAGGACTCCTGGGCCTCTTTTGCATTATAGACTTCCGAGAAAGATAAACATTCAAGGTGAGCTTTAAAAGCCATTAGGTTGTCCGTAGAGATATCTTGCTTTTTTAATTTCCAATGGTTTAATTTACATGTTTTTTCAATAGGCACAGTAATTATTTGAGACGTGTGATCAGAGAGACCAAAATCGACAATTTTTGCCTTGCATTCTTTTTGATAATTGTGAGCAAAGTTATCGATACAACTGTTACTACTCAGTCTAGTGGGGTTGTAAAGAGCTAGTTTAAGATTGAATTGCAGAAGAAAATGCTCAAATTCTAAAGTAGTTTTATTTCTCTTAAGTACATCAATGTTAAAATCACCGGTTAATATAATTTTTTTATTTTGGTTTTGACTAAGTTTTCGTAGTATATTATCTAATTTTTCGTAAAAAACTGACAAGTTATGTTTGGGTATCCTATAAATACAAATTATTATGATATTATACGATAATAGCTCCACAGCACAACATTCAAATATCCCCGAAACTGATTGTTTAGCGATATCAGGTAATTCTTTATACTGTAGACCATTTCTGATAAAGATACACGTTCCTCCCCTTTTTGTATTTCGTGAAAAAATAGCCGCTCGGCTGAAGTTTGGTATATGAACTAAATTTTCATAGCCAGATTCTATAAAATGCTCTGTTATACAAATAATGTCTATTAAGGTTCCCTGATGGAACATTTCATCTAATTTAACTAAAAGTGTATCTGATTTGTTAATTAATCCTGCTATATTTTGATGAAATATGTTAAGATTGTTAAAGAAAAAACTGAGTGTTTGTTGGTTTTGGGTTTGCAGAGATTTTACTCTGATTTAGAATGGAGTAGTCGACTTCTGAGTGCGCAATATTTAGATTGCTTATGTCAATAACTAGGTTTTGTAAATCCGCCACAACAATTTTAAGGCCATGTTTGTTTAAGGTTTTATACCGTAGGTTATATGTATCGTAACTATAGGGCAGATTTAAATTGGAGTCTAAAATGTGTGCATAGCTGTGTGTAATTGTATCCATATACAGAAGATTATTAAAGGTTTCAATGCGGCTGTTAAACATAATGTTAGCGTTTTCCATATATTTGAAAGTTGGTAAACATATTATAAAGTTAGTGTGGGTTAGGTTTAGCAATTTTTCTCTTATGATTATCACTAATTCTATAAAATTACGGGTTTTATGAAAGTCTTCTTCACCTATATATATTATACAAAAATCAGAGTGGGTATAGTCCTTTACATTTCTGTCAATTTTATCCAATAGTTGTTCCTTGTTCCAATCCACATTTAGGTTTACGGTAGTGGCATATGTCGTAATTTTGTAGACCAGTAGTGGTAGCAATGTTATACAACATGTTTGAGGTTTCACTACTAATTAAGCTTATTTTAGGTTTACTGGGGCATTTTTATGTGTCTCGTATGACTTTTGTACTTGTTATGCCTAAACTGTTGTCATTTCCACTATTCAAGAAATTTTCCGATGCGTAGTCATTTTCAATAATCCTAACTGTCTGCGTTTCTTTGGTTTTTGTGAGCTTTTTTGTAATATTTTTAGGTGTCGTCACTTTTACTTTCGCTGGACTATTGGCTATTTTTTTGTATATCATGTTCTTCTTAGTAAATTCTTCGTTTTGTTTCTTCAAATTATGATTTTCTATTGATAATGATTCAATCTCATTGTGCGCGCTATTCAGTTGAGAAGTTAAAATGTCTATCTTTTCCTTTAATGTTTTTATTTCATTATTATCTTCGTCATCCGAAACTTCTGGTAAACTATTTCTAGTCTGTTCCAAACTTTGTGAAATAATATCATCACTATCATCATTGGTTGGTTCCGACTGTGTACGTGTGCGCCTGAACGTTATGTTATTCAGATAATTCATTTTTGAATACAAATAAATCCCCAAAAATTTTATATACTTGTATAAGATTCGAACTTGAAGCCTCGTGCATGGAAAGCAAGTCCTCAAACCGTTGCGCCAATCGCTCAAGTATACATTTGACAGAATTGCGTTTTTATTGTGATTTCAATGACGTCAGTAAATTTTTTAATTTGTGAGTGATCTAACAGATGTCACTTCTTTCAATATTATTTGGTTGTAATGAAGTAATTAGTCTTGGCAACCCTGTTTGGAGGACAGCTCAACTTGATTCAGGTATTAGATGTAAGATGGCGTTGTAGTGCACCACCGTTTCAAATAAAAAAACGAATTCATCTTCGTTGAGATTCTTAAAAAGCACTCAAAATATGTGTGATTCCACTGTTATTATAGTTAATCTTTTGGTATTGATTAAGAATATACTAATATATATTATAACAAATACCAAAATAAAAACGAGAAACCTAATAATAATTCCTATGACTAGACTTTAAATGAAGAGCTATTTAGTCTGACTTAAATAGTGGTGGCGAACTTTCTTTTTAAAAGTGAATTTACTTTCGGATTTTTTAATGCTAATGGGTTGCGCGTTCCAGAGTTTTATAGTCGAGATAGCATAAGAATTTGATAAAAAAACCGGTGCGGTGAGAAGGAATTTGGAGAAGTAGATGTTTTGAAGCTCGAAGGTTACGACTATGAGAACTGCCCAACACTGTAAAATAAGTTTTCAGATAATCAGGAGCACATGGATCGTTCAATATAACATTTCTCCCGATTTCGCGGCCTTTCATAAAAAAATATGTAGTATTTATAAAATGTAGTGTGTAATCAATCAATGAATAATTTAATTTGTATGACACCAATGAATAATTTAATCTGAATGAAATCAATTAATAATTTAAGTTGTATGAAATCAGTGTATTATTTAATTTGTTTAAAGCTGACTATTTGAATGAAACTTATGTTAATGCATGATAATGGTGGTCGTTGACTTAAGATGAATAATGAATAATGTTAAATAGATAAAAACCAACAATAAATATTGTACACCTCATGGGTATGTTACAGCGAGCTTTATGTAATAACTATAAGAACCTATATATCACCTGTGACAAACAATAAATGAATTTGAATTTGAATTTGAATTAGTATTCCTAAGAATAATAAATATTTCTATCCTTTTAATAACTAGGCTAGGCATTCGTGGAAACACGTAAAAAGTCAGACGTAGAGAGTCAAATTTTGCTTTGGAATATTCTAATAGAATTATGATAATCATTGTTCCAAACAATGTTTATTTTGCGCTCTCCGTACTAGTCAACACTCAAACTTTAGGTAAATTTGCGCACTCCGTACTAGTCAACACTTAAATTTTAGGTAAATTTGCGCACTCCGTACTAGTCAACACACAAACTATAGGTAAATTTGCGCACTCCGTACTAGTCAACACTTAAACTTTAGGTAAATTTGCGCACTCCGTACTAGTCAACACTCAAACTTTAGGTAAATTTGCGCACTCCGTACTAGTCAACGCTTAAACGTTAGGTAAATTTGCGCACTCCGTACTAGTCAACACTCAAACTTTAGGTAAATATGCATCCGAATATCCGATGGGTCATTCTAATAATATTCACATCCGGATAATATAGTTAATCAATAATGTTTTTTTTTTATAATTTTTTCGCTTTCCCGATAACAGGGGTGGTATGTAAGTGTCTCTTTCAGATAATATTTTTAATATTTTTTCCCATATGAGGTGTTTTTTTCTATAAAAGAGTAGTATTTCTGTTCTGAGTATTAGTGCATGTGAGATTTGTGTGTATACAATATGGTTGATTTGTACGGTAAGGGGTTAACGAAACTCATACTCACGTCATGTTCTTGAACGGGCGCTGTCATTTGTGACTGGTCATCTCTTAGCTGCCACGGTTTAATTTAATTACTTTGTTTTTTAATTACTGATTTAATTTTTTACTCTGGACGCTCTTAACTTGCCCGTATTTCTACATCGTTCTCACATATTTGTAATTCTTAACATGAATGATGTAACCAAGATTTTGTAACATATTTTGATGTGTCCATGGAGTTACTTGCCCATTCTTCTCCATAGATATCTACGCTACGGAATGGGCAACTACAGTACTTTCACAAGTTATTATGCCTTGTGACTGGGACTGTAGCTTCGCGTTTTTTTTTGTATTTTGACGTTCAAAAGTGCCTGTGATGGTCTAATTGAAATAAATGCTTTGAGTTTGAGTTCATAAAATAGTATATTGTGTATTAAGGGCGGTAAGTAAGGAATTACGATCGAGGCTCTAGTAGAAGCCCGAAGTCGAAGACTGAGGGCTTTCTGAGTCGAGGTTCGTAATTCCCGTACCGCCCGTGAAACATACAATGTTTTTCATCACATTTGCGAGTTAATTAATAATTATGAATATACACAAGTCAGCACATATTATTATGAAATACGTGAACTGATTTTTAAGCGGATGGCGGGCTGTTTGCCCACACCACAGATTAAACAAATGTTTTGTTCAGAAACTTTAAAGGCAAAATACTTACCTAGGTATATACAGCCATGACGAAGTGTAAAAAAAAAAAAATTCGACGTTTGGATACAAAAAACTATCGATTATTTAGATTTTAGAACATTAGTTGAGTAGTTCAATAACATGTAGCGAGATTGAATGAAATTCCGTTTTTAGATAACATTTTAAGACAATTTTTCAATTGCGTGTAAACTCCTTGCTTAATGAACTTGCATGACCTGTGTGCTGTCAAGCGGTGCTGTAAATTAAAAAAAAAATTACTTACCGCCCTAGGGTTTTATATGGGGCATTACAGCCAAGTTCACCTGTATGTTATGACACTGTTTACGTGCAAGTGTGATGAAAATTAAAAAAAAAATTACTTACCGCCCTAGGGTTTTATATGGGGCATTACAGCCAAGTTCACCTGTATGTTATGACACTGTTTACGTGCAAATGTGATGAAAATTAAAAAAAAAATTACTTACCGCCCTAGGGTTTTATATGGGGCATTACAGCCAAGTTAACCTGTATTTTATGACACTGTTTACGTGCAAGTGTGATGAAAAAAAAATTAACGGAGCCAGAAGGCACCTGTTCTCCTTGTCATTGCAATCATGTTCTAGACCATACCTGGGAACCTTTTACGGAGATCATCATCATCAGCTTATAATATTCCCACTGCTGGGACACAGGCCTCCTCTTTACGGAGATATTGGGGGTCAAAGATCCAACTGTTTAACATTTTTTGTTTTAATACAAGTTTTTAATGTTTTAACTTTACTTGAAATATCTCCATGACTGCCGTACTGAAGCATCCATCAGCACAATGCATTAAGTGCGTCACATTGAGCCCTACCGAAAACTTGATTTTACCGGGTATAAATTAAATATTTTTTACACACTTTTTCTGGCGATTTTGCTTTCGTTATGTACGGAAATCAAGCCACGGGAATGTATTAAATGTAACCTATGTATATGACACTCGGGGAGCCAAAAGTTTGACATTTAGTCTTACCAAGGGGTATCGTATTACCCAGTTACTGGGTTGTGGAAGTCAGATAGGCAGTCGCTTCAAATACTGGTGCTCAGCTGCATCCGGTTAGACTGGAAGCCGACCCCAAGATAGTTTGGGAAAAGGCTAGGCAGATGATGTATTGGATGACATTCGGGGATAATGTAGCTTCTTGTTAGTCTAGTAAAAGAATTTTCAGAACCGGATCAGTAGTTCCAAAGATTTCCCCCACATACAAACTTACAAACAAAGGAGAATGCCCACGGCACTATTATGGACAAATGTAATGTACTCAATTCAACATTGTTTATAAGTTGATCTAATACTTATGCTAATAATAAAGCTGAAGAGTTTGTTTGTTTGCTTGAACGCGCTAATCTCAGGAACTCATGATCCGATTTCAAAAATTCTTTCTTTGTTAGATAGCCCATTTATCAAGGAAGGCTATAAATCATCACGCCACGACCAATAGAAGCAGAGCAGCAATGAAATATGTTGCAAAAACGGGGAAAATGTGACCCAGACGAAATTGCGCGGGTCAGCCAGTTCTGAATATATTTGACGGCACGGTTGGCGCAGTGGCTGAGCGATCGACTGTTGCGCTGCGTGTCGCGGGTTTGATCCCCGCACGGAACAAAAATTTATATGGCCTACTGATAGTTGTTCCGGGTTTGGCTGTTTGTTTATGTGACTTTAAATGTTTGTAAAAGCACCCACGATATAAGAGAAATTCCTATTATGGGGGCAAAGTTTAAAAACAATAAAAATAATTATTAATCTCTTTAAAAATTTGTAAGTGTGTTTATGAAAATCAAAACTGCGAATGTTCAAGGTAAGTTTACGTTCAAAATTAATAAGTTTGATATTCTCTTCTGGGCTTTTTATTTTTGATTCAATTTTATTTTTTCTTTTGTAACATTCGCGGTGTTGACATTTTGGTTTTAAAATGGGCTTCTTTTTATTTTCTACTTCTTGTGTTTATTTCTTTTTGTAATATTTTAACTTATCTACGAACTCTCAAATTCTCAATTTCTCAGCTGCATCCGGTATGACTGGAAGCCGATCCCAAGATAGTTTTGGAAAAGGCTAGGCAGACGATGATCTCTCAAATCTTCTCTAAATACGATACTCAACAAGTTATTTGATTGCCAAAACATTACAAAAGAGTTTTACATTGTGCTCACCACCAGCATGCCTGAGAGATATTCCTTGACACCATGTAAAGCCAAGTCCGAGGTCCATAGGCGGCATAAAAACTATGACTCCAGGATAGATTCTAACCACACGCTAAAGAAGAAGATTGAGCCCAATTGGACAAGCCTTTATCTTGGACAAACAATACAGAGTGAGGGTTTACGATTTTTATTCAGTAGTCATCATCATCATCTGCCTAGCCTTTTCCCAAACTATCTTGGGGTCGGCTTCCAGTCTAACCGGATGCAGCTGAGTACCAGTATTTTACATGAAGCGACTGCCTATCTGACCTCCACAACCCAGTAACTAGGTAATCGATACCCCTTGGTAAGACTGGATGTCAGACTTTTTGGCTTCTGACTACTCGTAACGACTGTCAAAGATCTACAAATGACAGCCGGACCAAATTTTTATTCAGTAGTAAAAACATGAAATGATTCTTCTAAAGATTACAAAGAAGAACTAAATTTAAGCGTTAAAGAATAAATGCTACATTATACCTCAATGGAGAAAGAATTGTGGAAGAAATTAATTTGATTACATTTTTAAGATGATAGCTGAGGAGCTCGTGGCTAAATAATAACAGCCGCACGGGTCGATCTTTAAGGTTAAGCCGTGCTTGTCGAGGTTGGTCCGTGGATGGGTGACCATAAATATTTAGCGCGATTCCTCCGTGCCTCGGAAATCACGTTAAGCCGTTGGTCCCGGCTGTCATTTGTAGATCTTTGACTGTCGTTACGAGTAGTCAGAAGCCAAAAGTCTGACATCCAGTCTTACCAACGGTATCATATTACCCAGTTACTGGGTTGTGGAGGTCAGATAGGCAGTCGGTCCATTTAAAATACTGGTCCTCAGCTGCATCCGGTTAGACTGGAAGCCGACCCCAAGATAGTTTAGGAAAAGGCTAGGCAGATGAGATATTATGATAGTTGATGAGCTGCAATTTCAAGTTAAATAAAAATAATATTCCATAATTTTTTATCCATCCTTTCTTTTACCATTTCCAACTAATTTCTTATTTGTGTATTTTAAAAAGAAGCCCATTATTTTCATACAAAAACGTTATAAACAACTCATTTTCCCACGTAACTATACATTCTCTATTCTTCTTCCACAGAAGAAACAAGAATCCCGCCTAAAATCAGAAAGGAGAAAGCAAGAGAAAGAAAAACGAATGACAGGGCAAAGTTACTTCGGCTTCAGAACGACTAGCGACGGACAAAAGAAGATTTGGGTACAAGATGTACTGAAATCAGAAAGAAGAATAGGTCCTCCTTGCAAGTCTGAATACTGCTCAAAGAGTAAAACACGCTACTGTAAAAAGTTGACAGATTCTGACAGAAGACAGATATTCCAACATTTCTGGCAGTTAGAGTGGACGCAAAAGAAGGAATTTGTTAGGTCTTTAATACACTCCGTTCCTGCAAAACGAAGAAGAATTACCCACAAAGGTTTGACTTCAAGGAAAGGGGATTCGAAACTGTACCATTTAATTTTTAATACAGAAAAAGTCCAAGTGTGTCGAGTGACCTTCTTAAACACTTTAGGTATTAAGGAAGCCATGATAAGATGCTGGTTAATCAAAGAAACTAAACAAAGATCCCCGAAAGTGCCTTTAAAGTCGCAAACCGTAGTCGAATATATAGAAAATCTACCAAAAATGGACTCTAAATGCCAATACTGTCTCAACGAAAACACGAATGTTAAATACATCGATTTGAATGTCAAAAATCAATTTCAGTTATATAGTATTTATGTAAAAGATATGTCAGAAAGAGGCATAAACCCGGCTTCTAGAAAGACGTTTGCAAAAGTTCTAAGTAGGAAGAATTTAAGGATTTTTAAGCCTAAACACGAGAGGGATGTTTGTGATTTGGTTAAACAGCATAATAATATTAATTTTGCTTTCCAGGGAGACAAATGTGGTGGGTTTTATTATGAAGTAAGTAATTTAAATGAGCAGTGGCCTTCATAGGACTTAGTGAAATTTATACAATGTTCCTGATTATATTAAAAAAAAAAAACGGCCAAGTGCGAGTCGGACTCGCGGACGAAGGGTTCCGTACCATTATTTATAAAAACGAGCAGAAAAACTCTTTTTTTTTGTATTTGACCACCCTTAAATGTTTATTTCATTCTGTTTTTAGTATTTGTTGTTATAGCGGTAACAGAAATACATAATCTGTAGAAATTTCAACTTGCTAACTATTACGGTTCATGAGATACAGCCTGGTGACAGACGGACGGACAGCGAAGTCTCAGTAATATGGTCCCGTTTGATACTTTGTGTACGGAACCCTAAAAGTACATCTTAGAGTTTTAGGTTACTCGAATAGGGGATCGGACTGGGTAAAGAAAACGACATCCTATTTTGTCCGTCAGACAGGTAATACAAAAATATTAGACACGTATTTTTTGTTTTATCAAAATATCAACAAATTACTTAGTTAGAACTCATTAAAGTTGGAGAGTGGGGGCTCACTACGTTACAAGTAGGTATAAAACTTACCTACATGTGACGTCATGCGCCATTTCAACTCAATATATCTCCGTAATTTTATGACCACGTGAAAAAAGAAAAAATACGTGTCCAATACTTTTCAATAAACCACCCGACGGACAAAGAAAAAAAAAATAGGATTATCCCCTATTGAATAAAAATGAAAAGTCTATTTAATAACTAAGAAGCAGCATGAAATGATTTACTAGCAGTGTCAAAATTAAAGTACCTATTGATAAATAAAAGTATTACTTGTCCTCGAATTCAAAAGAACTTCGAAGATTTTTTAAAAGTAACAAATAATTTAATAAGTATTAAATTTATTAGAATCTCTTATCGTGGACTGATTTTATTGTATTGTATTGTTTTAAGTGACTTCGAATCTGTTGTTGTTATAAATATTAATAAATAATTATATTTTTTTTAAATGTTTGTGGTTTTATTGTTGCTAACCTAATAAGCAATAACCTAATAACCTAGTTGGCATGTATTTGTCAAATCTTGCAACTGAATTTGAAACCAGTGCTCACCAACCGATTGAGTTAAAATTTTGGACACGCCTTTGGTTCTGGTGACTTGATCCTGCATATATATCCATAGTATATCCCCGTATTCAATCCGTCCATCAGCACAATGTTTTTATAAGCATAAGTGTGTTTTTTTTTAACCTTAAATTATTCTAACCTTGGTATCTACAAGGTGCTGTTTTGCATCCTCGTCAAATTTCAGGAGGTGGTCACAAAAGACATAAACAAACGTTTAAAATTACGGTACTTAGTTAATTATTAATAAACGCTGATTTTTTTGGTTGTTTAAGTTTGTCAATATTTCGGAATAACCCCCTTACTGTGGTTTAGGGAACAAGAAATTATCGAATAAATGTTTGATATTGTTTGTATGTGTGTAAGCGAGGTTATTGGGCGAGAACCAGACGGGCCGTGTTTAAAAAACGGGTGGTTCACACTTACCGATTTCCGTAAATAAGAAAAAAAATAAAAATTACCTACCCATTTTATTATTGATTCGGGACGAGAATCATTAGCATAGTTACCTCCTTCAATTTGACGAGGATGCAAAACAACACCTTGTATCGTCAATAGGGGATCGGACTGGGTAAAGAAAACGACATTCTATTTTGTCCGTCAGACAGGTAATACAAAAATATTAGACACGTATTTTTTGTTTTATCAAAATATCTAGAAATTACTTAGTTAGAACTCATTAAAGTTGGAGAGTGGGGACTAACTACGTCACAAGTGGGTATAAAACTTACCTACATGTGACATCATGCGCCATCTCAACTCAATATATCTCCGTAATTTTATGACCACGAGAAAAAAGAAAAAATACGTGTCCAATACTTTTCAATAAACTACCCGACGGACAAAGAAAAAAAAAAAGGATTATCCCCTATTTAAAGTAATTACTTAGACATTTTTTTAACATAATAGACAAGAATTTAAACGAAGTAAGCACCAACAAAGAAAGCAAAGCTAAGAATTGTAACTTATGCAGTTCCAATTTCGAGCAATTACTAAGCTAGGACCAAAAAAAAAAAGGAAAAAAAAATCGTCTCTTAAATAATGACATTTACTCAAGTAAACACTATATTATTTATATAAACGGCTGTTAAAGTGCATGTCTTTATAAGAGCTTTTGTTTTTTAACTTGCCTTGTTAGTTAGCATGTATTTGTCAAATCTTGCAACTGAATTTGAAACCAGTGCTCACCAACCGATTGAGTTAAAATTTTGCACACGCCTTTGGGTCTGGAGACAATACATTTTTATGACAAGCATGACTTGATCCTGCAGTCAGGATCTCCTCACGATAAACTCTTCAACGCTTAACAGCACGGACACTTAACTTTGTATATGCGTTCAATTTTCATACCTAAACCTAATTTTCTTCTTTTCATCCTAAGAAAAGATAGATCTTTGCACGTTTTCGCTAATTTTTGCACGTTTCTTGATATTGCATTAGCATGATCTTTACCTACCTGCCAAAACTAGAAATAAATACAGGATAACAAGATAGAACAAAGTCTGAGCAATTGGCTCCAGCGTCAATAATATAATTAATTGACTGTACCGTAAAATGGGGTGAATTGGGACACGGGGGGTGAATCGGGACGAAACTTTGACAGGCAGTTTCACGTTATTTAAATTTATTGGTAGCCTTAATATTCCGAGAGCGTTCGAGGACCGAAAATATTCCGGAATTATTTGGAAAAATTTCCGACGTGGAATTTGGAGGGAAAACATTGTCAAGTATTTTAGAATTATAGGATCATGTATTAAATCTTCATAGTTAGCTATTTCATCAGGATACAGCTGAATAGAAGTATTTTAACCTTTTGACCGCCACAGTCGTGTGTAGACGACAAACCAAAATGTGCCCAGCACGCCACGGTCGCGAATGGTTGACAGAATTTTAAACGTAAATAAATGTCATTAAACAGCATTGTTTTGTGTTTTTCCCTTGTTAATTATTTACCTTGACTCTTCTTAATTTATTTGAAGTGAACTGCTTTCATTAGATTTCATCTGTAGTAACATAAGATGACAAAAAAGAAAACCAGTTAAAAAGTTCGTGCCCTCAAAGCCACAGTCACCTCAACAGGACACGTAGTGATGTAGGCAGCAGTAACAAGAAACAAGAATATCGACCTCGACGGCAACCTACGTTATATTTGATTTACTCTGAATTTTGCATTATTAAACAAATAAAACATTTGATATTGAAGTTTCATGTTTGAGAAATCAAGAAAATTTTATAATACTGAACTATGCGCTCTTTAAAAGTCGAGTGTTAATAGTCGAGTGATTATCGATTGATTGTAATGACTGCAATGCCCATCCCTATCACCCATTGTATTGTCTGTGCCGGGAACGCCACAGTCGTCTATGATTGACAGTCCCATGACGTCAAACGAGGAAAATTTTTGAATAGAGTAGTTCTTTTGCTGTTATTATTATTGTTTACTGTATACATGATTAATAATGGATAACTATAAATATGAGTAGTGAAGACTTATTAAGTATATTGCAAGGAGTCGATACTGACACGTTTATAATGTTTTTTTTTTTAATACTATCCTACCTAAAAATACATATGTATATCGATATAAATCAATATACAATTGTTGAATTAAACTTATGTTGATTGTCTTATACATATTGAACGGTATATAATGTGTGAAGGTATTAAAAATGGTGTGATTGTTCTACCAATTTCTACCACCCAACTTTTTAATAAAAAAACTGATTTTTATAAAATGATTTATTTTATCTTTTGTGAACTTCATGTTTGTGACACTTAAGAAACTTTGTCCAGGTAGCTACCATTATTCCTCATTATTTCCTATTCATTACAGTGTTGTAAATTGTCTACATTCGAAAGTAAACAACACTAACACAGTAAACGGTATTTACTTCTGCACTGATGTCATCAGTGACTGGCGTTATACTAAAGCATTAATATTGCTTGTTCTTCCAAAGAAACTTAAATTTTATTAGTTGACAATGTTAAAAGTACAAAACGAACAAAATAAAATATTTCGATATTATTAATAAGTATCGGTGTCGCACCTCTAGAGAAGAAGCGAGCAATTTCAAGAAATACGTGCCAACTGCGCCACTGTCGTCTTAGGGTGACAAAAAATTACGTCATGATGGACAATAGTGCTGTAATACTATTGACTCGGTTTTATCGATTGTTGTTTCTATTTGTGGAATAAACGCCGTAACTGTGACACAGATTATTACATTTATGTCATAAAGTACAAAGCGCGATAAAATAAAACTCAACACAAGGATGGTATAATAATCTTTATTGAAATTAAAACCCATGTAAAAAAATGTTGTCAGTTTTCTATGAGCTTTATCGATATAATTTCGCCCTCACTATTATTTTGTAGGTATTAAATTATGAATTCGGAGCTTGGCGCTGAGGGCACGCTTTTTCTTTTTTGACGTGGCGGTCAAAAGGTTAAGTAAGCCGTGCTTGCCGAGCTTGGTCCGTGGATGGGTGACCATAATTGCATACCGAGTATCCTCTGTGCCTCGGAAAGTACGATAAGCCGTTGGTCCCGGCTGTCATTTGTAGATCTTTGACAGTCGTTACGAGGAGTCAGAAGCCAAAAGTCTGACATCCAATCGTCAGAAAAATGCTCTATTGTATATTAAATTAAAACAGAAATGATCCTAATAACTTTTTAGTGACGAATTATTTGTATTCAACAAAGAAATCCTATTCACAGTTTTGTCCCTATTCTCCCTCGCATCGATATTTACCACGTTTTACCATTAATCGTTCCTAAACTAAATATTTGTGCATCTAATGGTGCGATTTCACCGGTGTCGGGCACAGTGCGGCACAGTATGCAGAGCAAACGTTTCTTTCGCTGGAATCGCTCAAGTGAACCTTTTATTCCCGGTGTCCCCGTACGCCGTGTCCCCGTCCTACGGGGACAGCGGTACTTCAATTAAATATTTAAATATACTTCCCGTTGTCCCCGTTAATATAGTTGAATAAAATAAGTTAAAATTATTGCCCACAGTCCCCGTTTTTTCTTTTTTAACCGTCAACATACAAATTGTATGGAATATTGGTAGATTAGTCTTGGTACCCGGTTGATTAATATAAAGGATTTAGACCTTGTTTTCAAGTAGGAATGTACGTTATGGGGACAACAGGAAATAAATTTAATCACGTCCCGCTGTCCCCGTGACGGGGATATGGCATTCGGGGACAACGGGAATAAAGGAAGTGAACATGAACGAATGTGCGCGTGTTCACCGAAATGCTCGCGAACATTCGTGCGCGCACACGTAGTAGCGGTGAGCTCAGATCAGCGAACACGCACTATTCAATAAATATTAGATTTCTATACAATGTGTTGTTTTGCATCCTCGTCAAAATTTAGGAGGTTGTCACAAAATACATAAATAATCAATTAAAATTACGGTACCTAGTTAATTATTAATAAACGCTGATTTTTTTGGTTGTTAAGTTTGTCAGTTTTTCAGAATAACCCCCTTAACCTACCTTAGGAAATAAGAAATTACTTATTGAAAAAAACGTTTGATATTGTTTGTATGTGTGGAAGCGCAGTTATAGGGAGAGAATCAGACGGGCCACGTTTAAAACACGGGTGGTTCACACTTACCGATTTCCGTCAATAAGAAAAAAAAATACCTACCTATTTTATTATTGAATTGATTCGGCACAAGAATCATTAGCATAGTTACCCTTTGAATTTGACGAGGATGCAAAACAACAGCTTGTATAACCTGTATGAAATCAGCCACTCCCTGCGCAGACGTAAACTGTGTCTGGTCGCCGGTACAGGACACAGCTACTACGGTTTTCTGTGACGGTGTACCGTATCGGTCACAAAAAATGTCTACGTTTGCTAACGGAAATGATATACAATAAAACCGTTTATTAAAAAAAAAAAAAAAACTAATGTTGGCTATAAAATTGTAATACCTACACGGTCAAAATGCAAAATGTATGAAACAGCTGTTTTTTGTTGTTGTTAATTATTATCGGTGTACAATTTCGATGTACCGCCCCACATACAATTTCGGAATGTTGTACTTATTAAATACGCGGTAACCGTTTTAGCGTCGGTGTCCGTTCCGCCCCGTAGAACAACTATAAAAGAGGGTCTTCATTTCCCACAGGAACTAGACCTCAAAATCCTTCCGAAGCGCAACCGCATATCAGCACCTGAAGTCTCCCAACTCCTGAAAGAGAAGAAGGAAGTATACATGGTAGATGTTCGTGCTGACTCCGAATATCATATGTGCCACATATCTGGGGCACACAACTGGCCTGTCGCAGTATTGAGCGGCGCTACTTTAGAAAACTTGCTCCATTGTGTGGAACGGAGTTCTGCTAGTGGTAAGTAGATACATACACCCATATTTTAAACGCCTTACAAAATTTTAAAGGTGTTAGTGGACAAGCCTGACTGCCCGTTCCTGGGGCACTGGACCATATGCACAGCTGCAGGTCTGGTGCAGCGGGAAGCGGAATAGTCATAGGTATCGGCCACGATGCCTGCCCGAACTGCTTGACTGTTCGAAAGAGATACCGTGGCCCTGGAACACAAAGGGCTAAGAAAGAACATGGATGGATTTAGCCAGTACAAGTCTGACACTCCTTTCCCCTCCGCCCAGAGCAGGAGGGGTCACTTGATGATAACTCAACCGTCAAAGATCCACAAATGACAGCAACACAATTGTATAGGGGTGCGGACTGGGTAAAGAAAACGACATTCTATTTTGTTCGTCAGACAGGTAATACAAAAATATTAGACACGTATTTTTTGTTTTATCAAAAAAATACTTAGTTAAAACTCATTAAAGTTGGAGAGTGGGGGCTTACTACGTCACAAGTGGGTATAAAACTTACCTACATGTGACGTCATGCGCCATTTCAACTCATCTCCGTAATTTTATGACTACGTGAAAAAAGAAAAAATACGTGTCCAATACTTTTCAATAAACTACCCGACGGACAAAGAAAATAAAAAATTGATTATCCCCTATTGTATTGGTTCGAACCCATACAGGCGCATTACTTTGTGTAATTTATTTCATCACCGCTGCTCTCAAGAACGGTGAATGAAAACATCGTGAGGAAACCGGCATGTCCTAGAACAATTCGAATACATGTGACATCTACCAACCCGCACTGGGCTCGCGAGGTGGATTACAGCCCACTCTCATAAAGAGGAGGCCTGTGTCCCAGAAGTTACATTATAGGCTGATGATGAATTTTATTTAATGTAATATTTAAAAAAAACATGGTTAATAAACATGGAAAATACGCAAGCCGTTTCCAGGATCGACGTCAGGTGGTAGTGTAACTGAAAAACACGTCAGGTAGCTAAGGGTTAAACCGTGGTTCATTCACTCAAGATATCCATTCACTAAAGTGGTTTTTACAGGTTTTTATACATTTTTTATTGTTCTAGTGATATTCCTCTGTCGCCGCGGCAACGACTCCCAGCTAGCAGCTAAGATGGTACTCGACATGTTACCGGAAGAGCATCGACACAAGGTCAAGGATATGATTGGAGGACTCCACGCGTGGGCTTACGATGTTGATAAGACATTCCCTGTGTATTAAAGAATTACTTCTTGAAAAAATATCAAACTCGTCCATATAAACTCCTAATCTTGCTCCCACAACCTTCCACATTAACCCCACAAACTTCCACAGTCACCCCAAAAACTTCCATTCATCCCAAAAACGTCTACAGTCACCCCAAAAACTTCCAGTCATCCCAAAAACTTTGACAATCACCCTACAAACTTCCACAGTCACCCTACAAACTTCCACCGTCACCCACAGACTTGACACGAGATTCACTCAAGTGATCCATTCACCTAAGTGATCCATTTAATCAAGTTATCCATCCACTAAATTGATTCATTCACTCGAGTCCATTAACTAAAGTGATCCATTCACTAAAGTGATCCAATCACTCAAGTGATCCATTCACTAAAGTGATCCAATCACTGAAATCCATTCACTCAAGTGATCCATTCACTAATGTAATCCATTCACTAAATTGATCCATTCACTCAAGTGATCCATTCACTAATGTAATCCATTCACTAAATTGATCCATTCACTAATGTAATCATTCACTCAAGTGATCCATTCACTAATGTAATCCATTCACTAAATTGATCCATTCACTAATGTAATCCATTCACTCAAGTGATCCATTCACTAATGTAATCCATTCACTAAATTGATCCATTCACTAATGTAATCCATTCACTAAATTGATCCATTCACTAGAGTGGTCCATACACTAAAGTGATCCATTCACTCAAGTGATCTGTTCACTCGAGTGATAACAGTTTATCTATTTTATAAAGTAGCGAAAAAGCGCCAGACTTTTTTTCCAGGTCTGATCGATGAAGATTTTTTAGATTTCATGTATGATAGTGTCTTGAACCATCCTACCAACTTTGAGCTGGGTGCGAATTTTTGCACCTTCGGATGTCTAAATTAACCGGACTATTTTGGACCTTATTAATATATCAATTAAAATTAATATATCTTGCCCAAGAAGCAGGGATTTATTTATCGGGCAAGGGGCCGTTCAAATATTACGTAAGCAAATTTTTTTGCAATTACTAACCCACGCCTAAGCAAAGCTCTTACCCCTCCCCCCCCCAGGCTTACGTAAACATTGGTACAATTGATTGATTCATGAGCAGCAGTTATAAGTGACAGACAAGTGAATAGCGCGCGGTAATTCCCCTACTCAGTTCTAAGCGAGTACCTAAACGTATTCATTATTTGTAGGAATCCCCGAAAATGCATTTCGTTTTCAAGCATAGACCATGTGTGGGTTGCCATTTGTGTAAAAAAGTAAATCATTCTGCTGATGTAATCACAGTCTAGATCCTCCCACCCCCCCATATCATCAAAAATAAGCAAAGCAAAGACCCCCCAGCCCCCCTATAGTGCTTACGTAATACTCGAACGGACCCCAACAGACATTATAGAAAATGTTTGCGAACCGATATTTTCTATTAAAATTAGTTAGTCTGTAGGTAGAATATTTCTATTATTGTTTGTTTGTTATTTGCAGAGATCGGAATAAGTAGAGTTTACTTGAAGTAAGGAAATAACAGGGATATTATGTTCTCCTATTTTTATATATATTTTTATTGTCTTGTTCTACCTTTTGTAGTAAGCAACGATTTATTGTCGGGCCTACGCTGTCCTCCCATACTTAAGTGACTGTAACTTGCATTATTGTAAAACCAAATGATTTTAAAAGAGTAACCATGGAGTTTCTTGCCGGTTCTTCTCCATAGGAAACGACCAACCCGAACCGTGCACCTTTTGTCGACGTTTTCTAAGTGCCCATGTAGGCCTATGTAAAATAAAATATTTTGATTTTGATTGAATTTAAAAGCTTTATTTTGAAACGAAATAATCATTCCGAGACTTTATTCGGAGGTGTCATCCTTATATTACCATCATACGGCGACACTTCCAAGCCATAAATTTCCAATATATCATGTGGCTCGTACAAGGTGTTGTTTTGCATCCTCATAAAAATTCAGTAGGTTGTCACAAAAGACATAAATAATCAATTTAAATTACGCTACTAGTTAATTATGAATAAACGCTAGAAATCAGACGGGCAGCGCTTAAAACGAGTGGTTGACACTTACCGATTTCCATAAATAAAAAAAGTTACCTACCCATTCTATTATTGATTCGGGTCGAGAATCATTAGCATAGTTACTTCCTTGAATTTGACGAGGATGCAAAACAACACCTTGTATAACGAAATTGCTATAACATTTGTTGTATTATGCATTGTTGTTATATTAAACTTGTTTTTCCCAATGCATTTTAATTTTCTTTTTTATATCTCGTAATTTCAGATACAATTTATTGTTCTTGAATAAATGACTTATGACTTTATCAAAAAGTTCATTGTTATTTTCTATACTGTTGTGTCTAATCTAATCAATTTAATATTTTATCAATGTTTACAATTATTGTACTCACTTTTTTTGTTTTGGAACTAGCTGTTACCCGCAACTTCGTCCACATGGAATTTATTTAAAAAAAAACCGGCCAAATGCGGGTCGGACTCGCGAACGAAGGGTTCCGTACCATTATTTATAAAAATGAGCAAAAAAAAACACTTAATTGTATGTGAGCCCCCTTAAATATTTATTTTTTTATTATGTTTTTAGTATTTGTTGCTATAGCGGCAAGAGAAAAACATAATCTTTAGAAATTTCAACTGGCTAACTATCACGGTTCATGAGATACAGCCGCCGGTAGCTTGCACCCTATTCCCGGTACTAGTGGGCTACTATTTTTTAATATTTTTTTATGTTTTTTTATTGATATTTATATAGGAATATTTAAAAGTGTAAAAAAAGTAAGAAAAATAAATAAATCAAATAATAATTTGCAATGAACTTTCTGCATATCCCATTTTATTTGGGGTCGGCGCAACACGTCTCTTTCCTCCATTCTCCTCTGTCATTCGTCATGCTTTCATTTACTTCTTTTTCCTTCATGTCATTTTTCACACAATCCATTCATCTTTTCTTTGGTCTTCCTCTCCCTCTCCATCCATCCACATTTATATTCATCACTCTTTTAGTCACATGTGTTGCATCCCTCCTCATCACATGTCCATACCAAGCAATACAATACGAAATTACATAAAGTTAAATAGAAGACACAATTTTGAAAATAATAAATTAAAAACGGTTAAATAATAAAATATTGAAGAAGAAGAACTTTGGGTGCTTGTCATTTTATCTCCGCTTTTAGTTATCAGTATTCGTTTTTCGAATGTCGGTTTATTACAGTTAAATGAATCAGACTTTCACGATATCCTTGACCGAGCGTTTGGATGGAATTGGATACTAGCTCCATCTAAAATTCTAGTATTCAGATGCATCCGGCTAGAACGAAAGCCAACTTAGTTGAATAAACGCTAAGCAGATGATGTCAAAAAACTGGCCAAGTGCGAGTCGGACTGGCGCACTAAGGGTTCCGTACCATTTTTATAAATACGAGCAAAAAAATCACCTTTTTGTATGGAACCCTCCTTAACTATTTATTATTTTCTGTTTTTAGTATTTGTTGTTATAGCGGCAGCAGAAATACATAATCTGTAGACATTTCAACTGGCTTACTATCACGGTTCATGAGATACAGCTTGGTGACAGACGGACAGCGAAGTCTCAGTAATAGGGTCCCGTTTGACCCTTTGGGTACGGAACCCTAAAAACGTTCCGTTTTCTGATAAATATTTATCAAGAATATTTTCAGTATCGCGTGCGATGGATTAAAGAGGTAAATATTTAATCTAATCCGTAATTATCGATTGCTGTAGATATAACTACAAAAGTACAGATAGTACAAAACATTTGATAAAACAGTACAATATTAGGTTTATTTGGTCGAAAATGGCGGAAATACGTGGTTGGGTGTTTACGATATGTTTTATGTAAGTAGCATTTTTATTTATTTACTGTTTTATTTCGTCACTATGAGGAGCTCGTGGCTAAATAATAACAGCCGCACGGGTCGATCTTTAAGGTTAAGCCGTGCTTGCCGAGGTTGGTCCGTGGATGGGTGACCATAATTACATACCGAGTTTCCTCCGTGCCTCGGAAAGCACGTTAAGCCGTTGGTCCCGGCTGTCATTTGTAAATCTTTGACAGTCGTTACGAGTTGTCAGAAGCCAAAAAGTCTGACATCCAGTCTTACCAAGTGGTATCGTATTCCCCAGTTACTGGGTTGTGGAGGTCAGATAGGCAGTCGCTTCATGTAAAATACTGGTACTCAGCTGCATCCGGTTAGACTGGAAGCCGACCCCAAGATAGTTTGGGAAAAGGCTACGCAGATGATGATTTCGTCACTATACAAGGTCGGTATAAGGGACACCGAAACGAAAACGCTTACCACGTACTCGGTACTTACAAATAGTCAGCTGTTCCATACATTTTGACCGTGTAGGTTGCACTTTTGTAGGGAACTGCTGTTTTCTTTTATTACCGATGAAGATTTTCTATGCAGGTGGGTTCAGAATGATGTACTGTAGTACCTACGTGGTATGCGTTTTCGCGTCGTTTTCCCTTACACCCTGAATAGCTTTTAAAGATGATAAAATAAAAATACATAGCTTGACGAACAGAGGGAAATTCCTAAACTCAAACTCATTCAAGTTGCGCTAATTGAGTCATTCTATCTACAGGATCTTTTGTAAAACACCGACAACCTCTCAGGACTATGTTACTAACATCATAATCAATAACTTTTGAGTTATGACTTTAAAAAATTCGTCATATTTTGTTTTATCACATCCATACTTCCATACTAATATTATAAATGCGAATGTCACTCTGTTTGTATGTTTGTTTGTTTGTTACCTTTTCACGACTAAACGGCTGATCGGATCTTAATGAAATTTGGCAAGAAGATAGATATCAATCTGGGGAAGGACATAGGCTATATATCATCACGCTACAACCAATAGGAGCGAAGCAGCAATGAAAAATGTTGCGAAAACGGGGAAAATGTGACGCAGACGAAGTTGCGCGGGACAGCTAGTTTTCATATAAAAATATTAAAATTGAACGGTCAAATGTTACGACTATGCTCTCCTCGCTATTGTACTATCGCTTTCTTGTGCTTCGGATAGACTTCGTAACAATTAGAGCGTTCAATTTAAATATTTTTATTTTTGTATGAAAATCTGATGAACTAAAATTTGACGAATTTTTAAAAGTCATAGAACAAAATTTGTTTATTATGATGTTAGTAACATAGTCCTGAGAGGTTGTCGGTGTTTTACAAATAACCCTGTATAAAATAAAAAACTGCAGATTGCTCATTATGCCGTTATAATCTTTTTCAGGTTGACAGCAAATGTGGCTTTTAGCCATATCCCCTATTATAACTCCGCTGAACCGGATGCACCTACTTTCGGTAAGTATTTGACTATTTAGAATCGATCCTAGCTCATGTTTAGCAGTCTCGCTTTCCTATAAAGCAACGAGGCTTTCACCGACTATTGGTCTTCAATTGCCTAGCCATTTCCCAAACTATCTTGGGGTCGGCTTCCAGTCTAACCAGATGCAGCTGAGTACAAGTGTTTTACATGAAGCGACTGGCTATTTGACTTCCACAACCCAGTAACTGGGTAATACGATACCTTAGTAAGACTGGATGTCAGACTTTCCGCTTCTGACTACTCGGAACGACTGTCAAAGATCTACAAATGACAGCCGGGACCAGCGCATTAACGTGCTTTCCGAGGCACGAAGGAAACTTGGTATGTTATTATGGTCACCCATCCACGGGCCAACCTCGGCAAGTGCGGCTTAATCTTAAAGATCGACCCGTGCGGCTGTTAATATTTAGCCACGAGCTCCTCTATTGGTGAATATTCGTTATTTTTTTCAGTAAGTGACATCCCGGGTACCCTGCTGAGTCGGCAGAATGCTGCTGCCCGCCTCTCGGCTGTGCGTAGCGTGATGGCTGATAAGAAAGTAGACGCGTACATCGTGCCCACTGCTGATGCCCATAATGTAAGTAGCTTGATAATAATGGGTATAAAAATAGCCTTAACGTAGCTGAAAGGCACTTGTTCTGCCCGTAATTGCGAGTATTTCTGTTCTGGACCATACCTGGGAGGGAACATTCTAGTTACAGAGAGTTTACACCTTTAAAATATTAGTTTACTAGCTGTCCCGCGCAACTTCGTCTGCGTCACATTTTCCTCGTTTTCGCAACATTATTCATTGCTGCTCCGCTCCTATTGGTCATAGCGGGATGATGTATAGCCTATGTCCTTCCCCAGGTTGAAATCTATCTTCTTACCAAATTTCATTAAGATCCGATCCGCCGTTTATTCGTGAAAAGGTAACAAACAAACAAACAAACAGAGTGACTTTCGCATTTATAATACTAGCTGTCCCGCGCAACTTCGTCTGCGTCACATTTTCCCCGTTTTCGCAACATTTTTCATTGCTGCTCCACTCCTATTGGTCTTAGCGTGATGATATATAGCCTATGTCCTTCCCCAGGTTGAAATCTATCTTCTTGGCAAATTTCATTAAGATCCGATCAGCCGTTTAGTCGTGAAAAGGTAACAAACAAACATACAAACAAACAAACAGAGTGACATTCGCATTTATAATATTAGTATGGATTAGTATGGATTAACTGGGTACCGTAATTAAAGTTGATTACCTCCTGAATTCTGTCGAGGATGCAAAACAACGCCTTGTATATCTGAGTAGGTAGGTTGATGAATAGTTACAAAAAAATTGTTCAAATGTCGTTTTGGTAGAGCCCTGCGCCCAAGGGCTTAGGGCCTACTTTCATATTTTAAACAAGACCTCAAACTAGCAACGAGATATTTAGCAACGTTGATTTTTATCTCGTCCAATGAGGCCGTAACTAAAATGGCATAAACAAACAAAACTTGCCGAAAATGGTGTGCGCTTTGAAGAAATCAGACCTGTTTCCTAATAATATCGGCACGCGTAGCATGACCACACTAAAAAGGAGTGAAAAGGTAGCAAACAAACAAACAGAGTGACTTTCGCATTTATAATATTAGTATAGAAGTGTAGATGGCTTTTCTGGCACACTACTCCCCCTTCCTCAAACAGCTCTATCATCAAACCAGCCTTTCAAACTTATCATCCTTCCTCCTTCCAGTCACAATACATATCTCCAGCCGACGCCCGTCGCGAATGGCTGTCAGGTCTTCGAGGGTCATCAGGCACAGCGCTAGTGACGGCCACACAGGCCCTAGTGTGGACTGATGCTCGATACTGGACTCAGTTTGAAGTGGAGGTCGATGGGACCTTGTGGACGCTGATGAGGCAAGGTAGGTCCATAAGTAGCATCTGCATAGCCTTTTCCCTATTGCTGAATTCAAATAGTTTACATGGAGTGTGCCTATTTAAAAGGCCAGTCAGACAGTTAAAGCTAAATGCAGAAGAAAATCGATTAAGAAATTCCATGGCATAAGCATTGCATAAATGCGTAAAATGTTACCACAGCTCGGACACAGACTTCGTCGTTTGAGTGGCTGTAATCCAGCATGCTGGTCTAGTGCCAGCTGCAATTTGGAGAACTCACATAGATTAAAAAAATTTCATCACTGTTTTGAGACCTGTGGTGATGAAATAACTAATTACACTATAAAAAGCAACTTACAACAAAAAGAACTACAGCGCCATCTATGATAAATCTGAAGAACTAACATGGCCTGTATCAAGTTATCCTCGACTTAAGACTATACAAAGTGTTGTTTTGCATCCTCGTCAAATTCAAGGAGGTAACTATGCTAATGATTCTGGACCCAAATCAATAATAAATTGGGTACCTAGGTAATTATTATATACACGGTGTAAATCACCTCATCACGAAGCCGTCAATCAAGCATTCTGTACATGAAACTAAGTAACTTTACGCAAAAATTATTGCTGGGAAACGACTTTTTTTTGGGGGGCTTAAAATCATGTTTTGTGGTAGAACTCAATGTAACGCACTCAAAACATTGTGCTGATGGACGGATTGAATAGTACGGAGGTCGTGGAGGTGTTTAAAGTAAAAATCTTACATTATAAACTTGTATTTAAAGAAATACTTGTCAAAAATTTGGAACTTTGACCCCTAGTATCTCCGTAACTGGAAGGTTCCCAGGTATGGCGTAGAACAAAAAAATGATCGCAATGACAGGGAGAACCTGTGCCTTTCGGCTTCGTTAAGAGGTGTTTTACACCCTTTATTTTTTCCTATTTACGGAAATCGGTAAGTGTGAACCACCCGTGTTTTTAACGCGGCCCGTTTGTTCGATAATTTCTAATTCCCTAAACCACCGTTAAGGGGATTACTCTGAAATACTGACAAACTTAAATAACCAAAAAATCGGGGTTAATTAATAATTAACTAGGTACCGTAATTTAAAATGATTATTTATGTCTTTTGTGACAACCTCCTGAATTTTGACGAGGATGCAAAAAAACATCTCGTATAGAAAAACCCGACAACAACTGTCGGGCAATTGCCCACCAGACATAACGCCTGTCTTGTCCGAGGATCCTCCCTTTTCTATTGAGTAGTTACAGGAGGAAGTATACACCCTGTTCCTCATACCCTTAAAAAGTAATGCTCCTGGCTGTGTTCGAAACCATGACAATCGGAAGTCGGGTCCGTTCTCTATGGACCACCACTGCTCTCAAAAGAATATTCCAGAAACTCTAAAAATAAAATTGGTGGATGCCAAGTTTCTTCTTCTTCAAGCTAATTACTATTCTACCAGCTAAGTGTTTTCAAACGTATTTCATAATGCGCACTGCGAAGGAGTGGAAGTCTCTGCTTGCGTCTGTGTTTCTCTCTTCAAAGTTAGAGTGAACAGGCTTCTTCTGGGTAAGCTCGTACCATCGTCGACTTTGTCTCTGTCATCTCTGATCTACACTAGAGTCAAGAGCAAATCCATCGCAAATAAAAAACATTATTTGTCTTGTTCCCAGGTCAAGACCTGTCTCTCCAAGACTGGCTGGTAGCCAACATGCCTAACAGCACCGCCGTGAGCGTCGTGGCAGTTGATCCAACCACTTATACAAGAAGTTCCTGGCGAGCCTTAGAAGTAAGTCTTTCTTCTTCTTTAACGTGTGGTTTATCGCAATGAGAACCAATGAATCCATGCTGGAGGAGCTCAACATCACCAAACAGCTTTCCACAATCTGCCTGGAGCGTACCCTCAGCTTTTTCGGACATATTATGTGTTCACCTAGGCATTGTTTGGAAAGGCTTATAAAACTGGGCCGGGTAGAAGGTAAAGTTGCGCAAGGCAGGACACCGGCAAGATGGGCAGACGCGATCAAGAAGGCTGCTGGAGGCAGCTTGTACCGAGCGGTTCACACTGCAGAAGACCGCAAGGCTTGGAGACGCATTATACACGGTGTAAATCACCTCATCACGAAGCCGTCAACCAAGCATTCTGTACATGAAACTAAGTAACTTTACGCAAAAATTATTGCTGGGAAACGACTTTTTTTTGGAGGGTGTAAAATCATGTTTTGTGGTAGAACTCAATGTAACGCACTCAAAACATTGTGCTGATGGACGGATTGAATAGTACGGGGGTCGTGGAGGTGTTTAAAGTAAAAATCTTACATTAAAAACTTGTATTTAAAAAAATACTTGTCAAAAAGTTGGAACTTTGACCCCTAATATCTCCGTAACTAGAAGGTTCCCAGGTATGGTGTAGAACAAAAAAATGATCGCAATGACAGGGAGAACCAGTGCCTTTCGGCTTCGTTAAGAGGTGTTTTACACCCTTTATGTGGTCGCGATCCTCAGCAGTGTGGAAACGACGAAGAAGAATCGTGTGGCTAGTACCTAGCCTATGTCAGAGTTTGTATGCCACCCATGGACCTCTAACTTGGCTTTATATGCCGTTGAGAAATATCTCTCAGGCATGCTGGTTTCCTCACGATGTTGCCCTTCACCGAAGCAAGTGATAATCAATACGCACTTGAATACGAAAAAACTGAGAAGCGTGTCTTGGATACACAGTCACACCACTATCGCTGTTTAGTAAGTAAGTGACGTTGTGTATTAAAGTAATTGGCTCGATTGTTCCCGCGGTCACAAACGCAACTGCTGAACAAGGGGTTCCGGATAGTGCCAGAAAGGTCCAGATAGATGCAAGGTGTTTTTCCATTACAAATTCATTCATCATCTGCCTAGCCTTTTCTCAAACTTTCTTGAGGTCGGCTTCCAGTCTAACCGGATGTAGCTGAGAACCAGTATTTTACATGACCTGCAGGTAATAGACAGGTAATAGACATAGAATAGACGATTCAGTACTATTAATGGTTAAGCCGTTCTTGCCGAGGTTGGTCCGTGGATGACCATAATCACATACCGAGTTTCCTCCGTGCCTCGGAAAGCACGTTAAGCCGTTGGTCTCGGCTGTTATTTGTAGATCTGTGACAGTTGTTACGAGTAGTCTGAAGCCAAAATTCTGACATCCAGTCTTACCAAGTCGTATCGTATTAACCAGTACTAACTGGGTTATGGAGGTCAGATAGGCAGTCGCTCCATGTAAAATAAAGGTACTCAGCTGCATCCGATTAACTAGAAGCCGGTCCCAACAAAGTTGGGAAAAGGCTAGGCAGATGATGATGGTATTAAGCTCTGTGCCCGATCTGCAATAGGCACCCCTATTGCAGATCGGGTACAGAGACTGGGTAAAGAAAACGACATTCTATTTTGTCCGCCAGACAGGTAATACAAAAATATTAAACACGTATTTTTTGTTTTATCAAAATATCAAAAAATTACTTAGTTAAAACTCATTAAAGTTGGAGAGTGGGGGCTCACTACGTCACAAGTAGGTATAAAAATTACCTACATGTGACGTCATGCGCCATTTTAACTCAATATATCTCCGTAAATTTAAGGCCACGTGAAAAAAGAAAAAATACGTGTCCAATACTTTTCAATAATCTACCCGACTGACAAAGAAAAAAAAATGTGATCATCCCCTATTGTATCGTTTCCATTTCAGACCGCTTTAACAGCAGTGAATGTAAAACTAGAAGCTATCTACGAGAATCTCGTGGACTTGGCTCGTAGGAGTCTGAACGACGGACCCCCGGAGAGATCCAACAATGCCTTGCTGCCTTTACCCGTTCGGTATACCGGTAAGTAAGACTGCCGTAAGTTAGGTCGCAAGCGCGGCTCCTGAGGACCTCGATTCGATTCTCGGGTCGGGCGAAGTGGATTAGGGTACACTAATCAACCTGAAATCAATAATTATTCTGCGCTTAGCTGTCAGCCCGGGCTGCTCCCTGGAAAGAAAAGCAAAATGTTACAATTTTTTAAAGTGAAACCTCTTATGCGACTTCCAACAAGTTTAACGTTTTCATGGAGGGGGAATATTTTCTATTACCCACTAAGAGATGGCGCTATTACAAGATTTGTGACTACTTAGTTATACTAGGTACGCAAGATGGCGTGCAAACAGTCATGCATTCGACTCTTTGGTGTGACCAGCCTTTGCTCAATTTCCATGAGTAGAATAACCTCGATAAACTTATGTAATAAAAAGTGTACAACAATAAAATATTATTTAGAAGCTCAATAAAATAACGAGAGTGAATGCGTGGCACTCGAACGCATGCGTGTAGTATTACGAAGTTTCACTTCTTCCGCGCGGAGCGACTCCACGCACTATTTTATTTTAAGTCCACATAAAAAAAAAACTAGTGCGTGGAGTCCCTCCGCGCGGAAGAAGTGAAACTTCGTAATACTACACGCATGCGTTCGAGTGCCACGCATTCACTCTCGCTCTGTCTCTTTCTATTCCCCCTCCATAGTAGCGTTAAACATTTGACGCAACCTTGTTGGAAGTCGCATAAGAAGTTTGATGGTCTGAATCAAACCTAAACTAAAGTTATCAAAATATATCAATAAGAGCGTTTAAGCCTTACGACATTTCATACAAATTTTCAAGTCCTTATTTTACGAAATGATTGAACCGTTTATATCCTGCTTATGCGAAGTGAAGTTTCATTAAAATCAGTTCAGTTATTTCGGAAAATAAGTACCTAAGTACGTATGAAATGCCGTAAGTTGTAAACGCTCTCAAGGATTGCGCGGATACACGTTCTAGTATACACAAAGGTTAAGATGCAAAGCTTCCTCAATAGACTCATCATCACCTTCCTGTGTGATTCTGTAAGACCTCACTTAGAACTTCGAATCTGAATCCGCTGTGAGTTTTTTGACTAGCATTCTAAAAACCCGGTTGATAATTCGAATTTACACTAGCGCCACCCTTACGAGCGTGTCAGCGAGTTGAACTAAATTAACAGGGAGATTTTGACAGATACAAAATGAGATGACGTAAGAAGTGGCATTCTGTAAGGTCATCGGTCAGTTTGAACCTTATGCTAAGTGACAGTGGTAGCGATGTAAGATGCGAGTTGTTGTCTGAATTTTATAGAATCGACGTACTTGTCCCATTCTACTTGGAGTTGTCAAACGTCAAGACATCATTTACTCCTTTCTCATTCATATCATTCCTCACACAACCCATCCATCTTGTCTTTGGCCTTCCTCTCCCTCACCATCCATCAAAATTCATATTCTTCTTCCTCAATATACTATTAATTTAATATTTCCGTTTTCAGGAGAGGAGTCTTTCAGCAAGATCTTTCATTTACTCCAAGAGATGATCAGGCGGGGTGCCTCCGTGCTACTGTTGACAGCATTGGATGATATTGCTTGTGAGTATTGTAGATCAAGGCTAATCAACTTCCCGAAGGTCACGGTGGAGCATGCCATGGAGCTCTGCCCCGCTTGTGCTGAGCACCGCCGTGTCCTCGTAGCGGCGATTGGCGGCGGCGACCTCTCGCGTCCGGCCCTGGTTCAATCCATGGTCCGGAGCGAGGGGGAATGGGAAGCCGTCGCCTCCTTCTGCGAAGCTATCATGCTAGCGAAGGAGGTGGCGGAACGTGAGAGGGAGAGATCCTCATGACCCAGCCGCCGCGCCGCGGGAGATGCCCCAGGCCACCGTTGGCTTGGGCCTGTGGACGGTGAGTAATAGGTTAGCTCACTGTTCGTCCGTCTCATGACGACAGGCCGTGTCGACGGCGCGTTCGTGTTCCACGCGCGCCTCAAGGAGATGTCAGTAAATCGGAAGGGGTCCGAGAGGGCCGATGCCTTCCAGGTCTGCGGAACTGTTCGAAAGAGATACCGTGGCCCTGGAACACAAATGAATGGTCGGGGGTTAAAAAAAAATCTGGGACATTCAATGTCCCAGATTTTTTTTTAACCCCCGACCAAAAAAAGTAAACCGCTAGCACAAACACAAAACAAAGAGGACCCCCGACACTACGACGCTTGGATTGATTTATTTAGGGTTTGCTGCCGGGGGTTTTTAAATTTTTTAGGTTAATTTTTATTTAATTTGATTTTTGTTTATTTTTATTATTTTCAGACACACTCAACATTCGTGGGTCCGATATCCCGTTCAATCCTGTATTCTTCTCCTATCTTGTCGTAAGAATCGACCCTCTCTCGGTAAGCAAGAAAATTGACTTGTGCAAGTGAATTTCTTTAATTTAAATTATTTTATTTTATTTCTTTTCATAAGGAAAAATAGAGCTCGTGGCTAAATAATAACAGCTGCACGGGCCGATCTTTAAGGTTAAGCCGTGCTTGCCGAGGTTGGTTCGTGGATGGGTGACCATAATTATATACCGAGTTTCTTCAGTGCCTCGGAAAGCACGTAAAGCCGTTGGTCCTGGCTGTCATTTGTAGATCTTTGAAAGTCGTTACGAGTAAGCCAAAAGTCTGACATCCAGTCTTACCAAGGGGTACCGTACTACCCAGTTACTGGGTTGTTGAAGTCAGATAGGCAGTCGCTTCATGTAAAATACTGGTACTCAGCTGCATCCGGTTAAACTGGAAGCCGAACCAAGATGGTTTGGGAAAAGGCTAGGCAGATATGATATACAAGGTGTTGTTCTGCATCCTAGTCAAAATTCAGGAGGTTGTCACAAAATATATAAATAATCAATTAAAATTACGGTACTTAGGTAGTTAACTATTAATAAACGCAGGTTCTTTTGCTTGTATGTGTGTCAGTATTTCAGAATAACCCCGATAATGAGGTTTAAGGAATAAGAAATTATCAAATAAACGTTTAAGATTGTTTGTATGTGTGGAACCGCGGTTATAGGGCGAGAATCAGACGGCCCACGTTTAAAACACGGGTGGTTCACACTTACCGATTCCCTTCATTCAGAAATAAAAATTACATACCTATTTTATTATTGATTCGGGACGAGAATCATCAGCATAGTCACCTCCTTGAATTTGACGAGGATGCAAAACAACACTTTGTATAAGAGAAAACGAAATAAAAGCCAGTGCTGAACACGAGGTCCTTTGGTTCGATTGCCAGGTCGAGCAAAGCGTAATTGGTTATTTCCTTGGAATTTGTCAGTACCAGCCACGGAGTCTGCATTCGTGCCCGGTTGGTGGCAATAGGCTCGTCCCTTTTAACATGGAATTTGCCTTTTTTGAAGCCTTGACAGAGAACCAAGGTTATCGACATAGCCCACCGCATTAGCACGCTGAAGTGGCACTGAGCCGGCCATATAACCCGAAGAACCGATAACCGTTGGGGTAGACGAGTTCTTGAGTGGAGACCACGGATCGGTAAACGTAGCATAGGACGTTCTCAGACTCGGTGGAGCGATGGTCTTCGTAAGGTGGCTAGCAAGAGCTGGATGAGAGTGGCCGAGGATCGTGCTCAGTGGCGTGTCAAGGGAGAGGCCTATGTCCAGCAGTGGACGAGTACAGGCTGATGATGATGATGATGAAGCCTTCTAAATAAATCTGTTTCTCTTTTTAGCCCAACTTCGCTAGAGTGATTCTGTTTTGGAATGATGGAAGACTGGCTAGCAATGTGACTGCCCATTTTGCCTCTGAAAACACAGCTGTTGAAGCAAGGCCTTATGCTGATATATTTAGTTTCCTTACGGAGCTATCGGTAAGTAAACACCATCTTTATGTGTAAGACCATATTACTTGGGATTGGCGCAACGACGGCACGGTTGTCGCAGTGGCTGGGCGACGGGATAAAGTGAAAGGCGCTCGTCAGAGCGCCTTTCACTTTATCCCTACTCCGCGCTATAGTGTGAAAAAAAGTTTCACTTTTACCGTAGTTTCATAAAACCACACAATCCTTTTTTTAATGTACCTACATCGATTTAAAACTACTAAGAAAGTACGTAATAAAATAAAAAAAATAATTTATTATTAACCTCAAGCGCTGTAAATATAATAAATAACCTTTGTGGTAACTATATTTTCGAGCCATTTGGGGTTGAAACTCTGGGGTCGTGGAGTCCTAGTACTCAGAGCCTTTTTAAGGAAATTTAGAAACGGCTAGTTGACGCTTCCCGTGACGCAAGGGCTGGCTTTTACTTTGGCCAGAGGCTAAGCATTGCCATACAACGTGGCAATGTTGCCAGTCTATTGGGCACGTTACCAGCTGACAGCTTTGAGGAGGAGTTTTTTGACGCTCTTTTATAGTATATTGTTATTTTAGTTATTAGTTTGTTCATCGTTGATATGTATATATATAGTAGTTATTTACTGTGTTTTATTAGTTATGCCTGGTTTTTCTGAGACTGCCCTAGTTATTATTTTCTTTGATTTTCAGACAGAATTGGGCAACCAACAAACTATTTGGGTATCCAATGAAGCTAGCCACGCCGTGTTATTAGCAATCGAGGTATGTTTCAAGTTTTCATCACCAATATTTATGGTGTTTGGAGTGTCCTATTTTAAACAAATTTTATTTTACCTTTATTTACTGCACGCGTAGCTTGACCGACATAGAAACGGGCTATGTTGACAGAAGAATCGCAAACTGACACATTTTCATTGTCTATCTGTCATAATGTCGATTCGTTTATAGACAAAACTCGTTTCTACAGTGGTCATGCTACACATGACTGACGAATGGTGCATGGTACAGTCATCAGCACTAACACAAACACACACACACACAAACACACATACACGCACACAAACACACACACACACACAGACACACACGCAAAAACACACACACAAACACACACACACTATTTTGTAGTTGCTATTTATATGGTCAACTGATCCTTCGAGGTAGTTCTGCAGCTTTCCGCAGCTTTTTAGTTTTCACAGTGGAACATTCTAGGTTCGAACGTAATCTAGAATATTCTCGTAAAGCAGCCGACGTAAAAGTCTTAATATTAATTACCTACCTACACTATTTACGTTCATTATTTTACAGTTACACCTAAAGTTTTAATAAAAAAATAATTTCCTTCTTTTTCAGCGTGGCCCAGCTCGAATTCTTTCGACTTCAATTTCTCCAGTTGCTTTGAAGAAATGTGTGAAAAATGATGTGGAACTAGAGGTAAACAAAATAACATGCCAGCACATCAAGTTACCCGAAACTGTCAAATTTTACCAATAAACCTTGAACTCTAATTCTTTAGTGATAAAGTTGAAAATCTGTTAAAGAAAAAAATAGTGCGTGGAGTCCCTCCACGCGGAAGAAGTGAAACTTCGTAATACTACACGCATGCGTTCGAGTGCCACGCATTCACTATCGTTATTATATTGAGCTTCTAAATAATATTTTGTTGTTTTCGTGTTGTATTATTTTTATTTCATAATTATTACATAAGTTTATCGAGGTTATTCTACTCATGGAAATTGAGCGAAGGCTGGTCACACCGAAGAGTCGAAAGCATGACTGTTGGCACGCCATCTTGCGTACCTAGTACAACTACGTAGTCACAAATCTTGTAATACTGCCATCTCTTAGTGAGTTTTAGAAAAAATTCCCCCTCCACGGTAGCGTTAAACTTGTTGGAAGTCGCATAAGTAGTTTCACTTCAAATTAGACAGATTGTTGCATTTTGAATCAGCTTGATGTGCTGGCGGCTGTTCTCGTTGTTGTCTGTGGTTGTGGAGGTCAGGTAGGCAGTCGCTTCATGTAAAATACTGGTACTCAGCTGCATCCGGTTAGACTGGAAGCCGACCCCAAGATAGTTTGGGAAAAGGCTAGGCAGATGATGATAATGATCAATCACGTCTTAAGTTAGTCTAGCTAATTTAATTAGATATCTGCCTACCCCTTGTTGTCAGACAAGCTTTTAGTCAATCGTTCTACCTTTTGTAGTAAGCAACGACTTTTTGTCGGGCCTACCCTGTCCTCCCATACTTAAAGTACTAACGCTGTAACTTCAAATATTGTAAAACCAAATGATTTTAAAACAGTAACCATGGAGTTTCTTGCCGGTTCTTCTCCATAAGAATCGACCAACCCGAGCCGTGCACCTTTTTGTCGACGTTTTATAAGCCCATGTAGGCCTATGTGAAATAAAATATTTTGATTTTAATTTGTTCTTCTAAATCCCCAGGGTTTCCGTCAAGCCCATATCAAGGATGGAGTAGCAGTAGTCCGCGCTCTATACTGGGTAGAACGGCAGGTCCAAGCAGGCCTTTCTGTGTCCGAAATAAATCTGTCAGATCAGATGGAGCACTTGAGAGGGTGAGTCAAATAGTACAATCATAATCGATACATATAACAAAATAACTTTTTTTACAAGTTTTTCTGTCTGTCTGTCTGTTTATTCCGGCTAATCTCTGGAACGGCTGGAGTTTCACTGGCAGATAGCTGATGTAATGAGGAATAACTTAGGCTACTTCTAAAAATTACACGCGGACAAAGTCGCGGGCACAGTGGTATATGTACCGTATATACATTCATATGCATGTAGTAAAAAGCGGTTATTTTAATATTACAAACAGAAACTTCAATTTATTTCTATACATGTATAGACGATGTGTGAGAGGTGTGGCCGCCATTTACTGAGCAGTGGTTGGTCTGAGCGAATGTTTGATTCTCGGTTTTGGTTAAATAAAAAGACAGTAGTAATATTCAAAATGCTCTTTTAATATTGAAGTATCGTAATAACTCCGAGATTATAGTAGGTTCAAAAGGAGCGTATATAACGGTTCAAACTTTATGGCGGCTCGGAACATGTAACGTAAGGCGATTATCACACTGCCACGCATCACGGTGCATGTTGCGTGTCAACGCACTGAATGAACGCGCGTGGATGCATTTTCTGTGTGTTGGACTGTGCGTGTTTTCTATACAAACGGAGATACTAACAAGTAACGTTAAAACATTCACGCGCTACGCTGCGTGGTGCGTAGCAGTGTGTTAATCGCCTAAACCTACGCATAACGCAGTTTTAAGTATCGGTGAGGCGCAGAGGACGCATCGTCTTGACTGTATAATGCGCAGACCGTCACTCGCAGCTAACTTCCGAGCCGCCATGAAGATTGAACCGTTATACCTGCGCAGAACGTCACTCGCAGCTAACATCCGAGACGCCATAAAGTTTGAACCGAGCTATAGTATATGCCTTCAGTGTTTTAAAAGGAGTGGTAAGTCCAAGAAAATCATCGTGAAGAAACCAGCATTTTCCCCATTGGACCCAGTATGGGTTGGTGGATGTTAGGTAGGACATGCCGGTTTCCTCACGATGTTTACTTAAATTGATAACCTAAATATACACGGTGTAAATCACCTCATCACGAAGCCGTCAACCAAGCATTCTGTACATGAAACTAAGTAACTTTACGCAAAAATTATTGCTGGGAAACTACTTTTTTTTGGGGGGTGTAAAATCATGTTTTGTGGTAGAACTCAATGTAACGCACTCAAAACATTGTGCTGATGGACGGATTGAATAGTACGGAGGTCGTGGAGGTGTTTAAAGTAAAAATCTTACATTAAAAACTTGTATTTAAAAAAATACTTGTCAAAAAGTTGGAACTTTGACCCCTAATATCTCCGTAACTAGAAGGTTCCCAGGTATGGTGTAGAGCAAAAAAATGATCGCAAGGACAGGGAGAACCAGTGCCTTTCGGCTTCGTTAAGAGGTGTTTTACACCCTTTATATTTCTCTTTTCCAGCCAAGAAGAAAACTTTATGGGCCCGTCATTCTCCACGATTGCGGGCGCTGGAGAGAACGGCGCTATCATTCATTACAGTCCGAGGAGAGATGGACCACAGCGGCTGATCACACCTAGTGATATGCTGCTTGTGGACTCTGGGGGTCAATACTTGTAAGTATAGTCACCATCTGCTTAGCCTTTTCCCAACAATATTTGAATCGGCTTCCAGTCTAACCGGATGCAGCTGAATACCAGTATTTTACATGAAGCGACTGCCTATCTGACCTCCACAACCCAGTAACTGGGTAATACGATACCCCTTGGTAAGACTTGTTGTCAGACTTTTTGGCTTCTGACTACTCAGATCTACAAATGACAGCCGGGTCCAACGGCTTAACGTGCTTTCCGAGGCACGGAGTATGGCTCTGTATGTAGGAAACGACCAACTCGAACCGTGCACCTTTTTGTCGATATTTTATAAGCGCCCATATAGGCCTATGTGAAGTAAAATGATTTGATTAAAGCAGTATTGTTTTACTCTTATTCCAGTGTGGGAAAGAGATGCAGCTATACAGGATGTCTAGCGCCATCTTTTTCCCATACTGGAGGATTAAAACAATAATGTTTTTAGACTTCATGGTAGGCCAGCTTCTTCTTCTCCATAGGAAACGACCAACCTGAACCGTGTACCTTTTGTTGACGTTTTACAAGTGCCCATGTAAAATAAAATATTATGATTTTGATGCAGTCGAGATTGCTTTTAATAGGGATGATGACTGGGTAAAGAAAACGAAATTCTATTTTGTCCGTCAATCAGGTAATACAAAAATATTAGATACGTATTTTTTGTTTTATCAAGATAACAAAAAAATACTTAGTTAAAACGCATTAAAGTTGGAGAGTGGGGGCTAACTACGTCAAAACTAGGTATAAAATGTACTAAGCCGTGACGTCATGCGCCATTTCAACTCAAAATATCTCCGTAATTTTACGATTACGTGAAAAAAGAAAAAATACGTGTCAAAAACTTTTTAATAATCTACCCGATAGACAAATAAAAAAAAATGAGTCACCATCCCTATTGAAGTGAAACTTCTTACGCGACTTCCAACAAGGTTGCGTTAAACGTTTAACGCTTCCATGGAGGGGGAATAGAAAGAGACACAGCGAGAGTGAATGCGTGGCACTCGAACGCAAGCGTGTAGTATTACGAAGTTTCACTTCTTCCGCGCGGAGGGACTCCACGCACTATTTTTTTTTTTCTTTAATATTTCAGCGAAGGCACCACAGATATTACCCGTACTCGACACATGAATGGAACACCTACTGCTGAACAGCGGATGACTTTTACTCGTGTCATGAAGGGTCAGATCGCGCTTGCTACCACCGTGCTGCCGAGAGGAACACTGGTAAGGACAGAGCTGGCACGGTTGGTGCAGTGGCTGAGCGATTGGCTCTTGTGCTGCGTGTCGCGGGTTTGATCCCCGCACGGAACAAATACAAGCTGTTGTTTTGCATCCTCGTCAAATTCAATGAGGTAACTATGCTAATGATTCTCGACCCAAGTCAATATTAAATCGGTCGGTTTGTTTTTTTTTGTTTGTCTTGTTTACGGAAATCGCTAATTGCGAACCACCCGTCCTTTAAACGCAAACCGTCTGATCCTCGCCCTATACCTAACCACGCTTTCACACATACAAACAATGTCAAACATTTATTCGATAATTTCTTATTCCCTAAACCACGTTAAGGGGGTTATTCTGAAACACTGACGACTTTAAACAACAAATAAAACCAGTGTTTTTTAATAATTAACCAGGTACCGTAATTTAAATTCATCAATTATGTCTTTTGTGACAACCTCCTGAATTTTGACGAGGGTGCAAAACAACAGCTTGTATTTGTATAACCTGCAGGTGGCCTACCATGACGTCTTAAAACATAATTGTTTTACTCCTTTTCCAGTGTGGGAAAGAGATGGCGCTAGACATCCTGTATAGCTCCGTTTCTTTCCCACACTGGAATAAGAGTAAATTAATAGGGGTGCGGACTGGGTAAAGAAAACGACATTCTATTTTGTCCGTCAGACAGGTAATACAAAAATATTAGACACGTATTTTTTGTTTTATCAAAATATCAAAAAAATACTTAGTTAAAACTCATTAAAGTTGGAGAGTGGGGGCTTACTACGTCACAAGTAGGTATAAAACTTACCTACATGTGACGTCATGCGCCATTTCAACTCTATATATCTCCGTAATTTTACGACCACGTGAAAAAAGAAAAAATACGTGCCCAATACTTTCAATAAACTACCCGACGGACAAAGAAAAAAAAATGTGATCATCCGCTATTCTGCTTTAAGTGGCCATGGTAGACGAGCAGGTAGTTGTTCCGGGACTTGGCTGTTTGTGTATGTGAGTTTAAATGTCTGTTAACGCATCACGTTACCGGAGAAATTCGTATCACTTTTTTGTATGGGATCTGAAATCCCCCTTAAATCTTTATTTTATTCTGTTTTTAGTATTTGTTGTTATAGCATCAACTGAAATACATAATCTGTAGAAATTTCAACTGGCTAACTATCACGGTTCATGAGATACAGCCTGGTGACAGACGGACAGCGAAGTCTCAGTAATAGGTCCAATTTGACCCGTTGGGTACGGAACCTAAAAAAAAGCACCGGGCTAACTCCTTCACTTTCTAGCCTATTTTGTCTTTGATATAATTTTTTAAAGATCATTTCTAATCTATGAGAAACGTAGTGACTTCATGTGCTCTTGTTATGTATTTCTATTCGGGATTAAATATAATGAGCACCAAAAAATACTTTGAGATCCTAAGCTACGTTACCCAAAAAAAAATACTAAACACCAAAAAAAATGTATTCAAAGACCAAATATAGTAAATGATCACCAAATTTTGTGGCAAGAAGAACTTAGGAAGCAAGTGCGAGCAAAGCGAGCTCGGGATATTGGGCACCCCGACTCGGACAGGTTATTATAGGTTCGAAGGGGATGGCGGGGTCTAAGACCCCGACATCCCCTTCGTGTTAGGTTACTTTAAACCCTGCGGAGAGAAATAGGAGCCCCGCGTAGCGGGGCTCCGTCGACTACGCCTTAGTTCGGAGCTGTGATTTTCAGGTTTTTAATTCTGGTGATCATTTACTATTTCTGGTGATCATTTACTATTTTAGGCAGTATAAAAATGTTTTTTAAGGTTATATTTACTTTATCTGGTGTTATGTTAAACATAAGCCTTTCTATTGTTCCAGGGCAACGTAATAGAAGTATTAGCCCGGAAAGCCTTATGGGACGTAGGCCTAAACTACGGCCACGGTACGGGCCATGGTGTTGGCCACTTTCTGAACGTCCACGAAGGTCCCATTTGGATACTTAGCGGCCCCACTGCTGATGATCCTGGCATAGCGCCTAAAATGGTTTATAGTAATGGTAAGTTTTTTTTTATTTATATCAAACATCTACAGGGTGCAACGGAAAGGGTATATACATACTTAAGGATGTGCTACAGACTATGAAACTGAACATGTTTCTCATCATAAAACATGTTTTTCAGCATAAAAATATCTGCTGCCCCATAGAAAATTGCAATACCTATTCTACCCAATTGTATAGGCAGCTGATTTTTTTTTTGCTGCATTTTTTTTTATGATGAGAAACATGTTCAGTTTTATGGTCTGTAGCACACCCTTAAGGATGTATATACCCTTTGCGTTACACCCTGTATATGCGCACATAGACAGTAAAACAGGGATGCCGTGACGGGAAATAGCAAATATATGTCGTGACGCTGTCTTGGCGTGAAACCCCCTCTATGCGACGTAATATCAACCTTTTCCCAATAAAATAAACTTTGTTTTGGATGGATTTTTTATCTATTTAGTTTTTCAAAGTTTCACTCTACTCAATTAGTGATGTAGTTTTTCATTATGAGTTTATTTAATTATGACAAATCAAACATAAAATAAATTAAGAAGAATTGCCAAACTTAAGTGGCAGTGGGCAGGGCACATTGCTCGCAGAACGGATGGGCGACGGGGCCGAAAAGTTCTGGAATGGCGACCGCGAACCGGAAGACGATGCGTTGGAAGGTCTCTCACTAGGTGGAGCGATGACCTGGTGAAGGTTGCGGGATCCGCTGGATGCGAAGCGCACGGGACCGGTCAATGTGGCGTCACTTGGGGGAGGCCTGTGTCCAGCAGTGGACGTCTTTCGGTTGAAATGATGATGATGAAACATAAAATAAAATATAAATTAATAAAAATATAAATGTTTGGATGTCTCTACCTAACTATTCCCAATTTTATTTATTCCATTCTTTTTATTCGGATGTTTTACAATAGTTTTCAAATCATTGCACCGTTCAGAATAGTTACAGCACTGATGACTTCTTATACTATTAAACTTTTACTTCGTAAGGCTTTGTAAATTCCTAGTTTTATTTTGTTCTAAATTTTATAGTACGCAACGACTTATTGTCGGGCCTACGCTGTCCTCCCATACTTAAGTACTAAC
The DNA here is from genome assembly GCA_963082945.1 of Cerastis leucographa. Taxonomy (NCBI): domain Eukaryota; kingdom Metazoa; phylum Arthropoda; class Insecta; order Lepidoptera; family Noctuidae; genus Cerastis; species Cerastis leucographa. The sequence goes on from OY720376.1 coordinate 4,113,496, forward strand.
GCTGTAACATTCAAATATTGTAAAACCAAATGATTTTAAAAGAGTAACCATGGAGTTAGTTCTACGTAAAACGTCGACAAAAAAGTGCACGGTTCGGGTTCGGGTTGGTCGTTTAAGAAACTCCATGGTTACTCTTTTAAAATCATTTGGTTTTACAAAAAAATTGTTGTTTATAAAAAGCTCTTTTATATCTTTTTAGAACCTGGTTATTACGAGGTCAATGAATACGGCATCCGTCATGAAGATCTGGTTGAAACTATTGAAATGAACAGTGGCTCTGATCATATCCGAGTAAGTTCCTACGAGTACTAGTCATTATACAGGGTCAATCTAGGAGCTCGAGGCTAAATAAAAATAGTGCGTGGAGTCCCTCCGCGCGGAAGAAGTGAAACTTCGTAATACTACACGCATGCGTTCGAGTGTTGTTCTTTTCTTGTTGTATTATTTTTATTACTTAAGTTAATCGAGGTTATTCTACACATGGAAATTGAGCAAAGGCTGGTCACACCGAAGAGTCGAATACATGACTGTTTGCACGCCATCTTGCGTACCTAGTAGAACTAAGTAGTCACAAATCTTGTAATACTGCCATCTCTTAGTGAGTTTTAGAAAATATTCCCCCTCCATGGTAGCGTTAAACTTGATGGAAGTCGCATAAGAAGTTTCACTTCAATAACGGCCGCTTGGGTCGATCATCAGGGTAAGCCGCACTTGCTTACGTTGGTTACGTCTATGAGTGAGCACTCCTAACATAGGTACCGAGTTTCCTCCGTGCCTCGGAAACCACGTTAAGACGTTGGTCCCGGCTGTCATTTGTAGATCTTTGACAGTCTTTACGAGTAGTCAGAAGCCAAAGTCTGACATCTAGTCTTACCAACGGTTATCGTATTCCCCAGTACTAACTGGGTTGTGGAGGTCAGATAGGCAGTCGCTCCATGTAAAATACTGGTATTCAGCTGCATCAGATCAGACTCAAAGCTGACCCAACATATTTGGGAAAAGGCTATGCTACTAGGATGATTATACAGAGTCAATTTACAGGCGAATCATTACAGACTCCTTCAATATTTTTCCATCGTTCAAATATCAACTCTCGAGGTTGGATTGAGCGTTGAAATTACAACGAACAACGCTCTCTTATAAGCTTTCGTCTGTAGGTAAATGATTTGAGTGAAAAATTTGATAAGGATTTTGCTATCCGGTTTTTGGATTTATGCCAGCTTGATGGCGATAAATGGGCTTCATCAGAAAGCTTAAAGTCACCCAAAGGGCAATGGAGAGGGTTATTCTCGGAATTTCCTTGCGTGATCGAATCAGAAATGAGGACATCCGTAAGAGAACCAAGGTTACCAACGTAGCCCGATGAATAAGGGATGATGACTGGGTAAAGAAAACGAAATTCTATTTTGTCCGTCAACCAGGTAATACAAAAATATTAGATACGTATTTTTTGTTTTATCAAGTTAACAAAAAAAATACTTAATTAAAACGCATTAAAGTTGGAGAGTGGGGGCTCACTACGTCACAACTAGGTATAAAATGTACTGAGCCGTGACGTCATGCGCAATTTCAACTCAAAATCAATATCTCCGTAATTTTACGATTACGTGAAAAAAGAAAAAATACGTGTCAAATACTTTTTAATAATCTACCCGACAGACAAATAAAAAAAATAGTCACCATCCCTATTGCCAAACTTAAGTGGCAGTGGGCAGGGCACATTGCTTGCAGAACGGATGGGCGATCGGGCCGAAAAGTCGACCGCGAACCGGAAGACGAAGCGTTGGAAGGCCTCCCACTAGGTGGAGCGATGACCTGGTGAAGGTTGCGGGGTACGCTGGATGCGAGTCGCACGGGACCGGGCTATGTGGCGCCACTTGGGGGAGGCCTATGTCCAGCAGTGGACGACTTTCTGCTGAAATGATGATGGTGATGATGGCGATATGCTCTATCCCATAATACATGGGAGTTGGGACTTAAACAAATTAGTGCTCGCGCCTGTACTTCTCTGCCTATCCCTTCAAAGGTTACAAGCGTGCACTACTTATGTAACTGTTACAGGCTCCTGACTTGGTAGGAGACTTCGCCGGTCGGGGCGCAGTGGGCTTCTACACAATATCTTTGGCACCGCACCAGGTTGCGTGCTTGGATGTCGACCTCCTTACTGATTTTGAAGTAAGTTTCTAACACATGACCACGGTGAACAATCAAGCCATACGAAATCAGTTTATTGGAGGATCTCTCATTGTATTGGATACTAGCTGATCTCCGCATGAGTTGTAATGCACTTGTTCCTACCCACTACCCCGACATAGAACCTTCCTAAGAACCTTCTAAAAAGTATTAAAAAAGTGGATTGTATGATCTGTTAATAAATGATTATTATTATTATTATTAAAAACAATTTTTAATAAACATGAATGAATACGTTTAAGTCGTTCTCAAGTTATGGCGTAACCAAGGGAAATAGGGATTCATTTTTATAAATCAAATAAAAATAATAGTGCGTGGAGTCCCTTCGCGCGGAAGAAGTGAAACTTCGTAATACTACACGCATGCGTTCGAGTGCCACGCATTCACTATCGTTATTTTATTGAGCTTCTAAATAATATTATGCTGTATTTTTTTTACTAAGTAGGTACAGTCAGAAAAGTGGGAATATGCTCACTTTTTAAACAAAATCCCGTGCACACGATAACAACATCTGTTCAACACCCTTTACTATTGGTCCGCACAAATAGTTTGCGGACCAATAGTGGTAAAACAAAAAAGACCCGACCGAAAAATACACGACCGTTTTTTTTTATATGTATTGTTTTAAACACAATCTCAGGCTCTGTTAATGATCCCAGATGTTTGACCACAGTTTTTTTTTTCATTTACGACACCAAAGGACTCGGCAAAAAACAGATGCTGCGATGCTATTGGTAGTTGAGCGTTAATAAGCGCTTCTATAGCGGCCGGACGCTGTAAGTAACGATAGTCCTTACCGTGGTCAGATACGCAGTTTGGTGATAGTACATACGTTTTATCGAGGTTATTCTACTCATGGAAATTGAGCGAAGGCTGGACACACCGAAGAGTCGAATGCATGACTGTTTGCACGCCATCTTGCGTACCTAGTAGCACTACGTAGTCACAAATCTTGTAATACTGCCATCTCTTAGTGAGTTTACTTATTGGAAGTCGCATAAGAAGTTTCACTTTTTCACTGAGCCCACAGATAACTATCTGTTACCTCTTTACTGGGAGCTACGACTTACGGGAGAATAGACAACCTTCATCAACTTTTTTCTTTTCTTGATAATAAAATACCAATTTATTTTTCAGATACAATACCTAAACGACTACCACCACAGAGTCCTGAACACTATCGGACCTATTCTCCTCCAGAGACAGTTGACCGACGAGTACGAATGGCTGGAGAGAGAATGCGCGCCAATTGTACGAGGAGCCGCCATCTTGTTCAAGTCTTCGCCGATTTTGGCGGCAATTAGTTTTGTTGTTGTTTGGTTAGGTTATCATTAACTGTCTTTCGGTTATGGTATGTAATAAAACCTAGCCAGATAGAAAGTATTTGTAAATACCTAACAATAAAATAATGTCTCGATTAGTATTCGTTGTGCTTAGCAACTGGGCTTATCTTGGCGCTTTTCTGGTGGTCTCCTCCGCAGTCCGCTGTTGATTCTGCATTCTTACAAGAGTTGCAGTGGTGGAAGTGTCTTGTCCCAAATATCTCGATTGCTAAGCGTGCCTATTTTGAAAGAAAATTGTTGTCTCTTGGTTTAAAAAAGATATAGAGAGCACTTTTATTGATAAAAGTGGATTTTTATACAGTTGGGTTGTAGATATATATAAAGGGTGTAAAACACCTCTTAACGAAGCCGTAAGGCACTGGTTATCCCTGTCATTGCGATCATTTTTTTGTTCTACACCATACCTGGGAACCTTCTAGTTACGGAGATATTAGGGGTCAAAGTTCCAACTTTTTGACAAGTATTTTTTTAAATACAAGTTTTAAATGTAAGATTTTTACTTTAAACACCTCCACGACTATTGTTGCAAAACTTCTGAAACATTCGGAATAATTCCGGAATACTTCTGGGAAAGTTTCTTTAAATCGGAATTATTCAAAATGAATTTAATTAAGTTTCTTTTTTTTTTGCTGAAAAATCGTATTTTGCATCGATCGCCGCTGCCTGCCGCCGCGCCGCGCGCGCCCTACTGCCACGAGTCGTGCGTGCAGGCGATGGCGGTGCGGGGTGCGGTAAGCGGGGAGATGCTCCCCGGAAAAGTTTTCCCCCCCGCGAGAAAGATTCGTACCCCGCAATCGAATGTTTCCGAATATTTGGCCCGAATAATTCAATGGGAATAAACGTGTTTGTTTGTGGTGTGGTGGGTGAGTTAATTATTGTTCAGTTAATATACCTACCGCTCACAACACAAGTAAAGATAATATAATTTACATCTTCCAAGCGCGAAATAGGTAGTAAGGTCGATTTTCCTGGTTTTTTTTGACAGTTGAAATATTCCCAAAGTTTCGGAATATTTCGGAATACTTTCGAAGTATTCGACGGGAATGATTCGGAATTTTTCCCGCCAGCATCTATATCCACGACCGCCGTACTATTAAATCCGTCCATCAGCACAATGTTTTGAGTGCGTTACATTGAGTTCTACCACAAAACATGATTTTACACCCCCAAAAAGAAGTCGTTTCCCAGCAATACTTTTTGCGTAAAGTTACTTAGTTTCATGTACAGAATGCTTGGTTGACGGCTTCGTGATGAGGTGATTTACACCGTGTATACCTGTTACTTTGTAAGAATAATGTTTTATATTTTGTAATAAATAAATTGTTAATAATTAATTACCCAGTTAGTTTTCATTTTGTCTTCATTTAATAACCTGGAAGCTAGCAGATATATGCGTGAAGGTAGAACTACCCCAGAAAACCTTTGAAAGCTCCACTGATAGGTTTTTGTTTCACAAATTGACTCGTATTATACTCGTAAAATAGTGTAAGAATATTAGGAATTAATTTAGCCAAAGTTGCGAGAGTTTTGGAACACTCCTTCTGCACCATAGGAGGATTGAGTGTTTTAAATAAAACTTTTTTAAATCTAGATACACCGTTAATTCGAACCCACGGCTTACTGCTCGTAAGTCAGAGCTGCCACTGGGCCACCGCTGCTCTCTGTGATCTTGTGTTAACTCAAATAAAAAACTCTTCTTGTTAAATTAACCCTTTACTTAACATAATACATAACTGTTATCACGCTGTATCTACATATAAATGTCTAAGCCGTCCGTCTGCTTATTCCTTGTTTCTGTAGTTCTTGATGTTGACGAGGACCCAGGCAGGAACAATGGACCAGCCGACAACCATCGCGCTTACTAGGAAGAACATCTCCTGAAAAGGGAAAGAAAGAAATTAGTAACAGTTGTGCAACAACATACAAGACTAATTATTCAAGTGACCGTGCCATACACGAAACCATGAGGTATAGCAAAAAAAAAATACTCAAAGGAGACTCGAGCTTGATTTTGATTAAAACTAAAACTGTTTCATTCGATTTTTAAATACAAAACACTTTAATATTGTCGCAAATAAGGATATTATTTTTGATTAGCCATAGCTTTGGTCTCCTGTAGCTTTAGTACTTGCCAGAAAAGTATTAATTCGAGAACTTTTGAGCGATGATTTGCTATACATATATACAGGATGTAACAGAAAGGGTATATACATACTTAAGGGTGTGCTACAGACCATCAAACTGAACATGGTTCTGATCATAAAACATGTTTTTCAGTGACTTCTGCCCCTTACAAATTGCAATACCTATTCGACCCAGATATTTTTTTCGCGATTACGAAGTTTGTCCGATGGAGAAACATCTTCAGTTTGATGGTCTGTAGCACACCCTTAAGTATGTATATACCCTTTCTGTTACACCCTGTATATTTCAATTCTGTTGGACTTATGTCCATTTTAACCAAGCTCCTATATGTATAATCCAGTAACTTTCGTAGCAAAATCGGTAGTTCTGATGATTGTGACTTCCTATGATTCATCATGTCCCGAGAATAAAATAGCCCATCTGACAAAGTGCACTGCTTCTGGGCTTGTACAGAGAAATCCTCCTATACGGCTGGAAACTATCCAATCAGGGTTTGTCGGCAATTAAAAATGTTATACTAGACAATATCCTTTCGCTACCTGAAGAAATTCTTCCGGGAGTTCAGATATCTACACGCACAGCATGACCACTGTAGAAACGAGTTTTGCCTACGGAAGAATGAACATAATGACAGATAAACAGTCACAATGTGTCAGTTTGTCGATTCCTCCGAGGACATGCCTGCCCTACGGCAGTCATGCTACGCGTGCTCGTGGTTATTTGGGAAATAGAATATTACAAAAAATTTGTTTGAAAAAATTATGAATGTTGAAAGGCCGTATCTCAGAAACTATTGTAGTATATTGGAATTCTCATATTGTAACAAATTTAGTCTACTGTTAAAATGTCCTGAGAAGGTACTATCAAAAAATAATCTTTTAGTTAGAGTAATAATTGCCATAATTTTAAAAACAACTGATTTTTCGCATTCGGCGCTCGGGGTCATAAACTTGGATTATTCATTGGGCCAAACCCAAAAACAAGTGTACAAAAAATCATAACTATCTGATTTGGCGCAAACAACCTTGTACTTTCAGGCTACAAAGTTACTGACTTATAAGTTTGTTCCATATTTTTTTTTTTGGCCTACATACAATGTTAAGATAATAATAACCTCAAAATAATTTGATAACGTCAGGTAACTATACTATCAAATTAGTTTCAGACTGGTCCAATAAAATAGATAACAAACAAATATTTTGTAATATTAAGAATAACATGTTGAAAACAACAAAACCAAAATGTTGAAAACAAGAAATTAACACATTAAATGCAAAACATACCATTAATTATGGAAAATTCATCCTGAAAAAGCCATTATAATAGACAAAGTACTTGAGGACTTCAGTAGTCATAGATAACCTCTTTTTCCTTATACAATTACGTAATTAAAAAAACGAATTTTCTAATTCCGGAAGGACTAAAACATGTATAAATAACACAGGATACCCTTTTCGAATCTTATATATTACAAAATATGATAGAATATGAGGATAATCATGCGAAAAACACCAAAATATACTTACGGCTTTGGTAATCTTGTTCCTGGCGGGTGTAGCGATAACGCTCATATTCCTTTGCTGGGCAACATTCTTCAGGATATTGGCGTTAGCCTTGAAAAGACTCCTGGCAGCGAACATTTTGATTTTTACTGATAATTTAGCTTCGAAAAATGACACCAAAAATATTCACGACCCAATGTCGAACGAAAAATCAATCGCAGTATAAGGTTGTAGAAACGTCAGTGTCGAACTGTTTGAATTTAGTCGATTCAAATTTCATATTTTTAGTCGAGTGAATCACTTTTTTTTTGCAAGGGAAAAAAACACGTTGATAGAAAAATACCATCTACTTTAAAAGAACACAAACACTGTAATTTTGTTTTTTCCAATGTTTTCTTGAAATTTTATTTGGCGTAAAATCGATGACAATCAAAATATTCTAGTATTAGTTTAATTTAGAACGGCACTAGTTTAATGTTGCCACCAAATAAATTTAAAATATACTAAAAATGTTGCAATTTTACACCAAAATAGCAATTTTAGTAGAAATATATTGTTTTTACAGAGTGGTTTTTAAGTAAGTCGTGGAGGTTATATTTTTTTATCAGATTTTTTATTACGCAATTTAAATTAAGGACTATGGGCATTTTATATTTTGGACCTTTATGAACTCAGTATTATAAAAAAAAACAACAATATACATAGTTTATCTAGACATTTATTATAAACTTACATAATAAAAACTTAAAAGTAACTTAAACATACGAACTTCTTCTTCTTGTAGAACCAAAATGACATTCTATTGAAAATTAATTAACTTAAAGCAGGATATTTAGAATCATGGAGAAATTATTTACTGTGATACTTCCATCAGTTGAGGGGCGTCTGAAACAAAACAAAATAAATGGTATTTTATTATACTTTTTTCATTGTCGATGTCAGAGTTTTTATGGTGCCTATATCTTTCAGGCATGCTGGTTTCCTTCACCGAAACTAGTGATAATTATACAATACGCACATGAATTTGATAAATCAGAGGTGCCTTTTTTACGGACGGGAAATCATCAAATGACTCTCCCCGCTCTGGGCGGAGCGGAAGGAGTGTGAGACTTGTACTGACTAAAACCCATCCATGTTCCTTCTTAGCCTTTTGTGTTCCAGGGCCACGGTATCTCTATCGAACAGTACCGCAGCCCTGGCAGGCATTGTCCCTCTCGGCCCCCTTCCTATCGCTGACATTACGTTGAGACGCGCCGTCGACACGACCTGACGTCATAAGACAGACGGACGGTGAGCTAGCCTATTACTCACCGTCCGCAGGCCCGCAAATTATTTTTATTTTTTATTTATTTATTTTTCCAAAATGCTTAATATATATAATAACAGTTGATTTTTACACACAACGCAAACCTCTCAGGGTTTATCTGTGTGTGCGAGCCGTTCATTCATAAACAAATTTAGCAGACATTGATGTTTCTTTAACAACAACAAATCAAAACGCTTCCTTAGGCAAGGCAGGCCGTTGTGTAAAGAAGCGCTTCGATTTATACTTATAGCTTTTCGAACTCGTGTTATATAACGTTTGTAAGTCTTCTGGAAGTTTATTAATAAAGTAAGGTATTAAATATTCTGCAACCCTCATTCCGTACACATTGTTGGCTTTTGGTAGAATGTATTTATTTTTAAACGTAATAGATCTCAGAAAGTCGGGTCTTGTTTTTTCGGTTAGCAGCTCGGGCCTATTGACTTCAGAGGTGCCTTGCCTTGGGTTCGAACTGTCCGATTGTTACACCAGTAGCCATGACTGCTTTTTCAAGCTCATTAAATAAGAAAATGTTATAACTTCATAACTTACCACCAGAACCATCATTGAACATAAATTCATCTTGATATTCCTTCAGGAACTGTTCAGAACGATGCTCGTCCAGGAATAGAGAGTATACTTTCTTTACATCCTCCATGCTGACCTGAGAAATAAAGTACTGTGTAACAATATCAACCAACCATATACAGTTGTTAGTTATCGACAATTCATCCTTATTAAATATTCATCCTTTAATAATTGGAATAAGTTTTTGTCATCTTATGTTGATATACAAGGTGTTGTTTTGCATCCTCGTTAAAATACAGGAGGTTGTTACAAAAGACAAAAATAATCTATTTGAATTGCGGTACCCAATTCATCCTTATTAAATATTCATCCTTTAATAATTGGAATTAGTTTTTGTCATCTTATGTTGATATACCAGGTGTTGTTTTGCATCCTCGTTAAAATTCAGGAGGTTGTTACAAAAGACAAAAATAATCAATATCAATTGCGGTACCTAGTTAATTATTAATGAACGCATATATTTTTTTTGCTTGTTTAAGTTTGTTAGTATATCAGAACAGTTTAGGGAATTAGAAATTATCGAATATACGTTTAACATTGTTTGAAAGTGTGATAGCGCGGTTATAGGGCAAGAATGAGACGAGCCGCGTTCAAAACACGGGTGGTTCGCACTTACAGATTTCCGTAAATAAGAAAAAAATACCTACCCATATTATTATTGATTCGGGTCGAGAATCATTAGCATACTTAGGATGCAAAACAACAGCTTGTATAATGAAAGTAGTCAACTCTTTCGAACAGTCCCGCAGCCCTAGGCACCATGTATATCTAAATCAATAATTTTAATACATACCTCAGTAGCCTTCCTACGTTTAGCCACAAGCGAAGCCGTAGTAATAAGTTGTATAGCGTAACGGAGCGAAGTCTCTGTGGCCACTCGCGTTAGCACCGTCAGGGCGTCCGCAGACATTTGGCAGTCTTCTTCTTCACATCTTAGGGGAAAAGAAATATTTTTTATGAGATTATCTACACATACAAGTAAATAAAAATAAAGTTTCTGATTGTTATTTCAAAATAACAGCTTTTTACTGAATGCATATCAAAATACACATTATTATTTTGTTTATATTCATATACATACAACTTTTTTTTTATGTGAAACTTCTTATGCGGCTTCCAACAAGTTTAACGTTTAACGCTACCATTTCTAAAACTCTCCAAGAGATGGCAGTATTACAAGATTTGTGACTACGTAGTTCTACTAGGTACGCAAGATAGCGTGCAAACAGTCATGCATTCGACTCTTCGGTGTGACCAGCCTTCGCTCAATTTTCATGAGTAGAATAACCTCGATAAACTTATGTAATAATTATGTAATAAAAATAATACAACAAGAAAATAACAAAATATTATTTAGAAGCTTAATAAAATAACGAGAGTGAATGCGTGGCACTCGTACGCATGCGTGTAGTATTACGAAGTTTCACTTCTTCCGCGCGGAGGAACTGCACGCACTATTTTTTTACTGAATGCATATAAAAGCATACATAATTATTTTGTTTATATTCATTTACATTCATTATATTTTTTGCCTAAACGCCCTATTGTTTTTAAGTTAATTTATATTTAAATACTGTAATAAATCAAATTTCATGTTTATTTATTTAAAAAGATATGTACAATATAACAGATAAAATCTAACAATTGTACAGTGAAAAGAAACATAATTATTTAGAATGATGTATGATAAAAATATTAAGTAAAGTGTTTTTTTATACTTTTACATATTTCTAAACAATATAAAAACATTTAAAAATATAAAAAAATAGTAACCCACCGGTATCGGGAAGAGGGTCCAAGCTACCGGCAGTCAGGGCTCCAGAGAAAGGAACCTCCTAACAATACGAGCCGTGTCCAAGAGTACCGCTTTCTGAATCAAAGCCCTTGATCCAGCTACCTAACGAGAGCCTCCACAGGCTTTCACGAGGTTCTCGTCATGCGTGACCGTTATGTCAACAATAATTGCGCGCCGCTCTGATCGATCCACCACCACTATATCAGGCTTATTGGCTACAATAGTCCTGTCAGTGATGATGGATTGATCCCAGTACAGTGTGATATTGCCGTTTTCGAGAACTGGGTCGGGCCTATAGTACGGCACTTCCGATTCTACAAGGCTGTATTTCAGAGCAAGCTGCTGATGGATAATCCTGGCTACAAGGTTGTGTCTATGCAAGTATTAGTTAACGCAGCGTTTTTGAAGTGAAACTTCTTATGCGACTTCCAACAAGTTTAACGCTACCATTTCTAAAACTCACTAAGAGATGGTGTGGAATTTGTGACTACGTAGTTCTACTAGGTACGCAAGATGGCGTGCAAACAGTCATGCATTCGACTCTTCGGTGTGACCAGCCTTCGCTCAATTTCTATGAGTAGAATAACCTGGATAAACTTATGTAATAATTACGTAATAAAAATAATACAACAAGAAAACAACAAAATATTATTTAGAAGCTCAATAAAATAACGAGAGTGAATGCGTGGCACTCGAACGCATGCGTTTAGTATTACGAAGTTTCACTTCTTCCGCGCGGAGGGACTCCACGCACTATTTTTTGTCATGAATCCTGTAGTATTCTCAAACTAACCTGATATTGAGTATCTCCCTGAGGTCCTGCAGCGAGTAGGGCGAGGTGGGCACTATGATCATCCGGTCCAACAGGTCCAGTGGTATGCCGTGCGGCGAGCGATAGTTGGTACCCCTGATGCGGGTGATGCCGCGGTTGGTAGCCATGATGACCACGGGGGCTGTCTCCGATTCTAGGGCTCGGTTGAGGTACGAAAAGCATTCTATGTCCAGCATGTGAGCCTGTGGGGCAGATGGAGAAGAATTTTTAAACTTTCTGTGGTAGCCGAGGTTGACAGTCTAACATAAAATCACCCACCCACATTTCACCAGTAATGTTTAATTCCCATGTAATAGAGGGTGAGTGGAGAGCGGCGGTGGCACAGTGGTGGCAGCTTCGAACCCAGGCAGACGCATTACTTTGTGTAATTTATTTCATCACCGACTCAAACACCCCAGAACCAAAAATTCGAAGACATGTGACATCTCCTCAATCCGCACTGGGCCCGCGTGGTGGATTGCAGCCCACTACCTCTCATAGGAGAGGAGGCCTGTGTCCCACCCTTTTAATTGATACCCATATCATGGGGGTACATAAAAAATCACAAGTCCGTCATCTTTAGGAGTCCGCCATATTGAATTTAGAATGACGTTACTAAGCTAACCATGCGTTGTCATCCAAACTAAAAATGCATTCAAAATTTCAGCCTAATCGGTTGAGGATAACTGCTTTATAATTTTCAAACTCAAACTCTTTATTTGCAAGATTAGATCTAAACAAACATTGCAAGTTAAATTAAAACTTGGAAAAAGACGTTTGACACCGTCTCTGTTTCAACTGTTCTAAAAAACATTAGAAGTTATAAGTTTGCAAGGAATTCCCTCAGGGAATTGTGCTGGGCCCAACTCTGTTCCTACGGAATAAAACTTACTTCATCAATAAACAATGCTCCGGGTATCTTTTAAAGAGGTTGAAGCGCTAGGTGTGAGAGGGATACCTCAGGGTATCGTGCTGGGCCCGACGCTGTTCCTACGTAATAAAACTTACCTCATCAATGAACAGTACTCCGGGTATCATCTCTGCCTTGCCCTCTTCCCGCCACTCAGATACCTTGCTGTTAATCTGTTCGCGGATCTCTGATTTGATCTCACCGGTGTCACCTGTAGAAAAAATTTAGAAATTGTTCACTATCATTGGTTTCTAAAACATTTTAATGAATTTTGATGATTCTTTTTTCTTTCGATTCGATTCGATCGTACCTGACTAGTCTGAGATGAAACTGCCGAAACAAACTCAGAGGTCTCTGTCAAGGTCCAGACATAATCTTAATGAAGTTAGAAGGTTGTATTGACAATTTTAATGATAATAACTCTGTAACTACACACGTGTTATGGTCGTGAATCATATTTTGTTTAATACAAGATGTTGTTTTGCATCCTCGTCAAATTCAAGTAGGTAATTATGCTAATGATTCTCGACCCGAATCTGATAAAATGAGTGGGGTTTTTTTTTCTTTTCTTATTTACTGAAATCGGTAAGTGTGAACCACCCGTGTTTTAAACGCGGCCCGTCTGATCCCCGAATTCATCTAAGCAATTGCAAACATTTATTCGATAACTTTTATTCCCTAAACCACGTTAAGGAGGTTATTCTGAAATATTAACAAACTTAAACAACCCAAAAAAAAATTAGCGTTTATAAATAACTAGCTGTCCCACGCAACTTCGTCTGCGTCACATTTTTCCCGTTTTCGCAACATTTTTCATTACTGCTCCGCTTCTATCCGTCGTAGCGTGATGATATATAGTCTTCCTCGATAAATGGGCTATCTAACAATGAAAGATTTTTTTAAATCGGACCAGTAGTTCCTGAGATTAGCGCGTTCAAGCAAACAAACAAACTCTTCAGCTTTATAATATTAGTATAGATTATAATATTAGTATTGATTAACTAGGTATCGTAATTTAAATGTAAATAATCAATTTAAATTATGTCTTAGTGACAAACAACCTCCTGAATTTTGACGAGGATGCAAAACCCCTTACACCCCATGCACCTTGTGTACAGCCTGAAATTGACTTGCAAATTGCAAAAACGTGGGAAAATTTTAAGTGATGATAATAGGGATGGTGACTCATTTTTTTTTCTTTGTCTATCGGGTAGATTATTAAAAACTATTTGACACGTATTTTTTCTTTCTTCACGTAATCGTAAAATTACGGAGATATTTTGAGTTGAAATGGCGCATGACGTCACGTTTAAGTAAATTTTATACCTAGTTGTGACGTAGTGAGCCCCCACTCTCCAACTTTAATGCGTTTTAACTAAGTAGGTATTTTTTTGTTAACTTGATAAAACAAAAAATACGTATCTAATATTTTTGTATTACCTGATTGACGGACAAAATAGAATTTCGTTTTCTTTACCCAGTCATCATCCCTATTGTGCGATATGTGTACAATGGTTACAGTACTGCATAACCCTTCAGCGATAAAAAGCGTAATGTAGATAGATAGATAAATCATTTATTCAGTGCACACAAAAGACATAGCACAACAGACAGAAGCACAAATTAATGACACAGATTACATAAATATACCTATACAGGGTGTAACGGAAAGGGTATATACATACTTAAGGGTGTGCTACAGACCATCAAACTGAACATGTTTCTCATCATAAAACATGTTTTTCAGCAAAAAAAATATCTGCTGCCCCATAGAAAATTACAATACCTATTCGACCCAAATGTATAGGCAGCAGATATTTTTTTGTTGCGGAACATGTTCAGTTTGATGGTCTATAGCACACCCTTAAGGATGTATATACCCTTTCCGTTACACCATGTATAAAAACAAGGTGCCAATATACAAAAAGAAAAGCAAAAAAAAAAAAAAAAAATATGAACCAGTTATAGTAACACCATGACATTCAAATAAAATAACGAGTATACAAGGTGCGGTGTGCGTCTCAAGGTTGCACCAAATGGGAGTCCAGCTCAGCATGTGTCAGGCATGCACCTGACGCTGATATTCTGCTGGATCCCTGTAGTGACATACGGACGTCGAGCAGACGAGATAAATTGGTGTTGTGCGTGGAAGTGAAAGAATTACTTATACGCGGAGTGAAATTATGTAAGTATACTCACAACTTAAATTTAGTGTTCTACAGTAAGTGTAGTTTACTGTATTGTAAGCGTTCTTTACGTCTACCATGAGTTTTAACAATCTATACTCGCTAGCGTCTGTAGTTAAAAAAATGTATGAAAACTTTTACAGCGCCTCTAGCGGATAGTTGGGTAGTAAAATGCGCAGTATGAGTCACTATAGTTATCTATCCTACGTCACCGTGTAGTAAACTAAACAACAGCGACTGCAAGTTTGGGCTTCATTTGCTTAGAATTTGGTAGTAAGCACCAACACAGCTCATGGTAACATTGAAAAAGCTAACTATAGTATTTGCTTATTGACGGAACTATTGCAGTTACGTCAAGCGATCTAACTATGACAACTCATGGTTGACGTACTTGTTCTTGGGTGAGTGTATGATTACTTGAGCATTTCTTAGGTTATAAACGTATAGTGTATAAATAAAAAAATATTATATTTAATGTGTGTGAACTTACCAGAGAATAGCGCCAGAAAGCCGTGAGTCCTCGAGTTGATGACATCAATTTCATGCAGCGTCACAGTATGGACGACTTCCTTACGCTTCTGCAGCTCGCCTTCCGGGCATTGTACGAATCGGGCTTGTTGGCCTGAAGACAAATGCAAATGTTGTTAAGTACTTTTTTTAAGTGAAACTTCGTACGCGACTATTTATTTATTTAAATGCAAAACTACTACTACTACCAACAAAGTTGCGTTAAACGTTTAACGCTACCATAGAGCGGGGAAAAAGGGGAGAAAGAGACAGAGCGAGAGTGAATGCGTGGCACTCGAACGCATGCGTGTAGTATTACGAAGTTTCATTTCTTCCGCGCAGAGGTGCTCCACGCACTATTTTTTAAAGTGAAAACTTCTTTAGCCGCGTCCAGTGATTTCTGGTAACCAAAACCTGTGTGTTCGCGGCACCGATGACCTCGACATGCTCGTGACGTATTGCGCCAGACTAGCGATACGAATGATTTAAAAATTATAAAAAAGAATACAGTAAGTAATTGAATTGTTTTGAGTTTTCACTCTGTCGACAGTTCTTATGACTGACTCTGTTTTTAGGGTTCTGTACCGAAAGGGTCAAACGGGACCCTATTACTGAGACTTCGCTGTCCGTCTGTCCGTCCGTCTGTCGCCAGGCTGTATCTCATGAACCTGTCTGTTGATGCTATAACAACAAACACTAAAAACAGAATAACGTAAATATTTAAGGGGGCTCCCATACAAAAAAGTGAATTTTTTGCTCGTTTTATAAATAATGGTACGGAACACTTTGAGCGCGAGTCCGAGTCGCACTTGGCCGGTTTTTGTACAAGCTTTGGGACAAGCCCGCCACACTATCGCCAAAGCAATGCAACTCCTGTGCGCCAGAATCGACAGTGGCGACCATCAGAAAAGCGCCGAGACAATGAAGCTCGACGAAGCCCCAGAGAAACAATTTAACTGTCTTGGATCTCGCAAAGAAATCAATCAGAAAAGAATAGCGGAGGAGTAGGAAAAATCCAATTTCCACTTCCCTCCATATCAGAAGGAGACAGAACAAAACATGGCTAGGCAAGGTTATTTTCTTATTTATGTATTACAAATATTTATGCCGTCTTGGCTTCCGTACGTTTTTTGCTAGGTAAACACTAAAAACAAACGCTATGCTGGGCACCCCACAAACTTTAAATCTAAAGACAGAGCAAGCGCTTCTTTACATAGTATAAAACAAAGTCGCTTCCCGCCGTATGTACGCTTAGATCTTGTAAACTAAACAACGGATTTTGACGCGGTTTTCATCAATATTCAGATTGATTCAAAAGGAAGGTTTATATGTATACATTTCACATCAAGATTTCAACGCGAACGAAATCGCGGGTAGCAGCTAGTATTCTATAAAAAAATAAATAAAAGTTTATTTAAAAACCCCTACAGAAATAAATTCTTATTTTATAAACACCTTGTATACACCGTGTAAATCACCTCATCACGAAGCCGTCAACCAAGCATTCTGTACATGAAACTAAGTAACTTTACGCAAAAATTATTACTGGGAAACGACTTTTTTTTGGAGGTTGTAAAATCATGATTTGTGGTAGAACTCAATGTAACACACTCAAAACTTTGTGCTGATGGACGGATTGAATAGTACGGGGGTCGTGGAGGTGTTTAAATTAAAAATCTTACATTAAAAACTTGTATTTAAAAAAATACTTGTCAAAAAGTTGGAACTTTGACCCCTAATATCTCCGTAACTAGAAGGTTCCCAGGTATGGTGTAGAACAAAAAAATGATCGCAATGACAGGGAGAACCAGTGCCTTTCGGCTTCGTTAAGAGGTTTTTACACCCTTTATTGTGTTATTGTGTAACACGAATAAACGTTTTTTCCATTCGCATTCCATTTATTTTCGCATTTCATTTTTATTTCATAAAAAATCCTGAGTGTTTAGGGGGGGGGGGGGCACCCACCCTCCCTTCTGGCGATGCCCATGGTGACAAGTGACAAGATTTCTAATTTCGAACAATTTTCATTTTCGGCTGATTTTACCGAAACATAGCTAAGAACACTCTCGATTAAAACACCTTTCAGACGAAACCAATTTTATCAAAATCGTTTCATCCGTTTAGAAGCTACGATGCCACAGACAGACACACAGATACACACGTCAGACTTATAACACTTCTCTTTTTTGGTAAAAATAAAGTAACTTACCAGTGGCATCATAATCCCTGGCTCTAGCGAAACTCCTTCCCAACTTGTTGATTTTGCCGGTGGCCTTGTCAATAGTTATGACGTCACCAGCTTGGACCTGTTGATTAAAAAAAACCGGTGTCACTATTTAATTTAGTACTGTTGTGTTTTTTTTTTTTTTATTAAGTTATTTTAGTAACAATTTTTACATTGTATCGAAATTTTACACAAAATTATAAATTAAAATGAAAGAATTACAATAAAAACAGTAACCAAATAAATACATTAAAAAGTAAATGTTAAATAAATAATGCAAACTCAAATTAAATCAGAATCATCCATTTTGACGACACGGTTGGCGCAGTGGTTGAGCGATCGACTGCTGCGCTGCGTGTCGCGGGTTCGATCCCCGCACGGAACAAATATTTGTATGGCCTACAGATAGTTGTTCCGGGTCTGGCTGTTCGTGTATGTGAGTTTAAATGTTTGTAAACGCACCCACGATACAGGAGAAATTCCTAGTGTGGGGCAAAGTTTAAATAAAAAAAAATAAAAAAAAAATACAAATAATAATCATTCTCATATATTAATTATAATTCCCATACATATGGCAAAAATAAAAAAAGGATTGTGTGGTTTTATGAAACCACGGTAAAAGTGAAACTTTTTTTCCACACTATAGACAGTTTAAACACTTAACTAAAAAATTTTGGAAGCGCCTTTCACTTTATCCCTACTCCGCGGCTGACCGTCACACAGACGAAAAAGTTTAGACGATGTAATAAAAGTTTCACTTTAAAATGTCAAAAAAAATACAGTCTCAATAAAAATAGTTTATAATTAAAGTCTAGTTGTATGTGTCACAGAGAAACTCATCAAGGGTGTATTAGCACTTATCGATCAAAAATGATTTTAACTGCATTCATTTATGACAAGACTGGATTTACTTACACACATAGACAGTCAGTCGACATGTTCATACTTTACTATGCCCAAAAATACAGAGTGGAAACACAAACGCGAGCGGTAATAGGGGATAATATATTTTTTTTTTCTTTGTCCGTCTGGTAGTTTATTGAAAAGTATTGGACACGTATTTTTTCTTTTTTCACGTAGTCGTAAAATTACGGAGATATATTGAGTTGAAATGGCGCATGACGTCACATGTAGGTAAGTTTTATACCTACTTGTGACGTAGTAAGTCCCCACTCTCCAACTTTAATGAGTTTTAAACAAGTAATTTTTTGATATTTTGATAAAACAAAAATACGTGTCTAATATTTTTGTATTACCTGTCTGACGGACAAATAGAATGTCGTTTTCTTTACCCAGTCCGCACCCCTATTAGTACATCATTCTGAACCAAGTAACAGAGGATCTCGTGGCTATATAATAACACCCGCACGGGTCGATCTCTAAGGTTACGCCGTGCTTGCCGAAGTAGGTCCGTGGATGGGTGACCATAATTACATACCGAGTTTCCTCCGTTGAGCCGTTGGTCCCGACTGTCATTTGTAGATCTTTGACAGGTGTTACGAGTAGTCAGAACCCAAAAGTCTGACATCCAATCTTACCAAGGGATATCGTATTACCCAGTTACTGGGTTGTGGAGGTCAGATAGGCAGTCGCTTCATGTAAAATACTAGTACTCAGCTGCATTCGGTTAGACTGGGAGCCGACCCCAAGATAGTTTGGGAAAAGGCTAGGCAGATGATGATTCTGAACCATGTACAGACAGCGTCAGTATGTGCTATACCCCTTTTTTACGGATGGGAAATCATAAAATGAAAAAGGAGCGGAAGGGAGTGTTAGACTTGTACTGACTAAAACCCATCCATGTTCCTTCTTAGCCCTTTGTGGTCCAGGGCCACGGTATCTCTTTCGAATAGTCCTGCAACCCTGGCAGGCATCGGACCCCGATTTGCTGACATCTCCTTGAGGCGCGCGTAAAACACCTATGCGCCGTCGACACGGCCTGTCGTCATGAGACGGACGGACGGTGAGCTAGCCCATTACTCACCGTCCACAGGCTCGCGCCTACGGTGGCCGGGGGCCACTGGTTGCCCCCCGACGCCCGGGGCGTCTCCCGCGGCGGCTGGGACGTGAGGCTCTCTCCCTTTCACACATGACTGCTTCGCAGAAGGAGGCGACGGCTTCCCATTCCCTCTCACTCCGGCCTTTTTTTTGCGGATGGGAAATCATCAAATGACTTCTCCCGCTCTGGGCGGAGCGGGAGGGAGTGTCAGACTTGACTGATTAAAACCCACCCATGTTCCTTCTTAGCCCTTTGTGTTCCAGGGCCGCGGTATCTCTTTCGAACAACCCGCAGCCCATGTGCTAACCTCTCAAGTTTTAAAACGTTACACTGCTACACAATTGAATTCGTTTCGAATAATCTAAAGAATACTTTCAAAAAGAACTCACGTTTCGACCCGGATTTGAACCATTTTGGCAAGACTGTCCAACTTGTACCAACTACGCCAATTTTACCAAAGTTAAGATTTTCTTTATACAAGTTGTTGTTTTGCATCCTCGTCAAATTCAAGGAGGTAACTATGCTAATGATTCTCGTCTCGAATCAATAATAAAATGGGTAGGTAATTTTTTTTTTCTTATTTACCGAAATCGGTAATTTTGAACCACCCTTGTTTTAAACGTGGGCCGCCGTCTGATTCTCACCCTATAACCGTGTTTCCACAAATATAAACAATCTCAAACGTTTATTCAATAATTTCTTATTTCCTAAACCATGTTAAGGGAGTTATTCTGAAATACTGACAAACATAAACAATGCTTTTAGGATACTGCTGTCGCTGCCTCGTTTCTGTAGCGCGTCGGGGATGTTCGCAGCAGCGCGTACAGACGACTTCTTTGCGATGATTCGTAAAAGATCCGCTTCACTACTGCGTCGGATGCGGGGCAGCGACAACAGTCTTCTGAGTGTTGTTGCTAGTAAGACTGAGGGCTGCCTTATAGGGCACTTGTACGCAGTGCATGTACTGTTGCCGGGTGTCTACGTGAGGTGGCGTATTTAAGTATTCATTATTTATCGTATGTTTTTAGTCTATTATACTAACATAGGTTAAGAAATACTAACAAATTTATGGGTTCTACCTGAATTAAAAATAAATAAACAACCAAAATAATCAGGGTTTAGTAATAATTAACTAGGTACCATAATTTTAATTGATTACTTATGTCTTGTGTGAAAGCCTATTGAATTTTGACGAGGATGCAAACAACACCTTGTATATTAAAAATTAGTAGTATTGTAAAACCGTAAAACGATATTAAGCCTCCCCCCCCCAAAGGTCTTTTCCCAAAAATTTTTTTTGGAACGAAGTTCCTTATCGCGCGTTGTGAAACGGGGCTAGAAGGAAAAAAATCTTACGAAAAGTTGTCACGACACTTTTTTCTATAGTAAGCTATTGTAAGCTTTATTTCTTTAAAATAAAGTTGAAATTTCCTTAAATTACGTACAATTGGGGTGTTAAGTGAGTAAGGGTAGATATGATTATTATTTTGAGTGACCGAACTACAAAGTACAAATTCGGTTGTGCAGTTAAGTAAGACGTATTGCTTCGAATTAAGGATTAATCTTCCTCAAATTAAATATTTTATTTTTCGCACACTAACTTAAATCTAAAATGTATTGATATTATGTACGTGAAAGGAACTTCGTTCCATCCGGGTGTCCCTTGACACCTCTCAAGTTTTTTTTCGTAGGGTTATATAGTTTGATGTACAGAATGCTTGCTTGATGGCTTCCTGAAGTGTCCATTCACACCTTGTATATCCCTTGTCCTACCTTCTCCTTAAGCAGTGAGTCAATCATCTTGGCTCCCATATCGTAGTTCGTCTCCATGTCAGTTGTCTTGAGGGTCAGTCTTCCCACCCTCGCCCCGCCACCACCCGCCGCTCTCTCAACCACGACTTCCACTACTTCACCTTCAATTATCTCTGATTCTTCTCTGAAAATGAAGGCAGGTTAATATTTCAACCTTCTATCCAAAACAGGCAGTGGGGCCTAGTGGTAACGGGCTGTATAAAGGTTGCACTAGTCCAGGAGTAGCGTACCTAAATGCCGACTACATTTTGTTAGGTATTTAAATTTAATTTTAAGTTTGCATGCTGAAATAAGTCGGCGAAATATGTGAAACCTTTTTATTTATAAGACCATTATGTACCATATTTCATGCAAATAAAGAATCTTGAATCTTGAAAACTTTTAGAGATCAACATGCCATGTTTTCTAAAGAAATATTTGCTGAGGCCATAGATGTGCCGCCAAATAATTTTTAGTGATTGTTAGATTTTATTCTCAAAACTCATTATTTAGTACCAAAAAATAACTTTTGGCACTGTATAGTATTAAAGGTTTCAGTTATACGTGTAAGTTAAATAAAAGTCACATTAGTATGACTTCTATGTTGCAGATTAGATGACAAATAACTCAAACATAATACTTATAGTAATATTAAAAAAACCATTAAAAAGTAATGACCCAACAAAGATTCGTTTTTCTTGCTAATTTTAAAGCAGCTTTAGGCGTAAATCCTACTTATATAATATTATAAACGCGAAGGTTGTAAGAATGCATGTTTGTTACTCTTTCACGCCTCAATGGCTGAACGGATTTGAATGAAATTTGGTATGTAGATAGCTTATACCTTGGATTCACACATAGGCTTTTTATCCCGGTCTGCGCGGGTGAAACTGCGGGGCGCAGCTAGTAAGTAATAAAAGAAGTGTAAAATCTCCAAAAAGAAAGTCGGCACCGACAAAGCTCAATAACCGAATAAGAATAATTCAATTATAACTTTATTTGTAACAGATTTATGCAGTGTTTTATGTACTTAATTTCGTTATTGGTTTACAAATGAAATAATAAGATAGAACTTACTTGATTCTGATACCAATAGATTTTCTGATGGCTTGAGTAAGAGCTTCAGTCTTGCTCATTTCCAAGGAGAATATTTCAGAGCCTGGAAGGAGTTTACATTTGAAAGTCAACTCAACAGCATTTGTTTCAATTAGACCATATCAGGCACTTTTGAAAGTCAAAAATGAAACAAAAACGCGAAGCTACAGTCCCAGTTACAAGGCATAATAACTTGTGAAAGTACTGTAGTTACCCATTCCAAAACGTAGATCTCTACGGAGAAGAATGGGCAAGGAACTCCATGGAAACTCTTTTAAATCAAAACATTGTTACAAAATCTTGGTTACATGATTCATGTTAAAAATCCTAACTAACATTATAAATGCGAAAATAAGTTTGTTTGTTAACTTTTCACGACTAAACGGCTGATCGGATCTTAATAAAATTTGGCTAAAAGATAGATTTCAACCTGAGGCAGGACATAGGCTATATATCATCACAGTACGACCAATAGGAGCGGAGCAGCAATGAAAAATGTTGCGAAAACGAGGAAAATGTGACGCAGACGAAGCTGCGCGGCACAGCTAGTTATCAATAAGTGAGAATGATGAAGAAACTAGCTGTGCCGAAATCTATCTTCTTGCCAAATTTCATTAAGATCCGATCAGCCGTTTGCTCGTGAATAGGTAACAAACAAACAAAAGAGTGACATTCGCATTTATAATATTAGTATGGATACAGGCAAGTTAAGAGCTTCCAGAGTAAAATATTAAACCAGTAATTAAAAAAAAAAGGAATTAAAATAAACCGTGGCAGCTAAGAGATGACCAGTCACAACTGACAGCGCCCGTTCACGAACATGACGCATGTATCAGCCATCATTCAACTTAACCATTTTAAAGCTTGATCAAGTCCATTCAATTCTCAAGTTAACTGATGTCATTGACCATGGATCCGGAACAGCAGTGATAACGTAGGTGCATATCACTCTGCCAAGTCATAGATCTCGAGTTCGTACTCAAGACATACACCTCTGATTTTACGGTTTCATGTGGATATTGAGGAACTCGTGGCCAAATAATAACAGCCCCCCGGGTCGATCTTTAAGGTTAAGCCGTGCTTGCCGAGGTTGGTCCGTGGATGGGTGACCATAATTACATACCGAGTTTCCTCCGTGCCTCGGAAAGCTCGCTAAGCCGTTGGTCCCGGCTGTCTTTTTAGACCTTTGATAGTCGTTACGAGTAGTCAGAAGCCAAAAAGTCTGACATCCAGTTTTACCAAGGGGTATCGTATTACCCAGTTACTGAGTTGTGGAGGTCAGATAGGCAGTCGCTTCTTGTAAAATACTGGTAGTCAGCTGCATCCAGTTAGACTGGAAGCCGACCCCAAGATAGTTTAGAAAAAGGCTAGACAGATGATGATGATGTGGGTATTGTATAACTATCACTTGCTTCAATGAAGGAAAACATCGTGTGGAAACCAGCATGCCTGAGAGATATTTCTCGAATGTAAAGCTAAGTCAGAGGCCCATGGGTGGCATAAAAACTCTGACACCAGTTTAGTCACTAACAACATAATAAAGAAGATTCAAGATCATGAATTACAAGAAATACTTGCTGTTGCAGTATCTATTAACCGATTCAGTTAAATATGCTTCCAGATAAACAAGTTTTAAACTAAACAAATGAACAGAACACAAAATAGTACTACACCTTTTAAAGTGAACAGTGAGACAAATCTTTATTTAATAATAAACCATGTAAAGATCTGAGAAAAGGGGTTTGCGCCATTTTATGTTGTATAAAAAACAAAAAAAACAAATCGGTTGGCAAGCGACGGAGAAATGCGCGAACAAACATAAATAAAATTAAAAAAATACAAACATCCGAATTGAGAACCTCCTCCTTTTTTAGAAGTCGGTTAAAAAACCGGCCAAGTGCGAGTTGGACTAGCGCACAAAGGGTTCCGTACCATTATTTTAAAAAACGAGCAAAAAAATCATCATCATCTTCAAAAATCTTTTTTTGTATGGGGCTCTTAAATATTTTATTTTGTTTTTATTATTTGTTGTTATAGCATGAACAGAAATACATAATCTGTAGAAATTTCAACTGGCTAACTATTAGGTTCATGAAATACAGCCTGGTGACAGACGGACAGCGAAGTTTCAGTAATAGAGTCCCGTTTGACCCTTTGAGTATGGAACCCTATAAATATCCCAACCCCTTTGCTTGTTGCAAAAAATTCTATAAATCAATATAATCATAAATAATGCTTACCGGCCATGCTCGTAAAAGGTGTATCAGGTCCCAAAGCCTGTGCCAACCCCATGGCAATAGCTGTCTTGCCTGTGCCTGGCTGTCCTGCTAACAACACTGCCCTGCCTGCGATTTTACCTAAAAACACGAGACAATATTTTAACAGGATATTGTATTACCGTGCATTAGTTAACCACTCATCACTTCAAAATCAAAATATTTTATTTTACATAGGCCTACATGGGCACTTATAAAACGTTGACAAAAAGATGCTTGGTTTGGGTTGGTCGTTTCCTATGGAGAAGAACCGGCGAGAATCTCCATGGTTATAAAATCATTCGGTCTGCAGTCTAGCTGTTTGTGTATAAATGTTTGTAAACACACACACATGACAGGAGAAATTTACTCGGGCGCAAAGTAAAAAAAACATTAATTTAAAATAAAGTCTCTGTTGTGTGCAGTGGTTCACACAAAATTTATGAAAGTGATATAGGAGGATATTTTGCTAAGCTTAGCGCGGTACACCGCCTTCCCTTTTCTGAGTCAGCCCTAATTTAGGACAAATAGTCATATCCCATCAGAGAAAACAGGCATAATGTTATATTCTCTGTGACATAGAAAAGATCCCTTTCAAGCTTTTTGCCCTTCTCTTAAATTAACTGTTTATGCAAAAAGGCACCGTCACCATAGCAACAAAGGCGAAGTTTCTTCAATACGAACCTTCTCGAATCATCTGCAAGACGACTCCGGCGGCCTTTCTAGCCATCTTCTGTCCCACCATGCCCTGGGATACGGCCCTAGGCTCCAGGGAATCATCGAGGCCTAAGCCTCTGATGTGTGAATGCGCCCCAATACGTTCGATTCGAGTTATCGAACGCACTTCTTGCACTTGAGCTGCAGCTATAGACTAGAAATAAAAAAAAAGAAATTAAAAGTTTAAACTACATCTTTATAACAAAAAATAAACATGATTATTGTGTTTTTAAAAGTGAGGTTATGTTTTAGTTTGCCGGTTTTAATAGCATGGTTTGCGTTTTGGGCAGTCTATCTTTGAATTGTACTTACAGCCATTTTGGGTGGTTAACGTTGTGTAAATTCAGAAAAATTCTAGTGAAATGTGTTGAAACAAAGAGCGTGTTTTCTGTCGACAAGCCAAACAAAAACGCTCGCCAAGATAAACTGACAGTGACAGTCAGAACGCAAATGACATGAGAATGACAACTGACCAGTGACTTGACAGTAAAAGTTTCGTTTGGAAATTGATGCTACGATACACAGGATCGAAAAGAGTTTTGTTGATGATCGATTTTTGTTTATAATATTTTTCGATTACTATTTACATACATATTTTGGGTAGTGCTTGACAAGCCTTTTAATCTCATACGGCTGTTGTATTATTGCGATAAAAGTTAATGAGTATAAAATAATGTTTCTTTCGGAAAACTGTTTGTTATCATGAGTATAATCACGTGTTTAAGTATCGGTCACTAATTACCAATCACCTTATATACTATTAAATCGGCATACATGAAGAGTTTTTTAAAACACGTCTCTTGCGGGGGAGGCAAAGGAAGATGAGAAGGGCTTATAAACTTATAAATTAAAGGTCCCCCTTTAATTTGTAAGTTTATTTCATTGTTATTTTTTCTTGTGACAGCGGCGCTAAGAAGCATACCCTGTAACAAGAGTGTCTACTGTCTACCTATCACAATTCAAAAGATAAAGGCGTGCGACAAATAGACGGACAGACAGTGGAGCCTTAGTAGTACTAGGATCTCATTGCCACCCTTTGGAAACCGGAACCATAAAAAGAGAACTGAATGCAGCAGTCTGCAAGGGTCTCAAATGTGTATAAAATCCTACTAATAGTATAAACGCGAACTTTTGTAAGTATGGATGGATGTTTGTTACTCTTTCACGTAAAAACTACTGATTGGATTTGGATGAAATTTGGCACAGGGATAGATAATAGTCTGGAATAGCACATAGGATACTTTTTATCCTGGTAGTGTGATCCAGCGGGAAAATTACCGATAAAACGCGGGCGAAGCCGTGGGCAGAAGCTAGTACAATATAATTATCATCTGCCTATTTAGCCTATGGTTTTGCCGGTAAACCTAGGAATGCCCCGGAATTTTGCGTCTGGTCCCATATCGAGTAATTAAACTTTACTGGTTCGGATTCTGAAACCTAGTTATTAGTTTTTTTCTCAAAGTTACGCGTTGTAGAGCTCTTCTAGTCGTAGTTTTTCTAGTAGCTGCTGTAGATCTTAAAAGTTTTAGATGTTTCGCTCGGTCTTTCAGCTTA
Organism: Cerastis leucographa; assembly: GCA_963082945.1. NCBI lineage: Eukaryota > Metazoa > Arthropoda > Insecta > Lepidoptera > Noctuidae > Cerastis > Cerastis leucographa. The sequence continues at coordinate 4,140,414 of OY720376.1, forward strand.
AATTTCGTAATTATTCCGAAACTAAGTTAAATATTATTTGAATTACTGTTAAAAAGAAAATCTGATATGGCATACCTATTCTCGGCGGGGTATTGAGATTATCAAGCTCGCTCCGCTCACTCTGAATTTAAATTTACGAAAATCTGACTTAAAATATACTTCAATAATAGCAGTAAGTACACATTATTCCTAAGTGTCATGGCGTAACACAAGCGAAGCCGCGGCCGTAATAAATAACTCCGTGCATCCCCGTCTATTTATAAACAGGTCGTATTTTATTTTCACCATAATATATGACCCACAACTTATAATTTATTTACCCAAGTGACCCTTTGAAAATTTAATGATTTTGACCCTACATAAGATCACTAGGGTATGATTACTATAGAGCAAAGAGTATAGTAATATATATGGCTATAGAGTTACATTCCGCTTGTCTTTGGAATTCACTGCCGGCTTTTCTGTTCCCTGATCATCATAATATGAATCTCTTCAAATATAAATATTTTTTATTTGTTGAGTATAGGTAGGTTAGGTACAGATGTTGTAATTATTAATGAACGCTATGTCAAGCCGTCATCGGCGTACAAATATTATATGGATACAAACATGCTAATTATAATAAATTATCAAATAGTATAAATCAAAGAGAATTAAAAAAGGACAGTATTATTATCACACATTATTACATAATTCAAATTCAAATTAATAAAAAATAAAAGTTATCAAAATGTTGAGTCAGTTAGGTATTCGTTCACCGTATAATATGATTTTTCGTGTAATATTTTTAGAAAGGCCTTTTTAAAATCGTGTATTTAAATTTCTGCAATTTGTCTAGGGATCTTATTATAGATCCTAGGTGCTAGTCCCAAAAAACTTTTTTTAAAAAGAGCAGTATTATGTGGCTTAGCGCATATCTCTCTGTTGCGTCGTTTAGATTTCAATCTTTCAAACAAATGGAAGTTAAATTTGACAAATACTGCTGCCTCAAGAATGTATAAACAGGGCAATGTAAGAAGTTTAAATGTCGTGAAATATGGCTTACAGCTTTCAGTTGGTTTCAGCTTAAAAACAGCACGCACACATCTTTTTTGGGCTTTAAACGCAATTTCTTTGTCAGTGGAATTTCCCCAATATATTATTCCAAAACGTAATGTAGATGTAGGTAACATAGGCCTTGTAAGAAATTAGAGCAACGGACTCATTTACTATCTTTGCCAGATTATAGAGTGCATAAGAGTACTGGTTAAGTTTTTTACAAACAGTTTCTACATGACATTTCCAGTTTAAGTGAGTGTCCAGGTATAGTCCTAAAAATCTAGCACAGTTTGTTTCTGCTATTGTTTTATCTGCATAAGTTATGTTTAAGTTAATTTTTTTTGTTCTTTGATAAAATGTCATAAGCTTTGTTTTTTCTATGTTAATTTTTAATTTATTTCTGAGTAACCAATTTATAATGTCAAGGATGGACTTGTTTATGTCATCTTCGTAAGTTTCTATATTTTTACATGGAACAATAAGTGTACTGTCATCGGCAAATAAAACGGTTTGATGGTCAGTGCATTTTGGCAAATCATTAATATACAGGGTGAAATTGAACAGATGCGACAAATTTAAATATACAATAATACGTGTTGTCAACAAAATTTAGAACATATCAAATGTAAAATTAATAAAGAATCTAACAGTGTTACGAAATAATTAAAGTATCAAAGAATTTCGCGTACTGGCGTTCGCGTAGTGGGCACGATTTAGGTATACATTCTCGCTATGAATGAATCGCGCCGCCCCCGTCCGCCCGGCCGCCCGCGCATCTCTTTCCCGCGCGCACGATTAATAAAATTTTTGTAAACCTTTCCCTTCATACTTTTGTCGTCTGAGGACGATCAAAAATACAATAAAAGTAAATAGTAAAACAATGTTTTAGTAAGAGGTATAACCTGAATAATGTTTGTTACAACAACAAATCAATTATTGTATTTTTGGCGTATTTAAAAAGTTGGAATCACAGTATTTACAATAATTATTAAGTATTTACACTAAATCAAATCAGTACACTTACGTGTATTTTAATAATTGTCCAAAATGTCCACCTCAGTTTTGTAAACACAATTGAGCACGGCGCGGCGCCGCAAATTGTCCTTAGGTTTTATTAATTAAAGTTTGTGATTTTACAGTTTCGAATGCACTCCTGATTTTTTGTTTTTTAGCTCGTCGGTCCAGCATGTTTTGAGTGATTCTAATCGATTAGAATTCTTCCCAATGAAGTCGGGACATTAGGATATTTTAGCCGAAATCTTCGCTGCGTTTCACGTAGATTTCTTACGGTGTTGTACCACACGACAATATCAAGATACTGTAGGTTTGTTAACGGTTCACAACTATTTCGTCTCGTCCTAGGCATTGTAGCGGATCGTTGTGCTGGGTTGTGTTAAATAAAAGAAAACTACGAAAATTAGCAATGTACGGGGTAGCTGCGCAGACGATCGTCGATTCCGTCCTCACGACTTCGCGTCTAGCGGGCGACTGTTGGTGCGGGGGCGAGCGGGACGCGCTCGATTCTCTCCCTCGCGCATTTACGTTCTAGGAATATCGCGGCGTTCGCTTCGCAACCACCCTGTCTTTTAATATACTCGTAAACTCGTAATAACATTTAGGGACACAAAATGACACAAAACAAACAGTAAATCAAATAAAATTCTTAATTTAAACTAAACATCAATAATCACATTAGCATCTGGTACTGAGCCGTCCATCATCGCTAACATCCTGCCCCACAGTGTCGTCATTACGACACTCATCACCACTCTGAAGTAAAGCTATACGCGATGCTGGACGCTTCATTATACCAGTCTTTGTCCTTATATCTAAGACTCGAACCCGTCCGTCAGGCCCAGGGTATGTTTTCTGGACGATGCCCTTCGGCCATACGTTCCGCGGTGAGGTGGGGTCTACCACTACAACCAGATCTCCTACCTTCAATTGCGCGCCTTCGCGATTCCACCTTTTACGCGGAGCTAAGGTAGGTAGGACCTCTTTCATCCACCTAGACCAGAATAAATCGGCCAACCGCTGAGCTATACGCCACTGCTTTCGTAAAAGAAGATCTTTGTCGTCAAACCTGCCAGGTTGTGGTAGATTTGACGACGAGCCTATAAGGAAGTGGTTAGGCGTCAATGACTCTGGGTCACGAGGGTCAACGGACACGTGGGTTAATGGCCGACTGTTTACCATGTTCTCCACTTCGCATAAGAAGGTGGACAGCGTTTCTTCCCTAGGAGCACGTTCTTTCAAAACAATTTTTAAGGCAGCTTTTACACTGCGAATGAGGCGTTCCCATGCTCCTCCCATATGGGGGCTAGCAGGGGGAATAAATTGCCAGTGGACTCCTTTATTTAAGGCTTCTGTCACCAGTTGTGGCTGATGGTCAATCACCTCCTGATATGCTTTCTTTAATTCGACATCAGCGCCTCGTAGGTTGGTGCCATTATCAGAGAACAATGTGTGTGGCCAACCTCTGCGTGCGGCCATCCGGCGGAGAGCCATTATCATAGAGTCGGTTGTGAGGGACGAAACTAATTCTAAGTGCACAGCACGTACTGTAAGACAAGTAAACAGTACACCGTACCTGCGTACCCTTTGTCGACCAACTACTACTTCCAGGGGGCCAAATAAGTCTACACCACACATTGTGAACGGCCTCTGATGATGGGTAAGTCGGCACTCAGGTAAGTCACCGAGGCGTGGAGGGTTAGGTGAAGCTTTTCTAAAACGACAAATCAAACATTGTTTGGCAACAGTTCTAACAGTAGGCCTTAAGTTCACGATCCAGTACTTCTGGCGTAATTCGTTAATAATCATCTCGTTACACGAGTGTGCAGCATTCACGTGATAATGTAACACTATGAGCCGCGCTATATGGTTTTTACCATCTAAAATAATAGGAAATTTAGTCAGCTGATCAACATCTTTCACGTTTCCGATTCGTCCGCCAACACGTAAAAGATTATTTTCGTCGATGATCGGGGTAAGTGTTCGTAAACGACTTTCACGCGTTATCTCTTTATTTGATTTTAACAAATTAATTTCACTACGAAATGACTGTAACTGTGAATAATAAAGCAACAACATCTCTGCTTTATGCATTAAATCTACGGTAATACAGGTAATTGACCTTTTCTTACATTTTTCGATAAATAATAACACCGTAGCCGTAGCACGTAATAATCGCAGCCAACGGGAGAATCTACTTGGATCCGGTACAGGTAAGTCACAAATTATTTTATTATTATTATCGCACACAATGTTTATTCTTTCTAATATTTTATCGTCACTAGTAATTTCTTTTTATTTCAGGTTGTTGAGGCCAGCAAGAAGGTGGTTGATACAAAAACGACGGTCCGGAAAACCACGTGGAATCACTACTAAGCGCGTAATCGGTATTCTTCGTTCCCAAGTCAGCTACGTTTAAGTCAGTAGGCACATAGTGCCACTCGTCAACCTTGCTAAACTCATCAATTTCCCCGAGTCTATTTGCAATGAAAACTTTATAAGTTCGACATTGATTCTTAATCCAATACAAAACTGTAGTCGAATCCGTCCAATAGTGTACTGAATTCGGTTGCAAACGGTGTTCTTTTTTTATGCTATTACCTAATTTACACGCTAACACGGCTCCCTGTAACTCCAATCGCGGCACGGAAACTGCTTTCAGGGGAGTGACTTTGCATTTGCTCGCGATGAACGATACGGTAACGTGTCCATTAATGCTTTCGCGCCGCCAGTAAGCGACCGCTGCGTACGCATTCGGTGATGCATCGCAAAACAAGTGAATATCCAAACTCGCTAAGCTATCGCTTGCCGGGTCAGTCGAAAAATACCATCGCGGAATTCGAATATTATTAATTTCCTGAGTTTGACTAATCCACTCTCTAAATAAATCATTTAAATCATCGCTTAATTTATCATCCCAGTTAAGATTCTGTTCCCAGACTTTACGCATTAATATTTTCCCTTTAATTGTGAATGGACTTAGGTAACCGTGAATGTCATAAATGGACATAACTATACATAATAGTTCGCGTTTTGTTGGTATCCTTTTCAGAAGTAATACATCTTGCGGTATCCGTTTAAAAGACAAATCAAAAGCTAACATATCGGTACTTGGAAACCATAACAGCCCAAGTGCTCTTTCCGGTTGGTTATCTATATTGACCCTTATTGCCTTGTCATTAAGGGTTTCTTTGGGAACTTCACTTAATACGGTTGGTACGTTACTTAACCAATTACACATCTCGAATCCACCTTGATTGTGAATATAGGAAACGTCTTTTATTGTTTTTGAAGCTATGTCAATATCTGTAAAACTATCTATATAATCATCCATATACTGGTTAAGTTTAATTGCGTTAACCGCGTCAGGCATTTGCACTTGAAAAAGAGAAGCATTCTTGTCTTGGTTTATGAATTGTGCTATAAAGGGAGAACAATTAGCACCGAATATGAGTGACGTCATGGCGTATTTCTTGACCTCGTCGCTCCCTTTTTCTCTCCATAAAAATCTTAATGCGTTTTGATCATCATTTTTAATTTTAATTCTTAAAAACATATCTTTTATATCGCCAATTACACCTATATAATTTTCCCGAAATCTAAACATTATGCCATACAAGGAATTTAATAAATCAGGTCCCTGCAGTAAAAAATCGTTAAGTGAAAAATCATTAGATTTAGCAGCGGCGTCAAATACTAACCGCAACTTCTTTTTATTTGGGTTATGGACCCCAAAGTGAGGTAAGTACCACGTACGATTAGTGAGCGTGTCCCTACACTCAGATTCGCTAAGTCTTCTAGCGTAATTATTTTCAAACAAATGTATAATCCGTTCTCGATATCGCGATTCATATTCCGAGTCGGATAACATCTTCCGTTCGACTGATTTTAGTCGTTTCAAAGCGACGGAATACGAATCGGGCATAACGCAAACATCTGATTTCCAGGGAAGTCCCACAGTCCCCCCGACTTTGACCCCCGATTAACTCAGCTGATTCGTTAAGAATGTTTATAGCTCTAACTTCTTCGATATTTTGACGCGGATTATTACAAATCCCGATAGAGTCAAGCGAGAAAGAACGACGTATTAGTTCGTGTAAATCTATATTATCGTTATTTCGTTTGAAGATAGGAAGATCTCTGTTGTAGGTATCTAGCGGTTTACATGTGGGCAGCTGACGCTGCACAGTGGAACGAATGTATGGGAGCGGTTGGACGTAGACATGTCCGAAAAAAAAGAGTAAAATTATGCCAAACTAATGATGCCATCTTATTCGATTACTTAATGCCTTCATAAATTGTGGTGATGAATTTCTTCATAACTCCCATATTTCGGGAGTAATTTGAGAAAATGTGAAATTTTACTATGAAAATGAGTGTATCGAGCTCTCTCCCTCCTGATTCCGGGCTTGTTTCAAGTAGCGGTCTCTAATATCATAATGCTATTACTAAGAGCTATATTTAATACTAAGACACATAGTGCGCCAAATGTGCACTTTCTGGGATAAAAGGAAATGAAAATTTAAAAAAAAAAAACGTTTTTTCCCCATTTGTATTTACTTTAAACCGCAGACAGACTTATTAAGAGGTCTATAAATATATTATATATATACAGAAATATATATTAACAAAAATATTCACAAGAACTGATGAGAGTATGACTTTTAAGTAAGTTGATAATAAATTACCTAGTTTCATTAAAAGTACAATAAATAATTAAGATGTAAGCTCTAATTTACTAAGTTACACATTTTAAAACAATAACATCATTTAATTATCTTCGTCATCATCATCATCATCAATTAATTCAAATTCAGAATCGATGTCCGCTAAATCATTTATGTTAACAAATTCGATATCACTTTTCTCAGAATCCGTAAGCTCATAAAATTCCTTAAAAGAAGATTTTTTTACAAACTTATTTCCTTTTGGACGGATACTTGTAACAAGTGGATCAGAAGACAGTAAAAGATTGTGCATAATATCTTCATTGCATGAGATACTGCTATGCTTTCGAGAATGCCCCTCTCTATATTTTCTAAAATCTTTATTTCTAGCCTCAGATGCCTCTTCGGATAGAAAACCAATGGGCACAATTGACATGTTCTGAACTATGTCTGGCCCATGCATTAAAATTTTATGAAGTGAAGAAGGCATATAATACCATGGGTATAACTCCACGTAAAGCTTAGCAGTATCAAAGCAGAACTCTCGGAATTTAGTTACGTTGATCTTCTCTCCTGATGAAATACACTGCAAGAGCGCCATTTCGATAAGTTCATCGATACATAAAGAGCCAATGCCTTCAAAGGGGATATTTCCCGTACCTGAATTGATTTACCTTCAATGAAGGCTTTGATTTTTGAGGCCTCTTCTGGATTCTCCGTCAAGTATTTCATAACATAAGCTGTATCGCTTTGTCCTGCCTTTTGAAGCGCCCTTTCGGCCGAAAACATAATTTCAGCGCTGCTACTGCTGCATGAAAGACTATCTTCAGTGCGTCTTCTTTTTTGCCGGTTACTAAGGTCCTCAAAAGATTTACGAGGACTAGGATGTGTACAAGTTGAAGCATTAGATTTAGCAGGAGAAATTATGGGCTCGATGACGTCACTTATATTTTCTGTAGAAGGTTCCATATTTTCATTCTGTAATTCCGGCCATTGAATTGCAGCCTGTAGCCAAATCTCATGTTTCTTCCGAAACTTATCTGTGCTTCTTCCAGACTGTGTCCATTTTGCATAAATGCGGTAGCAAAATCTACGACACCAGTCTTTTAAACTTGTTTCAGCACTTTCACATAACTGAACACAACTGTTATCTTTTAAAACACTGAACAAATAGTTAAAGTCGCGTAAATCTTTATGTGCGCGTGCGCATAAAGCAACGTGAATATCAAGATTTGTATTAAAATTTGGAAAATACATTGCGAGATTAGCTTGGATACAACGAGGTGTAAATCAACACTGATTTTAAAGTTACTAATAGTGACCTATTTATATAAAATCCAGGTATCCCAGGTATCCTTTGTTAAATATTGCAAGGTAATTAGTTATTGTGATAATTAGTAAATGATGCATGCTAAATTAGTGTATTAAGAGCCATTTAGTAATTAAATAATAGCAATGTTCTTATCAGTAATCATTAGTGCATCAGTTTTATATGTAAACCTTAAGTCCCTAATTATATATCCTAATTAGCTTATATCTTCTCTAATTGGCTGCTCAGAAATGTTATTGTAATAAGGTAAACCTTTAGAAAAACGGTTTTAATCAACAAAATAAACAAAAAATAAAAAAATTGTGTTATAAAATAAACATCACTCTTTATCCCAGAAAGTGCACATTTGGCGCACTATGTGTCTTAGTATTAAATATAGCTCTTAGTATTAGCATTATGATATTAGAGACCGCTACTTGAAACAAGCCCGGAATCAGGAGGGAGAGAGCTCGATACACTCATTTTCATAGTAAAATTTCACATTTTCTCAAATTACTCCCGAAATATGGGAGTTATGAAGAAATTCATCACCACAAGTTATGAAGGCATTAAGTAATCGAATAAGATGGCATCATTAGTTTGGCATAATTTTACTCTTTTTTTTCGGACATGTCTACGTCCAACCGCTCCCATACATTCGTTCCACTGTGCGCTGTGGGCAAGTTGTGCACGCGGGGATGGTAAATAAATGCGAGTCGCTCGCGCCGCTTGAGAAGCGTGCGCGCGCACGCTGTTTACCATTCTGATAAAATAAGGCTCCGTGCACACACCACCCGAGCAACGTTTGTGTAATAAACGGCCCATGAGGTTCAAACTTTTTACAAACAATTGGCGCAATCAAATCATAGTTGTCTTGACCTATTAACAATGTAGGTTTTATGATATCACAATTACAAGGATTAAATTTAATGTTATATAAGTTTTCGTATTCACTAAAGTCCATACAAGAAGTCGATTGCACAGGTAAGTTCAGTTCCTTTAATTTGCGAGCACGTAATTTAAACTTATTACCGTCACTGTTACTAATGTCCAAATTTAAGATTTCAGATTTACATACCAGCTCGCTGGAGTCCCATGCACTCGTGGCACGCATCGTGACGCACTCACCGTGTAACCCAGCCTTATCCGCGATATCAGCTGCGATAAGGCTTACCGTCGCGCCGTCGTCTAACAGCGCGTGCGTGTGAACACTTTGTTTGGGTCCATGTATGGTAACCGGCACTATTTTAAGCACTATTTTTGACACGTTAAGCACTTTACACTTTTCAGAGTTATTATATAAGACGGATACTTCGGAACATCGCGTCTCGATCGCGTGGGCTACGAGTTCGTCGCTGCTAGTGCAGGCGCGCGGCGCCGCGTCCGCGTTGGGCTGCTGAGACTTGCTCAGCGGCTCGGTTGCGGCCTGGCGCGCTGCCTGCGGTTTCACCCAGTGAAGCAAACGATGATGCGGCCCACCACAGGCGTCGACGTCGCAGTTCTCGGCGGTGCACTCAGACTGATTTTCATGTCGATCTCCGAGACACTTGAAGCACAGTTTGTTTATGCGCACATAGCGCCATCGGTCTTTGCGCATAGCGTGTTTGAATCTGCTGCATTCTGTTAGTGCGTGAATAGGTTTTTTACAGTATTTACATTTATCAGATGTGGAGGGGTTGTTGACCTCCGCACACACTAACACTGATTGCTTGTTATTTTTGTATTTCTCGGTATTAGGTCTCGGTTTCGAATCGATTTGACTGTGCACGTAGCTTACTCCTGTTATTGCAACTTTCTTGGCTTCTTGATGAAGAAACTTAGACAATAATTCTAGTTTTGGTGTGTCGTCTTGATTATCATACTGATATAGGTAATCGGCCCATTTATTAATCAGTTCGGTGGGCAATTTGGAGACAACAATGGTTACTAGTTCGGGGCTTCGTAGATAATCACTTTGTTGGACAGTGCGAGTAGCTGTAACATAATTCTTTACCTTGATAGCAAAGTTTACGACCTCCGTATGATATGCTTGTGGTAGCGGCTGTAATTTTCTTAACTGTTGTGTAACTGTCCTCATAATGTTTTCAGGTCGACCAAAACGAAGTTCTAATGTCTCAAGTATCTCTTGGGGTGATGTGGCGCTCATCAGTAAAGATGACGCTGACTCCTTTGCTTCGCCGCGGAGACACTTACGTAGGCGCCATAAATTCTCGGAATCACTGTAGTTGCTAAGGCGCGTAGACTCATAGAAGGCTCCTTTAAAATGTAGCCACTCCATTGGATCACCGGAGTATATGGGCAGATCTTTGCAGATAGCTAACCTTGACAAGAGTTCGTGGTTTGTTGATTTTGAGGTTGAAGCGCTGATGGCGTCCTTTATAGCGATAGTGAGCGCTTCAATTGCAGGTTGAGTACCAGCCGACTGATCTGTGGGTTGCCGTGCGCGGCTAGCGCTGTTTTCACAAACTTCGCCGACCACGTTCCGTTCAAGCGACGACCCGGGTGCGGTAACGGATTGTTCCAGCCACTTATTTACTTTACTTTTGTATGATATAGACGAAGATTGATTGGAACATCTGGAATCTTCTAGGTGTGCCAAGTCGGCGGCTAATTTTTTCTCTAATAACTCCTTTTCTATGCGAGCTTTAGTCTTAGTCATCTCGGCTTGAGCCTCTTTCAATTCGATGATGGCTCTGTCTTGAGCTGCTTTATATTCGAGCCGCTTTTGCCGCGTGGCCGATGAGGAAGACGCGTGGCTCGTACACGCGGCGGCTTGTTCGCGTGTGTGCACGCCGCCATCTTGAGTCGCACCGATGTCGGACAGGATCTTTCCAGCGCTTTTCCTGTTGTACTGGATGTCTGAACCCACTTCTAGCTTCATTTTCGTATCGTTTGCCATCATTTCTCTAGATTGTGCACGCGTTCTCCCGGTAAGCGGCGTTTGAAATAACGGCATCCTGCCTCACAGGTTTTGTGCTTCCTTACACTGAACACTGCTGATCCGGCTCGAAGGACCACTTTTGTAGCGGATCGTTGTGCTGGGTTGTGTTAAATAAAAGAAAACTACGAAAATTAGCAATGTACGGGGTAGCTGCGCAGACGATCGTCGATTCCGTCCTCACGACTTCGCGTCTAGCGGGCGACTGTTGGTGCGGGGGCGAGCGGGACGCGCTCGATTCTCTCCCTCGCGCATTTACGTTCTAGGAATATCGCGGCGTTCGCTTCGCAACCACCCTGTCTTTTAATATACTCGTAAACTCGTAATAACATTTAGGGACACAAAATGACACAAAACAAACAGTAAATCAAATAAAATTCTTAATTTAAACTAAACATCAATAATCACATTAGCATCTGGTACTGAGCCGTCCATCATCGCTAACAGGCATTATTATGACAAACACAAGACAAAAATACAAATTATTCGCAATACGTAAAGTAGGATTTGCGGAATGCGCGCGCGACCGTGACCTACAAACGTTTTAGGACGACTAAAGAAGGGTGGGCGCCGGGCGGCGGGGCGGTCGCCGGGAAGGGATGTCGGCGCTGGCGCTCATGCGAGGTTTGGCAACGTCGCGCGATACTTACACTAGAAAATAGGCAAAATTAGGTAAATGACCGCTATGAACGGCAACGGGATTATTGTACACTGCGATGAGTAGGACGAGATTTTTTGATACTTTAATTTTTCTTATTTATTTTGCATATTAATTTATTTTGCTGGAGTACCGATAATTCGTACTTAAATAAAGATAATAACATCAATGGACCATTTTAAAGCGATAATCACGTAATTTTTTTTAACGATTTAGATTGTAGAAAAAACAGTTTATAATTACTATGTTACTGTAACTGAAGCTCCCATTTCTTTTTGTCGCATTTATTCAAAGTCAGCCTGTATACACCGTGTAAATCACCTCATCACGAAGCCGTCAACCAAGCATTCTGTACATGAAACTAAGTAACTTTACGCAAAAATTATTGCTGGGAAACAACTTTTTTTTTGGGGGTGTAAAATCATGTTTTGTGGTAGAACTCAATGTAACGCACTCAAAACATTGTGCTGATGGACGTATTGAATAGTACGGGGGTCGTGGAGGTGTTTAAAGTAAAAATCTTACATTAAAAACTTGTATTTAAAAAAAATACTTGTCAAAAAGTTGGAACTTTGACCCCTAATATCTCCGTAACTAGAAGGTTCCCAGGTATGGTGTAGAACAAAAAAATGATCGCAATGACAGGGAGAACCAGTGCCTTTCGGCTTCGTTAAGAGGTGTTGTACACCCTTTATGAGTATCAAAGTTCGAGTGATCAGTTTCTTCTAGGCAAGCGTGCTCTACCCCAGGCTGCATCATCGCTTCACATCAGCCGATTTGCGGCCAAACACAAGTCTAGTAATCATTAAAACAACTATGGCTTGCACATTTATCGACGATATTTCTGAGAAATTGTAGATTCGACCCGGTAATCTAACCTATATAGGACCATGGGGTCCTCAGCAGTCGCGTTTGCGAGCGAGAACGAAACGGGACAGTTATTATCTATACATACAAATAAATAAAAGTGTCTGTTTGTAATAAAATAGAAGTAGCCAAAGTTACTCCTCATTACATCATATAACTGCCAGTGAAAGTCCTGTCAAAATCGGTCCAGCCATTGAACAGATTAGCCGGAACAAACAGACAGACAGTGAAAGTCCTGTCAAAATCGGTCCAGCCGTTGAATAGATTAGCCGGAACAAACAGACAGACAGACAGACAAAAATTGTAAAACATGTTATTTTGGTATAATAAATAATAATAAATTGCCCTTTATTCTGTATTGTTTCTGTTTCACTTTGGTATCATTTTGATATATGTACCGTATAAACATTCATGCATGCAGTAAAATGCGTTTTTTTTTTTATATTACAAACAGACACTTCAATTTTATTTATTTGTATAGATGTATAGATAATGCGTAATTGTGCCTGTCTGTTACCTGTTCATGACATGTCTTCGGATTCGGATAATTCAGCACACGAATAGAATATGGACTGAGTTACGACATAGGTTACCATGTTATGTATAGGGCACCATGTTCCCTTGGGACTATACCGAGCTCAAAATGGGCGAGACCTGGATTAACACAGGGTTTTTTTGCTATCCTGTGGGACAATAACCGAACAGCACGTGGGCGCAGCCGCAGGCATAAGCTAGTGCAATAATATTTTCACAATAGTTTTAATGCAAAATCAAAAACGTCGACAAAAGGTGCACGGTTCCGGTTGTTCTTTTCCTATGTAGAAGAACCGGCAAGAAACTCCAAGGTTACTCTTTTAAAATAATTTGGTTTTCTAATATTTGAATGTTACAGCGTTAGTACTTAAGTATGGGAGGACATCGTAAGCCCGACAATAAGTCGTTGCTTACTACAAAAGGTAGAACAAGATAAAGCAAAAAAATACTAGGAATTTACGAAGCCTACAATGTTCACACATTCACAAAAATTGGTAAATGAAAAAGAATCCATCTAAAAGTAAAAATAAAACATTTTAAGATGATTAAACTAAACAATTGACACGCACATGTTGTCATCAGTGCTGTAACTATTCTGAACAATGAATGAACCGTGCAATGATTTGAAAACTATTGTAAAACATCTAATGAAAAGAATGGAAAATGCTACTCTCCGTACCGATTAGTGCCTACAAATGCCTCAGTAATCCTTTTATTCAGTGCAACCCTCTTATTTAAAAAGGGTGTTCACTGCAAAAACCAAACAAATCACCAGAAGCCAAAAAAGACCAACTGCACCTTGAGGGTCGCAAGTTGGAGTCGCGCCACAACTCGAATTTCAAGTCATTCGTGGTGCGAGTTCCAACTCATCATATCGAGACCTTTTTTTTACGGATGTGAAATCATCAAATGACTTCTCCCGCTCTGAGCGGAGCGGGAGGGAGTGTCAGACTTGTACCTACTGACTAAAACCCATCCATGTTCCTTCTTAGCCCTTTGTGTTCCAGGGCCACGGTATCTCTTTCGAACAGTCCCGCAGCCCTGGCAAGCATCGGCCCTTTCGGACACCTTCCGGTTTGCTGACATCTCCTTATCATATCGAGACCGAAGGCCGAAGGGTGCCATGTATTGGCGATTCCGCCGTCCACGGAAGGCTAAGCGACACCACACGCAGCGCAACACGACGCCGTCACTTCGTGTACAATAGTTTAATAAAATTTTCCTAGTTTTTATAAATAATGTATGATAGTTTGTAAGGTATTTATGCTATGAGTCTTTGTTATCCGAATTAAATGATTTGATTGATTGATTGACTGCTCAATAGGTACGCACGGCTACCAACTAAGCTAAACAACCAGTTTAGAAGGATCTCTCATTATACAGAAAATCTGTACAAAGCGCGGTCACGTTAAATTGGAAATGCATAGCTTGAATTAACCTAAAACTAACATAACTAATTATCTATACATTCTTGTACATCGACTTGTGTCAGTCGGACACCGTTTCTCAAACTGTTCCTAACCTCAACCGTCGAAATCCGTATTATTTGATTTTATCAATAATAAAAAAAATAGTGCGTGGAGTCCCTCCGCGCGGGAGAAGTGAAACATCGTAATGTGGAAATGAAAATAAAAACTTAAAACGAAATATTATGAAGTAAAAGAAAGAAGAGAATTTGAACGTGGAACTTTCAAAAACAAAACAAGATCAACAATCATTCCAAAACAAACATTCCATGATAAAGATAAACATTTAACGCAAACTTGTTGGAAGTCGCATTAGAAGTTTCACTTCAAAATATATGATGCTAGCAGGAAGGGTAGACTAAAACTTCACCAAAGGAAAGCCCGCGGCTATAAAAGTCGCCTAAAAACCCTTGCGCGATAAAAGAAAGCCGCCTTTCCAGCACGAGTAGCATGACCGCGGTAGAAGCGGGCTATGTCGACGGAAGAATCAACAAACTGACACATTATCATTGTCTATCTGTCATTATGTCGATTCTTCCGTAGACAATACTCCTTTCTACAGTGGTCATGCTACGCGTGCCGATATTATTAGGTCTGATTTCTTCAAAGCGCACACCATCTTCGCCTAGTTTTGTTTGTTTATGTCATTTTAGTTACGGCCTCATTGGACGAGATAAAAATCAACGTTGCTAAATATCTCGTTGCTAGTTTGAGGTCTTGTTTAAAATATGAAAGTGGGCGCAGGGCTCTGCCAAAACGACATTTGAACAATTTTTTAGTAACTATTCATCAACCTACCTACTCAACTATACAAGGCGTTGTTTTGAATCCTCGTCAGAATACAGGAGGTAATCAACTTTAATTACGGTACCCAGTTAATCCATACTAATATTATAAATGCGAAAGTCACTCTGTTTGTTTGTTTGTTTGTTACCTTTTCACGACTAAACGGCTGATCGGATCTTAATGAAATTTGGCAAGAAGATAGGTTTCAACCTGGGAAGGACATAGGCTATATATCATCACGCTACGACCAATACGAACGGAGCAGCATTTAAAAATGTTGTGAAAACGGGGAAAATGTTCATAAATGGTTTACCGCTAATAATTTAGTATTAAATGAGAAAAAAACGAAGTGCATAAGATTTTCTCTACCAAATGTCAAATGTAGTGACTGTGACATAGTATTGAATCAAGAGAAACTTGAATTTGTCAATGAAACTGTTTTCTTAGGGATCACGCTCGACTCAAGGCTACAATGGGGTCCTCATTTAACATCTCTTGCAGGTCGGCTGAGTTCAGCAGCATATGCTGTCAGAAAAATCCGTCAATTTACTGATGTAGATACCGCGAGGATAGTGTATTTTAGTTATTTTCATAGTATTATGTCATACGGTATTTTACTATGGGGACGGGCTGCAGACATCGAGTCTATATTTATTCTGCAGAAAAGATCTATCAGAGCCATATATAATCTACGTAGGCGCGGTTCTCTAAGAGAACTGTTTAAGGAAATTAACATCATGACGGTACCTTGTCAATACATCTATGAAAACATCATGTACGTTAGGAAAAATCTGCATTTATTTAGTAAAAGAGGTGACCGGCACCACTATAATACTAGAAACAGGGACCAACTAGTTCAGCCAGGTTAGCTAAAGTAGACTGATCTTTCATGGGGTACTGTTTAAAATGTTACAATAAAATACCTCCCCTCATTCTGCAACTGGGTGAATTTCAACAAATGCCATTTTTTTTATCATATCGGTGAACTTTTTCATTTATATTTTTTTTGTATATTTTTCAGGTTTAATGTAATCTTTAAGATATCAAATATCCCCAAATGTAATATCATCAACGTATCATTTAAGACTAAGGAGAAAATTCAGTTTGAATTCTGGTTTCCACCGATATGACAAACCGGCACCGATTATTTTTTCTGTACACCGGTATGATAAGTTTATCCACCGAAATGATGTACATATCCAGCGTTATGATAATCTATCACCCTTTGAACATCAAAAAATGAAATAGTTAGTAGGTACCTATATATTTTTACAAGGGTGACTTAGAACTGAAGACCTAAACTGAGGGTCTTATGTAAGTAGATCACATCCAAAGAGAACTGAGTTCTTAGAAGTTCAGTTGAAATATATTTTTTTTAATTATGTACCTGTTTTATTATATTTACTTTCTTTTTATTATATTTACTACAGGTACTGAATTTAAAAACAAAATGTTTATTTTTATTATCATTGTCTTTGTAATAGTATTATACTTTACATAACGAAATGACACGGGATCTACCGATATGATAAAACGAATCACCGAGATGATAAAATGATCTACCGATATGATAAAGTAATTCACCGATGTGACAAAAGTGTGCGTTGATCATGAATCAAAACACCGATATTAGATATTAGACACCGATTGATTTTTTGCGGTGTAAATTATCACATCGGTGGTAATAAAGGTTAAATTCAATAACAGTCAATGAAGCTAATTTACTTACTACCTGTGTTAGAACCAAACAACAAAAATAAAACTACTCATTACACTAGAAAAATGCAACCACCGATAATATAAAATAATTGTCCGGGAACAACTTAAATGGCGTACTTATGTTATTGGCGAGAATATGCAGCGATTTGACACAAATCCGTCCTGACTGCGCACTAGCACACACTAACGAGGAAAATAAAATTGGGGTGGGGACGCTGTCGGACTCGTCGATGTTAAGTTAGGTTTAAATTACTTTTGTCCAGCGATATGAAAACATTTTGCAGGACAGGTACGTTTGTGCCTCTCAGTAATAATAATCGTTAATTATGTAATAAAATATGCTATATATTAATAACAAAACTAATATTCTATAAAATAGAATAAGTTATATACTTAACTGACTTATTTCTATTAGTGTATAAGCTTTTTTGTTTGTAAAAAAAGTAGAGGGACAGCACCGATTTGAAAAAAATAGAGGTTTATGAATTTATTTCAACCTTTGTAAATAGTCCTAGGCAAATTATATTTTTGCCACAACCCAATAACTACCTATTAAAGTATACTAAAAAATATAATTCAGAACGATATTCCTTTTTTTCAAATACTAATTTCACCGAAGACAAAAAAATAAGTCATTTGGGAAATTCACCCAACTGAATGAAACGAAATTTAAATCTTGCATAAAACGCACACTATGTAGGCAAGCATATTATAAGTTGGGGGATTATATTGATGATAAAAATGCTTGGCTTAATGCTAGTCCTGCTCCACAACCGTAGAGGCAATCGGAATCATCTGAATTACAAAGTGAAGTTATTGTGAAAGCTGCAGAAGATTGTAAAAATATATTTGCATTGTATAGATTCAATCTCTTAGTATTATATAATTGCATAGCACATGTGTGAGTACTATGTACTGTAAAGCCACCGTTTAATGAGTACCTACATCTTTCATTGACGCGAAATTACCCTGGTGGTTGAGTGAATGTCATGCTCACTTAAATGTCACACTGATGGTGGCGGGTGTGTCGGGTCGTTTAGTTCCCTTCAAAATGGTTGAGTTGAATGATGGCTGATACATGCGTCATGTTCGTGAACGGGCGCTGTCAGTTGTGACTGGTCATCTCTTAGCTGCCACGGTTTATTTTAATTACTTTATTTTTAATTACTGATTTGATCTTTTACTCTGGACGCTCTTAACTTGCCCGTATTTCTACATTGTTCTCACATATTTGTAACTTTAAACATGAATGATGTAACCAAGATTTTGTAACATATTTTGATTTAAAAGAGTGTCCATGGAGTTTCTTGCCCGTTCTTCTCCATAGAGATCTACGCTTTGGAATGGGCAACTACAGTACTTTCACAAGTTATTATGCCTTGTGACTGGGACTGTAGCTTCGCGTTGTATTTTGTTTTTTTGACTTTCAAAAGTGCCTGTAAAGGTCTAATTGAAATAAATGCTTTGACTTTAAATGTGACGCAGACAAAGTTGCGCGGGGCAGCTAGTTATTAATAAAAGCTGTTTTTTTTTTGGTTATTTAAGTTTGTCAGTATATCTGAATAGCCCCCTTAACGTGGATTAGGGAATAAGAAATTATGGAATAAACTGGTATTCAGCCGCATCCTGTTAGACTGGAAGCCGATCCCAACATAGTTTGGGAAAAGGCTAGGCAGACGATAGTACTTATAGTACAATCCCGGGCGCAATTAGCGAACTCCATGCGTACGAAGCCGCGGGTATAGGCTAGTTGTGTATTTTTATTATTATTATAATCTGTTTGTAGAAAAAGGAAAACACTGAATTCAAATAAAAGTCATGAAAATCGCCATGGTACCAAACATAAGTTTGAGCACCTCTGCTAGACACTTATCGGGATTTACCTTAATCCCTATTACATTGGGGAGAACGGGGGTTACATTATGACAGATCATATTGGTTTTGTTGATCCCACAGCTCAAAGAAAAACGCTACGTACGGTGCAACATCAAGTTTTAAATTTCCAGTATAACATGGACTCGCTTCGAATGGATTTCCAATACAATGAGAGATCCATATAATCTGGTTTTGGAAAGCTTGATCGCCCCGAGCGTACCACGGCAGCCGGCGATCGCTACATGCAAGTTGGTTGCATCTGGGGTTATTTGTCCATTTTTAAATTTTCCAGAGAAAAATTTGGATATTTGCCTTTTTATCTTGTTGCGTTTGATTTTTTATCTTGTTGCTTTTGAATTTGCAGCAGAAAAAATATTTTTCGTTTTATGTTACGAATATTAAAAAAAAATCTAACTTAATAATTATGCTGCACGCTAATCTTGTGTATATTTTCTCACTTAGCTTAGACCGCCGTCGCAACTCGCGTAAACAGGGCTTTATGGTGCCCATAGATAAAACAATTGACATAGCTATTGTACAACATTGTGTTGCTAATTCAACACACAACAGCGACCTTATCCTTGTTAGCAATATCTTCCAGACAACCTTTGGATGTACTAAAGCAAACGAACTTAAAATTAAATGGCCACCCCGACCCCGATCAGTTCTGCACTGCTAATAAATAAACGGCGCTTACCACCATTTTCATCGTCGGTCTCCTACTTTTCCGAAAATATCTTTCCGCTTATATCTCTTTGGTTCCAAACTTCTTTTATCAGCTGTCAAAGTCCTTCAAAACACTGGCCTAAAATACTAAACTTGTAGGTAATATAAAAACAAAAGAGGGTGTCACAAATCCGTGGTACTACTATGCACTGGCTGTACCGAGGTTGCACCCCTGCATCCGTACCTACTGCTCCAAATAGCAGAGATAAAATGGCAGTACTAGAGTGGGGAACTATTGGATCACATCCGGAAAAGTGCAGCGAGTTTGAGGTGAGAATTGAGTGATAAAATTGTAGGAAATCAAACTGAAATGGAAATATTACATAACTAGCTGTCCCGCGCAACTTCTTCTGCGTTTCATTTTACCCGTTTACGCAACATTTTTTTGCTGCTCCGCTCCTTTTGGTTACCTATAGCATGATGATACATAGCCTATAGATTTCATCTATAAATGGGCTATCTAAGGCTGCGGTTCCACTAAGGCGGAGAGGAGCAGAGCGGAGACGAGCTGTGCCGCGATTCACCAATCACATGGCTTGAAATCCACATCTCTTCTCCACTTCACTTCAATCGCGGCACAGCTTGTCTCCGCTCTGCTCCGTTCCGCCTCAGGGGAACCGCAGCCTTACACTGAAAGAATTTTTCAAATCGGACCAGTAGTTCCTGAGGCTACCGCGTTCATCCAAGAAAACAAACAAACAAACTCTTCAGATTATAATATTAGTATAGATATAACAGAACGCCTGTAAACTAAACTACTGAAATCGCAAAAAAAAAATGAATGCAGCCTAAATTCCGTAACACACTATACTACCGCATTTCAAAAGATTTGCTAGCTGGAAAAGACCTGGTGGCGTACCATGACGTCTTAAAACATAATTGCTCCATTCTTATTCCAGAGTGAAAAAGAGATGGAGCTATACAGGTCGTCTAGCTCCATCTCTTCCCACTCTGGAATAGGAATGGAACAATAATATTTTAAGCGTCATAGTAACCCCCCTGACATCGTGATTTCTTTTGTATTTGCTTTCGCCCACGACGTTCATTCGAGTAGCAAATCATCATCTTCTTGCTCTTATCCTGACACTTGGTGTCAGCGCAACTCGTTTTCATCTTCCGTTCTCCCCTGTTAAACGTCACGGCCTTTGGCCTTCCTTTGACGTGATTCTGATTCCTATTTTTATATAAGTAGTACTTTAATTGGTTCACTGTTCTTCCTTATTAAAAAACTCGAAATTGAATTTCCCAACACCGATAGTACCCCTTCGTAAATGAACCCTATTTACCGGGATCTACTCACACCACTACAAATTCGAACACCCCATGCACACATCCCCCATTCCTCTCTCTCTTTCTCACCCGCGCATTTTCACATACATCCATCTCGCCCCCTCGCTAGCCTCCTGCCAGTAATCGATTTTCTCGGGCATTATTTTTGCGTCGCCCCTCGAGGTAACACAACGTGAGCCAAAACCTACAATTTCTTGTTTGTGTAAAATAATAAAAATATTTCAAAGAATTTTCTAGTGCTGTGTAAAAAAAAAGTGTTGTTTCTGATTATTTCCCGCGGAAAACCGATCGGTGAGTGTTCTATTTTTGTTTTTTTTTTCCTGCGGTTTGTAGTTGAGGGTTGTGTGTACTGTGATTCTGTATTGGATTGTTGATACCTATAGGACTTATGTTTTGTAATACCTTTGCCTGATTAAAATGTGTGTTGGTCTTGGATCACTTTGACAAGAAAAAAATGGTCGACAGGTAACGGACCGGATCTAATTTTGAACAACGCATTTTCTTTCCGTTTTCTATCAACTTTAGGTGTATGTTTGTTAATATGTAATATACTTAATAAAGTTTTCAGTTATAAAATATGAAAAATAATGAAGACTAGCCTTTAAATGGTGCGCTGTAAAATATATAAAAGTAAATAAGACAAAAAAATTCACCAAAATGAACGAAGCTTTCCCATGTCAATATTCATTACTGACAGGTACATAAAAGACCCTACCTACATCAACCATACCTACGTTGTAGGTATATGTCAAAGGTCTACTGATGTTTTGTGTTGTTAAAAATAGGAAACCCTCATAAAAGCTTGGAGTATATTATAAAGATCGAAATTGCTGAGATAAACCTGAGTAAGTACCTACGTAAATACGTTAGTATTGTTACTACAGGCTATTTCATAAAAGGTCGCTTAAAAAGTAGTTATGTATGGTAATATCATCATCTGCGTAGCATTTTCCATTGGAGTATCTGTATTTTTCATCGAAATTGGAGGAGGAGCTCATGGCTAAATATATCAGCCGCTCGGATCAATCTGCAGTTAAAGCAGCCCTTGCCTAGGTTGGTCTGTGGATGGGTGACCACCCATTAGGTACATACCGAGTTTCATCCGTGTCTCGGAAAGCACGTTAAGCCATTGGTCCCGGCTGCCATTTCTAGATCTCTGACAGTCGTTACAGGTAGTCAGTGCCCTGAAAGTCTGAGAACCAGTCTTACCAAGGGGTATCGTATTACTCAGTACTAACTGGGTTGTGGAGGTCAGATAGGCAGTCGCTGCATGTAAAATACTGGTATTCAGCTGCATGCGGTTAGATTGGAAGCCGATTCCGACATACTTAGGAAAAACAGTCAGATGATGATGCAGGTGATCTGTCCTTTTCATAATTATGTGTGTGTGTGTTGTGTTCGCCTTCTAATCGAACTGGATGCAGCTGAATACCAGTATTTTACATGGAGCGACCCGTCTGACCTCCCCAACCCAGCTTTTGACATAATTTTCTTCATAAATACGACTTCTATTTTACGGATAACATAGACGCTATCTAGCAACATAAGCTACGTAGGTACTACTATAGCATGTAAGGGTGGCAATGAACTAAAAGAAAAAAAAGCTTATTGTATTGTCTGTGCCCGAAGCAACGTTCGCGTTTATAAGTTTTAATTTTCCGGTAGGGACAGTCATTTTCCGGGTACTCTCAGTGCGTAGATCTGAATACAAAGCTGTTTCAATAAAGGTGTAGGTAATGTCACTTTGCTGTGTGTAATGGCTAGCATACGTGACCTTTTGGAGTTTTACCTTTTTTGAAGACAGCCTACGTCACTTCTACAATGTCTTTGGTGTCAATGTCGACGCATCCACGGGCATGTGTCACATGAAGTCACAGTGGCATACAAAGTGCAGTGAGGAGATAAACATAGTTTTGAATTTTCTATTTACGAACACAATTGTACTAAAATAATATAATTGTATTTTATCATAAGTGCATACATTTGTTAGTCTAGAAAATTTAATTACTTTACAATTTTTAACTGCTTAATCTATAATTATTTTAGAGCGTTTCGACCCCAAACGGCTCAAAATTGTAACTGCCATTTAGGTTACAGTATTTACGCCGTGCTTGCAACATGATTTGTATTTTTAAGATATATATCTGTAAGTTAATTATCTATGAGCCAAACTTGCCTGAAAATAAATGAATGCTAGGTTTTGTTAACCTTTTAATTACAAAAGCCATACCTATAGACCTCCGCTATAACGCAGTTTTGCGGAGCGCCGATATAATAAAGTCATAATCTGGTTACGCAGATTAATGGCAAATACTCGCATGGTTCAGGCTTTAAAGGTGCCTCAGGGAAACATTCCGAGAGCGTTCGAGGACGGGAAATATTCAGGAATTATTTGGAAAAATTCTTGACGTGGAATTTGGAGGGAAAACATTGTCAAGTATTTTAGAATTATAGGATCATACATTAAGTGTTCACAGTTAGCTATTTGATTTGTGGGAAGACAACGACTAGGTGGACAGACGATCCCATTAAAGTGGCCGGAAACTGGATAGCCATGACACATAACCGCCAAAAGTGGAGAGATTTGGAAGAGACCTACACTCAGCATTGGGTGGCCAAGGGTTGAAGAAGAGAGAGAGAGAGAAGAGAGTTAGCTATTTCATCAGGATACAGTTGAATACAAGAATTTTACTTGGAGTGACTGTCTATCTGACCTAGTTGCTGCTTCACACGATATTACCCCTTGCCAAGACTAGTAGTATACTCCTGCCCTTGCCCTATGTTACTTGGGGTCGGATTTTGGTTTATGATGTTTTCTTCTATGTTTTCCTTCACCGAAGCAAGTAATAATTATACAATACGCTCATGAATCCCAACCATCAGACGTGCGTGTCTCAGGTTCGAGCACAAGACCTGACTGCGCAGTCTGACAGTCACACCACTATGGTATCTAGGCATCAATAGAACGTGCTGCCGATCGCATCGCCGATGCTACCGCGTGCGATAGCATTCTCGCTCTGTTCCTCTTTCTAGCAAATTACGGTTCTGAGTGACAGAAAGGGATAGGAATTTTCATTTTCCATATCGAATTATTCACCCTGCGATCTGCATTCGGAAATGGTTCAGAAATTGACTATTTCCCGTCTAGTCCAACGGAAATTGAAAATTCCTTGCGACGATTTGAAAATAAGATTCAAAGTTTTTTTTTTTAAACCGAGTTTATGTAATGACTCATGAGTTACATTGATGATATACGTTTTTAAACGGACATTGTCACTAGCACTATCAATAACACTTGTAACGAGATATTTCACCGGATATTTCGGCGCTGTTGCAAACGCCATGAGCACGGAACAGCGCCGAAATATCGGGAACTCAAAACAAATAATAAACATGGTAAATATCCCGTTAAAAGTGTTATTGATACATTGATGATGCTTTGCTTCGACGAGAAAATTAAAAACACACCGTATTTTTAGTTCACTGACTATGCTTCCGCCACCGAGCCAGAAGTAATTGTGGAATAGCTTTTTTCCTCTATGGTACCTGTTCGAGTTTTAACCAAACACTCAGCGAAAATGCATTGCACAGAACGCAAGTATGGACATTCGCTCGTCCACCAAAATGTGAGCCAGTACGCGTTTAGATCTCGTCAGAGACACCTCGTACTCAATACCATTAAGTACCATACCTAACCATTTTTACCATACATTTTACCAATACTTACCTAGTTTAAGTAGTCGTAGTTTACCATAATTTACCATTTCTTGTAGATACTGTACTCAAAACCTCCATGTATTTTGTAGGTATATTACATATGTACATTATTTACAAACTACAAATAAATATAAAATAAAAATAAAATATGTACAAGTATCAAAATTACAGGGCGTCAAAAAATTCGTCGACATCGCTGTCGACAGGAAAAGTGCCCAGAAGGCTGGCCGCATTGCCACGTTGTATGGCAATGCGATGATTGTAAACAATCACAGCTACGTAAAACCTGTCAAACTATGACAGGTGTCAAAAAGTCGTTAAAAAAACTTACGTACCTAACTTTTATTTTTTCCTCATCAAACCTGCCTCAACTATAAAAACATGAACACTCCATAGAGAAGGGAGATCGTTTAATGGGGCACGGGGGAATTGTGCCTAGCTAGTAAAGAGCTCGGAAAACAGGGTTGCTAGATACGTTTCTGAATTTACCCCATATTTTTCCCCCAAATGTTGCGTTTGTAATTTGTGCATTCTATTTTCTAAACAGAAAACGTAACAAACGAAAAAATGTTAAACTATTTTGACTAAAGAGAGTAAGATTCGATAGAATTTTGTGTAGGTATATGTTGCCGGTTTCCGTTCACACACGAAACCATATATTAAACGGAATCTATCATTACTTACTAATTTGGCTGTGAAATTTCTCATGATTTTCTTAATTTTCTAGTGTTGTTATATATTTCCTTGGAAAAAAAAAATTGCTTTCCGCTACACCGCACTTTTTTCCAGAAAAGGATAAAACCCCCCAATCTACCAACACTGCCTGGATATAAAAGCGCGGGAAAAATAAAGGGGTGCGTAATGGCCGCGTTATTAACGCGTTGCGTAGAGCACCAGAGGGGAGGCTGAATGACTTTCATACCATCGCCTCTTTATACTTTTTAATGGAAGTTTGTTTTGTTGGCAATTTAACTGGTAGAGGGAATGTTTTAAAACTAGTTTTTACGACGTTAATATTGTTTTTTATTAACTTAGTAACACACATTTTAGTTTAAATGTGAAAGCGCTAGGGTAGCCTATGAAATTCAAGTTAGTTTAGGTTTTTTTTGCAAGTGTTAACGTCGCAAATGATATTTTGTTTAATATATACAGCCTGAAAGGAGCTTGTGGCTAAATAATAACAGCCGCACGGGTCGATCTTTAAGGCTTAGCCGTGCTTGCCGAGGTTTGAACGTAGATGGGAGACCATAATTACATACCGAATTCCGTGCCTCGGAAAGCACGTTAAATAGATAAGTAAGTAACAAAATAACATAGATATATGTAGATATTAACTGTGGCCACTGTAGGTCAGTACATAGCAATTGTTTTCAAAATTGCGACAGTTTGTTGACGAAGATGTCAATGCTATTGGCACGTCTATGGAGCTCATTGTACGTCCTCATCAACCCGAGGCATTGGTGCCGAAAGTCCGAGGTTACATCATTATGTGGAATTCCATGCAAAATTTCAAACGTTAGCATAATGTTTCTCATACTAATCGTCGCTAAGTCCTTGGCATTTCAACATGCAAAATCGTGCAACTTTTATCGCCTTGCTTTGAGCGCAATTTCTAGTGAGTGATGGTTTTTGTTTCCAAGATTCAAGTGTGATAAGAAACGCCTAACCTAAAAGAAAATTTTCTTATTTCACTCAATTATGCGTTAGAAGTGCAATGGCGTTTCGTGTATCTAAAACGAATTTAACTGTTTTGAAATGAGTTTCTTACAAGGCAGGTGCGGTATGACCAGATGTATAGGGTTCTCTACTTCCCTAGTAAAAATCCTTAAAACTACTTGGTAAATCGATTAGATGGTCGGTCGAACAGTGACGTTTCAAGGCAATATGCCTTCGCGCTGCCGATGACTCGAGCTTATAGTTATTCGAGATTTTGATGTGAACTGTCGCGCTCATAATCTATCGAGTTAACGTTCTCGAGCAAGTGCTATTCGATCTCACGTCATTCGATTTCAAGTAGGGTACCCAGATGTATGCAGCACGTGGACGAGGCAAAAGGAGTATTTAAGGACCTTAGCAGCTGGCGTTTTGTGATTTCTGCCTAATCAAACATGTATGAAATGAGTTTTCCGTTATCTCGAAGTCGATCCAATTCGTTAATCACTTTTCCACATACATTAATAGCTAACATGGCCATATTTCTTGACTCTGACTACCCCCGCCATCTTGTTTTTTTTTATATTTCAAATCACTTACGCTTGTAAAAATATAAGTTATTAAACTGACATGGGAACTAACACTATAAATAACACTTGTAACGGGATATTTATCATGTTACCACGTTATGAACGAACAAGAAAGAGGGTAGACTGATTTGTCTTCTCATAAACACCCACCCACAATAACTTCAGTTTATCCGTGATCATGGCGTTTGCAACAGCGCCGAAATATCGGGAACTCAAAACAAATAGGTACTAAACATGGTAAATATCCAGTTACAACTGTTATTGATAGTGCTTGCAAAAACGTTTACCAAAAACGCCCTCCATGTCACTGTCATTCAAGTGTCAAAAGATTCATGTCCATAAACATTCCATAGGCAAGCAACTACAGAAATGAACCGACAGGCGGGAAAAAACCCTTATTTCGCTCATTTTACTCTTCACAAACTCCTGAAGCCACCCCCATGTTGTTCTTTCATATGAAGTTGAACGGTAAATGACGTGCAAACTAAAACCACAGACAAACTAAAGAGGGAAGTAATTACTCGATTATTTACGACTCCTGGGTCCATAGAGCCCTTGCCAGCCGCGTTGAACTTTTTCAGTGAGGCAGCTGAATGGATTTTTGCTTTCGTCACTTTTGTTTTTTAGTGTGAATGTTTGTTCTTGTTGTAAAAAAAATGGCGCGGTGTTTTATAGTTTTGTTCTTTTATTGCTCTTTTGTCACGTGGTTACAGGAAAATGTGATATTCTGTTATTAAAGATCATATTATGAAACCTTAACTGACACATATTTACTCGTATTTACCGGTTGCTTCATAACAAGTCTTTAGGTTTTACCGAAAATATTTCCCTGGTCCTGAATTTGACAGCTACTAACAAAGGTATTTTGGAACCAAAAGGGTTAGTTTTTTCATAAATTATACTTAAACATTAAACTTAATACTTTTGTGGCCTCATACGA
Organism: Cerastis leucographa; assembly: GCA_963082945.1. Lineage (NCBI taxonomy): Eukaryota > Metazoa > Arthropoda > Insecta > Lepidoptera > Noctuidae > Cerastis > Cerastis leucographa. The sequence continues at coordinate 4,168,201 of OY720376.1, forward strand.
ATATAATATATATGGGGTGTAAGGAATACAGACGCGAAAAGGCACTAAGAAATATTTATTAATATTTTTATAAAATTTATAAAAAAAAAAACAGCTAATTCCTGTAAAAGCAATCTACACGGTCGAAACGTTATTTTTTTAAGTTTGGAATGGTCGCAAATCAAATTTTAATCAATATACAACCCGACGCGGGCGGGCCAGCAAATTTAAAAAAAGGTTCGATAATTTGAATTGGGCGCGGCGTACCCTAGCGCAAGCGCCCCTTCCAAAGGGGAAACCGTGGTTCTAATTTCACGCTAAAATGGGTTTTTAATTTTGGTGATCATTTACTATTTTTGGTAATATTTTTTACTTTTTTGCCATTGCATTTGACTAGATCTGGTGGTTCGTTAAACATAAGCCGTTTTCAAACGTACCTACTCAATACGCTGCTGTTTGTCTCCAGGTGATCGTCGGCATGCCGCTGTCGGCGTGAGATGGACGGCATACAGATGGAGCCCATCGGCAAGTACAAGGCCGACAGGAACGGTTCTGCTAAGGGTAAGGGCATTTAGTACATCTTCTGTTCTCCCTCCTCATAATCAGCATATCAGCCCAGAATCACCTACTGCTGGGAATAGGCCTCCTCTTTTTTCTGCCACACTTCCCGATTCTGTGCATGCCTTATCCAGGTGTTCACCTCGACCTTTACGATACCGTCGACCCAACGAGCTTTAGGACGGCCCTGGTTTCTAAAGCCAGCCACCACTGTTCTTCCTACTCCACCGCTATTCTTTTCTGATTTATTTCATTACGGGATCCAAGACAGTTAAACTGTTTCTCTGGGACTTCGTCGAGCTTCATTGTCTCGGCGCTTTTCTGGTGGTCGCCACTATTGATTGATGGCTTTCAGGAGTTGCAGTGGTTTGGGAATAGCATGGTGAGCTTGACCCATAAAAAAAGTAAATCTTAAGTCTATTCATAACTACTGTATTGTTTGACTGGCCCGTTGGTCTCGTGATCACAAGCACCACTGCTGAGCTTGCGGTCCTGGGTCTTTCGATTCCCGGGTCGGGCATAAAATATTACTGGGTTTACCCCTAAAAAAATTCTCAGTAGTACCCCGGGGTTTGGAAGTGGTATGATACCCCCGTGCCTCGGAAAGTACGCTAAGCCGTTGGTCCTGCGGCAGATTTCTCTCCGGTCGTTTCGGATTGCGGTCCCATCGGACTATGAGAGTAAAAATAACAGAGAATGCACTTGTGTCTGTGCACAGGCTTGTGCACTATAATATCTCCCGCACCGATGGCTAAAAGTTTGGGAAAAGGCTAGGCAGGTGATGATCACTTATTTCTACAAACCATTACAGCATAAAAATTGTTTTATTTTAGCAGCTGCGTGGCGTAATATGGTGGATCAGGATTTAGACGATGTCGCTTTTCTAGCTGGTGAGTAATGACAGTGTCTGTCTCCCTCTTTCTCTCTCTCTCTCTCCCTTTTTACTATATTTTTTTTTTCTAAGGAGTAAAGTAATAGCGTAGTGTAGTCTATTTGTTGCCTAGTGACATGCACTCCATGTGACTAAAGGTCATAACACACATATCAACTCGGAAAGGGATCGTCACCGTATCGCCTTTCGCCTCGCCGTCAAACAGGCGTCAACCTAACTTAAGCACGTAACCAAAGCGGACCAGCAGCTCCGATACTTTGACTCGACTACAGCTAGGCGACGCGCTTACGGCTCGCCGACCACTGGTTGACCTGGCTGGCACCAGATCATTTTAGCGCGGGCACCGCTGTTTGAGCACGCGCCACACTGCAATTCTAAAGAACTTGTCCCGAGCCGATTCATTTACGTTACGATTCCGATTAGTGTGCTTTTCAGTAGGCAGTTTTATACAAAGATTACTAAACGGCTCGAGTTGATACGGTTACAATCCGTTGCCGAGTTGATACGAGTATGTGTGCTATGATCTTTGGGCTACATTGGTCCAGTTAGGCAACTGTGCGCGATTAATTTGCAATCACTACACGTTTCTCAAGCCAGGTTTTAATGCCCTCCAATATTATTTTTACAATACAGTCCGTTTGTAAAATACAACCAACTCCTTATTTTGATAGACTCGGACAAAGCGCGCGAAGCCCGAGAGCTCCGTGACGCTCCAGTGGCGGTCTGCTCACAACGGCGAGCATTATGTCTTACTGCACTGTTGTTCTCGGCTATGTTTGCTACTGCACTCATCGTGGTGTATGCTACTCCACAATCAGGTAAGTTCCTAGTACTTTTCTTTACTATTAACCTAAAGGCCCACCTGGGCGCCAATAAAAAAAAAATAAGTGTCGTGTATGAACTTACTTGCAAACAGTGTTTGTATAAATAAAAATAAAAACTGCAACCGCTTCAATGTGTTTGCTTCATGGTGTATGGTACTCCACAATTGGATAAAATTGATGTTAAAGATCTTTTTACTATTGGCGCCCTGTTGGGACAAAGTGCTGTTAAATTGTACTTTTCTGCAAAATTGTAATCAGCAGCGACCGCTACGTCTTACCACAGTGGCGCAGTAACATTTTCTCCATGTTTGGTACCACGCTGGTGGTGGTGTATACAATATATCAATTTTGAAGTTTTGTCGCCCAAATGGGACAAACTCAAATTGAGAGTTTTAGTTCCCTTTCAACAGTTCAAAGTTCTATTATCATTTACATTTGCTTTTCTGCTGCTTCTGCTATTTGAGGGCTATCTCTTGATACCTAGTTACAAAAAAAAACATAGATATTGGCGCCCAAATGGGGCAATGAGATCCCAATTTTGCGCCATTCATTTAAGATTGACTTGCAAAAGCTTCGTGATGCCTTAAACAACGTATTCTTGTTTGTTACAGACTGTCCATGTGCTGGCGAGTCAACTTTAATACCGGGACAACCACCAACGGATTCAGAAGCGAGCGTTGCTGCTTCTAACAAGTGAGTGTTTATTATATACTACATTAACATATTATTAAAGTAATAGGGATGATGACAATCTTTTTTTTCTTGATCTATCTGGTAGATTACCTACTAAAAAGTATTGGCCACGTATTTTTCTTTTTTCTCGTAGGTAATCATAAAATTACGGAGTTTTAGGTATTGAATTGAAATGGCGCATGACGTCACTTGTAAGTAAATTTACCCCCACTCCCGTTTTAACTAAGCAATTCTTTACTACGTATTATAATTTGACCATTTTGTTAGTATTCCTTAACCTTTGTTAGTATAATAGATTAAAACAATCAATAACCAACTACTTAATTACGCCACCTCACGGAGACACTCGGCAACAGTACATGCACTGCGCACAGGTGCCCCATAAGGCGGCCCTCAGTCTTACTAGGAACAATGCTCAGAAGATTGCTGTTATTATGTTGGTGGCATACGACCACGTTTATTTGTTACGAAGTTTATTAAATTCCACAAATCGTGAGCCAAATCAATGTGCTTATGGCAGATATAAGACTTGATCAAGTTTCTAAGGACAGAACGGTTCCCATGTTTAAAGAATGGGATAGAGTTTGTAGTTCCAGGTTCGGAAATGCTCTGTAGCGACCTACAAAAAGCAACTTACTACAAAAAGTACTACAGCGCCATCTGATCTGATTGGGATGACAAATAATTGACAATGCAACCCACACTTAAAAATGATAAAACGCTATCCGTTTTAATTATAAGTCCATCGTACTTGGCTGCTCGCAGCGTAAGTAATAAAATGTAGTGTGCGTTAGAAATCTGGCAAAGTGCGAAACAGGTTTCTAGATCCTTAGTTTGTTGTCATGCGTTCATCCCATTTGTTTACCTCTTTATTTTAGTCGGCACTTATCTTGACATCGTATTGCGTAGTTTTTTTTTATTATTATTATTGCTGTACACAATCTTATTTTATTTAAGTACCCGTCTCACATACACATACACTCTGACACAAAATATGAAACTGTTTTAAATTACGTCCGTCACATCACATTCGCAGGTCCAGTTGAAAACCAGCGTCAGGCAGCCTAGCTGCCCTTTGCTGAACTGGCCCTTTTTGGCGCAGCCGTGAGGCACACAATAATTATCCCTCTTTTCTTTTGTTTTATATAACTACACAATTATTAACCCTTTTTTCTTTTGTTTAAATTTAAGTATTTTTTGTGTTCATTTTCGTTTAATGTTGTGTGTACTAGTGGCATGTTCCAAATAAACTTATTTTCTTTCTGTCTTTCCATCACACGACGGAAGAACTAACATAAATTTCCTACATCTCGCAAGCAAAGTTTACATCGACTTAAGACTATCTAGAGAAACCCGACAACAACTGTCGGGCAGTTGCCCGCCAGACATAACACCTGCCTGGTCGGAGGATCCTCCCTTTTCTATAGAGTATGAAGAACTTTACACCCTGTTCCTCTTACCCCTTAAGCTCTTACACTTTATTTTATTTCTCCAGGGAACGGATAGCAAGCAATGGCGCGGTGTTCCCATGGCGTGGCGCTCGACTACCAACCTTCATCATACCCAAGCATTACAGTCTATGGCTTCATCCGAATTTGACGACCGGAGAATTGAGAGGTGAGTTTGATTTTTTTTAAATTTTTGTATTGGTAATGTACGATTATACAAGCTGTTGTTTTGCATCCTCGTCAAATTCAAGGAGGTGGCTATACTAATGATTCACGCCCCGAATCAATAATATAATGTGTAGCAATAATTTTTTTGTTATTTACGGAAGTCGGAAAGTGTGAACCAACCGTAATTTAAACGCGGCCCGTCTGTTCTTCGCATGCTTTATTCGATAGTTTCTTATTCCTTAAACCACGTTAAGGGGGTCATTCTGACATACTGACAAATTTTTAAACAAATTCACTACGTACCGTTATTTATGTCTTTTGTGACAACCTCCTGAATTTTGACGAGGATGCAAAACAACACCTTGTATTCAATGGTTACTTACCCAAAACCTTTTATTTCACATTATTTTTTTCCAGGTGAAGTATCCATAGACTTCAAAGTAGACCGCGACACGACCTTCGTAGTCCTCAACGTCCGTGACATGAACGTGACAGAGCGGGCGCTGTTCAAGTCTGGAGGGTCTCTCGGACCCAAGGTTGCGAAGACCCTGGAGTATCCTCAAGCTGATCAGAGCTATATTGAGTTTAAGGTAAGCTATCATTTTCAGATTACGTACTGAGTTACCTTTTTGCCGAGGTTGGTCCGTGGATGGGTGACCATAATTACATACCGAGTTTACTCCGTGCCTCAGAAAGCACGTTAAGCCGTTGGTCCCGGCTGTCATTTGTAGATCTTTGACAGTCGTTACGAGTAGTCAGAAGCCAAAAGTGTGACATCCAGTCTTACCAAGGGGTATCGTATTACTCAGTTACTGGGTTGTGGAGTTCAGATAGGCAGTCGCTTTATGTAAAATACTGGTACTCAGCTGCATTCAGTCAGACTGGATGCCGACCCCAAGATAGTTTGGGAAAAGGCTAGGCAGATGATGATGTTAAGAGAGAATTTTTGATGTTTCTTCTATCACCTATGATCTCCTGTTATTTTTCAGGAGAAACTCCGTCGCAAGTACAACTACACTTTGAGTCTTCGATTCATCACAAAACTGGAGAGGAGTGACAAGCAACGAGGATTCTTCTTGACAGGAGCGCATAGACAGTAAGTAGTTCAATACTTTTTAGAAGGATTTTTTCTAAAAATACCCTAATGAAGCCAAAAGGCACTTATTTTCCCCGTCAAACGATATTATTTGTTTTGTACCCCACTTTGAAACCTTATTAGTTACGGAGATGTTGAATTTCAAAGTTCCAAAATTTTCGTAAGTAAAAAAAAACATGAGATTTATTATTAATGCACACGACTACCGCACAATATGATGCGAGGCGAAAACGGACCTATCACGAAGCCATCAACCGTATTTGAATATTCGTCTGCTTGACACCGTAAAAATGCAATTTTTTAATGTTTTGGAATAGTCAAAATTAATAGAATTGGGGATGCGGATGATGTTGCATTATTTTAAGGCTTGGTTTTCCTAAGTTTACTTTATTTTAAATTTGATTTAACATAGGCCTACATTTGCGCTTATAAAATGTCGAAAAAAGGTGCATGGTTCGGGTTGGTCGTTTCCTATGGAGAAGAACCCGACAAGAAACTCCATGGCTACTTTTTGTTAATTTAACATGTTTATTTTGTCTTTGCGAGATTATTCAAAACTTTTTCATTCTGTTCTTTGAACTGCTTCGTGAAGTTACTATTTGCAACTTTTTTAGAATATGTTCTTTTGCAGTCGCTGCGCCGTATCCCGTTTCTGGCTAACGCACGCCCGCTCAGCATTCCCTTGCTTGGATGAGCCACATTTTAGAGCTACCTTCAAAATTACCATTGTTAGAGACAGGTATGAATAATTTTAAGTTGTAAACTTATATGTTTCAGGAATCCTGGCATTGGCCAGTGTATCTAGTCAATTTTGTAGTTGTCTAGTAAACTAGCTGTGCCCGCGACTTCGTCCGCGTGGAATCAGAATTTTCTAAAATAGAAGTAGCCTAAGTTACTCTTTATAACATTAGCTAGTCAATGTGCCAGTGAAAGTCCCGTCAAAATCGGTCCAGCCGTTCCAGAGATTAGACGGAACAAAAAGACAGATAAAAAAAAAAAAAAGGGGTTATTTTAATATTACAAACAGACACTTCAATTTTATTTATTTGTTTTTATTAAAAGATACGTATAGACTAGCACTTCGGCCGCAACATCGTCCGCTAAAATTGTGATATTATATGGCCTATGTTACTCAGTAAAGAAAGATGTAGCTATCTAACGGTGAAAGAATTTTTAAAATCGGTCGAGTGGTTTTTGAGTTAAATCGTAACACACAATCAAATCTTTCCTCTTTGTAATATTAGTTTAGAAGAAACTAGTAGCAATGGCGTGTAATGTAGGAAATCTTGAAAAATAAATAAAATTGGAAGTGTCTGTTTAGAATTTTAAAATAACAGCTATTTACTGAATGCTTAAGAAAGTATAAGGTACTCATATCACTTCCCCTCGGATCGCCAACTGGTGTAAACGTGTGCACAATCCACATTTTTTTTACTTTAATAATTATTTAAATCAAAACTCGAGTCAGTTAAATCATACGCAAAAATAGGAGGGCATAAACCGAAGGACATTCGCTCTCGAGAAACACGGACAAGCGCGCAACATAATCGACCTCTTCGGTGCTTCTGGTATCCTGGTACGCGCAAGCGGTTCGGCCATTGACAAGGTACGACTGTTTACTATACCTGCCCACGCGCAATGCCACGCCCTTGAAGAGTGCGAAACCTCGCCTACTCGCATGTCATTGGGCCGTTCAAGGTCACCAGACCCGCAAGGACGAACGCTGTGTGCGTAAACGACTTTCACTCCACACTGCTACGATATCATTGCGCGTCTTAGACCGTGCATACGTGCTTGTTCTTATACTCTCCTGGTACTTGGTTCAACTTGGCATTATCGGAAGACAACTTGCTTGACGTCGTCGAGCAGAATTGCCGCGTGCCAATATACCTCCACCACACAACTACGAACCAGACTGATCACTTTCACGGTTTTTATTATCTCCTGGTACATACTATGGAAGACATGAGCGGCAAATCCCTTTCTGAATCGAATATTGCCGGGCAAATGGATCAACACACCCCTCCTAACTTCACGTTCCAACGTAATAAAAGACCAAGAGAATGTTGCTGCGTCTCCGACTTCCTTGCCTTCAAAGAGGAAGTCAAAACTCTGATATCGTCATTAATGTCACCACAACAGGAGGAGCTCAAGAAAATATACCCGACACTTATGGAAATAAAATCCACAAATAACAACTTAGAAGCCGCTATGGCTTGTCTGTCGGCACAAAATGAAGAGCTTAAAAATAAAATAGTACAGCTCGAAATCGAAACCACGAAAGATAGAAATTACATAACAGTTTTAGAAGACAAGATAGAGGATCTGCAAAGGGGCAGCCGTAAGACTAACTTTGAGATCAAAAACGTGCCAAAGCTGGCTAAAGAATCCAAAGAAGAACTAATAAAAATGGCTCTTACCTTGTCTGATCAAATTGGATGTAGTATGGAAAAAACGGATATAAGTGACATATTCCGAGTTCAGAACAAGCGTGCTAAGACTAGAAATAGTACAATTATAGTTGAAATGACATCAACTATTCTGAAGACCGAGTTTTTGAAGAAGACCAGAGACTACAATAGGAAGCATAATGAAAAATTATGTGCCAAGCACCTCGGATTTAAGACGGAAGAGTCCACCCCAATATACGTCTCGGAACAACTAACTGCAAAAGGAGCTCGTCTTCATTTTCTTGCACGCGACCTCGCCAAATCCAAAGACTATAAGTATTGCTGGACAGCCTATGGCAAAGTACTTATTAAAAAGGATGACAACTTTCCTACGATTACCATTACAAATGAGTCTCAGGTCCATAATCTTCTCCAACTTAAATGACTAGATGGTATAATACTGATAATCATTTCCTGCACTTACCATATTTTGCTCTATTGTCACCCCTATTTGTTTCGGTTTTATATAGACTTTTTACGTTTTAAATTAATTAGCATTAAGATTACTATTAAGCATACTATTATGTTAAATGTTGACCTACACTATGTTACGCCCCTGAAGTCCATTTGTCGTACTCGCCATGTTTTACTCTATTGTTACCCGTACTTGTCTCGGTTCTATAGGGATTTTAGTTGTTTAAAATTAATTAGTGTTAGGATATATATCAAGCATATTCTCAAGTTCATTATTAATCTTTCGCGCACACACACAAATTTACCTCCCAATCCCACACCCATGCAGGCTATCAAACTCACATCAAACACACATACTCTCACTCCAACACTAAATGTCTGTTCAGATACGTTCTTCTGCACTTATAAAGCCTTTAATAATGGATAGTACCTTACAGGCTTTAAACTACATAGACAATCATGAAATAGCCCAAGTTTTTGACTGTGAGCTCAACGATTTTAGTAACCATATTAAACCTAACTCCCCCGGCTTTACCATTGTTTCACAAAATATTAGATCCATTTACTCTAACTTTGACGACCTTCAACTGAACATAATAAATCTTAAAACGGATATCGACCTGATAATCTTAACCGAATGTAGACTAAATCCAAATAAACAGATACCTCAAATAACCAACTACAATTCACATCAATCTACAAATCATCTTAACAAAGCTGATGGTGTGGTTGCTTATATTAAAGACACTCATAAATATAAAATAAGAGAAATAAAACTAATTCACGCGTCTTGCTTGGAGGTTAAAATGTCACCTGACCTTACAGTCATTGCAATTTATCGGTCCCCCTCAACCGCAAACGCTGATGAATTCATAGATTCTTTAAATAATCACCTTACTACCCTTGCATCGACTAAAAATATAATTGTCACTGGTGACATTAATATTAATCTAATATTAAACCAAAACGAGCAATCACGTGAACGCACCAACAGACTTAATTATCTCAACATGCTGGCAATGTGTGTGAGTGACCAGGGAGAAGCCCATTCTCCCTGGTCACTCGCTACCCACGAGAGACAAAAATTGTCTGGATCACTTTATTATAATGCTCAAGCCTGCTAGTAATACTGCGACAATAGCAATTATTCACACAACAATCACAGATCATTTCATGACTTTTCTAAAAATTTCAAACAATTCAAACGTTATAAAACCTATTAGAATAAAATCAGTTTTTAACCTTGAGAAAGGAATCGCCCTCTTAAATTATAGTAACCTGGCAGACCTGCTAAAACTAACTAACCCTAACACACTTACTAATAATCTAATCGAAATTCTTCAGAAATGTATCACGCTTAGTACTATCACTATGACGATCCCTTTACGGGACAGAACTCTAAAACCGTGGATGACCATCGGTTTATTGCGCTGTATTCACAACCGTAATAACATGCAGCGTAAACTGAGACTTGACCCGTTCAATGAGATATTAAAAATTACGTATAAAAGATACCGAAATTACTGTAATTGCATCATAAAAAAACAAATATAAAAGAAAACATGACAGAGACCAACTCGCTAAAGCATACAAAAACCCTAAAAAAACGTGGGAGATCATTAACACCATTACACAGCGAAAACCTAAAAAAACAAATAGCTTGGACCTTCTGGACCTATCCAATACCCCACAAAACTCTATTAACAAAGTGAATGGCTTTTTCTCAAACATTGGAAAACTCCTTGCGGACAATATCTCACCATATCCGTCTTCTACAGCCAATAATAATGACCCTAACAAATCTCTATCTGACTATACATCTGCGTCATCTTTTGTTCTACTCGACACAGACCCTAGCGAAGTTCATTCTACATTAATGGGCCTAAAAGTAGACAGTGCCCCTGGTTGGGACAACATTCCAGTAAAATTTTTAAGAGCTGCACACGAGCAAATTGTCCCTATCTTGAGCTATTTGACAAACTTATGTTTTGAACAGGGAAATTTCCCGGATGCCTTGAAAATAGCCCTGATAACGCCTGTGTATAAGTATGGAGACAAGTCGGACCCGTCGAACTATAGACCGATCTCAGTACTACCATCTATCTCAAAAATCATAGAAAGACTCCTAAACTCACGCTTAATTAAATACCTCTGTAAACATAACATACTGTCGCCGTCTCAGTTTGGGTTTCGGCAAGGAAGGTCTACAGAAGATGCGGTCTTGTCACTGACAAATACTTTAGTTGACAAGGTTGATAAGGGTAACAAATGTCTGGCAGTTTTCCTTGACCTCAAAAAGGCCTTTGACACTGTATCTGTCCCCATTCTTCTGCACAGGCTCGAAAGCATTGGCATAAGGGGCCGTCCTCTCGAGTTGTTCAAATCTTACCTGAATGAACGGAAACAAACAGTAAAAATAGGGGAGTATACAAGTACAGAAGAAACGATGTCGTACGGCGTTGGGCAAGGGACTGTTCTTGGTCCCACCTTGTTCCTTATTTATATAAATAATCTATGCAATATGCATATTGATGGGGGCCGCATCTTCTCATACGCGGATGATACTGCCATAGTCTTTGCTGATAAAACTTGGGTAAGGGTAGGAAAGTCAGCAGAAACTGGCTTGTCAAAAATTGCAGATTGGCTCAATCGTAACCTCCTCACACTAAATGCCACCAAATCTAACTACATATGCTTCACCAAGTATTCAAACACACAACCTCCACCCGATTTCCAAATTAAGATCCACTGCTGTGACAACCCCCCAACTCCTGGCTGCTCTTGTACACATATTGACCGGTTACAGTATACCAAATACCTGGGCATCATGATTGACCAACGCCTGTCCTGGCACATGCATACTGAACTACTTATGAAAAGGATTAGGAAATTAATATGGACTTTTAAAACATTACGGCACGTTGCTTCAAAGAATCTTCTGCAGAAGGTATACATATCACTGGCCCAATCGATCCTAACATACTGTTTGCCATGCTGGGGTGGCGCAACGAAAATAAAATTTTTAGAACTCGAGAGAGCGCAGCGATCTCTGCTTAAGGTTATGCTCTTTAAACCCTATCGATTCCCAACCCAAAGCCTTTACTTAACCTCCGACCTTCTGTCTGTAAGGAAACTTTACCTTCTCCATCTCATCCTGAGAAAGCACAAATCCCTTCGGTACGACCCCCAAAAGCCGAGTTTGAGTGGCAGAAGAAGCTACTTAGTCGCTCCGTCTGTCCCAGTTAGATCTGTTTTTGCAAAGAGGCAGTATGCAAGGCAATATTCCCACTTATACAACCTTCAGAACTTCAAATCTATCCTCTGAAACTCCGTGACTGCAAACTAGCTGTGACTAATTGGCTTAAGAATAAATCCTACGACGACATTGAGTCGTTGGTATCATCGCTTACATAAATTAGCAATTAATAGAGCTGCGTTAATGATATCGTTAGTGGAGGAAGCTACGCCTAGCTTCTTCCGATCCCAAGACATTGTCGAAGGGCTAACCTAAACCTAAACCTAATCTGAAAGCTAAATGAACTTAACTCATACGTACAATACACACTCACACCCACAATCACACCCACACCCACACAAACGCACACTATCTCAAAAACCCACTCCCATACACCACACATGCGCGCTCCTTTACGCCTTAATGTTTCGTTTTGTAATATTTTATTTACTTTTTATATTTTTCAATTACATACCCTGTTTAATGTTAAGTGGAAGAGCGGAGACACCTAACACAAGCATCTCCTTGCTTAAAAGGTGATCTCCAAATCATGTTTGTTGAAGAACCATGTAATTGAAATAAACATTTTTTATTTTTTATATCAAAAAACTGTCTGTCTGTTCGTTCCGGTTAATCTCCAAAACGGCTGGACCGATTTTGACGAGCAGATAGCTGATGTTATAAGGCGATTATCACACTGCCAAGCATCACGCTGCGTTACCTGTCAATGCACCTACTCGCGTACTTGCGGGAGTGCAGATCTGCATCATCGTGCGGGGTTTTTACGCACTCACGCACGTAGTTGCGTTTTGTGGATTCACGGCAGCTCTGACTCATTTCATTCAAAGCCGTTCGATATGGTGAAAGTGCCAAGCAAGCCCATCCAAAATCCCGCACGGCACTGCGAGACTCGGTGGGCCATACCTTGCGTCTCGCCCCGAACCACGCGCGTGTGCGCATGTTTTACCGCTGGTAGGCGCGTGATCTGCATGAACGCACGTGGATGCATTTTCGGTGTATTGGACTGTGCGTGTTTTATGTACAAACGGAGATACTTACAAGCAACGTTAAAACACGCATCACGCGCTACTCTGCGTGGTGCGTGGCAGTGTGTTAATCGCCTTAAGAGTAAAAGCTACAAAACGTTAACAAAATTCGAATCAAATGGGCAACAGCTAGCTAGTCTTAGTTAAAATCTGTGACAAAAGCTTTGCGAGAAAAACTTACCCCTATACGACATACTACATACCTTGCCATCGACTAAAGCTTCGAATATTATTTTTTACAGATTCCACGTATCTTTGACAAACATGCCGATAGTAGCGACCGAAGAAGCAGGATTCTATTTAGGACATCGACTGGTGAGTTCTATTTTATGCCCAAGTGAGCTACCAGCCATACCCATTGACCACACGCTACAAACTCAAACGACTCGCGACTTCTTACAAATCAAATCAAATTATTTATTTGTATAATACAGGTAGGTATAAAAAGATGTTACAATTAGATATACCTCGTGTAAATCACCTCATCACGAAGCCTTCAACCAAGCATTCTGTACATGAAACTAAGTAACTTTACGCAAAAATTATTGCTGGGAAACGACTTTTTTTGGGGGGTGTAAAATCATGTTTTGTGGTAGAACTCAATGTAACGCACTCAAAACATTGTGCTGATGGACGGATTGAATAGTACGGGGGTCGTGGAGGTGTTTAAAATAAAAGTCTTACATTGAAAACTTGTATTTAAAAAAATACTTGTCAAAAAGTTTGAACTTTGACCCCTAATATCTCCGTAACTAGAAGGTTCCGAGGTATGGGGTAGAACAAAAAAAATGATCGCAATGACAGGGAGAACCAGTGCCTCTCGGCTTCGTTAAGAGGTGTTTTACACCCTTTATAAAGTGCACTGTATCATTACCTAATTAGATGTGCAAATATATAGGCAGTCTAGTTTTCCAAATGAAATTACAATAGTTATTTTATAACATTACAAATTTATCATGTTCGAAAAGAAAAGCTAATAATAATAAATTCAGGATAAGTACCACAAATGTAAAAAGGATGTCGTAGTTTTAAAAATTAAATACATTAAAATATTAAGTACCACAAATGTCAAAAGGATTAAAATACAAAATGTCAGAAGAATTATAGTAATTACTGCGACTACAGAAAAAAAAAAATAGTGCGTGGAGTCCCTCCGCGCGAAAGAAGTGAAACTTCGTAATACTACACGCATGCGTTCGAGTGCCACGAATTCACACTCGTTTATTGAGCTTCTAAATAATATTTTGTTGTATTATTACATAATTATTACATAACTTTAGCGAGGTTATTCTACTCATGGAAACTGAGCGAAGGCTGGTCACACCGAAAAGTCGAATGCATGAGTGTTTGCACGCCAACTTGAGAACTATGTACTTACAAATCTTGTAATACTGCCATCTCTTAGTGAGTTTTAGAAAATATTCCTCCTCCATGGTAGCGTTAAACTTGTTGGAAGACGCATAAGAAGTTTCACTTAAAAAAATAAAAGAGAAGTTCTGTAGAACAAGTCTCAAGTCACCAAGTCGCGACTTGTGAAGCGGTCGTGTCTCGCGAAAAAGATAAGTCAATCACGCGAGCGTCATTTGAGGACAGTCGGGTCTCAAGACGCGTCTCCGTACGCCGTGATACACGGAGTCATAGAGATTGCAGCCTTGTGCAGTTTTGTGTGCCATGATATAACAATTTATCACGCCTGGTATCTCTGAAGGCTTAGTCAGAGGTATACCTAATATTACACGCAAATTTCGCCAGTTATGTTTAAATTAAAACGTGGCACAAAACCAGACTACGTGGCTTCTACTGAGAAATTCCTGAAGATAAAATCCAGTAATACTTTCCTCAACCTGGAAATCTAAACCAGGACCTCACGATTAGCAGTAGCCACTAGACCAACGAGGCACTGTGCCATGAAATATCATAAAACTAAGCTAAAAACATCTTAAGAAAATTAACAAGCAGTTTTTAAAATAAATCCAACGATAGTATAGCCGGGCTGTTTCCGCACTTAGCCTCTTTATTGGGCCATTGTACGTATGAAAAATCCTCTGGTTTCTCCAACCATCCCAGGTCCTCCCAGAAAGCTAACAGCCGTTTCAGGCTGCTGAAGGCTTCCGGGAGTGATCCCAGCGATTGAAGAGTCCGTGCTCGTTGATCTGCCACGTTTCTGCACTCCATGAGCACGTGCTGTGGTATTTCATCTGTCTCCGTGCATCCTCTGCACAGAGGGCTTTCTGTCACACCTATGGTAAATAGGTGTTTGTTTAGGGGACAGTGGCCGGTATAATATAAATCCAACATAATGAAACACTCATTTTGAAAGATCTCCCGTGAGATTATGGGGGAGAGTGGAAGCGCGTCAAGTCACAAAATCGACTAACATTATTAATCGACTCACCCTTATGTTAATATCGTTATTTTTTCAGCTACAAGACGAATTCGCAGTAACCCCCCCAATGCCCCCCCACATGATTTCCCTAACCGTCTGCCGCCTACAACGTCGTGCGGCGCCCGAGTTACCTACCGAAGCGACGCCGAATATAACCGAAGCTACCACGATGATACCCGAAGGCACTTCGGAGCCGGCTGAAGAAGAACAGTTACCACCTGAGATCAGCTTGTATAGTGATCAGCAAGTTATTTTGGATGAGTCTGGGTGAGTATCTCTCTAAACACCTCGTGAGGAAACCGGCATGTCCTAGATCTAAATTTCGAAGACATGGGACATCTACCAATCCGCGCTGGGCCGGCGTGGTGGATTACAGCCCACTCCCTCTCATAGAGAGGAGGTGTGTCTGTGTCCCAGCAGTGAGAATATTACAGGCTGATTATGATATGCTTATGCTGGTCGAGTATTGAAAGGGGTTCGAGCATTTTTCTTTTTTGAAATATGGTAAAGTAATTTAGATTTTTCTTCAAAGATAAGAAACACGATTTGTGGTACACAAGTTTACAAGAAAAAAAACAATTACAAAAGGTTTTATAGTCCAAAAATGTCGTCCCACGTTGGGCGCCATTTATACTTTTAAATATAGGTGTGACGTAATTTTTTTTCTCATTGAGCCCTATAAATTGATACCCATATCATGGGACCCCATGAAATGCAAAAAAAAATGTTGCGAAGACGGAGAAAATGTGACGCAGACTAAGTTGCGCGGTACAGCTAGTAACTTATACGTTTCTTTTCCAGGCCTCTTCTTGAATGGGTGCAAAAGACGATCCAACACTTCGCCTTTGAGCTGAACACGTCGTACCCGCTCCCGAAATTCGGTAAGTCATGTTGAAGAAACTATTCGTGGCTAAATAATATACAGCCGCTCGGGTCGATCTTTAAGTTAAGCCGCACTTGCCTAGGTTGGTCCGTGGATGGGTGACCACCCGATTGCATACCGATTTTCCTCAGTGCCGCGGAAAGCACGTTAGGCTGTTGGTCCCGGCTGTCATTTGTAGATCTTTGGCAGTTGGTACAGCCGTACAGGACAGTGGCCCGAAAGTCTGACAACCACTCTTACCAAGAGGTATCGTATTATCCAGTACTAACCAAGTCAGATATGCACTCGCTCCATGTAAAATACTGGTATTCAGCTACATCCAGTTAGACTGGAAGCCGACCCCAACATAGTTGAGAAAAGGAAGGCAGATGTTATAACATTTAGGTCCACCAGTCCTCTCTGGTTCCTGTCAAAGACTGACTTATTTGTTTTCTTTTCAGACATCGTGGTGGTGGAGGGCGGTAACCCCTATTCTGAAGGTTGGGGGTTGATCACACTGTCTCCATCAATTCTGTCAGATACCAAGACCATAGCAAGATTGTTGGCACAACAGGTGAGAGAGATTTAAGTTGTTACTTACTGTTGCCCGGGAGCTCGTTGCTATAAACAATACAAGCCGCACAGGTTGGTCTTTAAGGTTAAGCCGTGCTTGCCGAGGTTGGTCCGTAGATGGTTGACCATAATTATATACCGAGTTTCCTCCGTGCCTCGGAAAGCACGTTAAGACGTTGGTCCCGGCTGTCATTTGTTGATTTTTGACAGTCGTTACGTGTTGTCAGTAGCCAAAAGTCTGACATCCAGTCTTACCAAGGGGTATCGTATTACCCATAGTTACTGGGTTGTGGAGGTCAGATAGGCAGTCGCTTCATTTAAAATACTGGTACTCACCTGCATCCGGGTAGACGGCAAAGCCGATTCCAACGTTTATAGTAAAAGATAAGGCAGATAGATAGACAATTAGTACCAGAAGTTGTCAGAAGTGGTGAAACCTCTCGTAACAGCTTTATTTCAAATCCCATTTTATATTATTATACCTTTTTCTGCCCCAGTGGTTCGGTGGCACAGTATCCCCTCGCTGGTGGTCTTCCCAGTGGCTCCTCGAGGCTCTGACGTCAGTACTCGCGGAGAAGGCCCCCGCCCCCCCTCACTCCGACTCACAGAGGCCTGCTGATGCACTGCTTCTTGATCATGTACTTCCAGCACTGAGGTAAGAAATTTTATTATAATAGACTACAAGGAAAAAGTAATTATTGCAAAACTACAATAATGTCGCCCAACATGGGACTATTAAAGTGTAGGCCATTTTAATGTTCCCATGTTGGGCGCCATTACGTTAGTATAAAATAACGAAACTCGGACAACTAGTTAAGACTAGTTGTCTGAGTTTCATGAGAATGGAATAAACAGTTACTGAGTGACACCATCTGGTAAACCAAACAGCGAGCTGGGTGCTTTTAGCTTCGAAAATAACTCTAAATGAGTGAAGGTCTTCTAATTTCAGGCTGGATTCGAGCAACTCAGTTCGGGCTGTCGCATCACCGAGGTTGGAGAGAGCCGACATTGAAGCCGCTACTGATGAACTGTCTTTACATAAGGTAACAACAATGCACTAATTAATAACATCACGCCTGAAATCCCCGAAGTGTTAGGCAGAGGTGTTCCTAATAGATCTCCCACATTTCGTTAGTTATGTTCTAAGTCCAATGCAATAGGGGTCCATCAAACAGGTAGAAATCCAGACTCCGTTGCTGGTACTCATAAATTCCTGGTGGGTAAACCTAACAACACATTGCTGCCCTCCTTATTGCAAACGCAGTACTTGGAGATAAACGCGCAAAACATATTTTTTGATATCTAGACAACAAGACTATGTTATTTAACTTTTGAATTGTACCTAAAAAACAAGAAAAAAAACAAGCTTTCTATTGACATATTTTTTTCCTAATTTAACAGTCTCATTTGGACAAAAAGCGCAGTACTGCATTTTAATCTACCATGTCGGCTGGTGTGCATTACAGTATAACTAAGGCCAAATGCAGTATTCGTGTTCATTACTGCAAAATTATCTAGCACGTGTTCAATACTGCGTTTTTAGTTAGCAGTCATGTCCTTTTCTCATGCCCGGTACTAGTTTAAAGTTTGGTAAGCTTCTGTAAATATAATTTCAATAGATTACAAAAGGTTTTTTATTAAAATCTATAAATATTAATAATAATATTGGCACTTGATTTTGTAAAACCATGTAATTATACAAGGTTTCACAAAATCAAGTGCCAATATTTTCAGTGATTAACTTACATAAGATATTTAACAACTTGTCCCAAAAAAAAAAAAGGCGAAGAAAATGTTCAATTTTGCCATATTTTTCATATTTTTGGCCTGCATATACTTTGTGTTCTCACTTATAAATTAAAAATTACTCAGAAAGCAGAATGGGTCCTGAAGTAAGGCATCTGCCCTAAGGTCTAACAACCATAGGTAAGATTTTTGCAAAGCATAATTAAAAACAGCTTTTCAAGGACAACCTTGCTACTGACACAAGTTTTGGCAATTCGCAGTACGTTCGGAGTTATTGACCTAAATTGATGACAAGCAAACGTTAGCCATAAGATAATTATACACTATTGAATAGAGCTTTTTAATTAAAACTTTTACTAGGTACTAGCACCAGTTATACTAATTCGTAGTCTGTTCGGAATTATTGGCCTTACTATGTGACTCATAAAGCAACGAAGTTGGGATTTTTTGGGGTGACTAGTTAAAGTTTTCACCAATGGTGTATCATTGGAGAAAACTTTAACTACTTACTAATACAACTTTTTCTAACTCATGGTCTGATCGGAGTTATTGACATTATTGATTCGGGACGAGAATCATTAGCATAGTTACCTCCTTGAATTTGACGAGGATGCAAAACAACACTTTTTATATATTTTACTGGTTGGACACCGTAGTTAAGGTTGTTTGCAACCAATTAAGATTTTCTTGGCAACCAATAGTAAAAATTTATAAAGCTTTTCAAGGAATAGTGCCAGTAACATGACTTTCGCCAATTCGTAGTCCGTACGGAGATTTGAAATAGGTGACTATTTGAGCTCCGTAATTAAGATTTTCTGGGTTACCAATAACACAACTTTTTCTTTCTCACGGTCTGTTCGGAGTTATTGACCTAAGTAGGTGACAAGTTGGATACCAAAGTTAAGATTTTATTTGCAACCAATTAAGATTTTCCCAACCACTAGCTATAAGATATACAATATTGAATAGAGCTTTTTAACGTGAACCTTTGCTTCTAGCACCTCTTTAACTAATTCGTAGTCTGTTCGGAATTATTATCCTAAATACATTAAGGACCGAAGCGAAGTTAAGATTGTTAGGGTGACCAATAGCAATACAATTACACCATTCGAAAGTGCTTTTCAATGAAAACACAACTACTAATACAACTTTTGCTAATTCGTAGTCTGATGGGTTTTATTGATCTAACTAAGTATTTGATTGGGCACCAAAAAGTAGCTCTTCTCTGACTATTAATCAAGAAACGTTGTCAAAGCAAGATAAAATCTTCTTGAAGAGATCGATCCATTAATTACATCTTAACGCTATTGGGCGTTGGGGCAGAATTAACGATATGTCCAACATACTTTTAAAAGGATTGGCGGAGTGGCTGAGCCCCACACTTGTTCAGTCCGTGGATGACGTTGACGCACTGATGTGCTAGCACTAAACGCGGCACTGTACTTTGCGGCTTCAGTGTATGAGTAGCTCTTTGTTTCCCTCGCTACTCTCAAACGCAGCACTGTAGAATACTGCGTTAAGTTTTGGAGGCGCAAGAGTAGCTCTTTATAATACTCGCTACACTCAAACGCAGCACTGTAGAATACTGCGTTTAGTTTTAGTTAGTGTTGGTTGCAAAAAACTTATATGCTAAATGAAATTGCAGTAAACGTAGCAAGTACTGCACAACCTTGTAGCACATGTTGAATGCTGCATATCTTGTTAGCAAAAGCAATATTTTTGTGCAAGTACTGCGATTCTCGTTACATAAAAAACATGTTTATAATAAAAAAAATAATGAGTATTATTTTTTTATGTATAGATTAGCCCCTTGAGGTGTAATTTTTGCAAAAAAGTGAAAATCCATAAAATGTCGATTACTGCAAGTACAATTAGCAGGGCAGATTGCTCGACCCAGGGATTGAACCCAGGACAGCTTTTATCGGGCCTGTGGACTGTGAGTAATGGGCTAGCTCACCGTCCGTCCATCTTATGACGACAGGCCGTGTCGACGTGTTCGTGTTCCACGCGCGCCTCAACGTGATGTCAGCGATAGGAAGGTCCGAGAGGGACGATGTCTGCCAGGGCACACGGACTGAGAGAAACAGATACCGTTGCTCTAGAACACAAAGGGCGAAGAAGGAACTTGGATGGGTTTTTAGTCAGTACAAGTGTGACACTCCCTTCCGCTCCGCCCAGAGCGGGAGAAGTCATTTGATGATTTCACATGCGTAAAAAAAAAGGGGCAACAAAAAATGAAAGGGAAAGAAAGAAAGAGAACCTGGTATTTTTAGTTAGGTAAAAGACCAGAAATAACAATCGACACATCCAGCAGCTAAAGTACTTCGACGTACATTTAGTGAAGAAGTCTGGGTTAAGCTTTTAAGTCATGGAATCATCGTCCTGTTACTTAACGGCCTGCAAAGTTTTTAAATCTCTGAAACTATGCCTATTGTAAAAACGTTTCTTAGACACAAACATCTATAGAGGATTTTGAACTCTATCACTTCGTATCAAAAAGTAAAAACTGACGGCAGCAAAATTTTTTTTTTTGAAGTGAAACTCCTTATGCGACTTCCAACAAGCTTGCGTTAAACGTTTAACGCTACCATGGAGGGGAAATAGAAGGAGACAGAGTGAGAGTGAATGCGTGGCACTCGAATGCATGCGTGTAGTATTACCAAGTTTCACTTCTTCCGCGCGGAGGGACTGCAAGCACTATTTTTTTTTAAGATGAAGGTTTTTCCATCTTCGCCAGGGTGCAGCCATAGTGAGCATGGCGATAGAAGCTGCGGGCGAGGCCGCCGGTCGCGCCGCACTCGCGCGATTGTTGCGCGACCATCGCTTCGCTAGTGCTGATGCAAGGTACAAGTAAAATCGACTCGTAGCCGTGACGGGAAATGGTGTGCCGCCTCCTCTATGGCACGTAAAATCAAACTTTTCCCATTAAAAAAGGTTGTTTTGGATCGGTTGTTGATCTGGTTTTTGAATGTTCCACGTTTAAATTTCTACTCAATTAGTGATGTAGTCAGGTGGTCGGATGCAGATTTGATTATTTTTTTATTACTTATTTATTGAAGTGAAACTTCTTATGCGACTTCCAACAAGTTTAACGTTTTCATGGAGGGGGAATATTTTCTATTACCCACTAAGAGATGGCGCTATTACAAGATTTGTGACTACGTAGTTCTGCTAGGTACGCAAGATGGCGTGCAAACAGTCATGCATTCGACTCTTCGGTGTGACCAGCCTTCGCTCAATTTCCATGAGTAGAATAACCTCGAACAACTTATGTAATAAAAAGTGTACAACAATAAAACAATAAAATATTATTTAGGAGCTCAATATAATAACGAGAGTGAATGCGTGACACTCGAACGCATGCGTGTAGTATTACGAAGTTTCACTTCTTCCGCGCGGAGGGACTCCACGCACTATTTTTTTTATTATCAATAGGCTCGCTTGACCACTATCTCACTTGATGGTAAGCGATATAAATAAATATAATATAAATAAATATCGATAAGAAAATAATTAATGTAATATTTATAGTGTAAAATTACAATACAAAGTTCCTTATATTCATACGCTTTTATTTTTAAGTATGAATTCTAATATTAATAGATGTTTCACGTCTGCCGAGCGTCCCTTGACGGCTGACGTTTTTTTATTACTAACTATCTTAAGTCCACGGTCGCGTTTTGTTCGTTTATTGTCCCACGGGATTGCACTACCGGGATAAAAGTATCCTATGTACTATTCCAGACTATTATCTATCCCTGTGCCAAAGTTCATCCAGTTCCATTCAATAGTTTTTGCGTGAAAGAGCAACAAACATTCATACATCCTCACAAACTTTCGCATACATACTACATACAAATAAATAAAATTGAAGCGTCTGTTTGTAATAATTAAATAACCGCTTTTTACTACATGATGAATGTCAATACGGTACATATAACAAAATATATTTTTTTTACAATTTTTGTCTGTCTGTCTGTTTGTTCCGGCTAATCTCTGGAACGGCTGGTCCGATATTAATCACTGAGATAGCTGATGAAATAACGAGTAACTTAGGCTACTTCTTAAATTCCACGCGGACGAAGTCGCGGGCACAGCTAGTTTATAATATTAATAATCATCATCTTCCATGCCATTGTCCTATTTTATTTGGGGTCGTCGCAAAACGTTTTCTTTTCGATTCTCCCCTGTCAGACCCATGTCCATCATCAGCTCTTGTTATGACCAAACAACATATTGTAACGCTATCTCTTTCTTTCCAGAGACCTCTGGCGTGCGTTAGAACGAGACGGCATTGACGATGGTGTGGGCAGCGCGGCTTGGGACGGGTGGTGCGAACGACCAGGATATCCGTTACTGTGTGCTACTTCAACGGGGAATGATGTGGTCCTCAAGCAAGAGAGGTGAGTCTTCCATGTTCTAGAGTGTCCATGGAGTTTCTTGCCCATTCTTCTCCATAGAGATCTACGCTTTGGAATGGGAATCTACAGTACTTTCACAGTTATTATGTCTTGTGACTGGGACTGTAGCTTCATTTTTAGGGTTCTGTACGTAAAGGGTCAAACGGGACCCTATTACTGAGACTTCGCTGTCGGTCCGTCCGTCCGTCCGTCCGTCCAGTCGAAATTTCTACAGATTATGTAGTTGATGCTATAACAACAAATACTAAAAACCGAATAAAATAAATATTTTGTAGCGACCACAAAAAGCAACATACTACAAAAAGTACTACAGCGCCATCTATGCTATGACGGAGGAACTAACATCAATATCCTACAAGTCGCAAGTAAAGTTTACGTCGAATTCAGTATATACACCCTGTATAGAGAAACCCGATAACCACTATCGGGCAGTTGCCCGCCAGACATAACACCTGTCTGGTCGGAGGATCCTCCCTGTTCTATGGAGTATCGAGGAACTTTACACCCTGTTCCTCATTCACCTAAAATTTAAAGGTGATACATACAAAAAAGTGATTTTTTTACTCGTTTTCATAAACAATGGTACGGAACCCTTCGTGCGCGAGTCCAACTCGTACTTGGTCGGTTTTTTATTGTTGTTCGACTATTCAAAAGTGCCTGTAACTTGCCTACTTGAAATAAATGATTTGATTTGATTCTATTTCATCAGCATCATCTGCCTAGCCTTTGTCCGACTATACAAGGTGTTGTTTTACATCCTCTTCAAAATTCAGGAGGTTGTCACAAAAGACTTAAATAATCAATTTTAAATTACGGTACCTAGTTAATTATTAATAAACGCTGATTTTTTTGTTGTTTATGTTTGTCAGTATATCAGAATAACGCCCTTATCGTGGTTTAGGGAATAAGAAATTGTCGAATAAACGTTTGAGATTGTTTGTATGCGGTTATAGGGCGAGGATCAGACGGGCCACGTTTAAAACACGGGTGGTTCACACTTACCGATTTCTGTAAATAAGAAAAAAGTAAAAAATTAAAATATTTTTTTCACACCACCTGCTCGATAATGTCAAATTATATGTCATGCAAACCCAACCTAAAGTAAGTCATTAACGACCTGAGGTCTAGCAGGGCAATAATATTGCACTGAATTTCATTATGACCCGATGGTCAATAATGTGATTTGAATTTAGAACATAAATCACATACGAATATTCACGCATTCACCATTATTATCTGCACAAAAAAATAAATTGTTCAAAAATCGAACTGGCCACCACGAGATAGAATATAATTAAAAGAAAAATAGAACACAAATTAAAAAGAGGCACGAATACTTTGCTAAATAAGGAAATTGCTTTGCTTTGTTCATTGTTATACAACAAATTACTTAAAATATTGCAAATTCTCATTCAAATGTTGAGTGAACATTTGAATGAGAATTTGCAATATTTTATTGAGTGACGATAGTGATTTGGCTGCGGAATATGTGATTCTAGTACTACTGCTTTTATTGTCTCGTAGATGGTGTGAAAAGTAGAGTATTCACCTCGGGGATAAAGGTGCCTTCGTCTTGGGCGACCTTGATTCCCACGCTGCACTCAGGATTCTTATCTTAACTCCCTCGCTTTGCTCGGGAGTTAACTCTAAACTCCCTCGCTCCACTCGGGAGTTAACGCTAGAATCCTTCGTTTTGCTCGGGATTCAATACGGCGCCCGCTACATAAGACACTACTTTATCCCCTTGGTGCATAATATACTATTACTTTTTAAATACCCATTTTATTATTGATTCGGGACGAGAAATAGCACAGTTACCTCCTTGAATTTGACGAGGATCCAAATTATCACCTTGTATGCGTGCATTTTTGGGTCGGAAATATTAAACAGCAGAGTGTTTTCAAGAAGCTTACAACTGTCCCCATACTCTTCAAATGCCTGTTCCTATGCGAAAGGAACAGTTGCTGATGGTGTACTCTTTGTCTTCAGGTTCCTGATGACTGCGGAGCCACCAGAACCTGAGCCTCCGATGGTGAACTATCTGCTCACGCTGGACCTGCGAGCTGATTTGGATGAGCTTTTCTATGAGCCTGGTAAGGGTTTTCCTTATCTTCTTTTTAGAGTTCCGTACCCAAAGGGTCAAACGGGACCCTATTACTGAGGCTTCGCTGCCGTCCGTCCGTCCGTTCGTCTGTCACCAGGCTGTATCTCATGTACCGTGATAGTTAGTTAAAATTTCTACAGATTATGTATTTCTGTTGATGCTATAACAACAAATACTAAAAACAGAATAAAATAAATATTTAAGGAGGCTCCCATACAAAAAAGTGATTTTTTTGCTCGTTTTATAAATAATGGTACAGAACCCTTCGTCCGCGAGTCCGACTCGCACCTGGTCAATTTTTTTTTTCATTTTTGTCCCCCAAAGGAATCAAAGTCACTGGTGATATCACAGATAGAAATATACCTAGATAACCTCAGTATCACGATCCGTATGAAAACCAAGCCTGCCAATTTTGTACCACCTACTACGACGTCAGGGGCAC
Organism: Cerastis leucographa; assembly: GCA_963082945.1. NCBI lineage: Eukaryota > Metazoa > Arthropoda > Insecta > Lepidoptera > Noctuidae > Cerastis > Cerastis leucographa. The sequence continues at coordinate 4,193,538 of OY720376.1, forward strand.
TTGTTACTATAAAAACAAGTTACTATAAAAATAAGTTACTATAAAGAGAAGTTACTATAAAACAAGTTACAACAAAAACAAGTTACTATACAGTATGTTAGTTTAAACGAGGGACATATTCAAACCCATAATAGTACATGCTAACATGATACTAATAAAAATATAAACAAAAAAAAAACACTGATAAATAACAGACAGAACCATACCAAAATTTTCGCAAATGTCACGCAACGTGTATACACCCTTGCGCTAGCGACTTAATACTATCGCAGGACATGTGAGCGAGTCAATGACTCTTAGGTATAATTAATTTTCCCTTCATACTTTAAACTTACCTGGCTTAGGACAGTCCAAAATATCTAGGCACTAAACAAAACATTAAAAATTCTTCTATATATACGTTATAGGTTTTTTACATATTTGGGACGAGAATCGAATACTGAATACCCTCCCTCAATATGTCCCTCGTTTAACCTAACATACTGTATAAAATAAGTTTCTTTTAAAACAAGTTACTTTAAAAACAAGTTACTTTAAAAACAAGTTACTTTAAAAACAAGTTACTTTAAAAACAAGTTACTATAAAAACAAGTTATTATAAAACAAGTTACTCTTGAAACAAGTTACTATAAAACAAGTTAATATAAAAAACAAGTTAATATAAAAAACAATTTAATATAAAAAAAACAAGTTACTATAAAAAACAAGTTACTATAAAAAACAAGTTACTATAAAAAACAAGTTACTATAAAAAACAAGTTACTATAAAAAAACAAGTTACTATAAAAAAAAAACAAGTTACTTTAATAACAAGTTATTTTAAAAACAAGTTACTATAAAAACAAGTTATATGCAAAATAGACTACGTTTTTGCTCTTCAAATGTGTAGAATGAAGTTCTTCAGTTGTAACGTTGTTGATTTATAACCTCGGCGCTTTTCTGGTGGTTCTCACTGTTGATTCGGTCTCTCGGAAGATGCAGTAGTGTCTTTTGAATTATTGATTTGCCAAGGCAACTTAACATAACTTCATGCCTTTTATCCAGGAAGTATTAGGCAGAGGTGTACTTAATATTACACCCACAGTTCGCCAGATATGTTTAAGTCACATGTAATGAGGAGGAGGGAGGAGCTCGTGGCTAAATAAAAACAGCCGCACGGGTCGATATTTAAGGTTAAGTCGTGCTTGCCGAGGTAGGTCCGTGGATGGGTGACAATAATTACATACCGAGTTTCCTCCGTGCCTCGGAAAGCACGTTAAGCCGTTGGTCCCGGCTGTCATTTGTAGATCTTTGACAGTCGTTACGAGTAGTCAGAAGCCAAAAGTCTGACATCCAGTCTTTCCAAGGGGTGTCGTATTACCCAGGTACTGGGTTGTGGAGATCAGATAGGCAGACGCTTCATGTAAATACAGGTACTCAGCTGCATCCGGTTAGACTAGAAGCTGACCTCAAGATAGTTTGGGAAAAGGCTAGGCAGATGATGATGTAATTTGGGACGAACCGATTGCTATCAACCGGCCACAAATCCAGACTGCGTTACTGCTACTGATAAAATCCTGACGGAAAAACCCAATAACACTTTGGCCAACCTGGGAATTGAACCCCGGATCACATGCTCAGCAGTCGCCCTAGTGGCCACTACACCAACGAGTCACTCCAACTAAATCAACCTAGTATATTAACTGCTCCTTCCAATGGTAGCCAACAGAAAAACGCTGACTCTTAACACGTCAAATTCCCCCACAGAGAACCTGACAGACTCCGAAGAAGACCTCAACTCCACCACTACCACGACCCCAGCACCCACCACGCGTCGCCCCACAGCGAAGACCACTAAAGCACCTCCACACAAATGGATAATACCTGTCACCTTTGTGGTGGGACCTCTGGATGTGGAGGAAGAAGAGAATAATGTTACTGCTTGGAAGAATGTGACTCATAACTATCATAATGCTACTTGGTAAGTTAACCATACCATCACGCCTCTAGATGTCAACATATGTTACGGAAGCTACGAGCACCCTGGTTCAATCCATGGTCCGGAGCGAGAGGGAATGGGAAGCCGTCGCCTCCTTCTGCGAAGCAGTCATGCTAGCGAAGGAGGTGGCGGAACGTGAGAGGGAGAGAACCTCACGTCCCAGCCGCCGCGGGAGACGTCCTGGGTAGGCGCGAGCCTGTGGACGGTGAGTAATGGGCTAGCTCACCGTCCGCCCGTCTCATGACGACAAGCCGTGTCGACGGCGCGTACGTGTTCCACGCGCGCCTCAAGGAGATGTCAGCAAACCGGAAGGGTCTGAGAGGGCCGATGCCTGCCAGGGCTGCGGGACTGAGAGAAAGAGATACCGTGGCCCTGGAACACAAAGAGCGAACAAGGAACATTGATGGGTTTTCAGTATAAGTCTCACGCTCCCTGCCGCTCCGCCCAGAGAGGGAGGAGTCATTTGATTGATTTAGCATTCGAAAAAAAAAAGCTACGAGCAACGACACCTAACGAGAAATTTTTCATACATGTGAAAACTTTCAAAATTCTTAGTAAAACAATCCGACAACAAGCGATTAAGATAATTAATTGACTGTACTTTGCGAGCTTATTTATATCTGGGAACGTTTAATAACTAACGCCCATTTTGTTGATCATGACTTTGGCTCTGAAATTTTTGGGTACGGTTTATGGTATAAAAGCTGTGTTCAAACTTTATGGCGGTTCAGAAGTTAGCTGCGAGTGACGGTCTGCACAGGTATAACGATTAAAACTTTATTGCAGCTCGGAACACCTAACGTATAGTTGCGCAGAGCACAATCAGCGGGGCGCAGATGATGCATCGTGTTGACTGTGTAATGCGCAGACTGTTACTCGCAGCTAACTTCCGAGCCGCCATAAAGTTTGAATCGAATCATGTCACCCACAACTTTTTACTCGTTATTTCATATTAATTAAGTTGTGTTTCTTCTGTCCAGGTACGACACTGACAATAAAACGCGGATATCCCGGTGGGCGGAGAATGTAACGCATTTGATGTGGATGAACGATACTGAAAGTAAGTAGTCAAGTTTGCATATGGCTTAGTAATGGCAATAATGATTGCGCGCCGCTCTGATCGATCCACCACCACTTTATCAGGCTTATTGGCTACAATAGTCGTGTCAGTAATGATGGATTGGTCCCAGTACAATGTGATATTGTCATTAACACGCTTTTATTAGCTTGGTATGAATGTAACGGAATCTTCGAACGTGATTTTGACCCACTTCAAAATGTCGGATTAAATTGAAACTTTGCACACAATTTCAAGGACCGGTGACAATGCAATAATTTAAATAGTTTGTCCCATTATCCTGAACAGGAACTTCAGGATTAGCAATTTTCCAAATCCGATACCCGTCAGGGAGTTTTTTATGTCATATGACTACTGTTCTTAGCCGTGCATTGAGACATCCATGGTTTGTTCTTTGAGAGAAGCATATGACTACTCGCCGTATTTTAAGGGAAATTATTTTTTATTTTTTAATTTGCTTTTCTATTAAAAAGTGTTTTTAGTTTTTTTTAATTGTTATGTATTTTGGAGAACTACCTATATTACGGCACTTCCTATTCAAAGCTGTATTTTAAAATAAGTTGCTTATGGATAATCCTAGCTACAAGGTTGTGTCTTCTCAAACTAAGAACTAAAAAAAAATTCTTTTCAGTGGTGATACCAGACCTCGGCAAACACAAGTGGGTGAGATACAACGTGGGAGCGAGAGGTCTGTACCGAGTGGCGCCACAGGATAGGACGGATGGTGAGGTAAGCTTAAATGTGATGAAATACATTGTTGAATAGAAATAGTACTGTCTAAACGATGCTATAACACCAGCCCCCATATTCACAAACGCTTCGATTCGGAAAGTCGTATGTCTATCTTGTTTTGGCTTAACGAAAGCGAATGAGGCAGACATACGGCTTTCCGAATCGAAATCGATTCGAAGCGTTTGTGAATACGGGGGCAAATGTCAGAGAGTCGAATCTCAAACGGCTCAACTCAACAACAAACGGCTAAAGTCAAAATGATTAATTTGGTTGCGGGATCTTAGACAGTGAAATTGTTTCCCTGGTACATCGTTGAGATTCGTTATCTTGTCACTTTTCTGGTGGTCGCCGCTGTTGATCCTGGCGCACAGGAGTTGCAGTTGTTTGGGAATAGTGTGGCGGCACACTATTAATAAGCCACCTATAGTCCCAAAAAATAGTAACTTCAATAATATTTCCCGGATTAATAAAATGAAATTCAGTAACATTACGAGCTAGATTTAGTTTATACTCTTTTTTGGGGTTCTGTATCCAAACGGGACCTTATTACCGAGACTTCGCTATCCGTCCGTCCGGAACCGTGATAGTTAGCCAGTTGAAATGTCTACAGATTATGCATTTCTGTTGCCGCTATAACAACAAATACTAAAAACAGGATAAAATAAATATTTAAGGGAATTCCCATACAAACAAGCGTTTTTTTCCCTCGTTTTTATAAATAATGGTACGGAACCCTTCGTACGCGAGTCCGACTTGCACTTGGCCGGTTTTTTTTTTTTAAACTGCGGGACGCTAAATCTAAACCTTGGGGCCACAGATCTTAATGTAATGCCACTGCTTATAAAACTAGCACATGAAAAAAATAAATAACAGGTGTTCATTTTGTGTGTGTTGTATCCCCAGTCAGCGGAAGCAGCAGCCCACCGCGCTGCAGAGCTGTACGCAAGCGGAGCAGCGGCTGAGAGGGCGCTGCTACTGGACGATGCCTTCGTACTGAGTCGCGCTGGTAGATTACCTGCTAGCAGGGCTATAGCGGCCGCTGGTAAGATCTATCTCTTGAACTCTCGACATCCTCGTCGACATTTGTGACACTCTAAACATCCTCGTTGACATTGACACTCATGCAGTGACACTATATCATAAACATACCGAGCAAAATGTACAATTTCTCTCGTTGACTCTTTCTGGCACAGTCATCATTAATGATAATCTTGTCGAAACTCATGACAATTTATAATACTATATATTTACTATACATACTACACAATGATACGTGACGATGGGAAGAGACCAGATGGTATGACGCTGATGCCTTGGAAGGTGGGTAGGCCTTTGGTGTGGGACGCAACTTGCGTCGATACCCTTGCGCCATCTCATGTTGCAAGTACGGCGGGCTGTGCTGCAGCTGCTGCTGCTGTTGCTGAGAGCCTCAAACGGCGTAAATACTGTAATCTTAATGGCAGTTACAGTTTTGAGCCGTTTGGGGTCGAAACGCTTGGCTCATGGGGCCCAAGCGCGCATTCTCTTTTTAAGGAAATATCTCGTCGACTGGTTGACACTTCACGAGACCAGAGGGCTGGCTATTTCTTTGGGCAAAGAATTAGCATTGCCATTCAACGTGGCAATGCCGCCAGTCTTCTGGGCACGTTTCCAGATGACAGCGATGTGGAGGAGTATTTTGACGCCTTAACGTCCTGTTGTTTTTAATTTAGTTTATATTTAGTTAGTTAGTTTATGTAAATACTGTTATTTTTATTTTATTGTAATAACTACACAAATAAATAAAATTGAAGCGTCTATTTGTAATATTAAAAAAACCGGTTTTTACTACATGCATATGAATGTATATACGGTGGTGTCACCTTGTTTCGCAGACAGAAATTTGACAGAATTTCGTTTCCCAGAAAATGTTTCACATAATATTTAGTTCCCATATTATTATTTCGAATATTTTTGTTTCAACTACTATTTACTTGAATGAAAAATATTTTACAGAAACACAATTCAAAGAATTTTACAATCACATTTTTTTATTTGACCAACTCATCAAACAGCAGAATTATTTTTCAACGAATATTGTTTGTTCGATGTATGTTTCCATGGTATTTTATTTCAACGAAATTATTAACCTTAAATTAAAATATTGTCTTTAAAAGTCAATATGTTGTACTACTAAAGTTAGTGACAGAAACGAATGGCTGCAAAACAGACTCCACGTAGTCTTGTTTGCCCTACCCCTAGAGTGTAATTTAAACCTGCGTAGGCGCGGAGGGATGAGGCGGCCCGCGAGTTGAGGAGCAGGTGGTTTCTAAAGATCGCCGCCGCGGCTGAGGCTGGCAAGCCGAAGCTGCGGTGGTGAGCGTTATTACCATCTGCGACGATAAACTTGCGTGGGGCCGCCGGAGCCCCGCAGCGCCGGAGCCGTGACAGAAACCTTGCCTGTTGCATGTTACATGCTTGCATGCATGCTGCAAGGTGCATTCTTGCTTGCATGCATGCTGCAAGTTGCATGCTTGCTGCATGCTGCATGCAACAGGCATGGACACCATAAGTGAGAATAACAAGATTGTTTTCCTGCTTGACAATAATTTACCCGCATTATTTTTGTGAACCCGGTGTTGTAATTTTGTAGGAGGGTATGCATTTTTCAAAGGTTTGAATTTTAGAAACTGTCAGTCGATTAAAATGTTATTCTTCGTGATAAGTTTTATGTGAAACGAACAATATGTGGATAATAGTACATTATGGTACTAGTGTGTAATGTTGGTGATTACCGCTGAGGCGCCATTGGACCCGAGCCGTTAGGTGAGGGTCTTAAGAGAGCCGAGGACGGTAATCACCAATACACACGTGTATCATACGACGTTTTTCAACACACTTGTGAATAAATTAACAATAAAAACTCATTTTATTTAGTAGATAATAGATATTTTTCCTAGGAGTTTTCAGGTAGTAAACTTTCCATAACGTTAAGGGCTTCACATATCGGGTTTATATCGGGCGGTGTACAACATAAATCATTTTCTTCGTAACTAGTACCTACTTGTAGACATTTTAATTAATAAATAACTATAATTTCAACAGTGAAAACGAGTTTTGAAAAATGATTCGCTATGGTGGGAAAAATTAATCAGTTTTCCTATGCGCGCGCATTGCGATCAGCCACAAACTAAAGGGATGAGGTTTTTTTTTTATTTTCCGCGCATAGGGTTTGCGCTTATTCTGCCACGTACAAAATGGGGAATTTAAAGTTTTCTTTTATTACAGAGAAAACAAAAGTTATATTTGAGTGAAAGTTTTATTTAAATACGAACGAGTTAAAATTATCTATTTAAATAAGAAGTTGCATGAAATGAGCAAGCAATAGATTGAACACGATCTTTTTTTTGAATAAAAACTTTTTTAAGAACAAAGCACCTCAACCAATAAAATGAAAAAAAAAAACTATAACTCACTAGTGAGTTATAGCAAAGAAAAAGTCACAGTTTGATTATGGGTGTCATTCTGTGCCTAATTGCGGTGACCATAAAGACACTTAATGAGCAAGTGTGTTGAAAATAATATTTGATTTGTTATTCTATGATATGAATATTCTAACATTAAACTTTATTTGAAACAAAAATCGATGATTTAAATTTCTTCAAAGTAAGTATTCTGCGTATTGATTATTCTATGAAATGATAATATGAGAAACAATTTATGTGAAACAAAATTCGATTAAACAATTAGCGATGAAACAACGCACAACCATATACGGTACATAAAGGGGGTAAAACACCTCTTAACGAAGCCGAAAGGCACTGGTTCTCCCTGTCATAGCGATCATTTTTTGTTCTACACCATACCCAAGAACCTTCTAGTTACGGAGATATTAGGGGTCAAAGTTCCAACTTTTTGACAAGTATTTTTTTAAATACAAGTTTTTAATGTAAGATTTTTACTTTAAACACCTCCACGACCCTCGTACTATTCAATCCGTCCATCAGCACAATGTTTTGAGCGCGTTACATTGAGTTCTACCACAAAACATGATTTTACACCCCCCAAAAAAAAGTTTCCCAGCAATAATTTTTGGTTTCATGTACAGAATGCTTGGTTGACGGCTTCGTGATGAGCTGATTTACACCGTGTATACCAAAATAACATTTATACAATTTTTGTCTCGAACGGCTGGACCGATTTTGACGGGAGTTTCACTGGCAGATAGCTGATGTAATAAGGAGTAACTAAGGCTAGTTCTATTTTAGAAAAAATCTAAAATGATTATAATTAAATAAAAATAAAAATGCAATAACGAAGAAATAAACTAAATAACTTTTTTGTTTAATTTGAAGCCACATAAAAATGTCACCGTGTTTTGTACCCATATTTGCAAAATAAATATGTTATCATATGAATGTGAAGAATCAGAGGTGCGTCTTGGCTTCAAATTTTAAACCTATGACTTGCAGGCCGACGGTCACATCATTAGGCTTTCACTGCTTACCTACCGTACCTACATATAACTTTATTTTTCATCCCCAGCTCGACTCAGCACAGAAACCCACTGGGCTCCGTGGCGGGTAGTCCTCAACCACCTGTCCTGGTGGCGGGAGCTCCTGCACCTGGCCAGCTCTGGTCCCCACCTCAGTAGGTTGCTGCAGACTCTGCATCCTGCGCAAGTGCTCGTCTACTCTGCTGAGCAACTGCAAGCGTCGCTTGGGGAGGACTTGCTGTGAGTTGAGATCATAAGATCATAGTCTGATAGTCATCTGATAATTTTTCGCATCTACTGAGTACCTTTCATTGACGCGAATTAACCCTGGTGGTTGAGTGAATGTCATGCTCACTTAAATGTCACGCTGATGGTGGCGGTGGATGGAGGAGCTCGTGGCTAATTAATAACAGCCGCCCGGGTCGATCTTTAAGGTTAAACCGTGCTTGCCGAGGTTGGTCCGTGGATGGATGACCATAATTACATACCGAGTTTCCTCCGTGCCTCGGAAAGCACGTTAAGCCGTTGGTCCCGGCTGTCATTTGTAGATCTTTGACAGTCGTTACGAGTAGTCAGAAGCCAAAAAGTCTGACATCCAGTCTTACCAAGGGGTATCGTATTACCTAGTTACTGGGTTGTGGAGGTCAGATAGGCAGTCGCTTCATGTAAAATACTGGTACTCAGCTGCATCCGGTTAGACTGGAAGCCGACCCCAAGATAGTTTGGGAAAAGGCTAGGCAGATGATGATGATTATGGTGGCGGATGTGTCGGGTCATTTAGTTCCCTTCAAAATGGTTGAGTTGAATGATGGCTGATACAAGCCATTTTTGAGCTCCTCCATTATGGTGTCAGCTGGGACGGCACCACAAATTCTCTCTGATAAACATAATTTTAGTAAAATAAAAACGAGACAACCTAATGCCAAAATTCATATTCCTATTAAACTTTATACAAGGTGTTGCAAGATAGACAACCGACTTATCGAATCGAAATCGAATCCGAGCGTTTGTGAATACGGAAGCCGGTTTGATTCCGCCATATTGGGTTTTTGTTTTTTTTTTCTGCTAACTAGTATTAGTAGAGACTAAATTGCATCAAAAGAAGGGTTTGCTGAGAAGACTGATAATAGTTATTTTCATCCCCCCATCTCGGAAAGAGTATTTTTGCTCTTCGATATCTGAGTGCAAAAGCCGTTTTTATCCGCTAGAGGATAAAGTAAATTGAATTTAGAACATCGTGTGCACTAAGTTTGTGAATTCAAAACATCATTAAACCTATTAACTTCTACCTCCATGGTGCAAAATTTATCATACAACCTTATTTAATTTGTTAAAAACTCAGACTCGGAACCTTTTCGGTGTGCTATTTTTATAATTTTATTGCGCAATTTTGATGACCGAGCAAGCGAAGGATTCTAAAAATTGAATCACGAGCGCAGCGAGTGGTTCAATAATTAGAATCCTGAGCGTATTACAGAATAATCATTAAATTATAACAAATAATACTTAGGTTTAATTAAGAAAAATTTAAAGTAACGTTGCTACAGTTACGTGTAGTACAGTGTTAGGCGGGCGTAAGGCTTGATATTTCTCAACAATTGTTACGTATTCTATATATACATATATACTCCATAGAGTGCTTGATTTCTTGGTCTCGGATAATAAAATATGCCAGCAAAACTTTTTCTGAGAAAGTTATGGCTCCTTTAGCTAGTGTGCATTATTAACAATTTCAGCCAATTCTGTAGGCGTCAAATAAACTTCCTCGTCGCTAGAATCACTCATTTTAGATTTTTCACTTTTAACCTAAGGTTTTATGCGCGCAATCAAATTATAAAAATAGACACCAAGAAGGTTACGAGTCTGAGTTTTTAACAAATTAAAAAAGGTAGTATGATAAATTCGGCACCATGGAGGTAGAAGTAAATAGGTTTAATGATGTTTTGAATTATTCACAAACTTAGTGCACACGATGTTCTAAATTCAATTTACTTTATCCTCTAGCGGATAAAAACGGCTTTTGCACTCAGATATCGAAGAGCAAAATTACTCTTTCCGAGATGGAGGGATGAAAATTAAATGACGTTTAATTAAAGCGAGTTTTTTTTTCAATTATAATTATTTTATTTTATTATTTCCAGATGGTTAAGCGGAGCCCTATTAACAGCAGGCGTTGAATGGGAGAACGCCGCAGTGACCAAGCAAGCCGTGGACCTGTTCGACTCATGGCTGGAATCCAACCAGACCATACCTGATATTTACCAGGAGGTAAGTTAATACCTGTTATGGAGTTTCTTGCCGGTTCTTCTCCATAGGAAACGACCAACCCGAACCGTGTACATTTTGTCGACGTTTTATAAGTGCCCATGTAGGCCTTTGTAATTTTTTTTGGGATTAAATATAATGAGCACCAAAAAATACTTTGAGATCCTAAGCTACGTTACCCAAAAAAAAATACTAAACACCAAAAAAATTGTATTCGAGGACCAAATATAGTAAATGATCACCAAATTTTGTGGCAAGAAGAACTTAGGAAGCAAGTGCGAGCAAAGCGAGCTCGGGATATTGGGCACCCCGACTCGGTTAGGTTACTTTAAACCCTGCAGAGAGAAATAGGAGCCCTCTCGCAGCTCCGTCGACTACGCCTTAGTTCGGAGCTGTGATTTTCAGGTTTTTAATTCTGGTGATCATTTACTATTTCTGGTGATCATTTACTATTTTAGGCAGTATAAAAATGTTTTTTAAGGTTATATTTACTTTATCTGGTGTTATGTTAAACATAAGCCATTTTTTTTTTCTTGTAATTACCTTAAGCTGCTAAGTTGAAGTAGGAGTGAGCTGGCCATATATACACGGTGTAAATCACCTCATCACGAAGCCGTCAACCAAGCATTCTGTACATGAAACTAAGTAACTTTACGCAAAAATTATTGCTGGGAAACGACTTTTTTTTGAGGGGTGTAAAATCATGTTTTGTGGTAGAACTCAATGTAACGCACTCAAAACAGTGTGCTGATGGACGGATTGAATAGTACCGGGGTCGTGGAGGTGTTAAAAGTAAAAATCTCACATTAAAAACTTGTATTTAAAAAAATACTTGTCAAAAAGATGGAACTTTGACCCCTAATATCTCCGTAACTAGAAGGTTCCCAGGTATAGTGTAGAACAAAAAAAAGATCGCAATGACAGGGAGAACACGTACCTTTCGGCTTCGTTAAGAGGTGTTTTACACCCTTTATATATGTATGCCCGACGATCTGTGGTAAAAAAAACACGATGTGGAGCCCTGACACAGCCAGCCTGACCAGCAGACCAGACCAGACCTCACAGGACCATACCAGACCTCGCAGGAGATGGCGGGACGAGCTGGACAGAACCAACGACCAATGGTCCACATTGGCCCTGGATCGAAGGGTTTGGAAGTCATTGGGAGACGCCTTTGCCCAGCAGTGGGATGACACAGTAACATTAAGTTTATACGACGCCATTGAAACTGATATGTCGTGAGGAAATCTTAGGCTTTCCAGTATGACATGACCTCCTCGCCAATACAATGAGCTTTTTTGGAATTGGTCGTCGTACGTACTTATTAAATTTTTTGACGATTCGAGTCTAGTTTTTTTTGTAAGTGTTCCAATTAATTCTTCCTTTCCCAGGCAGCCTTCTCAGCCGGCGTCCGTACACACGGCCTCCCCGCCTGGCAAGCATGTTGGCGAGCTCTAACAGCGTCCTACTCCGCGCCCAGACCGCTGTACTCACACAGAGCTCTGCTGATAGCGCTCGCTTCGCCTCAGGATGACTGGCTGTTCTATAGGTACCTACGTGTGTCATATATGTATTTTTGGGGTTTTTCATTTACGAATTCCTGTGCAGCAGGGGGTCTACTCTCTAAGCAAGAAATCCGTCGTTTCGGCCGAAGTTACAGTCGTTTCCTACTCCGTATCTCTTACGGAAATAAGATTCGTTATGGGCCCGAACTAAAAATGAATGACAACACGATTGGACAGTTCTCCTTACTCCCGATTTGTTTTCAAACTCATGAATCTGAAAATATTAGAGAGTAGGGTTAATATCGAAGTATAAAGCAAGTTACAGACGAACCCTTAATTTCCCTAACGGTCTTAGAGAGTAGACCCCCAGTAACGGAGCAGTAACGGAGTACAGAGTGGAGTACGTTTCAGTGCGTCCAGCCTGTATGACTTACGGGGCCGAAACGTGGACACTCACGGTATGGTTGGTCCATAATTTCAACGTCGCTCAGCGAGCTATGGAGCGGGCTATGCTTAGAGTCTCTCTGAGGGATCGCATCCGGAACGACGTGATTCGAAAGAGAACCAGAGTAGTTGACATAGCTCACAGAAGAAGTAAGCAGAAGTGGCAATGGCCCGGCCTTAAAAGCCGTAGAAGCAATGACTGTTTAGGTAGATGGGTCTTGAGTGGAGACCGCGAATCGGTAGCGTAAGGCAAGATGCTCTCAGGCCTCAGGCAGGTGGAGCGACGATACAAAGTTATATTGCAGAAACTTGTACAACTTTTACAGTAAATCTTACATAGGGACTTCCTTTTAAGTAAATTATATACCTGTGCTAAGAGCGGGGCCTGCTCTTCAATTACAAATACAAAAATAAAATAAAATTTAAACAAGAAATTACAAGTAATATCAAAAAATACAAAAAAAAAAATATAAAAATATAAAAGAACTGAAAAAAAACTTTGAAAAAACTCCTAAAATATTGTGTGTGAGTGTATGCATGTGTGTATGTGTGTGTGTGTGCATGCGTATGAGTGCGTGTGTGTATCAATGCAATGCAATGGCTGGTAGCAACTGGATCAGAGTTGCCGAGGCGATTGGAGAGGCCTATATCCAGCAGTAGACTGTTATAGGCTGATGAGGAGTCGCGGAGTGTGGATTTGTGCCTAGTAGATGGCAATAGGCCCGTCCCTTATTGCGTGGGCCTTGAATATAACTTTAGGGGTTTGAGCAACAGGGTGTAAAGTTCCTCAATACTACATTGAAAAGGGAGGATCCTCCGACCAAACAGGTCTGGTGGGCAACAGCCCGAAAGTTGTTGTCAGGTTTCTCTATAATTATTGGAATTATTGGAAATTGATGTTAGTTCTTCCGTCGTGTCATAGATGGCGCTGTAGTACTTTTTGTAGGTCGCTACATAACTAGCGAAATGTACTGCTACTACAAACGATTTACCTGTAACTCTTATATACAGGGTGTAACGGAAAGGATATATACATCCTTAAGGGTGTGCTACAGACCATCAAACTGAACAGGTTTCTCAACATAAAAAATTAGTTGCAGCAAAAAAAATATCTGCTGCCCCATAGAAAATTGCAATACCTATTCGACCCAAATCTATAGGCACCAGATATTTTTTTTTGCTGCAATTTTTTTTTAATGATGAGAAACATGTTCAGCTTGATGGTCTGTAGCACATCCTTAAGGATGTATAGGTATATACATCCTTAATGGTGTGCTACAGACCGTTACACCCTGTATATGATATGACAATATGTATGATAAAATATTGAATTTGTTCCAGATTCGCGTTTTCAACATTATCAAATGAAGCACAAAGAAGTCGCGAATGGCGGCTGTGGGTGACAGCGCTATTTTCTGCAACATGCAGGTAACAACTAACTTACCATATTTTGTTTCTTCCCTAATAATCAACCGACTTCAAAAAAGGAGGAGGTTCTCAATTCGTCGAAATTTTTTAAGGGAAAACTTTTTAAGCCGCGTTGAGCGATTTTTGGTAGGGGAGGGTCAGGTCAGGATCTGATGATAGAACCCTGAAGAAATCGAGGGAACTCCTCGTATTTTATAGGCGCACTTGAAGCGATTTGGGTATTTTTAACCGACTTAAAAAAGTGGAGAAGGAGAGGAGGTTCTAAATTCGTCGGTATCCACTGAAACTTTAACTTTTGGCTTCTGACTACTTGCAACGACCGTCAAAGATCTACAATTGACAGCCGGGACCAACGGCTTAACGTGCTTGCCGAGGCACGGAGGAAACTCGGTATGTAATTATGGTCACCCATCCACGGACTAACCTCGGAAAGCACGGCTTAACCTTAAAGATCTCCCCGTGCGGCTGTTATAATTTAGCAACGAGCTCGTCCTATTTAAGTAAAGGTCATTTAATACCATTAAATGTACTATTCATTTAATGGTATTAAATAAACTTAATTAAGAGCAGAAAATAGAGCAAAAAAAAAATGGCGGGCCACCCTGTTGCTTTCACCGTATGGGAAGACAGCACAGACCCAAAAATATTCATTATCTTCTCAATAAATCTCATAGATGGCGCGGCGCGGCAGGTATATGGCGTATTCTTCGCCCGCAGCCAGTACTTCCACCATCAGCTCTGCAAGCAGCTGCCAGGTGTCTACATCAACCGTACGATTATTATCGGGTAAGGTTGATTTAATATTTACATCTTGGTGGATCAACTGTTGGGCGACTGTGGAGCAACTGCAAGGCTACAGAAAGGCAACTAAGGGTGATTGAGTGCCGAAATCATAAAAAATTGTGCGTGGAGTCCCTCCGCGCGGAAGAAGTGAAACTTCGTAATACTACACGCATGCGTTCGAGTGCCACACATTCACTCTCGTTATTTTATTGAGCTTCAAAATAATATTTTGTAGTTTTCTTGTTGTATTTTTTTTTTTTTTTAAGTTAATCGAGGTTATTCTACTCATGGAAATTGAGCGAAGGCTAGTCACACCGAAGAGTCGCAAGCATGACTGTTTGCACGCCATCTTGCGTACCTAGTAGAACTACGTAGTCACAAATCTTGTAATACTGCCATCTCTTAGTGAGTTTTAGAAAATATTCCCCCTCTATGGTAGCGTTAAACTTGTTGGAAGTCGCATAAGAAGTTTCTCTTCAAAATAAATAATTCGTGTTCAGTACATCATTCTGAACCCGAATGAAAACAACTATTTCCTAAATAACTGCAACACTTCAAAAGCAAAATTGTATAGAACAGCAGTTTTTTTTTATTACCGTCTTTTTTGTTAGCGTCGATGTTCCCTTCCATCCAGTATTGTATACATATCTATACAGGGTTATTTGTAAAACACCTACAACCTCTCAGGACTATGTTACTAACATCATAATCAACAACTTTTGTTCTATGTCTTTTAAAAATTCGTCATATTTTAGTTCATCAGGTTTTCATATAAAAATATTTAAATTGAACGGGTTACGAAGACTATGCGAAGCAAAAGAGCGTTCAATTTAATATATTTTTATTTTGTGTCTCGAAGATAATTAGAAACTACAGAAATCCACTAGATGCCAATATAAAATACTGAATTATGTTGTCTCTCCTCCACAGTTCAAAGAGCTTTTTAGCGACTACCGCGGAGCATCAATAGCACTCGATACAATCGCGCTCAACGCTGCCTGGGTACTGAGAGCCGACAACGACTTACTACGGTATTTCAATGCGTTATCCCAGCATTAAGAAAAAAAACAGGAATTTAAGACTCTGTATAGACTGTGTGTAGTGAATTTGTGGCGCAACTGTGGCGCAACTTTAGACAATTATGGCGCAACTTAAGAACATTTTCGGCGCAATATTATTTTTAGTGAAATAGCTAATAATGTAGCGTAACTATGTCCCATCTTTTGGGCAACCGGTGACAAAAGTTTGCCCATTTGTCACAACTGCAACTGTACATCTTATATTATCTTACTATGGAGCTGTCTTTAATGTAGCCTAAACTAAAATTGCAGGCTCATTGCATTTACGTTCACTTATAAAGTGTGTGTGGTGTTGTCATCATTGTTCCCTCAATCACTCATTCATTCTTGCAAATATACATATATTACACTTATTAAAAAATAATTGTAAGGGCCTGCAATTTAAATTTCGACGATTTTTACAATTTTGTCGCTATGGACGCTATGGTCAAACGAAAATTTTGGGTCAACTACATATAACGCAACTGTTGGCCACTTTTAGATACCAACTTAAAAAGAGTAATCATTGATGTTAACGTAACTCAGACTGAATTTCGCCAATAAAACTGAACATTCATTATCTGTCAGTGTCATTCTTCTTTCTTGATCATATGTGAGAGTTTATAAGCCGCCCATGGGCCTATGACTTGGCTTCATCATTGTTGTGGAATATTGGCACGAACAGCTCTTAAACGCGGCTTACTGCATCGGCTGAATGCGTTCACTGTGAATCATCATCTGCCTAGCCTATTCCCAACTATATTTTTATGGGCTTCCAATTTAACCGGTTACTGCTCAATGCGAGTACTTTACATCGAGTGATTGCCTATCCTTGCTGATAGCGTTCTGTTTGATTGGTAAAATTCCGTCTCTCGTTGCGAGAAACTTTATAAATACGGTATTATCAATACCTCTTGGGTATTATTTACCTATAGTGATTTAAATGTCTGAGTACCTTTACTGTAGTGAAAACGTTAAGAGAAGACTTTCAGTGTGTAGTGAGTGTGTGAGTGTAAAAATGAGTGTGTGCTTAGCAAGTTAAGGCTCTCGTCAAACTGGAGCAAATACCAAGCGCGATGAAATTCTCAAATTCTTCCTTATAGTGTCGTTAGTAACTAATCTGGTGTCAGAGTTTCTATGCCGCCCATGGGCCTCTGACTTGGCTTTACATGCCGTCGAGAAATATCTCTCAGGCATGCTGGTTTCCTCTCGATGTATTCCTTCACCGAAGCAAGTGATAATTATACGATACGCACATGAAACTGAAAAATCAGAGATTCGTTTCTTGAGACCTATGACTTGGCAGTACAACGGTCACACCATTAGGATATCACTGATTATATGTCAAATGAAATCAAACAATCTCATAATATAATTTATACTGTATTTTTAACTTCGCGAAGATTATGTGTTAAGTAATAGTTGTGTGACTTCCATATCTATAAAGGGTGTAAAACACCTCTTAACGAAGCCGAGAGGCACTGATTCTCCCTGTCATTGCGATCATTTTTTTGTTCTGCACCATACCTGGGAACCATCTAGTTACGAAGATATTAGGGGTCAAAGTTCCAACTTTTTGACAAGTATTTTTTTTAAATACAAGTTTTTAATATAAGATTTTTACTTTAAACACCTCCACGACCCCCGTACTATTAAATCCACCCATCAGCACAATTTTTTGAGTGCGTTACATTGAGTTCTACCACAAAACATGATTTTACAACCCCCAAAAAAAAGTCGTTTCCCAGCAATAATTTTTGCGTAAAGTTACTCAGTTTCATGTACAGAATGCTTGGTTGACGGCTTCGTGATGAGGTGATTTACACCGTGTATACTAATATAATACAGCTGAAGAGTTTGTTTATTTGCTTGAACGCGCTAATCTCACGAAGTACTGGTCCGATTTGATAAATTATTTCAGTGTTAAATAGCTCATTTACCGAGAAAGGCTATAGACTATATATCATCACGCTACGACTAATACCAGCGGAGCAGCAATGGAAAATGTTGCGAAAACAAGGAAAAAGTGACGCAGACGAAATTGCGCGGGACAGCTAGTCATTCATAAAAACAGTCAGATCTTCTGCGGGTTTTGCCTCAGTTTGCCCAGTCCTTAAAAGTTGATAAGTTATAAATTATTTTTCCAAGTTTCTGTAAACCTTCCGTATATAATTATTTAGATATAACCATGCCATAATGCTTCTTCCAAAGATTTTATGAACAGAGAAATGATTCATAGAAGCCTTTGTTGACGCATTTCTTTTTTCAAACTAAAATTCTTAAATACATATTTAAAATGATCTGTACACTTTATAATTTATGCAATTACAAACCGTTTCATAACTACAATTAACCTTCGGATTATGTTCTCAATTACTTGAAATAATATGAAACCTTTTAATTGTGCAAATCATCTCGTTGCCATGTGTTTTTTTTAATTTATTGATTATCTGTAACTAATTGAACATGTAGTATGAGCAAGTAATGATTTTACGAGGGTGCTTAGTTAGCTCTTTAATTTCCTCGAAAACTACATACCGTTACCAAGGATGTATTAGCGTTTTGTAAGTTGCAAGGCAACTGCGAGGCAACCGCAAGGCAACTGCGCCGCAACTTTTGGATAACTTAATTGCATGTCGTAATTTTTCCTTATCCTGCATCTACCTATCTATTATATTATATGAACTATATAACCCTTTAAAAAATAAGCATCCTAAAAGCCATACTAGTTTTAAGTTTCCTATATTAAAATAAACAGTATTAAAATATTTAAAATAATATATATATATAAAATATATGTTCACAAAGTTAATTGCGCACAGAATGTATTATTTATTTGTCTTATATTTTTAATATTGATTAATTTTTACTCGCTCGTTTTTCATGGGAATCAAAAACATAACTGTCGAAATGTGGGTGCACTTGTCTGAAATTAGAAGCAAGATGATATATTATAACGTATAAAGTCAATATTAAAAATATATGAATAGCTTTTTAAAGAAATAGATTTAAAAGTACCTAACATTAATTAAAGAAATATATTGAAAACTTATTCTTGATTAGAATTTATTATGCAGCATCAAAAAAAAAATGACAAGATTTCAAAAAAAGAATCGACTACAAAACGACTTTCATTTACTATTTCAAATTAAAAAAAAAGCTTAGCTGAAAAGATTTATAGTTTTCGGAAGCCGGTCTTAAAAAAATTAAAAAAAAAAACATGACTAGTTAAAATTTTATATCTGACTACAAAATAGAAACTTTTTCTACGATTTTGTACAAAACGAATTCTAATCAATACTTTTCTATGATAGTAGTATAATAAAGATACAATTCTGAAATCGACCTGCACCTGGATCTGCATGCCTTTTGTCAACTATATTGGGGTCGGCTTCCAGTCTAACCAGATGCAGCTGAATACCAGTGTTTTACATGGAGCGACTGCCTATCTGACCTCCACAACCCAGTCACTGGGTAAAACGATACTCATTGGTAAAACTGTTGTCAAACTTTCGGGCCACTGACTACCTGTAACGACTGTCAAAGATCTACAAATGACAGCCGGGACCAACGGCTTAACGTGCTTTCTGAGGCACGGAAGAAACTAATTTTGGCAGCAAGAAGTCCCTCCTTTATTTTGTTCCTGAATCTATTCTTTTTATGGCATTGCTTTCTATCTTTTGTATTTTTTAGATAGAAGTACAGTCACGTCTTATAATATATATACACTTAGCAAAACTGAAAAGTGATTTGCTCGTTAAATTACGGTTTCTACGTTGAGATAAGACCTATTTCGTAATAGTATGGCTTCCAAAATTTCATGTTCGTGAAAACGTAAAACCTTAATCAATACAGTAGGAGAAAATCACTTTTAAAAGTTGCTGCGTGTACTTATACATATTATTAGACGTGACTGTACTATATTCTTCTGGACTGTCGCCTACCTTCTACGTTCTATGATATCTGTATTCATGGTACTGTTTTTTTTTAAATCTGTCTTTGCAAGTGTAGCTATGCTGCGGCGGATTCCAGTTGCGGTAGCTTTCAGAATTGTTCTAAAAATGCATTTAGTCGGTGTATAGAGCAATGTACCTACTTGTAAATATTATGTAATTTTGCGGGCAAAGTGTTATTATCAACTTTGCCCGGACCGTATTAGTGTATAATTTAGTTGTTAGTGTATTAACTTTCTATAAAAAAAAATGGGTAAAGTGTGAATGAATCTTTTTAGTCAACAGTATACAAATTCAACAAAAATAAGCTAGTGAAAGTCCACAGATATTCATCATTAAGACTCTCCCGCCCTTTAGGTGAAGCATGTCTTCTTCTTCCATACTTAAAGCTACTCGTTATCACAGCAATCACCTCTTTTCTTGCCATATCATCCTTCACACAGTCCATCCATCTTTTCTTTGGTCTCAGATTTAATGTAGGCAACGAAATTTAAATTAAGAATATTAGAATGTTTTTTTTTTCATAATGATCTGGAGTTTCTCTGGCTTATTTAATGTTGTCGTTTTATAAAGTTGTGTACCCCGAATATAAAGATAAATATTAATCCAATGTATCTACAATAGTTACCTATTAGGAACTAAAAAGCCCTACTGTGTTCCAAAATAACAGTCAACTAGACATTATTGCCAGGATTGTTCGCTTTGCCCCAGCTATGTTGGGGTCGGCTTCTAGTATAACCGAATGCAGAATACCAGTATTTTACATGGAGCGACTGTTTATCTTACCTCAACAGTTCAATTTTATACTGGGTTTTTGTCGAAATCAAAATCATTTATTTCATGTAGGCCTGTTACAGGCATTTCTGAATAGTCGAACAACAATAAAAATGAAGCTACAGTCCCAGTCACAACACATAATAATATGACATAAATCATTATTGTATTTGTGAAATTGCAAAAAAATATACCCTAGAGGTATAATGTTGAATCAGGGAAGTTTATTGTTAAGCCAATTGACTACCAACTTAAATATTCTGAATAGTCAAACAGCTGTCATTATTTGACAGATTTGTTAACATTTTGATTTAAAAGATTGTCTAACCTAACCTAACCCACCACCAGTAGGAAGCCACCCACGACAGATAATTTAAAGGTCACTGAAGACGATGAAAATAAATGCGAATATTTAAAGCAGGACACTGCACTCTGATTATGACTGTAACGATGAGCCGAAATGTTGCACAAGATTGTAAATTTGTACATGCTCGAAATAATTTTTGATTTCTGCCGAAATTTTCAAAATAATAAAAGTTTCTATCATAAATTTATGTAAATTTGTTCACGCCAGTGTGTTCGAAAAGGATCACTTCTATAGGACGGGGTATTTACTGCCACATGAAAGAAAGAAAGTAAAAGTATTTATAAGTCTCGCACAAGACAGGAAAAAAAAGTTGAAAATTACAAAATAACTAATATATAAAGAAGTAAAACATAAGAAAAAACATTAAATAAGACCAATTTACTTCCCTGACGATACCTATGTTGCGAATGAGTGTTGGTCAATATAAAGAATGCTTAATTCAATGTATTCTGTAGTCCATTTAAAAGTATATTTGACCAAAATATAGAAAGAAAATAATTTACTATTTTTCTAGAATAAAAACTTTACATGTTTTGTCGAAATTTTGAAAAGTATCTGACCAGTAGTTTATTGTCAGTGTTGCAAGTGTAAAAAAATTGGTTGTGTGGACGTTTGGTGTTGCCATACTTTATTGTAGTTTTTTTTCTTTTATTTCGACAAGAATTTAGGATTTTTTTAGTGGAAATTATCATTAATTGTCATAAATTACTTTGTCCAGATATTGTCCGTCAATATTATTTATTGAAATTTTAGTGATAAGCATATTTATTAAAAAATAAATTGATCTCAACGTGTGATCTATACTGTGTTTCTTCTTGTGTATTTAAAAATTGATATTATAACTAAAAATAAGTCAATGTATTTTATTGTATACCTACGTTTAATTGTCAAAACCTTGATATCTTAATTAGAAACATATTATAGGTATTTAACCAATATTAAATCATGTACCTATATACCTAACTTCTATTTTAAATACTATGCCATCAAAAGAATAGGATTACAAGGAACGACTTCCTTACTGGGTAACAAGACAACTCTCGCTAAGAATATCAGTTTGGTTGTCAGACTTTCGGGCCACTGACTACCTGTAACGACTGTCTAAGATCTATAAATGACAGCCGGGACCAATGGCATAACGTGCTTTCCGAGGATCGGAAAGGAAACTAATCTTTGCAGCAAGAAGTCCCTTCCTTGTCTTGGTCCTAAATCTATTCTTTTTATCGCATTTATCTTATTTGAAACCAAAATCAATATTATTGATAGGCAATTTGCGTAACGCGGTCATATATACTTACTATTCCCGATACACCATCACAAACATATCGAAAGTATAAACTACTTAAAAATCCTATCTTTTTAAATGATATTGACGTCAAACATCATCATCATCTGCCGAGCTTTTTCACTAAGTACTACATATGTTGGGGTCGGCTTCCAGTCTAACCGGATGCAGCTGAATACCGGTCTTTTACAGTGGCCCAGTGATGGCAACCCCGACTTACGAGCAGTAAGCCGTGGGTTCGCATTACTTTGTGTAATTTATTTCATCACCACTGCTCTCAAAAACGGTGAAGGAAAACATTGTTAGGAAACCAGCATGTCCTAGAACTAAAAATTCGAAGACATGTGGCATCTACCAACCCGCACTGGGCCCGCGTGGTGGATTACAGCCCACTCCCTGAGAGGCCTGTGTCCCAGCAGTGGGAACATAGGTTCATCATAGGCTGATGGAGATGATGGATGATGATGATGACATGGATCGACTCCTATCTGACCTCCACAACCCAGTTAGTTCTAAGTAATACGATAGATTGGTGACAATGACAACTATCAACATAAACCAATCCATCTCAAGCTTTTTTTTTGAGAATAAATATCTATAAACCTAACCACAAGTTACTCTGACCACATTACGCATTTTGCCCGGTGAGAGCTGAAAAGTGTATTTGTATTATAATAACTTAAGACTACTGTGTATAAATTTTATATTCGCTTTTGTAATAAATTTTCCCATTGTAGTTGTTTTTTGTTTTTATTGAATGTAACATTATTTAGATACCTCATCATCTGCCTAGCTTTCTTCCCAAACTATGTTGGAGTTGGCTTCTAGTAGGTATAACCGAATGCAGCTGAGTACCAGTATTTTACATGAAGCGACTGCCTATCAGACCTCCACAACTCAGTAACTGGGTAATACGATACCCTTTGGTAAGACTGGATGTCAGACTTTTGGCTTCTGACTACTCGTAACGACTGTCAAAGATCAACAAACGACAGACGGGACCAACGGCTTAACGTGCTTTCCGAGGCACGTAGGAAACTCGGAATGTAATAATGGTCACCCATCCACGGACCAACCTCCGCAAGCACGGCTTAATCTTAAAGATCGACCAGAGCGGCTGTTATATTATTTAGCCATGAGCTCCTTACTTACCCATCATATTATCTACACTTAAATCAAAATCAAAAGTCATTTATTTTTCTGACTACTACTGCCTCCTCTCGGTTTAGAGATTTGTCGAGTCTGTACTCTGTACTCTAAACTTGACTTTTATCTATTTTTCGGCCTCTTAAAGTACGACCACCTCGGTTGGTAAGACTTTATCAGTTAAAATCTCTTCTACAATTTTGTTCTCAATAACGTTTTCGACAGGAAGGTTACTCCGTGATCACTTCGTCCCTTCTATGTGCATAGATGCGACAAATTGATCACCACTCTTGCTCACTGGGCGTTGGTTATCACACCTTTATTAGGTGGTATATACCCAACTGCCTTGTTCATGGTTTCGTGGTCACAAGCATGACTGCTAACCGCTGTTTACCCATTTGGAGTGAGAAGGCAAGTCAGCAAATCTAGTAATGCAAATTTGTAATACCTATGTTTTTTAGTAAGGGACCGGAAAGGGGGGGGGGAGGGGGTTTACCAAAAATCACGAAATATCACAAGGGGGATGGGGGGTGTAGTAAGATATCACGTGTATTTATTTTTTCGTCAAACGCGCGATGTCTAAACCGAAAAGCGGCGTGTAGTGTGACCTTGACTCGCCGTTGCCAGGCATTTGATTGTAGATTGTACTTTGAAACCTGTATTTAAAGATAATATTCTAAAAAATTTAAGATTCTTTGTTGGTACTAAAACTACTACACGTGATTTTGGGTGGGGGCGGGGTGGGTAATCTTAAACCTCACCACGTATCACCAAGGGGGAGGGGGGGCTAAAAAATGAAAAAAATAACATCACGTGATTAATGGTCTGCCCTAACTTGTACTCTGCGTATGCGTATGAAGTTTCATTAAAATCGGTTCAGTAATTTCGGAAAATAAGGACTTGAAAGTTTGTATGAAATGTCGTAAAGTGTAAACGCTCTTAATCAACGTTAGTACAAGCTTTAATCCCGCTATGATTTTCAATACGGAATGACAACGTTTACAAAGAATGCAGTTATTAAAGGTATATGCATCTAATTACAAAAACGTAGGTAGTCAGTTTCAATTTAAATTCTAATTAAAATTGGACACAACTTTAGATAGTTTTACGCTTGAAATTCAATAGAATCTGCATTTAAAATTCATTAAGTATAAGGAAAGAAAGTGTTTCTAATTAGTAATTTGCTTTTTAAATTGGCGATGGTTGGAGCGACATATTGACTATTGTTCGTCAAAAATGTCTCTTTTTGTAAAAAATTGAAAATGTCGCTACTTGATTTTAGCTGTCTATGTATTTTTCTTGTTTTTGGTAAGTTTAAAACCTTCTTACACATCCATACTTATATTATAAATGCGAAAGTCACTCGGTTTGTTCGTTTGTATGTTTGTTTGTTACCTTCTCACAACTAAACGGCTGATCAGATCTTAATGAAATTTGGCAAGAAGATAGATTTCAACCTAAGAAAGGACATCCATACTAATATTATAAATGCGAATGTCACTCTGTTTGTTTGTTACCTTTTCACGACTAAACGGCTGATCGGGTCTTAATGAAATTTGGCAAGAAGAAAGATTTCAACCTGGGAAAGGGCATAGGCTATATATCATCACGCTACGACCAATAGGAGCGGAGCAGCAATGAAAAATGTTGTGAAAACGGGGAAAATGTGACGCAGACGAAGTTGCGCGGGACAGCTAGTATATTATAAATGCGAAAGTGACTTGGTTGTTTGTATGTTTTTTGTTACCTTCTCACGACTAAACGGCTGATCAGATCTTAATGAAATTTGGCAAGAAGATAGATTTCAACCTGGGAAAGGACATAGGCTATATATCATCACGCTACGACCAACAGGAGCGGTGTTGCAATGAAAAATGTTGCTAAAACGGGGGAATATGTGACGCAGACGAAGTTGCGCGGGACAGCTAGTATCTAATAACCACATCTGGTAAACGGCACGATGTTATTATATCACTGCGTCGTTGGTCGAGTGGTCGTACCCATATTTTGCCAGTTTGTTCTTTAACTCCCATGTAATAGGGAGCGAGCCTATTGCCATCAACCGGGCACAAATCCAGACTCCGGGGCTGCTACTGAGAAATTCCTGATGCAAAAACACAATAACACTTTACCCGACCTGGGACTTGAACCGAGAAACTCATTTCAGCAGTCGTGACCCCTCGACCAATGAGTATAACAACTAATAAATCTTTAATTCCACAGCACATCTATCAGAAAGCCGCGTGCTAATCCTCCATGATTATGACGACAAACCTTTTGTCCTGGATCATGTTGACGGAGCAAATGCTGAAGAGATCGAACCAAAGCATGAAGCCATCAGCATAAGCTCTCACTACCGACCGAAGAAAAAGCGGAGTGCGAAAAAAACAATCTTACAATTTGGTAGACACACGTATCACTTAGATGACTTTGAAGATTTGAAAGAATTGAGATCTAAAATCATTGAATTTAAAAAACATTCAACAGACGGTTCTATTGCTTATGATCATGTGGACATTAAAGATTGGAGATCAATCAATTCTGCCAAAGATGGTGTAGGAGAATATACAAAAGATCTCTTAATATTGTCGGATACACCGCTCCATATTTGTAACGGAGAAGACTGCGAAGATCCAAAGGCTTTTAGAAAATTTGACGATCATAAAGATTGGAAACATGGAAAAAATCGATTGAGATATATTAAAAGATTTCAGGTCGTCAATAACAGGCATAAAGGTCGGTCGAGGAAACCTAAGCACTCGAAATATGATTTGTCAGAAGAATACAATCACAAAAACATAAAATCAATTAAGAAACGTAAAAAGAAGAAACAGATCGATTCTCTTGAAGCTATGGACAGTAATTCAGAACAGCGAAGCAGTGAATCATGGGGGTCTAGGAAGAAAAAAAAATACAGTTCGAAAAAAAGCGTAGAACTCATAAGAAAAATTAAGAAAGAAAAATTCGTAGACGATCCCACTTCAGCTAGCAAAGATGATTGGAAGGGCGATACAGAAAACATCGAAAATACTCTTAAAATCAAGAAGAACTACGGGTCTTCAAGTGAAATTGAACGTAAATCAATAGGAATTCAAGACGAAGATTATTATTTCATGCAAGGAAACAAGGTTTTCCATTCCAAGGACAAAAAAAAGAAAAAAAGACAAGAAGATGATGGACGTAAACGATTACAGCACTTTTTGCCGAAAAGGTATCACTGGGAACCGGAAGAAATACATGAACTAGGATACTTTTGGTTTAATGGACCTAAAGGCGCGTATCCTGAACCAAGGCCTTTGTAATAAGACAAATAAAAATGTACTAATATATGTTTAGAAGGTTTTGTTTTTTATTTTTAATCAGATGTTTTACAATAGTTTTTAAATCATTAGACCTACGGTTTAGAATAGTTGCAGCACTGATGACAACATTTGCGTCACTTGTTTAATCAAGTCTTTTGTATTTTTTTTTGTAACTCTTTTTTATTAATTACCGATTGTTTGTGAATGTGTGGACATTGTAGGCCTTATAGGTTCCTAGATCCTTGGTAACTTTTTATTTTGTTCTACGTTTTGTAGTAAGCAACGACTTACTGTCGGGTACTTAAGTACTAACCGTCTGTACCGATTGAGAAACTTTTTACCGTCGACTACGAAAACAATGCTTGTACAGTCTCTAATTTTTCCTATCATCGATTATGGTGATGTGTGCTACTTTGACTTGAATGCAGTTCTCCTCGATAAACTTGACCGTCTTCTAAATAACTGCATTCGATTTGTTTTCAACTTGCGTAAATACGATCATGTCTCTGAGCAGCGATCTCTTCTTAAGTGGTTGCCCATACGTCAGCGTAGGGAGCTAAGGGCGCTAACCACCTTGTTTTATTTTCTTTTTAATCCCACTTCCCCTAGTTACCTTGCTCCCCACTTTCAATACTTGTGTTCCAAACACAACAGGAGTCTGCGCTCTTCGCAAAACCGTGTTCTTCAATGTCCCTCTCACCGCACAGACTTCATTCACCGATCATTCTTCGTCCAGTCTATTACTCTGTGGAACGCGCTTCCCCAGGAAATCAGGATGGTAACAAATCGTCTATCTTTTAAAATAAAAGTTCGCGAGCACATTCGGAAGAAGCTAGCAGTATCGTCACAACGTTGATATTTTCCTCATTGTTTGTCCTTTTATTTCATAATTTATATATTGATATATATTTATAGTATTTTTATATAAATTTATAGTATTTTATATATCTTTTTAGTATGTCTTATTAAATTATATTTTTTTGCAGTTGGACACCTACCACTGTTTGTCTCTGCATCACCCAAAGGTTGACTGGTAGAAAATGCCTATGGCATTAAGTCCGCCTCTGTACATTGTACTTGAAGTGTTAAATAAATAACGCTGTAACATAAAAATATTGTAAAACCAAATGATTTTAAAAGAGTAGGTACCTAACCATGGAGTTTATTGCCGATTCTTCTCCATAGGAAACGACCAACCCGAACCGAGCACATTTTTGTCGTAGTTTTACAATGGGCACTTGTAGTAGGTCTATCTGAATATTTTGACTTTTAGGTCAAATATTGAAGGGTGAATTAGAAAAAAATCCTAAAACTTGAGATTTTCATATGGCTTAGTTTAATTTCGATGACTAAACAGTTTTATGATAAGCGTAACCCGGCTTCCACATTTATTGTGCGAACTGCCAGTCCGTGGAATTCACTGCCAGCTTCTCTGTTCCCTGATCATTATAATCTGTATCTCTTCAAAGTTCCAGTGAATCGGTTTCTTCTAGGCAAGCGTGTTCCACCCTAAGCCTCATCACCGCTTCGTATCAGGCGAGATACGGCCAAACACCTTAAGTATGTATGTATATTCCCTTTCCGTTACACCTGTAGACAAAAGTAGTAAGCGCGCTTAGGTGTGAGTAGCCTGGTAAATAGGTCGCTTGATGCCACCTTTGGCGCACTTTCGATTCATTTTGTCCGTACTAATTACCAGATCCGACATATATTTAAGTTATCCTTGAAACCATCTATAGGGTGTAACGGAAAGGGTATACCTATACATACTTAAGGGTGTGCTACAGACCATCAAACTGAACATGTTTCTCCATCGGACAAACATCGTAATAGCGAAAAAAATATCAGCTGCCCCATACAAAACTTCAATACCTATTCGACCCAAATATATGTATATACCCTTTCCGTTACATCCTGTATAAAAAAAACCGGCCAAGTGCGAGTCGGACTCGTGCACGAAGGGTTCCGTACCATTATTTATAAAAACAAGCAAAAAAAGTATTTGTTGTTATAGCATCAACAGAAATACATAATCTGTAGAAATTTCAACTGGCTAACTATCACGGTTCATGAGATACAGCTTGGTGGCACACGGACGGACGGACTGACAGCGAAGTCTCATTAATAGGGTCCCGTTTGCCCCTTGGGTACGGAACCCTATACCTTAATAGGTAAACTTCTGTCAAATCCTTCGCGGATTACAGGTGTGATAGTAATAAAACAAACACAAATCATTAATAAATTTTATTATCATATAAATATTCAAGTGCTTAAAAATAAATTTAGTTTTCTTCGTATTAATATCAATTAACACTATAATTTTCAAGCTAAAGTTTTCGCGCTTCTTATTTGGGGACAAAAATCTTGGCCGCTATTACATGAGACTTATGCCGCAAATTCGGTAAAAAGGAACACTGTCCATATAACGCCGCCCCACTGCACGTGGCTAGAATTTGCGCCTATAAACATCACAGGTGAAATTAATCTTTAATAATACAAGATGTAAAATGGATCCCTCACGAAACTGTCAACCAAGCATTCTGTACAACAAACTAACTATACCTACGCAAAAATTGTTACTGGAAAACGACTTTTTTTTTGGGTGAAAATCACGCTTTACAGTTCTCAAAGTACACGCACTCAAAACATTATGCATGGATGCATTGCATAGTACGGGGTCGTGGAGGTTTTCTTAAATAAAGTTTTATGTGAAGTGAAAAAGTTGGAACTTTGACCACCAATCTCCGTAACTAGAAGTTTCCCAGGTATGGTTTTGAACAAATAGTAGATTGGGTTAAGGGAGCAAAACAATATTTTTACGGCGAGGGCGCTTTTTTGAGTCCAGAGCGGAGTGAGGGATTCTAGAGTAGAATCCCGAGCGTAGCGAGGGATTCTTTAGTAGAATCCTGAAAGTAGCGAGGGATTCAAAGTACGCCGCCCGAGCTAAAAAAATATTTTGCGCCCGAGTGATACACTCTACTTTTCATCACCCACTATGAGAAAATAAAAGGCGCCCCATATTTTATTGAAATACTATTATTTAGTTAAACATAGAATACAACTAAATTGAAATTAAATAGTATTAATAAAACGACTAAAAACTTATATTTACATTTGAGACATTTTCGCAATTATGAAAATTTATTATTCAGCTGGCGGCGCGACTATGGGCCGTCGTACCAGCCAGTCTTTATTCAAACAATATTTGCGTTCGATTTGTTTGGCGCTGAACACTAACATGTTCCAGATTCAAAAAGCGGCAAAGTAAATTGCGGCGCACTTTTTGAAATAAAGAGGATTAAAAACTCATTACTGCCCGCTAAAAGTTTGTTATAGAAAACACCACCTTTGGGTGCACTTAAAGGCGAACCAAGTCCTCCTTTTCGAATAGGTGGGATGAAAAAAATATTGCAATGACATAAAGAACAAGTAGATTGTTAGGGGTTCTTTTACACCCATTATTATAGATATATTTCAACTTTTACATTTTTATTAGCCTATAAATTTCCCACTGATGGGACAAAAGACTCTCATACAAAAGCAAATCTGTGTCGGAAATGTTAGATTCTTCGTCCCCAAATAAATATAATTTCAACTATTAGTACTAAAATTGAAAAGTATAAGTAACATTTTTTACAAATTTTTATACATTTTTAGTTAAAAATTATTTTATTTAACAATTCCTTTCATTATTGGAAAACTATTGTTGCCTTTATTAGAAGTCTTTCAAATCTTATTATTAAAATTGCTATGCATTATTATTAATAATAAGCAGTTTTATTTTAATCGAATTTGCTTACAAATCTCATATTTCGTGTACATACCAATGAGAACCGCTGTTTAACTTATGTAAGCGGTGGTTATCTTCATGGTGGTTATTAGTGGACTAAAATATCATCAACTAATTATTTTACAACTGTTTGTACTGCAACTCTTAGCAGAGTTTTAAATTTATTTGACAGCGTAAACATAAATGTATACTTACTGATACAGAACTAACGCCCTCTAGTGACAGAGATGAGAAATACACCAATAATACCAAACAAATTGACGTTTATTTTAACGCGACCGATCGAGTAGGTTTTGTCTATGATAAAAACTAGCGCCACCAACTAACGTGTGACTTGGCTAAACTGAATCACAATTTCATCTGCAGTTTTATCAAAAAATCTTTTTTTTGTAGAACTAATTTTTCATATATATTTTTAGCATCTTAGTACTTACCCAAATATTAAACTTTCTTATTTCAAGTTTACTCTTAGTTAAAGGCGAATATCATAAGATGGGAATTTCCCATTTCATTATATTAAGTTTATTGTGCATCGATTACATAGAGTACCGATTGTTAAATAAGCTAGATTTTTAAATGCTTCTGAATATTTAAATACCTGATTACCATTCCTGTTTAAACTGATATACAAGGCTAAATTAAACTAGCTAATCAAAACTCCGCATACGAATATTCCGAGCACCTAACAATACCAGCGGTCGTTGACTCCAGTAAATATATCTTTTTTAATGTTGAGTGAGTCGTATTTAGGTTTACCAGTCACGTATGAAGGGTCTCGATAATTAATTTTATTTAACCTTATATATTCTGTGATCACTATTATGTAATGGGAATTTACCAGTCAGAAATAGTAGAACTTCCCATTATTATGGTCATATGTGTCAAATATGTAATTATGAGAAATTAATTAAGTAGTATTATAATAAATAAACTAAGTTGGAAATACAGAATAAAGGCAGCCACTGAAGGTAACCCATAAAAAATAAGCAGTTTCTTCATTCGGATTGTTTGTGCGTATTTATGGTGCGCAACGTCGCCCATTCGCTAGTCGGACCGCAGCATCGCAACTCGTTTCTATAACTCTGTGAAAACGAAAACAGGCGGCAGAGTCGCCATCTACGAAAAAGTTTAATAGAATAATAATTGTAAACTAAAACGTAACGTAAACTTACACTGTCACGGTATATCTTCCGTGATTTTCAATTATTGTGAGCTCCCGATATTTCGAAGCTGTTGCGAACACCATGATCGCGGGATGACTCAGACATCGGGAGGTCACGGTCTGTATAGCGTTTGCAGTTGAAGTCGCCTCTAGTGTACAGTTTCGTTTTATAGTATTAAAAAAAAAATAGGGCGGTTTTCTGTTAGCGTATTTTCGGCGCGTATAAGCTCGTTTTGCAAGCGCGTGTAGGAGCGTACGCCCGCGCCTTATGGCACACGAGAAACTGTACCAGCGTTGACGCGTTTATAACCTCATATAAGCGCGTGGCTGGAGAGATACGGACATATTGCTACTGACTGAACCCTACCGCTTCGAGCGAACAAGATAGAATTGGTGCGGATACACGAAGGGTTTTTGAGGCGTAAAATGTGTCGCGCCCATTACCGCGTAAGCCAAAACGAGCTTACACGCGCAGACAAATACGCTAGTCTTAAAGAGTCTAACCATCAATGAAAAAAAAGCAAAATAAAAACACAAAATAATGGTGAAAATAATAATATAATTCCACTGGAGCAACAACAAAAAAATATCAACAAATCTACGAGACATAATTATTTAAAATATAAATGTTTCGAATAATAAAAATCCATATTCATTTATAATCTATTAAATTACAATAATCATTTTGGAGATTATAGCTCAAGTTTTTTTTTGTGGCAATACGTTTTTTTCATAGATTGTGGATGTAACTCTATAAAAACGGCAAGAGTTGGTCATGGCGATATTGCCAGCTGTTGCCGTTTTCCTAGAGTAATATAAAAACCAGTACTGTCGCTGCGGTCTGTAATAGCGGCATTGCTACTGCCGTTCACTGTTGCGGTAGTCTTCAGGTCTTTGTAACTTTACCAATCTTCTAGAAAAAAAGAAAGGTGACCCAAAACGATTAAAGGCATTTAAGATTTCATATAAGTATATCTTAAGCTATAATCTACCAAAAACAAATAAAATTAAAAGTATCTACAACATACAGGAATAATACTTAGGAGAATGGCAACATCGTATATTTAAATGGAACTCACAAGTCTCTATGAATACAGAGATTCCTTTAAAAATATTTCGTCTGGCAACATTTTTGAAGCGTGTAAAAATGATTTAAACAAAAATATTTATGTATCCCGCTTTTGGCTTGCGGGGAATTGAAAAAAAATATTGTATTTTTTTTATATATAAATATAAAATATAATGAAATAAATAGATTGAATTAGAAAAAATGTCACAAAATTGATAAAAAATAAAAATTTACAGGGAAGAAAGTGAGCAATTTGTTGAAAATTATGAGTATGTTGTATTATGAAACATAAGCCTTTCTCAGCAGTGGGACAGAATAGTATAGTGGGTCATATAATTATAACGACAGGCGCGTTCGTGTTCCACCCGCGCCTCAAGGAGATGTCAGCAAATCGGAAGGAGTCCGAGAGGGCCGATGCCTGCCAGAGCTGCGGGACTGTTCGAAAGAGATACCGTAGCCCTGGAAAACAAAGGGCTAAGAAGGAACATGGATGGATTTTAGTCAGTACAAGTCTGACGCTCCCTGCCGCTCCGTCCAGAACGGGAAGAGTCATTTGATGATTTCCCATGCGAAGAAAAGTCGCCAAACTATTGGCTCAATTCTGGGCCGACACAATTTAAATTGCCATCGACACGCTTAGAAGAAGTGGGATGGTCCAGGCTAGCTATGATAATATATTTGTTTCAACCCCGCAAGCGTTTTTGCGTATAACTGAACTTTTTTTGGAGGACATTATATAAATTATATTTCAATATTGATTGTACACAATTTAATTTGGATATAATCACAACAGGAAGTATATTTTTTTTAAACTACCGGAGGTTTATTCCGGTGGGACAAAAACAAAAGAAAAATTGCAAGCAAAATCTACAAGAAATAAAATATCTATCTAGGACATCAACTGCCCAATTCACCCTACACAAAACAAATATTAATATCTCACTAGCAATTAAAAATTATTCTATTCACAATTTTTAATTTAAAAATGTCCACTTTATTGGGCAAAGTACTTAATCTTTTTATATTAAAAAGGAATATTCAAGCATTTCAATATTTAAATTGCGTTATTTTGTATATTGTCCGGTCAAAGTATATATTTACGAATGAAAAACGTTAACTAGTACGTTAGGAAAATTAATTGTTAAGCAAATTACACCGTCAAACAACCGTCAAAGTATGACAGTTATAAAGGGTATTCCTTTATAACTGTCATACTTTGACGGTTGTATGACACCTGCCAAATTATGACAGTCTTTATTTGAATATTTATGTTGATTAAATGATCAATTTGCTTAACAATAAATAACGCTGACTTAACATGTTCGTTCATTGGAAATGAAAGCTTTTTTAATACACTCAAACCGAAAATATACAAAATACATATTAATTTCGTAGCCTTTATAAATACAATAATGGGTTTTTTTATTATATTCCTTAAAAATCAATTCCTGTACCTATTTCCCTATCCCCTTTTTTTGCTCGTATTATTTCAAGGCAAAGCCAGATTTAGCTTCATCACGTGGGTCCAAAAGCTTGCAGCCTACACACATTAGATAAATCAGAGATACAAAACTGTCATGTCACTAAATTAATGAAGTTTTTTCTAGTTACCCACATTAAAAAAGTAATATTTTTGTTCAATATTGTCTCCCTTTATTTCAATCTATTTTTGTTTGGATTTTAATCTTAATTTTATAGTGGAAGCCGGAATCTTTTGGATCGTCTCATGTATATTTGATCGAAGACTGTATGGCAATTTTGCAATGGAAAACTTTAATGCATGCAAAACATGCAATGGCCATTTAGTTTGGCAATTTAATAACATTAATTGCGTTATTTACATCGTGGATCAAACTCACAATATAATATTAAATCCATTGCTTCATATTATGGTTAAAAAGTTCTTCCATATGAGACAATAGGTTTATAACCAAAAACCCACGCAAATATTACCATTTGCCTATAACAAGCTAAGTCTGGCAACAATATTGTTCAGAATTCAACTTTATATTTTTAAATATGTCAGCCAAAGCATTTCCTATAGATTTTTATATTACTTATTTTTATCGCTTAACCGGATAAATTTAGGCAACAATTTCTCTTATTCGTACAATCGTGTTTTTATATAACAAGAAAATATACAAAGATGTCCTTTTAAATCGTAACTTTCCTTCATGAGCAGTTGTTTAAGTCAGATTCGTAGAGCTCGCAACCAGCGTGCGGGTAGGAAAAAAACAAGTGCATGTCGCTTTCGTATTTCAACAAGATTAGCAGCCAATAGCAGTCTAGGTCTTAAATTCCAACCGAAGACACAAACCTCTGATTTTTTGAAGTCATGTATCACTATCACGGGCTTCGGTGAAGGAAAACATCGTGAAGAAACCAAACATACCTGAGAGATCTCGACGGCATGTAAAGCCAAGTCAGAGGCCCATGGGCGGCATAAACACTCTGTCACCAGGATAGGTTAGTGACCACACGATAAATAAAGCATATTTCAAAATACATTTTTGAGATACACGACAGTACAAACAAGAGACAAGAAATATCACTTCAACATTAAAATTTTAACTATGTCTTTTAAAACAGCCACTTAAAGGTTTAGTTCCAAAATCCCCCGATAGTGGCAGTAGTGTGCTTGAACACTTTTTTAAGTTAAGCTGTTTATAACAATGACTGTTCCGATTGGCAAACTATGTTCGGCAATTGCCATCGCTGCATATTTTTTGCTCGGCTTGGCACAATAGAGGTGAAGACTGGGTAAAGAAAACGACATTCTATTTTATCCGTCAGACATGTAATACAAAAATATTAGACACGTATTTTTTGTTTTATCAAAATATCAAAAAATTACTCAGTTAAAACTCATTAAAGTTGGAGCGTGGGGCTCACTACGTCACAAGTAGGTATAAAAATTACCTACATGTGACGTCATGCGCCATTTCAACTCAATATATCTCCGTAATTTTATGACCACGTGAAAAACAAAAAAATACGTGTCCAATACTTTTCAATAATCTACCCGACAGACAAAGAAAAAAAATGTGATCATCCCCTATTGAAAGCTAAACCGAGGACTTTTTCTAGAACGTGCAACCATCATCATTTGCTTAGCCTTTTCCAAATTATGTTGGGGTCGGCTTTAAGTCTAATCAGATGCAGCTGAGTACCAGTATTTTACATGGAGCGACTGCCTATCTGACCTCCATAACCCAGTTTTGGGTAATACGATGACCCTTGGTAAGACTGGATGTCAAGACTTTCGGGTTACTAAATACCTGTAACGACTGTCAAAGATCTACAAATGACAGTCGGGACCAGGTAACGGTACGTAAAGTTTTGCGTTAGATGTTCCGAGCCGCCATAAAGTTTGAATTGAACCATATCTATACTCGTGGCTGTATTTCAACACACATTCCCCGACCTAAATATGTAAGAAATAAGATAAGAAGCTTATGGCATTGGCAGCGAAAAAAGATCGCGCAACGTCTACTGCATGAGGTATTATTTTATAGTTCATTTCTAATTACTCTAACACCAAATTCCACCCCATTTCAACCCCTAGCCGTATTACTTTAGTTCAAGCAAACTACTGCCCTTTCACAATAACCCACATCAAAGACAATTAAAACTAAATAATTGGTCGATGTAAAAGTACATGCTAAACTAAAATTAACTGGCAACACTGCAATTCAGATTTTATTATTTATATATTATTATAAATTTCAAACGCAATATATTATTTAATATATTAATTAATAATTTTTTTTCGTAAAATTTCGACAATATAAGATCGAGTTAAATTATCTAGGGATTCTATAAACGTGATGGATATACAGGGTGTTACAGAATAAGCGCAATATCTCTTTTAAATGGTGATTCAGACCATCACCGAAAACTGACAAATGCTTGCACTGGCTGGACAGGTCCACTCAAATCTGTGTGGTTCTTTCTTCAAAATACCATCTCAGACACTTATCTGCAAAATCTTGGCCAACTCACATGGGGACTCCGATGTGAGTTGGCCAAGATTATGTCTCGACCTTAAAAGTGAGTTTGTTTCGGCTGTTTCTTCTCAGTCAGTAGTCAGGTACGAAACGCCGCCCATAACCAGTTTAAAAAAAAAACGATGTGTATAAGTATTTGTAAACTTCTATTTGATAATAAACATCATTTATCAAACCGGACAAGTTTCCCTAAGGAAAATCGGTCGTAAAGTATATAAATTTAACTTTCGGGTGACGCAATTTTTATGAAGAGACCATTTTTTTTTCGACTTTTCCGTATGAAAACTTGTTCATTTTGATGGTCTGAATCACCATCGACGAGGTATAGTGCTTTTAGAGTTACACCTGTACACACGATAACACAAAACAAACTATGTTATTTTTGGTGTCAATGAAAGCAGGTATTGCAGAACTACTTTATGAGTTACTTTTTTTTTCTGTTTAGTCGTACTTAGAAATATTTGAAAGAAGAAAAAAACTTTTTTTTAAAATTAATTTTTGTAATTAACCTGCGATCTTTGACGCAAAACATCATAAATCTCATTTTGTTATCTTGTCTGATGATACCCATAACGTCTGCAGAGTTTTACTGGAGAATTTAATTCGACCTTAAATTAATTAATTTTCGTAAAATGTCCGGTAATATTTAATTAATAATTATTTATTGTTCATAATAATTATAGTTTTTTTTCGCTTTTAACGCATTTTAAAAGGAATCATTTTGCACGGATTATTCACTTTGACCAAGCTTTGTTCGACATCAGCGAATAATTAGTAAAAGTGTGAATGCTCCGTGATAATGATTTGTTTCATTATTTTATTTAATCAAAGGCTTTTTTTAAGACACAGATTTGACTGCAAGAGGAAAAAATTGATGTTTAAAACAAAACATCTACAAATATGTGTAGTTTTAAAATTCAAATAGATACTTGAACTAGCTTACCTACAGGTAAAAAGTTCAAAAAAATTCGAAAGTACCTCTCGCAGAAAAAACTCGCACACAACCTCCTTTCTTCAAAGTCGGTTAAATTAAAAAGCCAAGCATTCAAAGCGTCAAAAATTCATAATTCATTAGTATTAAAAAATACTCAATTTAACAATCACATTGAAATTTTTATAGTGGCAACACTCGTTCAGTCTTTTTGGTAGAAAATCCAATTTAATAACGCTTGCAACACCATAGCTAGGACAAAACCACCGAAGAGGTCCCATGAGTGACTCGAAGAGGGTACCCTCCCTACATTTTGAGGTCTGTAATACGAAGCTGCTTGTCTTTGCCCCTCAGTTAAAACCTCCACATTTTTTGTAAGTCGTTCTATTGCTTGAGTCTGCTCTCTTAAAGCTGTGTCTATGGCATAAAGGCTTTGTTTCAACGTCCGTCTGGAAGAGAAAGAAATATATTAGAAAAAATAAAACACACAGGAAGGGACACGGACGCTAAAACGCTCACCACCTTTTCAGAACATCATCCTAAAAAAAAAAACAGCTGGTTCCTACAAAAAAACTGCAATACACGGTCAAAAAATAGGTACATATGAAAAAGCAGATTTTTGTTTAAAATTCCTGATGTGGGGGAATGATGTACTGAATTCGTTTTTCATTATCGCAATTTATTTGGGATTTTATTTCTTCCTTATCATATTTTTTTTGTTATTTTCAGATAGAGTCGAAATAAAAAAATAAAAAAATTGGGATTGGCGTCTTATCTATACTTTTCTATTACTGGTCATCTCATCAGACACCTCCTTTCTTGCCATATCATTCTTCACACATTTAAATAATAATAATGTTTAAATACAACATAATTTAAAAAAAAAATGTAAGCTAAAATGTTAACTAAAATCATGAACATACTAAAATAAACTGAAACTGTCAGAATAATAATCAAATTACATTATACAAGGTGTTGTTTTGCATCCTCGTCAAATTCAAAGAGGTAACTATGCTAATGATTCTCGTCCCGAATCAATAATAAAATGGATGGGTAATTTTTATTTTTATTCTTATTTATGGAAATCGGTAGGAGTGAACCACCCGTGTTTTTAACGCAGCCCGTCTGATCCTCGTCCGCGCTTTCACACAAAATAAAAATCTCAAACGTTTATTCGATAATTTCTTATTCCCTAAACCACGGGATTATAAGGGGGTTTATAAGGGGGTTTTTCTGAAATACTGACAAAGTTAAACAACCATAAAAATCAACGTTTATTAATAATTAACTAGGTACCGTAATTTCAATCGATTATTTATGTATTTTGTGACAACCTCCTGAATTTTGACGAGGATGCAAAACAACACCTTGTATTCAGTCCAACTACAAAAAAAAAACTACTGACTCCTTAGTACTGATTTAACCAGCAAAAGTGAACGTTATCTGCACATCAAATGTCAAGAGCTCAAGAAACGTCAGTGATTGCTATCAAATATTGACTCTTGAACACCGTTTATATATGCTGATCACGTTCAGTTTCCATGGCGAAATCCGCGCTAAGAGAAAATAAATACCCAAGATTTAATATTGCATTGTAAAAATTTCTTCTTTTCTTTAAGTATTTAAAGAAAAAAGAACCCTGTACCAAAAACTCAATACAAAGTCCTTAGCAGAATTTAGGTTAAAAAGAATGGATGGATAACAGGAAAGAAAGATAGGTTAGGACGGTAATAAACGTTTTAACTTCCAATAAGCAACCCCGAAATTGTAATCCCTTTTAAAATATTTTAGCAGTGGTGGATTTTCAACTCTACAGCGCTGACGCGGCCGTCAAAATTCCAACAGTGCGATAATATTTAGGTATTACCTTTAGGTATCGCTTAAATAGTGAAAACAGGAGATGGACCTAATTAGCCTGACAATTACTGACCAGGTGGCCTACCATGGCGTCTTAAAGCAGTATTGTTTTACTCTTATTCCAGTGTGGGAAAGAGACGGAGCTATACAGGATGTCTAGCGCCATCTCTTTCCCCACACTTGAAAAGGAGTAAAACAGTGATGTTTAAAGACGTCAAGATAGGCCACCTGTAGACATTTTTAACTTCGATATTATTGTTTTAAACAGTCGGAATATTTCAGTATCTTTTCTTTTGGTTTTCGATACACAGAACAAAACAGGGTGTATTCTTCATCCCCCATGGAAAAGGGAGGATCCTCCGACGAGACGGATATTGTGGCTACTGCACGACAGTA
Source organism: Cerastis leucographa (assembly GCA_963082945.1). NCBI lineage: Eukaryota > Metazoa > Arthropoda > Insecta > Lepidoptera > Noctuidae > Cerastis > Cerastis leucographa. The sequence continues at coordinate 4,233,322 of OY720376.1, forward strand.
GTGGGTTTTTCTATGCAGTCTTAAGTCGCGGATAAAAGTAACTACACGATTAAGGAATTTGATATTAATTCTTCATTTGTGTCATAGATGGCGCTGAAGTACTTTTTGTTCTATGTTGCTGTAGTACTTTTTGTAGTGCCTCTACATGTAGGTATATTTAAGTGACTTCTATTGATAAACTCTATCAACGCTATGCTAAATTAATAGATGAACCTAACAACAGTAAGGTCTTCATACATTACACAAACTCCACAAAGACCCTTCTCCGATATGACTCACAGGGTACCTTAAAGAATAATTTTCAAAATGGCCACAATTTTAACAACAAAATGTTGAAGATTCTACCGTAAGGTGTGGTATATAAAGCTCAAATGGAGCGGTTTGAAAGTCCTGAAATTTTCACCGATCCATCAGAGAAAGGCCGACTTAGAACAGGCTTTGAACTAAGTTGGCCGTAGCAAAGACCATCTCTACAAATGGGGGCTCAGATCTCAAGTGCGTATGCAGCGCGTCCCCACAGACATTTTCCATGTTGCACTACATGCCCTGTCATCTGCACTTGATGATCTATTTACTGCATCAGTGATTAGTTCGCGTGGCTGAGTTCTGTGCTGAACACATTTTAACTTTTTGTGCAGTCTGTGTTATGTGAAAAGACCTGCACGCGTAGCATGACCGCCGTAGAAACGGGCTATGTCGACGGAATAATCGACAAAATGATACATTGTCATTGCAAATCTGACATTATGTCGATTCTTCCGTAGACAAAACTCGTTTCTACAGTGGTCATGCTACGCGTGCTGGGGGAACTACCATGACTACCAATACTTCAAAGCAGTATTGTTTTAATGTGACTTCAGAATAGGAAAGAGACAGAGCTATAGATAACGTCTAGCGCCATCTCTTTCCCACTCTGGAAAAAGATTAAAACAATACTAGACGTTCTGTGAGGCCACCAATAATAGACTAACTGCGTAAAAACATTTTGCTCACGTATGACTCATCCGGTTGTCCAAACTAATGATACTTTTGCGACTGTCGGTCAATACCACATGTTTCGAGGTCTGTGGCGTGTCGAGACCGTCTCTCCCTAGATGGTGGGGAAGCGATAACCTATGATATTCAGTAGAAAAAGAAAATTAACTAGTTAAGTATCATGTCAGTTTTGCTAGCTAATTTGTTTTGACCTTATATTTTGACAGTCAACCTATTACCCCAAAATCGTTATCTGCGTAGCCTTTTCCCAAATAAGTTGGGGTCGTCTTCCAGTTTAACCGGACGTAGCTGAATACCAGTTTCTATACAGTGTGCACCAGAAAGCTGTAGTCATATTGCAGGGTGTAATACGGATCACCAAACATAACAACTTTCTCCAAGGGACCACCATCGAAATCGCGAAAAAAAAACTGCTGTCTCGTACATTTGGATCGAGTAGGTACTGAAGTTTTGTACAGAACAGCTGGTTTTTTAGCGGTGGTCCCATGGAGAAAGTTCAAAATCAAAAGTCATTCATTCAAATTAGGCTGACAATCAGCACTTTTTGAACGTCAAAATTACAAGAGGCAGTCCCCCAAAACGCCCGCCCTTCGCCACTTCCTAGTGTTTTAGCTGGGAAGAAGAAGTGGCGGAACAAACTACCCAGCAAAAAGTAAAGTTGATCAGGTTGATGGTCTAAATCACACTCTGAAATATGACCACTCCTTTCTAGAACATGCTGTATGAAGCGACTGCTTATTTAACCTTCATGACCCAGTTACTAAATAAGACTGCCTCTTGGTAAGTCTGGACGTCCGACTTTCGGACCACTGACTACTTCTAACGACTGTCAGATATCTACAAATGACAGACGGGACGGCTTTTCTTTTATGCAAAATACAAGATCAAAATAAGCTAGCTAGCGAAACGTGACAAAAGTGACAGTTGCGATATTTAAACATAGTTAAACCACATGTTTTGATGTCTGTTTTTTTGATCCCTTATGTCTCTAAATTATGGGAAAGCTATTACTTATGATATCAAGTTTTTCTAAATGCTATAAGTATGTTAAATCCCAAAAATTCGGTATACTGTGAGCTAATTAAATTTTTATTCAATGTTCTGCATGAGTTGAGAAGGTAAAAACAGAGGGAGCGAAGAATTACTTTACAGTGTCAAATTAAATTATTTTCAATGTCTAAATATATTAACATATTTATGAATTTAAGATTTGATTCCACCTGTATACTCCACACTCGACCTGTACACATACAGAATGATTTTTCCAGTTGGGTTTTGATGGCCAAATCCGAAACTATGAGGAATAGCGAAATATATTCAAAGGACCCTTGAGCCCGATTTTGATGAAAACTTAGACTGCATCATTGATTTTTTGTAAATGCAACCCGTTGATTTTGCTGCATTACTTCCCAGAATGTTATCCCTGATAGCGACACTATCGAATAGTGTAATAATACAGTGTTTTTTTTTTCATAACCAATGCATTCAATTCCTGGCAAGGATAAAATCATGCTGCATCGAAATTAGGCTCAAGACTGCGTATTTTTCGCTATTCCTCATAGTTACGGATTTGGCCATTCACCCCCACTTTGAAAATTCACTCTGTATATTATTATTTATTATATTATTCCCCTAATTAAGTATGGAATCACTAAATTAGGACGTAATTCCTCAAATTAGGAAACAAAGTTATAAAAGATGGGGGGAGGAAAGTAACCTTAGGATGGTAACATAAATAATCAAATTAGGTCAAATATCTTCTCGAATTAAAAGATTATTTCCCCAACTTAGGTAGGTACGTCACAAAATACGACATCGAAACGATTATCACTCGGCTCCTGCATTGAGATTTTTGAAGCCGAGAACTTGTGAAAATCTACTTTAGAATTACTTCAGGTAATACAAACATATTAGACACGTATTTTTTTATCTTATCAAAAAAATACTTAGTTAAAACTCATTAAAGTTGGAGAGTGGGGGCTTACTACGTCACAAGTAGGAATAAAACTTACCTACATGTGACGTCATGCGCCATTTCAACTCAATATATCTCCGTAATTTTATGACCACATGAAAAAAGAAAAAATACGTGTCCAATACTTTTCAATAAACTACCCGACGGACAAAGAAAAAAAAAATTGGATTATCCCCTATTCCAAAACCGGGTATACAGGGTGGCGATCCGTCACCTGTTACCGTCAAGGAGGCTATGTTACCTATCATACAAAATAATTCCACTATGAAGCTCATGTCCGATTTATAAAAAAGAACTGTAGCTTTTCAAACATGCATCGAAACTGTCTGTCCACTGTTGTATACACCGTGTAAATCACCTCATCACGAAGCCGTCAACCAAGCGTTCTGTACATGAAACTAAGTAACTTTACGCAAAAATTATTGCTGGGAAACGACTTTTTTTTTGGGGGGTGTAAAATCATGTTTTGTGGTAGAACTCAATGTAACGCACTCAAAGCATTGTGCTGATGGACGGATTGAATAGTACGAAGGTCGTGGAGGTGTTTAAAGTAAAAATCTTACATTAAAAACTTGTATTTAAAAAAGTACTTGTCAAAAAGTTGGAACTTTGACCCCTAATATCTCCGTAACTAGAGGGTTCCCAAGTATGGTGTAGAACAAAAAAATGATCGCAATGACAGTAAGAACCAGTGCCTTTCGGCTTCGTTAAGAGGTGTTTTACACCCTTTAGGAAATTGCTTTTTTTTATTCACAAAAATGATTTATCCAAAAGTTGTTTTGATATGGAGGGTAGACTCACCTCCATGAAGAATGCAGGTGACTAAATCGCCACCCTATACAGGTTAAACGAGACACCGACCCTAAAACGGTTAGCACAAATTCAGTACTTCATTCTGAACCCCACATAGAAACTTTTCGTCGGTTATAAAAGAAAAAACAGCCGTTTCCTACAAAACTGCGATATCTACACGGTCAAGATGTATGAAAGAGCTGTTTTTAGGGTTCCGTACCGAAAGGGTCAAACGGGACCCTATTACTGAGACTTCGCTGTCCGTCTGTCTGTCACCAGGCTGTATCTCATGAACTGTGATAGTTAATATTTAAGGGGGCTCCTATACAAAAAAATTTTTGAAGTGAAACTTCTTATGCGACTTCCAACAAGTTTAACGCTACCATGGAGGGGGAATATTTTCTATAACTCACTAAGAGATGGGAGTATTACAAGATTACTACGTAGTTCTACTAGGTACGCAAGATGGCGTGCAAACAGTCATGCATTCGACTTTTCGGTGTGACCAGCCTTTGCTCAATTTCCATGAGTAGAATAACCTCGATAAACTTATGTAATAAAAATAATACAACAAGAAAACAACAAAATATTATTTTGAAGCTCAATAAAATAACTAGAGTGAATGCGTGGCACTCAAACGCCTGCGTGTAGTATTACGAAGTTTCACTTCTTCCGCGCGGAGGGACTCCACGAACTATTATTTTTTATTTGCTCGTTTTTATAAATAACGGTACGGAACCCTTCGTGCTCGACTCCGACGAGCACTTGGCCGTTTGTTTGTTGAATTTTTTTTATATGGCCGTTCAGAACGATGTACTGAATAAGCAGTAACCATTTTCGCGTCGGTGTCGCATCCACCCTGTATAACCAAATTCCGTTCGTCAACGACTAAATCTTACCTGGACTGCCTTCCACGTTGTTCTATACGAATTCTCGACGATTCTGGAGTTTTTCCTTGTAAGCTTAACCTGCGAACGGGGGGCTTGTCTCTAAAACCAGTACACATGCCACGCTCAGTATGCAAGACTCAGTCAGTTCTAAAGGTATTTGATGATGTAGCGCCGTTCAAAAACAACTTACTACAAAAAGTACTACAGCGCCATCTATGACACGGCGGAAGAACTAACATCAATTTCCTACATCTCGCAAGCAAAGTTTATATCGACTTAAGACTATACAAGGTGTTGTTTTGCATCCTCGTCAAACTACAACGTCATACTGACAAACTTAAACAACCAAAAAATTAGCGTTTATTAATCATTAACTAGGTACCGTAATTTTAATTGATTATTTATGTCTTTCGTGACCACCTCCTGAAATTTGACGAGTTTGCAAAACAACACCTTGTATAGAGAAACCCGACAACACCTGTCGGGCAGTTGCCCACCAGACATAACACCTGTCTAGTCGGATGATCCTCCCTTTTCAAAGGACTATTGAGGAACTTTTCACTCCCTCCCTCACACCCCCAAACTGGTTTGAGGTACCACCGAAGTGATAAAAAAAAAACAAATCTAAAAGGAGGCTGCTGCTTGAAAGTTGGTGACGGGTTATGTCTATACTGTCTTAGTCGCAGATAACTTTAATAGCGTAATGCAGAATATTGATGTCACTTCTTCTTTTGTGTCATAGATGGCGCTGTACTAATTTTGTACTATTTTGCTGTAGTATAAAATGTGCGCTAAAGAATCGCCCTACGATCTAAAACTCCTTAGTCAGACCCGTTACCACAGCAACGTCGCAAATATCTGTCAATTATTTCGCGTTTGGTTCATAACAGTGAAATATTTGATAGATTTTTACGATGTTGCCAACTCTCAGTTTTACTATTTTAAATTCGGTAAACGAAACGTTTTCGGATTCATTTGTTAACATCCATCCATACGGAGCCGGTATATAGGGTAATTGGCAATTAGCGATCGATACTTAAACAAGTGATTGTATTCATGAACTTTCTCAAAAGAAACTTTTTTTTATACTCATGCTCTTTAATCAGAATTACACAAGAGCCATATGAAATTCGGGGTTGCGAGCCAGGCACGGAACGATAGCAATGAGACAGAACAGCGTCACGGGGTTAACAGCTGATAGGTCACAGGCGCACGAGCGCGCTATTTTCATACGTATTTTTTCTTTTTTCACGTGGTCATAAAATTACGGAGATATGTTGAGTTGAAATGGCGCATGACGTCACATGTAGGTAATTTTTATACCTACTTGTGACGTAGTAAGCCCCCACTATCCAACTTTAATGAGTTTTAACTAAGTAAGTTTTTGAGATTTTGATAAAACAAAAAATAGGTATTGAATATTTTTGTATTACCTGTCTGACGGACAAAATAGAATTTCGTTTTCTTTACCCAGTCTTCACCCCTATTACGTGTTTAAGTATCGGTCACTAATTACTAGTCACCCTATATAACATCACGCCTGTAATCCCTAAAGGGGTTGACAGAGGTGTATCTAATACTACGCCCACATTTCGCCAGTTATGTTTAAGTCCGATGTAATAGGTGGCGAGCGTTTTGCCATTAATTTGTTTACATTTTCATAAAATACCTTTGGAACAGATTATACTTGCATACTAGTTACTGGCATGCGATTTTTTGGCTTTACGTTGTTAAGTTCAGGGGTAATCCCTCTTAAGGTGCATGCGCCAGGGTAACTCGCGAAATTTGTGATTTTTATTTAAATTTTTGGCATGTTTAATTATATTTCTTATATTTTATTTTAATTATGTTACCCTAAATTTTACTGTGCCCTGACAGGGTCTACAACGGTTTTTAACTCTAAGCAATTTGTTAACACCATGCATTTACCTTGTAGAACGCATATAAATGAATATGAATTTAAATTTTCTTGCGTTTTCATTCAAGTAACATGTCAGTGTAAGTCTGTATGATGATTAAAATATGTTTCGGGAGCGTAACTAATATGACTTTCATCATCATCATCAGCCTATAATGTTCTCACTGCTGGTACACAGGCCTCCTCTCTATGAGTGGGAGTGGGCTGTAATCCACCACGCGGGCCCAGTGCGGGTTGGTAGATGTCACATGTCTTCGAATTTTTAGTTCTAGGACATGCCGGTTTCCTCACGCTGTTTTCCTTCACCGTTTTGAGGGCAGCGGTGATGAAATAAATAACACAAAATAATGCGTCTGTCTGGGTTCGAACCGGCGGCGGCTTACTGCTCGTAAGTCGGGGCTGCCACCACTTGACCACCGCTGCTCATATGACTCTCAATATGACTTTACACGGTTATAATTATTAAAATCATCAATACAACGCTCTAAGTTCATTTAATCCCATGAAATAGTAAAGCCATATTTTTTCCGGTCGCGAATTATATTTTAATCAACATACAACACCCACTTTATGGAGCTTGACATATTTACTCTATCAAACCAGATGTTTAAAAAAAGCTTAAGATCTTTTGTCAAAAAAGCTGTAAGGAGAAGGTTAAAATTTAATTGAATAATTAAAAAAAAAATTGAATTACTTTTAAATGCATTATTTTGAACTAAATTGAATTCTACTGAACTGATTTGAATTATTTATGAAAAATATTTAACTCAATTTTATGGAACTAAATATGGAATTGATATAATTTGTATTTAATTATATTGTATTTAAATTTGTTAGCTATTAATGACAGTCATCACAGAACGCTCTGTACTCTGTAAAATCTGCTGTCTAACATAGTCATGAACCATTAGTCTGTTATCCTTTTGTTAATATGTGGATATTGGTAGGGGTTGCATGCCTGATAACTTTATTTTTTAAATATTTTTTTGTTTTCTGCAGCATGTAACTGTTTTATGTCCCTAAATATTATAAACATACAACCTGACTCGCAAAAAACGCCAGAAAAATTGAATTTCGCGAACTACCCTCGCGCTTCCACTAAAAAAAAAAACTAAAATACCGATTTTCACAAAACTTTTACATTTAATCATGCCAAATTAATCCTAATCATCATCTTCTGCCTTCTCTTGTCCCATTGTACTTGGGTCGGCGCATTACGAAGAAAAAAAAGGATTGTGTGGTTTTATGAAACACGGTAAAAGTGAAACTTTTTTTCACACTATAGAAATTTAACTAAAAAATTTTGGGAGCGCCTTTCACTTTATCCCTACTCCGCGGCCGACCGTCACGCGACATGCAACACACAGGCGAAAAAGTTTGAGACGATGTAATAAAAGTTTCACTTTAATAAATAAATTGATCTAAGTAAACACCGTTTTGAACAAAACTTTTACATTCATGCTAGATTTGGTAGGAACGGATTTAGGAACGGAACGATGAAAAATTACAGGAATCCGGTAATTAATTAAAATAATGTCGTGAAGTAAAGATACTTAATTTCAACAAGACTTGTCAAGAACATAATATCGTGTATCAAACATGTATTGACTGTTTTTTTTTAATACTTTGACCCACACTAGGAATTTCTCCTGTATCGTGGGTGCGTTTACAAACATTTAAACTCACATACACAAACAGCCAGACCCGGAACAAGTATCTGTAGGCCTTACAAATATTTGTTCCGTGCGGCGATCGAACCCGCGATAAGCAGCGCAGCAGTCAATCGCTTAGTCACTGCGCCAACCGTGCCGTCAACTTTGAATTAAACATGTACTATTTGCATCTGTGTTCAGATTTTGATATTTTTGACAAGTCCCATTGTTTTATAACTTATTCCAGGTGTAAAAAATCAACGGAAACACTTAAAAGCACATGCAGAATAAAGCTCGATTTTTCCAACACTAAAACCTGTATCTATTTATAGTCAAATTAAAATAATAACTTGAGCTTAAGAGCGTTTACGCTTACGGCATTTCATACAAACTTTCAAGTTCTTATTTTCTGAAATGACTGAACGGATTTTATTGAAACTTCATACGCATAAGCAGGATACATAGGTCTAAAAAGTTACTAAAAATAATTTTGAAATGTCTATCATGGAAATTTCTGTTTCTATATATAAAATTTATAATCGGTCTAATTTAGCTGTAACACTATTTTTCGGAAATGTTTTTAGTAACTTTTTAGACCTACGTATCCTGCTAATGCGTATGAAGTTTCATTAAAATCGGTTCAGTCATTTCGGAAAATAAGGACTTAAAAGTTTGTATGAAATGCCGTAAGGTGTAAATGCTCTTAATATGATTCCGGATCGAGACTTAAGCCGATTTTCGACAAGTGAGGTCGCTACCTACCATGCCGTCTTAAAACAGTATTGTTTTAATGTTACTCCAGTGTGGAAAAGAGACGGAGCTATAGAGGACGTCTAGAGCCATCTCTTTTACACACTGTATTAAGATTAAACAATACTGCTTTAACCTTGGAACGCCAGAGGATCAACGCACACGCGTGCCCTCAACGCCAAACCACAAATTCACTGCAAATTATTACAAATAAAAAAGGGATTTATTTCAAAAGTATTGTTAACTTATTTCTTGATAAGACATTTAACATTTAAAATATATAGATCACATTTCAAAGATATATAAATAAACACACACATAAGTAACGATTTAAATTGCTTATTTCGTGCACCACATTTTTTGTCACATATTTGTGTCGTTGGTGTACAGGGCACGCGCTTGCTTGTCACTTATAAAGGGTGTAAAACACCTCTTAACGAAGCCGAAAGGCACTGGTTCTCCCTGTCATTGCGATCATTTTTTTGTTCTACACCATACCTGGGAACCTTCTAGTTACGGAGATATTAGGGGTCAAAGTTCCAACTTTATGACAAGTTTTTAATGTAAGATTTTTACTTTAAACACTTCCACGACCCCCGTACTATTCAATCCGTTCATCAGCACAATGTTTTGAGTGCGTTACATTGAGTTCTACCACAAAACATGATTTTACACCCCACAAAAAAAAGTCGTATCCCAGCTATATCTTTTGCGTAATGTTACTTAGTTTCATGTACAGAATGCTTGGTTGACGGCTTCGTGATGAGGTGATTTACACCGTGTATGTGACAATGGCGTTCAAAAGGCTAAATCGTCATGATAGGCCACTAGAATATGCAATACTCACGTGGAAGCCTTCGGTCTGGTGAGCTCGTCTTGAGTGTCGGAATCAGACATCCTCCTTCGCAGGTCAGGTTTGAGAGGCGCCGGCCCTTCACGAAGCGTCTTGATGATAAATTCGTCTTCGTATTCCAGTACCTCGTCCGGTTCCCATGGCCTGTGGAGGGAGATGGTGGGTTTATTGGAAGGGGTTTAATTTATCTTATTGTTACACTAGCTGTGCCCACGACTTCGTCCGCGTGGAATTTAACAAAAAAGGTTTTAGCTTTTTTTTTTTAATTTTTGCATTTTTATTGTAATTATTTCGTCTGCGTCACATTTTCCCCGTTTTCGCAAATTTTTTCATGGCTGATCCGCACCTATTAATCGTAGCGTGATGATTTAATGAATGGGCTATCTAACACTGAAATGTCTTTTTCATATCGGACCAGTAGTTCCTGAGATTAGCGCGTTCAGCAAGCAAACAAACTCGGCATTATGTTCCATACAGTACAAGATATACACTACAAACTAATATAAATAAACTTGATTATACTTACGTCGTATTTAGATTGTTGTAGACCCATCCTTGATCCACAACACCTGCAAAAAAAAGTAAAAGACATTTAGCTTTAAAAAACCGGCCAAGTGCGATTCGCGCACGAAGGGTTCCGTACCATTGTTATAGCGCCAAAAGTAATATATAATCTGTAGAAATTTCAACTGGCTGTCTATCACGGTTCATGAGATACAGCCTGGTGACAGACGGACGGACGGACAGACGGACGAACATCGAAGACTTAGTAATAGGGTCTCGTTTGACCCTTTGGGTACGGAACCCTAAAAAGCAGATTTACAAACCGAGTTTCCTCCGTGCCTCAGAAAGCACGTCAAGCCGTTGGTCCCGGCTATCAATTGTAGATCTTTGACAGTCGTTACGAGTAGTCAGAAGCCAAAAGTCTGACATCCAGTCTTACCAAGGGGTTTCGTATTACCCAGTTACTGGGTGGTGGAGGTCAGATAGGCAGTCGCTTCATGTAGAATACTGGTACTCAGCTGCATCTGTTTAGACTGGAAGCCGACCCCAAGATAGTTTGGGAAAAGGCTAGGCAGATGATGTAACAAGGTAGTGTACCTTCAGGCGGCATGGGATTGGGATCCCGGTGGAACAGTCTCGGCACCCAGGGACTGAGCACATTCCGCGCGCGCACTCGCTGAGCCTCCTCTATTATTGTCTTCTGTTCTGTCGCTACTATCTGTGAACATAGAAGGGTGGTTTAAAAAAAAATAGTGCGTGGAGTCCCTCCGCGCGGAAGAAGTGAAACTTCGTAATACTACACGCATGCGTTCGAGTGCTACGCATTCACTCTTGCTCTGTTTCTTTCTAATTTCCCTCCATGGTAGCGTTAAACGGTTTTTACACGACTGCACATAAAAAAGTGATTTGTTTTCAGGATTTATGTATAAATTTCACTTTACACATTTATTTTATCAATTTAGATTTTGTCATCATCAGCCTGTAGCGACCACAAAAAGCAACATACTACAAAAAGTACTACAGCGCCATCTATAATACGACGGAGGAACTAACATCAATATCCTACAATTCGCAAGCAAAGTTTACATCAATTTCAGTATATATAGAGAAACCCGATATCAACTTTTGGGCAGTTGCCCGCCAAACATAACACCTGTCTGGTCGGAGCATCCTCCCTTTTCTGAGGAGTATCGAGGAACTTTCCACTCTGTTCCTCATACCCCTAAAAGCCTATAATGTTCCCACTACTGGGACACAGGCCTCCTCTCTATGAGAGGGAGTGGGATGTAATCCACCACGCGGGCCCAGTGCGGGTTGGTATATGTCACATGTCTTTTAAATTTTTAGTTTTTAATTTTTTTTCTAGGACATGCCGGTTTCCTCACGATGTTTTCCTTCACTGTTTTTGAGAGCAGCGGTGAAGAAATAAATAACACAAAGTAATGCGCTTGCCTGGGTTCGACCCACGGTTTACTGCTCGTAAGTCGGGGCTGCCACCACTGGGCCACCGCTGCTCTCAATAAGGGTGAAGACTGGGTAAAGAATACGAAATTCTATTTTGTCCGTCAGACAGGTAATACAAAAATATTAGACACGTATTTTTTGTTTTATCTAAATATCAAAAAATTACTTAGTTAAAACACGTTAAAGTTGGATAGTGGGGGCTTACTACGTCACAAGTAGGTATAAAAATTACCTACATGTGACGTCATGCGCCATTTCAACTCAATATATCTCCGTAATTTTATGACCACGTGAAAAACTAAAAAATACAGGTCCAATACTTTTTAATAATCTACCCGACAGACAAAGAAAAAAACAAAATTGTGATTATCCCATATTCCAGGCATAGTATCAAAATTACCTGATCCTCATTGGCAATGGCTTCGGACACCTTGCTCCAAAGTCTTGCCGACTCGAACTCTTGCTGCCTATCCAGGTGCATTAGATAGCGCGGTAGCCGCTGTTCCTTCAGCAATGCTACGTCGAACAGGTTCGAATCCACCTGGGGAAATAATTGAAATGCATATGAAATACGAATAAGTCCATAAATTAACTAATTAACACACATAAATAAAATTCAAGTGAAAAAATAACTACAGCTTTTTACTGAATGCAAGTAATACGGCAGGTACTTTTATACTGTTTTTTTTTATTCTATCTGTTTGTTCCGGCTTATCTCTGAAACTGCTGGATCCGTTTTTATGTTATTTACTAGCTGCTACCCGCGACTTCGTTCGCGTGAAAATTTTCATGGGTTTTAATGTTATGAAAAATAGATGTTGGCAGATTCTCAGACCTACCACACTTGATATGCACACAAAATTTCGTACAAATCGGTTCAGCCGTTTCGGAGGGGTTTGGTAACAAACACCGCGACACGAGAATTTTATATTTTAGATTATCTTTGCACGAAACCTTTAGCATTATACTAAAATAAAAGGGATGGTATTTAAAAGTACTTCAATTTATTCCCATTTCATTTACCTAATTTTGCCTGTGTTCCACCAAATATACTGAATGTGCACCAAAATATGTTCATTAAAATATGTCATAACGAGCATCTATTTAACAACTGACTACAAGACCCCGCCATCCCCTTCGAACCTAACCTGTCCAAGTCGGGGTGCCCCAAGAAGTCAGGAATATTTGGTGCACGATCAGTATTTTTCGGGGAAGAATAAAATAGTTATTGTTACAATAGAATATTTGCAGCGCACTACAATAAAAAAGTGTTATATCTTGGTGTTAATTTGAAATTTGTTTGATGTAACATATTTTGTTGGCCGAGTAGTTTAATTATAGTAAAACAATTAAACGGGTTTAAGATCAATATTTTAGAAATACATACATAGATGTACCTTTAGATTTTTGGTGAACACAAAAATATTATCCAAATAAAAGTAGCCTAGGTTACTCCTTATAAAAACAGCTATCTGCCATTAAAAGTCCCGTCAAAATCAGTTCAGTCGTTTCGCCGGACTAAACCGATAGACAAAAATTGGAGTTAGCTTCAGAATGATACATCGAATACGTGTTAACCGTTTTCGAGTAGGTGGGCCTTTCAACCGTTATACTTTCATATGCATTCAGTTAAAAAGCTGTTAATTTGAAATTCCAAACAGACACTTTAATTATATTTTATTTGTATAGATTTTTGCCACATAGAGAAAGCTACACACTTGCTACGACTCATCATCTGCCTTTTCCCAAAATATCTTGGGGTCGGCTTCCAAACTAACCGGATGCAGCTGAGTACCAGTATTTTACATGAAGCGACTGCCTATCTGACCTCCACAACCCAGTAACTAGGTAGTACGATCCCCCTTGGTAAGACTGAATGTCAGACTTTTGGCTTCTGACTACTCGTAACGACTGTCAAAGGTCTACAAACGACAACCGGGACCAACGGCTTAACGTGCTTTCCGAGGCACGGAGGAAACTCGGTATGTAATTATGGTCACCCATCCACGGACCAAGCACGCCTCACAGCAAAGCACTGATCAAATTCTTGATCTGATTCAATTAATTAATTCTACATCATATAAATGAACTACAAAATCTGCTTACCCCCGTCTTCTTATCCTTAATATCAATCTTCCCGTCCCAGTAACCTTCCAGCGTCGCTAAAGTCTCCTTGCCACGTTTGATCCTGCCTGAGACTGAGTTAGTTTGATCTGCACCGCCGAGGAATGACTGCAGAAGGAAATTATTGAAGATTAGTATTAAAAATATAATATGGAAATCAACTCCCAAGAAAAACACATTACCCCTTGCCTTTCGGATTAATAAAAAAAAAAAAGACTATTGACCAAATGTATGGGTTTTTTTTTGTGTATACAAGGTGTTGTTTTGCATCCTCGTCAAATTCAAGGAGGTAACTATGCTAATGATTCTCGACCCGAATCAATAATAAAATGGGTAGTTACTTATTTTCTCTCATAACTCATTTTTGTTTTAAAATAACCAAGAGCGAATTAAATTTGACCCTATATTTGTTTTCGAGCCGTTTGGGGTTGAAACTCTGGAGCCGTGTTCTCACTGAGTTTTTAAGGAAATTTCCAAATGCCTAGCTGACACTTCCCGTAACCCAACCGTGGGCAGGGTTTTACTTTGGCCAGAGGCTAAGTATTGGCCTACGTGGCAACGCTGCCAGTCTCTTCTACGGGCACGTTATCAGCTGACAGCGTTAAGGACGGGTTTTTTGACGCTCTTTTATAATTTGTTGTTATTTTAGTTCTAATTATCTAGTTTTAATTGTTTTATTACTTGAATATATATATATATATTTTTTTAATCCAGGCTAAAGGGCGCATATTATAATGTGATACTTACTCTTAGTTTAAATTCGACGTCCGCTTGGTAGCCGGTTTCTGGGCACATTATATGCACCTGTAAAAAAACCATAAAAAATTAAAATTATTAAAAGCAAAACCTTTAATATATACATATCATCATTCATCATCATGTCAGCCGTGCGACGTCCACTGCTGGACATAGCCCTCCCCCGCGTGTCGCCACATAGACCAGTCCCGTGCGACTCGCATCCAGCGGATCCCGCAACCTTCACCAGGCCATCGTACCACCTAGTGTGAGACCTTCCAACGCATCGTCTTCCGGTTCGCGTACGACACTCCACAACTTTTCGGCCCCATCGGCCATACGTTCTGCGAGCAATGTGCCCTGCCCACTGCCACATAGTCGAGGGTAGACGGGCTTTCGGGTAGTCTGTTGTCAACATTATCTGACCCACCCTAAAAATAAACGAATTTGGACCCTCTACCTATAACATTAAAGGTTTATTCAATTTATATGAGTTTATCAGTCGAGTGCGTATGGACTCGATGAACAAATACAATAATAATACAGACACGAAAATTTGATCTTGGGTCCAAAATCGTTTGTTTTAAAGGTGGGTCAGATAATTTTGACAACAGACTGTACTAGGGGCCATTTTTGTGTTGCTCTCTACCTTAGTAAGACCGGTTGTAAGACTTTTCGGCTTTGGCCTACCCGTAACGACTGTCAAAGATCTACAAATGACTGCCGGGACCAACGGCTCAACTTGTTTGCAGGACACAAAAAAGTCGACATCTTCCTGACCTTGTCCAATGACCTTTGGGTTTAGCGCTACACGATTTTTTTCTTCCATTCTCCTCTGTCATTTGTCATGCTATCAATTACTCCTTTTTCCTTTCATATCATTTGTCACACAATCCATCCATCTTTTCTTGGGTCTTCCTAAGACACGGAGGAGTCTCGTTGTGTAATGTACGGTCACCCATCCACGGACCGGCCTCAACAAGCGTACCTTTCCTCCGAGCTCCATGCTGAGCGTGCCGATGACGATGCCCTTACAGTGTGCGTAGGGCGCAGTTGTGATGTATGTCTCTCCCCAGTTCAGGAGGTGGATTCTACCGCAGCCTTCTAAGATGGCTGATGTTGAATTACCTGGAAAAATATGAGGGAAAAATAGAGTAAAGAAATTAAATTATCAACATTAATTTATTTTATTTTCTATCGTGCTTGTTAGTGATCCTAATAAGATTTCTAAATTTTTAGGGTTCCGTACCCAAAGGGTCAAATGGGACACTATTACTGATACTTCGCTGTCCGTCTGTCACCAGGCTGTATCTCGTGAACCGTAATAGTTAGCCAGTTGAAATTTCTACAGATTATGTATTTCTGTTGCCGCTATAACAACAAATACTAAAAACAGGATAAAATAAATATTTAACTTCCATACAAAAAATGTGTTTTTTTGCTCGTTTTTATAAATAGTACGGAACCCTTCGTCTGCGAGTCCGACTAGAACATGACCGGTTTTATAATAATGGTACGGAACCCTTCGTGCGCGAGTCTGACTCGTGCTTGGGCGGTTTTTTTTAACTGTTTTTACTCGTGAGTACCTGGGCACTGTGTAACTATATGCAATTGTTATCCATCTGTTACAGCTGTTGGTTCTCCTACCGATAAATAAATAAAATAAAGCTGTGTGCGGCTTAGGGAGCGACCATTCTTATCGACGTGGAATAATGAGTGCGCAAAACGACGTCATGCACCTCATTTCGGTTCGGACTGGGCCACTCGAACCCACGTCGGACTATTCCCTTTTATTATTAATCAAATACCTTAACTTGATTTTAAGACACGGAGATCACTTCATTCGAAACCTCTTGAGATTTTCCAATCCTAACGGGAAAACTCCCGACCCTGGGAAACGAACTTAGAACCAGACGCGAAATTTTTCATCAGCTGTTCCATACTGTAGGAGCTGGCATCAACGACCTATGTAATAAAATATTTGGATTCAATTTATTTGCCGTGCAGGTGCGTGCGGTAACAGAATTGAATTGTCTTTATTTTATTACATATGACGTAAATACATTTCGACCGTGTATTTATTGCACTTTTGAAGAAAATAGCTGCTTTTTTAAGTCCGATGTTCTTTTATATGTGGTGGTATTTATTTATTTATTTATAACCAACTTACACTCACAGTTACACCACACGTACAAGTTATTGGTTAAATATCAGAAACTAGTAAAACTACAGATTTAGAGAGTTAGATAAAATAACAATATTAGAAAGTAAAGAATATGCTGATAGAATAAAATAACAATATTAAAAGTAAACAATATGGTAGACATTAGAATAAAATAACAATACATTTTTCCCAGCGTTAAAATGAAAAGAAATACAAAACACATTTCCCATTTAGTAAAAAAATATATACAATTGAATTAAAAAAATAATAATAAGAAAAACTCATATTAACATAAAATTCCTACTTCATGGAGATAGTACTGGAAGTGGCAATGGACTCCAGGTATCGAGAAGCAGTATTGAGGAGTCTCAGTTCAGTATCGGCAAAGATATCCATGGATTCATCATACAATATGATGTTATTTATATGAGTAAGGGCTAGAAATAGCGGGCTGGTCTTCAGGTGGTATTGTATGATTACTAAATGCGTGTTAACCGTTTGTGCGTCGATGTTCCTTTCACCCTGTAAATTGATGACCCTTGTAGCGACCTACAAAAAGCAAATTATAAAAAATGTACTACAGCGCCATCTATGAACGAACTGAAGAACTAATATGGTCTGAATCTCGCAAGTAAAGTTTACATCGACTTAAGAGTATATAGATAAATCCGACGACTGTCGGGCAGTTGCCCACCTGTCTGGTCGGAGGATCCTCACTTTACTCAGAAATATAGTGGAACTTTACACTCTGTACCTCATACCCCAAACTCTTATTCCAGTTTGGGAAAGAGACGCAGCTATACAGGATGTCTAGCGCCATCTCTTTCCCACACTGGTAAATGAGTAAAACAATACTGCTTTAAGTCGTCATGGTAAGCCACCTGCATTGTATGGTACTCACCATAAAATTTGGACCTAGCTAGCAGACTACCCTCTATGACGAATCCTTCCTTTCTATTCGACACGTAGAAGGCGGAAACGGGGGGGTGATGGGATACCTGGAAATAAATAATTGTTATTTAATAATCCTGTTAAAGTGAAACTTTTATTACATCGTTTCAAACTTTTTCATCTGTGTGTTGCATGTCGCGTGACGCTCGGCCGCGGAGTAGGGATAAAGTGAAAAGCGCTCATCAGAGCGCCTTTCACTTTATTTCTACTCCGCGTTTTATACCCTTAATGGAATATTATTCCAAAAATTTTTAGTTAAATGTCTATATCACTATAGATATTTAACTAAAAATTTTAGTTTTTTTTTTTAACTTTTTTTCACACGAAAAAAAGTTTCACTTTTACCGTGGTTTCATAAAACCACAAAATCCTTTTTTTTGTTCTATTTATTACTTATTTAAAACTTGCTGTGCCCGACAGGGTCCATAATTGTGTCTATTATTTTTTATTTGACCACCTGTTAAGTGTACATTATGGATTCAATAATAATGATTTGATTTGATTAAAAATAAACACATAAATCACCATTTTATATCGTGGCTGTGTTCAAAAGTTTATCTTGGACATCACTAACATCGATGAAGAAAAATATCGTGAGAAAAGCTGGACTTCTCTATACAAATAAATAAAATTGCCTGCCTGAATTTCAATATAAAATGCTTTGAATTAACAGTCTTAAGTACTAACAAAAACACTTGAAACGGGATATTGACCATGTTTACAAATTTTTTGAATTCCCGATATTTCAGCGCTGTAGCAAACACCATCACGATCACGGATAAACTGAAATTATTGCGAGTGGTTGTTTATGAACAGACAAATCGGTCTACCCTCTTTCTTGTCTTGTCTTGTTTTGTTATTAGTAGCCATGTCAGTTTAAAAACTTATAGTCTCAAGTACATGTACATACAATTTTTTCGTCCGTCTGTTTGTTCCGGCTAGTCTCCGAAACGGCTGGACAGATTTTGACGGCCCTTTTACTGGCAGATAGCTAATGTTATAAGGAGTAACTTAGCCTACTTTTAATTTGGAAAAAGGATTTGGATTTCGTGCTAAAAAGAACTCTTGAAATTGTTAACAAAATCGCTAGTTTGACAGAACACCACATGACAAGCTTCTACTATAAGAGCTAAGGACAAATCTGCTTACTTGTTCAGCCACATAATAAGTATAGGACTCCGGTCCATGTCTCCAGCAGCATCTGAACGTCTCTCCCAGCACAGGATTGTACGGCTTCTTCAGACCTTTGGGCTTTCTGTAAAGCCCCGACAGGTACCAGCGAACGACGGCAACGAATCTATGGTACGGGTCCTCTATTAGACGTACTCTGGAACGGGGGAAAGGAGGTTTTATTGTAACAGAAATTCTATACGAATAAATAAAATTGAAGTGTCTGTTTGTTATTTCAAAATAACAGTTTTTCACTGAATGTATATCAAAGTTTATGCGGTAACAAAAAAAAAAAATATTTTTACAGTTTATTTTGTCTGTTTGTTTGTTCCTGCGTATCTCTGAAACGGCTGGACCGATGTTGACTGGCAGATAGCTGATGTTATACTTATAAGCAGTAACTTAGGCTAGTTTTATTTTAGAAAAATAATTAGGGTACCGTGCAAAAGAATTAAAACACTTAAAATTGTTAACAAAATCCGATTCAATAAACAATATTATTTTTAATATAATTTCACGCCGACAAAGGTCGATGTAATGAACACGGATGTATTTTAAGGAACCTTTTTTCAAAATGACCTTGTCCATGATATAATGGTACTTACTGGCCAAGTAAATCCGCGTGGTAATAGTTGTCGGAAAGCTTGTCCAGGAAGGAGCGCGGCTCCAGGATGAAGGTTGGCAGCACCACCTTGCTGAGGTCCATGCCAGGCCGGACCTGCTTCATGAGGAACCACAGGAGCGATTTGTTCTCTTCTGCTACTTCTTCTACTAGCTCCCCTGCCTGGAAAAGAGTAGATTAGGTCACATTATTGTGTAGCGGCACTAAAAAAAGCCAACCCGCACACCTAGCCCGCGTGGATCCACCACGCGCCCACTCCCTCTCATAGTGATGAAGCCTGTGTCCCAGCAGTGGGAACATTATAGGCTCATGATGATGACTAAAAAAAGTACTAAAGCAGCATAGGACAAAATGTATTACAGCGCCATCTATGGCATAAATGAAGAACTAACATCAAATTCCTAAATCGCACAGGTAAAGTTGTCCGCGACTTAAGAGTGTATAGAAAACCTGACAAAGACTGTCTGGCAGTAGCCCACCAGACACAGCACTCGTCAGGTCCGAGGATCCTCCCTTTTCTGTTCACCTTTCCGCGTCTATTCAGTTTTCTCGGCGAACAGGTATAAAATGAGGGCAAATGTGTTTTTATCATGCAAATGCTATTGATTTCACCAGAACCATTCGTGTTCACAGAGCACTGTTCCGCCGTGTTCACATTCAAGGCTGTACGCGGTCGAAACATGTCAACGACGAGTTGGGACTAGTCCACGTCCAGCGCTGAACGTAGCGGAACACCGCTGTACATCGATGGTTCTCGACTCCTTGTCGACAAGTAGCGACCGCATACAGCCCTGAACGTGGCAGAGCAGCGCTGAACGCGGCGGAACAGCGCTTTACACGGATGGTTCTCGACTCCTCGCGACAACTTGCGACCTGCGCAACAAAAAGACGTATGCTTCTCAATTATCCAGCGCCGTACGCAGTAGATAGAAGCGCTTCAGCGGAGATAACACCCTATGACAACTTTTTACAATCTTGGGATGGTGCACGCGGCTGATAGAAGCAGAACTGTATAAGTGTGACCAGAATTGTTCAGCGAAAGGCGAATGGAGCTGAGTAAATGTAGTCCCCTAGAGCATGCTACCTTCTGGCAAACGCTACTTTGAAGCATTCAACCAGTATATGTATTGTGTATACCAGAAGTAGAGAGCAGCGGTGGCCCAGTGATGGCAGCCCCGACTTACGAGCAGTAAGTCGTAGATTCGAACCCAAGCAGGCGCATTACTTTGTGTAATTTATTTCATCACCGCTGCTCTCAAAACGGTGAAGAAAACATCGTGAGAAAACCGGCATGTCCTAGAACTAAAAAATCTAAGACATGTGACATCTACCAACCCGCATTGGGCCCGCGTGGTGGATTAAAGCCCACTCCCTCTCATTGAGAGGAGGCCTGTGTCCCAGCAGTGGGAACATTATAGGCTGATGATGATGATAGTGCATGAGAACTTTACAAAAACAGAGAGCAATGAGACAGTCACACCACTTGGCTATCAGTGCTTATAGGATACGGATTGAAGGATAAGGAGAGATTGGGCGAGAGGCAGTGGGAGAGAGAGAGAGAGTAAAAATGAATCAAGAAGAGGTTTACTCACCACACCAATATCCAAATTGGTATCCAAAACATAGTTGGTTTCTATCTCCGATATGATCTCCCGCTTTTTGATTTCAACGGGACGGGCGTTCGGCATTCCGTTTCGGGAACCTTCGCTATCCGAGTCTGATGCGGCGCCTGCTAACTCTGTGGGGTAGGCAGAAAGGGAGGTGTGTGTGAATTTTAGCTGTAGCTACTTGTGTACTTAGCTTAGGTGGCATTGAAGAGTATTAGCTGGAGATAGTGCTAACTTCTAGCTTTGACTAACTGGTAGCTTATAATCAGTGATCGGAGTAGGTACATTGATTTTTGGTACTTGTATCATAAATGCACACAGAAAGAATAACATTGATAAGCCATTTTTGCGGAAAGTAATTCCAGTATTCCCGGATTCAATTAAATATTGTTAATATTGGTAGTGATAATTATTATTACCACTCAATTCAAAATTTAAGGGGAAGGTATCAAAACGAAATTAATTTGTTATTTATTTATCTGTTGAATTATAAAGCGCACTCAACGAACCGAAATAAACGAGTGAGCTACCTGGCATGTTGTCGGCGGGCGTACGCATTGTTTTGATAATGCACCACCCATGATCCTTTGTTTTAATTGGTCGTTGCATTATATTAAAAAATATGAAGTATATAATATCGCTGATTTTAATACAATTCCTACCTAAGTTCCGTTTTTTTTTTTATAATCAACCAATTCGGGACGAATGTCAATATTAATATATACGTTTCGGATCAATAACCCCAATTCAATCTACCTACTCCGATCGCTGCTTATAATGCTATCGACGTTGCAGTTCTAACAACACATAAGTCAAAAATAGCAACTTTACAGGAGAGCGCGTTGTTTCATCCAAGCACAGAAACAAGCAACATCCCTAACGTCTATAAAATGGTATTGTACAATCACATAGCTTTTTTTTTACGGATGGGAAATCATCAAATGACTTCTCCCGCTCTGGGCGGAGCGGAAGGGAGTGTCAGACTTGTACTGACTAAAACCCACCCATGTTCCTTCTTCGCCCTTTGCATTCCAGGGCCACGGTATCTCTTTCGAACAACCCGCAGCCCTGGCAGGGGGTACAATCACCTAGCCATAATTATGTTTTGTTCACTCTCCTGTAAAGTTGCTATTTTTGACTTACGTAGTGTTACAAGCTCAATGACGAATTCTCTTTTTCAATAACTCACGATCGATTTCAAAGCCGATGGGTAACTAATCAATCGCGTACCGAATTTATGGAAACAGTTTATGCGTCAATGTTTGTTATCAACATCCTCCATAAAGTACTCAACCGTTTGTTCGCACGACAAGTTTTAGACTTGAGCAGAGGTAGCGAACTTTTACTTGAATCAAGTTTAGAATGTGTTTAGAATATTATAAATTAAAGGTGTTTTAAAAAAAAGTGCGCGCGTAGTGTGTCCCTCCGCGCGGAAGAAGTGAAACTTCGAGTGCCACGCATTCACTCTCGCTCTGTCTCTTTCTATTCCCCCTCCCCAGGAGCGTTGAAAGTTTAACGCAACAGTGCTTTCATACCCCCTCCATGGTAGGGTTAAACGTCTAACGGAACCTTGTTTGAAGTCGCATTAGAAGTTTCACTTCAAAAAAACAGTTCAAAATCGAAATCATCATTTATTCAAATAAGGCTGATAATCAGCACTTTTTGAACGTCAAAATTACAAGAGACAGTCCCCCAAAACGCCCTCCCTTCGCCACTGCCTAGTGTTTTAGCTGGGAAGAAGATGTGGCGGAACCCATTAGGTAGGTAGGTAGTTTGGTAGGTACCCAGTTTTTCTCTTTAAAACTTACACACATTTCGTGCTTTTATTATTACAGGTGTTTTTACAGCACTCAATCCAATACTTTTCTTTGAAGTTGGCTAAAAGAGAATACATTACTTTTCTAGCGTACACATTAAACATGTAAATTGGGCTTATAATAACAAATAGAAGTTGTAAAAGAGATTTATTATGACAGGTATGTTTTAATATAAGATTTCGTAATTTAGAAATAGTCTTTTATTTTCAATTCAATCCCTAACTCCGAGTGCTCAGAGCCTTTTTTAAAGAAATTTCGAAACGCCTAGTTGACACTTCCCGTGACCCAAGGGCTGGCTTTTACTTTGCCCAGAGCTAAGTATTGACATACAACGTGGCAATGATGCCAGTCTCTTGGGCACATTACCAGCTGACAGCGTTGAGGAGGGGTTTTTTGACGCCCTTTTATAGTTTATTGTTATTTTAGTTATTTAATTTATGGGTTTTTTAATCGTTATAATGTATACACCGTGTAAATCACCTCATCACGAAGCCGTCAACCAAGCATTCTGTACATGAAACTAAGTAACTTTACGCAAAAATTATTGCTGGGAAACGACTTTTTTTTGGGGGGTGTAAAATCATGTTTTGTGGTAGAACTCAATGTAACGCACTCAAAACATTGTGCTGATGGACGGATTGAATAGTACGAGGGTCGTGGAGGTGTTTAAAGTAAAAATCTTACATTAAAAATTTGTATTTAAAAAAATACTTGTCAAAAAGTTGGAACTTTGACCCCTAATATCTCCGTAACTAGAAGGTTCCCTAGGTTTGGTGTAGAACAAAAAAAGGATCGCAAGGACAGGGAGAACCAGTGCCTTTCGGCTTGGTTAAGAGGTGTTTTACACAGTTATTTAAAATAAGTATTATACACAGGGTTGTACGCTAAAACGTTTACCTTGTACTCAGTACCTACATCATTCTTAACATAGAATTTATTCGTCGGATATTAAAAAAAAAACAGCTATTTCCTAAAAAAACTAATAAAAATAAAATTAGTTCAACAACTAAAACCCGATTACTGAAAAATCACACGCTCTAAAAAGTATGAAACAAGAAAATATTCTTGTCTGAAATTGTTATGTATGTAAAAACCATTAAAAATATATCGTCTATTAATTAAATAAACAAATCACACGTTTTTTTTTCGTTGTCTTTGCTCTTGACTCTAGTCTAGGTCAGAGATGACAGAGACAAAGTCGACGATGGTACGAGCTTACCCAGAAGAAGCCTGTTCACTCTAACTTTGATGAGATTAGGGTTGTAAGCGTTCGGAAACACATTTATATTTTAATGTGTTTTATGAATATTCATCATAAACAAAGGTAAGCACATTAAAATATACACGAAAAAAAAAGCAAGGTGCAAACTTAGCTTGTTCGAGTAGGCGCAATCGATCCTTTCCGCGAGCACAACACACTGGCAACATAATAGTTGCGCAAATACATGCTGATTGTTATAGTTTTATACCTAAACACCTGTCCATCTTATTATTTCAACTCCACATAATAACAAATGTTCACTCAGAATTCAGTTTACATGGAAGTTAACGCCAAATCTGGCAAATTTTCAAGAGATTTGTATACAAATAGTGTCATGCAAGCCGCGAAAGGCATGAAACAGAAAGGTATACAGCGTCACTTTGATCTCAACCTTACAAAAGGTGAAAATTCGCTTGAATGAACATTTTGACCAGGGACTCAAACTGTAACCGTAATAAGTGTTTTTAACACTGGTTTTTAAAGCAGTTTTAACAGAAAAACACTTTTAAATGTAACAGATACAATAATGTTACCGAATCAAACTGTAACCTTTTATATGTGTTAATATGTGTAACTGAAATAATCAATTATAGCTTTAGTACGCTGTGTTTACCTGTTACACTTATTAACACTTTTATATCTGTTACAGATATGTTACGGTTAAGTGTTACATATTTGATTCTGTTGCCCATTCAACATGTAACACTTATGATTCTGTAACCTTTTTGAAGGTGTTTTTAAGTCCTTGATTTTGACTATGGGACTAACTCTAAAATGGCGATAAAAAAATTCTGTTTCAGATAGATTTTAGTGGCAGTATATTTTCTGAAATTAGCGCCAAGACTGAAAAGTTGATTGGTAATCAGTTATCTTGGTATTAACATGTGATGCGGAGGAATGAGGAAAATGTCATGAGGAAAGTTTTGAGTATGAATGTGGATGGGTATAAGAGTAGAGGAAGACCAAAGAAACGATGGCTGGACTGTGAGAATGGTGATATCTGGGAGCACGGTAGTGCCCCCGCCAAGACGAGCCTTTATTCATTTACAATAATAAGCACACCAACAGCACAGTCACTTACAATCCAAATAAACTAAAGCTTACATATAAAATTGGCATTTTAGTAACCATGCACATAACATGCATAAAAAAGTGTGCCCAGTAGACATCCAGAATACTACAAAAACAAAACAATATGAGCTACATAGGCGTATATTATTCGCACTGTTTATATAGCGAACGTCTGTATGAAGCGAAACTCATAGAAAAAACATCGATGGGGTAATCTGTTAAGTTAGACCTTTCATTATACAGCCTCGCCATACGTGTCAGGGGGCTATTAAAGATGGTATTTAAAGTGGATGTAGATAATTGGAAAATTCGATGGTGTCGCTTGCTACGCTGGCAAGCGCACATCTCATCATCTGCCTAGCCTTTTCCCAAACTATCTTGGGGTCGGCTTCCAGTCTAATCGGACGCGACTGAGTACCAGTATTTTCAAGAAGCGACTGCCTATCTGACCTCCACAACCCAATAACTGGGTAATACAAAATACCCCTTGGTAAGACTGGATGTCAGATTTTTTGACTACTCGGTAACGACTGTCAAAGATCTACAAATGACAGCCTGACCCTTATCGCGCTTAACGTGCTTTGCGAGGCACGGAGGACACTCGGTATGTAATTATGGTCACCCATCCACGGACCAACCTCGGCAAGCACGGATTAACCTTAAAGATCGACCCGTGCGGCTGTTATTATTTAGCCACGAGCTCCTCAACAATTGCGCATCTATGGAACTAAAATGGTTATAAGAGTAGAGGAAGACCAAATAAACGATGACTGGACTTTTAAAGGATAATATGGTTTGAAAGGAGATCGACTGCTGAGATGACGAGTAATATTGAAGTATGGAAGAAGAAGACATGCTGCGCCGATCCCAATAGGGGTGCGGACTGGGTAAAGAAAACGACATTCTATTTTGTCCGTCAGACAGGTACCTAATACAAAAATATTAGAAACGTAATTTTTGGTTTAACAAAATATTAAAAAATTACTTAGTTAAAACTCATTAAAGTTGGAGAGTGGGGGCTCTCTACGTCACAAGTAGGTATAACACTTACCTACATGTGACGTCATGCGCCATTTCAACTCAATATATCTCCGTAATTTTATGACCACGTGAAAAAAGAAAAAATACGTGTCCAATACTTTTCAATAAACTACCCGACGGACAAAGAAAAAAAATGTGATCATTCTTATTATTGCTAAGAGATTGCGATTTGAATTTGAAGGTTTAGTACAAGAATTGGCCTTCAGATAACATTGTAGTCGTTGCTTATATTCATAAATTCTTTCACCTCCTAAAATGAAAATGGTTTCAAAGTCAGCCAGAACGTCTGAAAGTAATACGTCATTCGCAAACGAATGTGCTATCAATCTCTATTTATAATAAAAGTTACTAAGTGTATATTTTTATTGAGATCTACCACAGAATAGTATAACCAGTAGTTCAGTCGAAAAAACAACCGCTAAAAGGAACGGACATGAGTGCGTGTCGAAATTTACCGAAGCGCATATCTAATTTCTGGTTTACGCACATAAGTGCATGTCGAAACTTACCGAAGCGCATATCTTTTCTGGTTTAACTGTACGGTTATTCATATAACCACGCCTATGTTTCGACACGCAAATCGTGTCATAGAGCAACCCCTTGCAAATCATAACTTCTAACTTTTGTGCTGCCTGGCTTTGTAGTAACGTGTTTGTATGAAGTTTTCTCTCAGTAAGGTTACCTACACGGGTCGCAGATCGTCAATGCACTTATGTTTTTGGAATTACAAAAAATTGGTAATTTATAATTTTGTAACAAAATGATTCAAATTAGGCAAGTACTTCCATAGCTATAACAGCACTATTTTAGAACTCAACATCGCACGCATACCTACGTATTTCCGAAGATAAACTATGATTACCAAAGCGCATACATTTTCTGGGAGATCTGTACATTATGGCGAGTGCAATTGCACTCACTGTACGTGAAGCGTGTCAATTTGTGCGTGCCTTTTCGATCTTTGTATGGAGCCGAACTTCTGGACTATTCACTGACATTGGCTTAGGATTTAAAAATAAACTGTTTGGGGATTATTTCAAGTGCATTGACCAAGATAGTCGAGGATTCTTCGAATACCATCTGGGTTTAATAATGATTGATATATTAATATTTACATAGGTAGTGCCAAGATCAGACGCACCACTTATGGACCAAAGAAGAACAACACGCAAGAAGTTTATGAGCCGAAATATTTTACGACCATCGTGGTAATGACGTACGCCGAATATCATTGCTGTTTATTGTTGCTGTTTTCAACCGCCCGTCAAAAAGGACGACGGTAAACTACGCTTTCCTTACTAACACGAAATAAAGGCGCTGTCTATTGATTGGTTGGTTTGAGGGACTACTCGTCTACCGAAGAAGCTGCCCTAGGAAAGCATCCCCCTAGCCGGTGATCGTGTAAGGCGCACTAGTTCCCATGAACCCCGGTGCAAGTGTGCGAAGGGAACACCGGGGTGGTTTTTAGTCAATTAGAGTCTGACAGACCCCTCCACTCACCCCAGGGGGGAGGGCATCACCGCAATCCACCGCGGAACAAAGATAGAATCCCTATACACGCGAACTTGTCATGATTGGTTAGACACCTGTTGCTGTTTAGAAACGCCAACAGCGACAAAGTCATTTATGGAAGCGTTTTTAGAATAGCATAGACCCCAGTCACTTCAGCCAGCTTTGACGTACAAGTCTATCTACATCAAAAGCGCCCTTTTTTTTTTGCGGATGGGAAATCATCAAATGACTTCTCCCGCTCTGGGCGGAGCGGGAGGGAGTCTCAGACTTGACTGACTAAAACCCACCCATGTTCCTTCTTAGCCCTTTGTGTTCCAGGGCCGCGGTATTTCTTTCGAACAACCCGCAGCCCTGGCAGGATCTAAAGCGCCCTTCCACAGACTCTTTGAAGCTCGTGGTGAGGAAGATAGGTGGTGCCTGATCGCAGCGGAGTCAAGACGTCCCGGGACTGTACCCGATTTATTGTGTCCAGTGTTATTGTGTTCAATTATAATTTCGAGTATTTTTTTATTCTCTTGACTCTAGTCTAGGTCAGAGATGACAGAGACAAAGTCGACGACGGTACGAGCTTACCCAGAAGAAGCCTGTTCACTCTAACTTTGAAGAGATTAGGGTTGTAAGCGTTCGGAAACACAGACGCAGGCAGAGAGTTCCACTCGTTAAATAATTGTAAAAATAATATCAAGTATTAACATGTTTTAATGTTTATAAAGGTTATAACTGCCTGAAACTGCCTGAACTGTAACGACATAAACCGTGATTTGTGTACAAATACAATAAGATCGTTTGTAAACTGTATTGTAAACCACATGACCTTGAAAAATCTATAAAGTGTATTGCACCTAGTATGTTTTCGTTGCACGAAATCCATGTTCTGCCGACATGGTGTACGAGTTTAACTGAATAAATCCTGGACAAACCGAAAGCGATTTAAAAAAAAAATAACTTTATAACTGACCTCCATTAGAAACACAGGAATGCCTGTGATCAGCTTGCTGCACCAAACACATCTTGTAACTGCCATCTTCCGTCTTCGTAAAATCATCCAAGATGGCCGAATCCGCCGAATATTTCCGATTAAACGTAAATATACCCGGTTCGGAGAATTGCCTTGTTAGTTTCTTCTTTCTTAACAAGGAGAATATGCTTGATCTTCTTCTTTCTGTTTTGTCCTTCATTTTTGCTGTTAGAATTATGTCCGATTCTATTTCCATCGCTGAGAATTACAAATGCTGGTGCATTTTTTGTGGGGTTCTTCTGCTGTGCATCATCATCTGTCTAGCCTTTTCTCAAGTATTTTATGGTCTGATTCCAGTCCAGCTAGATGCACCTTTATGTTGTGTGTATAAAGTTAATATTCCTTTGCATTTGCGTTTTAATATAATCTTCGATGCTGATATATGGCTCCTATGTGTAGATTTTATCTTGATTGTACTTGATTTTTATCGTCACTGATAGATGTAGAGGTCTGGTCTTCTTTTATTATACTTTTGTACTTATTTACTTGTTAATTTGGCACTTCGGTTTCAATTTATTGTTTACTTGATTACTTACTACATGTTTTGTGTTTGATAAATTATGCTGAGGCAGAGAAGTGTTTGCTATTATTAAATTTTAAAGTTAATAAAGTTCGTAAAAAAGACAGTCATTCAAAAACAGTTTTTTTTTTACGCTTGCTCACTACGTGTTGGCGATTTCAGCTTATTAAGTCTTAAGATATCTCTATTCTCTATGATAGTTCTATAAGTCAGCGGTGTTTAATAAAACAATACATACGTCCTGCTAAGATCCTTACATACTCAATCTCCTGTCCCGTTTTTTTACGGATGGGATATCACCAAATGGCTCCTCCCGCTCTGGGCGAGCGGAAGGGAGTATCAGACTTGTACTGACTAAAACCCATCCATGTACCTTCTTAGCCCTTTGTGTTCCAGGGCCACGGTATCTCTTTCGAACAGTCCCGCAGCCCTGGCAGGCATCGACCCTCTCGGACCCCTTCCGGATTGCTGACATCTCCGTGAGGCGCGCGTGGAACACGAACGCGCCGTCGACACGGCCTGTCGTCGGACGGAAGGTGAGCTAGCCCATTACTCACCTATCATACTTCCTTCACTCAGTTCATCCATCGTTGCTTTCCTTTCATACTACTTACGCTACTAATCCACGTTCATAAATCTGATCATACGCGCAGTTTAAATAACATGAAATTATTTCGTTATCCTGTGTTTGGTGTCTAAACCTGGCCCCCTATTCACAAACGCTCGGATTCGATTTCGATTCGGAAAGTCGTATGTCTATCTCGCTCGCTTTTGTAATGCCAAAACAAGATAGACATACGACTTATCGAATCGTAATCGAATCCGAGCGTTTGTGAATAGGGAGGCAGGTGTCAGAGTTTTTATGCCGCCCATGGGCCTCTGACTTGGCAATATGACATTGAAAATCTCGCGTACAGTGTTTATTTTACTAATAACCGAGTAGGTTATTTGATACTCGCACTTAAATTAGCAGTTCCGATTAGCAATCACGACTGCTAATAAAATTACGAAACGTGAGCACAATTTGATGGCCATTGGCATTAAAATTATAATTTTATGAAATATTTTGTTTATTATCGACCAACTACCGTTATAAGTTTTAACCTGATTCGATAGTGTGGCTATCAACTACATATTATTAACTACATATGTAGTTTGTATGTCTAATACTATGTATGTCTTATAGCCATGTAAGGTTAGGTTATTTTCTACTGAATTTCATAGGATATCTTTTCCCCATTCTACGGAGAGAAAGAAACGACACACTACAGACCTAGTGGATTTAGTTTACTACTAGCTGTCCCCGGCATGCGTTGCAATGTACTTTTTACCTACCCTATCTACCTACCCTACCCTACCCTACCTACCCTACCTACCCTACCCTACCTACCCTACCCTACCTACCCTACCCTACCTACCTACCTACCTACCTACCCTACCCTACCCTACCTAGCGACCTACCCTACCCTATCTTTCTCACCTTTTAAACCTTCCCTGGACTACGACAAACATTTTAAAACCAAAATCAGCCGTTCTCGAGTTTTAGCGAGACTAACGAACAGCAATTGATTTTTATTTATATAGATTAACCTATACAAGGTGTTGTTTTGCATCCTCGTCAAATTCAAGGAGGTAACTGTGATAATGAGACTCGACCCGAATCCATAATAAAATGGGTATGTTTTTTCTGTTTTTTACGGAAATCAGTAAGTGTGAACCACCCGTGTTTTAAACGCGGCTCGTCTGATCCTCGTCCTATAACCGCGCTTTCACACATACAAACAATCCCAAACGTACATTCGACCATTTCTTATTCCTTAAACCTCGAAAAGGGGGTTATTATGAAATACTGACACAACTTAAACAACCAAAAACTTTGAGATGGGTAAAAAATGTTAAACTCGCGTCTAACTACGGATTAAACTACGGATTTCGTGCTTAGAGAGTAGACCCCCTCTACTCTCTAAGCACGAAATCCGTAGTTTCGGCCGAAGTTACGGTCATTTCCTACTCCGTATCACTTACGGACATAATATTCGTTAGGGGGAAGAACCAAAAATTAATGACAATACGATTGGACAGATGTCCTTAATCCCGATATGTTTACATAACTCATGAATCTGAACTTATTAGGGAGTAGGGTTCATTTCAAAGTATGAAACTAGTTACGGACGGACCCGTACTTTCGTTGACGGACTTAGAGAGTAGGCCCCCAGGACACGTGAACTGACGGTCACGTGTCCTGACGCGACTATAACATTTTTTGATCGAAAATTCGTAAGACGGATTTATATTTGAACTTTATGAGATGTGTCTTTTTGAGTTTGGGTTTCCAAAACTGGATAATTATCTTATGCACAAACAAAACCTTCGGTTTTTTCAAAGAGGTAAAATTCGTAAGACGGATTGTAATAGTTCTGAAGTGTTAAATTTTAAATCACTACATAGTATAATACAAAGTCGCTTTCTCTGTCCCTATGTATGCTTAAATGTTTACAACGCAACGGATTTTGATGCGGTTTAATAGATAGAGTGCTTGAAGAGGAAGGTTTATATGTATAATAACATCCATTGAATAGTGGAGAAATACTGTTATTTTTGAGGTTTCTAATGTGATGTCGTAAATAATTAAATTTTTTCCGCTTACATTGCAAAAGCAGGCTGAACCCTACGGGATTTATCAAAATAATATACCAAGTAGGTATTGTACACATTGAAAAGGTCTACAGAAAACTCCGCGATGGTATATGTCTATCTCTTTTTTTTCATTTACTTTTTACGACAAATAATGGCTAATTATCAGCATTGCACCCGTGCGAAGCCGGGGCGGGTCGCTAGTGTAATATAAATTGTCATGTATGTGTACGATAGCGCAATAAATGAATATTGTATTTTACCACATAAATGATAGTACTTTTATACTGATAATTAAAGCGATTCGTGATGCAAAATATCAAAAATTAACAACGTTAATATTCAAGTTTTCACTTCGGCCGGCACTTTGCAAACCCTAAAAACTTTTTTATTGTGAATGCCTCGTTGGACGAATGGTCGTAAAGGCAACTAATGAGCTTGAGATCCTTATTTCGATGTCCAGGTCAGGCAAAGTTTTATTCCATCAAGAATTTCTCAGTAGTAGCAACAGAGACGGGATTTGTGCCCGATTGATGGCAACAGGCTCGCCCCCGATTACATAGGACTTAAAACAGAACTGGCAGAATGTGGGTGTACTATTCGGTACGCCTCTGCCTAACCCTTCGGGGGTTACAGGCGTGATGTTATATTAGTATGCTTCCCAACGGAAAATTTCCATTTTGATCTTTTTATTACACGATAAAATAACGAATAGTCTAGTCTAGCGTAGTTATTAAGTCAGCTTGGCCTTATGTGGTTGGCCGTGACCTAGAAGGCTCGAAGTTATCTCATGTGAGGTTAAACAATCTATTGGTAACTTTAAAGCATAGCTTATGTTTTAAAGATAACTAGATTAATTCTAGTGAAATATGGATTCTTGTACACATTATCGGGCTTGTTTTCTTGGAAGACGTAGACAAAGGGGGAGGCACACTTACATTTAGGGAGTCATGTTAAAGATTGTAACAGGGTGTAAAGTTGCTCGATACTCCATAAAAAAGGGAGGATGCTCCGAGCAGACAGGTGTTAGGTCTGGTGGGCAACTGCCCGACAGCTGTTGTCGGGTTTTCCTATTTTGTCATAAGTCGATGTAAACTTTGCTTGCGAGATTCAGACCATATTAGTTCTTCTGTTTTCTCACAGATGGCGCTTTAGTATTTTTTGTTGTAAGTTGCTTTTTTGTACGTCGCTACAAGTTCATGTAACAAAGGCGAGCTTTGAGGCCACTTTAAAGCGCCAGGGTAGCCCGCAAAATTCAATATTTCTAACGTTTATACTATTTTTATGAAAATAACATTCAATGGGATTTTATGAACTCAGGAGGTCTACTCTCTAAGCACGCAATCCGTACTTTCGGCCAAAGTTACGGTCGTTTCCTACTCTTTATCACTTACGGACATAAGATTCGTTAGAGGAGGCCCGAACTAAAAATGAATTACAATACGATTGGACAGTTGTCCTTACTCGAGGCCCGAACTAAAAATGAATTACAATACGATTGGACAGTTGTCCTTACTCCCGATGTGTTTTCGAAACTCATGAATCTAAAAACTAGAACAACGAGGTACTTCTAGACCAATATGCAAACATACGAATGTATCGAGTTGTATTTCCAGTAAATAGCACCTTCACGAAGGTTGGAACTATCTAACATACACGTGTATACAAAAAGACCTTGTATTTTTATGAAGTTCAATTGACAATCAACCTAGTCATATAGACGACTAGGTATAAAATTATTTTCCATCTGTCTGGTCGTTAGTTCTTTCGCAGTTTTCGATTCGCGAGGAAATATAAAGTCATATCTTTCTTTATTTTCTTTTTCTTTTTTTTTAAAAACGTTGCCCCACACTAGGAATTTCTCCTGTATCGTGGGTGCGTTTACAAACATTTAAACTCACATACACAAACAGCCAGACCCGGAACAACTATCTGTAGGCCATACAAATATTTGTTCCGTGCGGGGATCGAACCCGCGACACGCAGCGCAGCAGTCGATCGCTCAACCGCTGCGCCAATCGTGCCGTCAAATCATCATCATCATCTGCCTAGCCTCTTCAAAACTATGTTAGGGTCGGCTTCCATTTAAACCTGATGCAGCTGAATCGTAATACATGGAGTGACTGCCCACCTGACCTCCACAACCCAGTTAGTACTGGGTAATACGATACCGATGTTTTAAGTCTTTAAGGATATGAAGAACAGGGTGTAAAGTTCTTCATACCCTATGGAAAAGGGATGATCCTCCGACCAGACGATGTTATGTCTGGTGGGAAACTGCCCGACAGTTGTCGTCAGTTTTCTCAATATACTCTGTCGATGTAAACTTTGCTTGCGAGATGCAGACCATATTAGTTCTTCAGTTTTATCATAGATGGCGCTGTAGTACTTCTTGTTATAAGTTGTTTTTTGTGGTCGCTACAAGTCCAAAAAATATTGTTTTAAAAGCGTTTACAACTTACGGCGTTTCATAAAAACTTTCAATACCTTATTTTCCGAAATGACTTAACCAATTTGAATGAAACTTAATACTCATAAGCAGAATAAAAAGAGAGGTCTAAAAAGTTACTAAGAACATTTTCGAAAAGTCTTAAAAAAAATGATTTCTGTTTTTATAGACAATTTAAAATTGGTCTAATTTAGCCTTAACACTATTTTTCGAAAAGAAAATTCACTATTTTTTTACTAATGTTTTAGACCTGTGTATCCTGCTTATGAGTATGAAGTTTCATTAAAATCGGTTTAGTTATTTCGGAAAATAAGGACTTGAAAGTATGTATGAAATGTCGTAAGCGTCAGCTCACACCGAGACGCGACGCGACACTTTTAGAGCGATACAAAAATAAATGAGAAATGTGTATCTTTACGTGTTGAAAATAAAGTAAAATTTTGAATCGTTCTTTAAATGTGTGCGCGCAGCGTCGCGTCTCTGTGTGAGCTGACCCTTTTTTTTTTTTTTTGCCGATGGGAAATCATCAAATGACTTCTCCCGCTCTGGGCGGAGCGGGAGGGAGTGTCAGACTTGTACTGACTAAAACCCACCCATGTTCCTTCTTCGCCCTTTGTGTTCCAGGGCCGCGGTATCTCTTTCGAACAACCCGCAGCCCTGGCAGGCATCGGCCCTTTCGGACCCCTTCCGGTTTGCTGACATCTCCTTGAGGCGCGCGTGGAACACGTACGCGCCGTCGACACGGCCTGTCGTCATGAGACGGACGGACGGTGAGCTAGCCCATTACTCACCGTCCACGTGTGAGCTGACCCTAAGGCGTAAATGACACATAAGAGAGACTCGACTTATTCTGACAGAGTTTTCAAGCTTCAAAAACGTTGCATCCAGGTTATAAACGAAGCATGGTTCTTAGGTAGTTTAGTAGTTTTAATTGAATTGCCATAACTGCGAACATTTTTTATTTTCATTATTTTATTATTTCTCACTACACATAATTTATCTAATCGACATTGTTCAGTATGATTGAAAATTCTTAATGCGATAGATGATCTAAATTATTTACTTGTTTATTTTTGGTTCATATATCTATATTAATTCTTGTTTAAATTATATTTCATGTATTACTTTTGTACGCCCTAGAGGCAAAACATAGCGCCCTCAATGTTTTACCAAATAAGAACGAATAATATACCTATTGTTTACAATAAATAATTGAATCTTCATCATCATCATCAGCCTCTAATGTTCCCACAGCTAGGACACAGGGCTCTTTCCTATGAGAGGGAGTGGGCTGTAATCCACCACGCGGGCCCAGTGCGGGTTGGTAGATGTCACATGTCTTCGAATTTTTGGTTCTAGGACATGCCGGTTTCCTCACGATGTTTTCCTTCATCGTTTTTGAGAGCAGCGGTGATGAAATAAATTAAGTAATGCGCCTGCCTGGGTTCGAACCCACGGCTTACTGCTCGTAAGTCGGGGCTGACACCACTGGGCCACCACTGCTCTCCATTTCAATTTACAATGATCAAGTACATATTTTAATTCAGCCGGATCAATATGTGACAATTGTCTTTCTGGAATTTAATCAAATGTTCCCATTTTAATAAACCGTTGCTTTTATATATTTCTTCTCATTTTATCTCGACAAAGATCTTTGTTATTACTCAAATAAAATAATTACGTTTCAACAAAGATAAAACACGACAATTTCTAATTATCTTATCAAGTTCATATTAATATTATCTATATGAGATAATTTCAAGTAGACATTATTATGTTAGATTGTATAATTATGAGATATTATATTTATTATAGACTAGCTGTGCCCGCAACTTCGTCCGCGTGGATGAATTTAACAAAAAAATGATTTAGTATTTTTTTGTTTTGCATTTTTTGTTTCTAAAATAAAAAATAGCCTATGTTACTCTTTATTACATCAGTTATCTGCAAGTGAAACCCCCGTCAAAATCGGTCCAGCCGTTCCAGATATTAGCCGGAACAAACAGACAGACAGATTAAAAAAAAAAAAATATCTTGGTATATGTACCGTATATACATTCATATGCATGTAGTAAAAAACAGTTATTTTAATACTAGCTGCCCCGCGCAACTTCGTCTGCGTCACACTTTCCCCGTTTTCGCAACATTTTTCATTGCTGCTCCGCTCCTATTGGTCTTAGCTTGATGATATATAGCCTATGTCCTTCCCCAGGTTGAA
This sequence comes from Cerastis leucographa, assembly GCA_963082945.1. Classification (NCBI taxonomy): domain Eukaryota; kingdom Metazoa; phylum Arthropoda; class Insecta; order Lepidoptera; family Noctuidae; genus Cerastis; species Cerastis leucographa. Next base: position 4,270,030 of record OY720376.1, read on the forward strand.
ATCTATCTTCTTGCCAATTTTCATTAAGATCCGATCAGCCGTTTAGAAAAGGTAACAAACAAACAAACAAACAGAGTGACTTTCGCATTTATAATATTAGTATGGAAGTATGGATTACAAACAGACACTTTAATTTTATTTATTTGTATGTATAGACATAGATAATTAAACATCTGATTATATGACGGAACACAGAGATGCTTTGATCGATGCTGTTAGGGACTGTCAACACTTTGATCGCCAACACTACGTCCAAAACTCCAAAATGCATATTATTAATATAACATAACATCACGCCTGTTATCCCTGGAGGGTTAGGCAGAGGTGTTCCTAATAGTACTCTCATATTTCGCCAATTTAATAGGGAGCGTGCCTATTGCCTACATATTGTAAAACCAAATGATTTTAAAAGAGTAACCATGGAGTTACTTACCGGTGCTTCAACATAGGAAACGACCGACCTTTTTCTTTTTTTTTTTGAATGGCATCTCGCAGTTCAACCTATGAGGTTGTCGCCGGACTATCCTGTGGGTGCCTAAAGAGTAAGGTCTTCAGCCAGGGCACAGTAACATACAAACTAAGCGACTACACGCTAAGTCACAAGACATAATAACTGTGAAAGTACTGTAGTTGCCCATTCCAAAGCGTAGATCTCTATGGAGAAGAATGGGCAAGAAACTCCATGGACACTCTTTAAAATCAGAATCTTGTTACAAAAATCTTGGTTACATCATTCATGTTGAGATGGTACATTATGTGAGAACGATGTAGCAAGACGTGCACGTTAAAAGTGTCCATAGTAAAATAAAAAAAAGACAATTAAAAAATAAAATAATTAGTTCGAAATAAGCCGTGGCAACTAAGAGATGACCAGGCACAACTGATAGCGCCCGTTCACGAACAGGGGGCGTTTAGGGGCAACATTTAGGGGCTGATTTAAAACTACTGGCACAGCATCGCGGGCTGGCTCGAGCGAGGGTCGGGGAGAGCCTGCCCGAACCGTGCACCTTTTGTCGACGTTTTATAAGTGCCCGTGGTAGGTATTCGGTTTTTTTTTTTTTTTTTTTTTTTTAATTTGATATGATTAACTGGTCACAAATCAATACTCCGTGGCTACTACTTAAAAATTCCTGATAGAAATATCCAATAACAATTTGCTCGACCCGGGAATCGAAACTGGGACCTAATGTTCAGTAGTCGCGATTGCGACAACTATAGACCAGTATTAAAAAAAAAAAGGATTGCACTCCGGGAGTGCCGATGCCGGCAGAAGTGAAAACTTGAATATTAACGTTGTGCATTTTTGATATTTTGGAATGGTTAGGGAATAATTTTGCACAAATTGCTTTAATTATCAGTATGAAAGTAATATCATTTATGTGGTAAAATACAATATTCATTTATTACGCTATCGTACACAAACATGATAATTTATATTACATTAAAAATTTAACACTTCAGAACTATTACAATCCGTCTTACGAATTTTACCTCTTTGGAGAAACTGAAGCTGAAGGTTTTCAGTTTTGGAAACCCAAACTCAAAAAGACAGATGTCATAAAGTTCAAATTCCTTCGTAACCTAATGTCAATCCGTCTTACGTATTTTCCAGTTTTGGAAACACAAACTCAATGACAGATGTCATAAAGTTCAAATTCCTTCGTAACCTAATGTCAATCCGTCTTACGTATTTTCCAGTTTTGGAAACACAAACTCAATGACAGATGTCATAAAGTTCAAATTCCTTCGTAAGCTAATGTCAATCCGTCTTACGTATTTTCCAGTTTTGGAAACACAAACTCAATGACAGGTGTCATAAAGTTCAAATTCCTTCGCAACCTACGTGACCTAACGGTCACGTGTTCTGACGCGAGTTTAATATTTTTTACTCATCACAATAGTGCACAACGCTGCTAATGAAGTTTTCACTTCAAAAACTGTTAAAAATACTTCCCATTTTTCAAATTCATACAGCAATTCACAATCACAGTAAAACAAACATGGAGACCAAATAAACCAGTACCTGTTATAAAACACAAGCTTATCTCGCAGATAGGAGAACATTTGTATGAACAAATATACTAAAAAGTCTGCTGGGCAATTTATCTTTTGCCATATCATTGTGTTTACTAACGCGTTTTTATAAAATCTACGATGAAATAAAGAGAGTTACGAAACAGCTGTAGTACCAAGTAGCAGGATTGTAAGAATCTATTAAAATTAAAATATTTTATTTTACATAGGCCTACATGGGCACTTATAAAACAACGACAAAAGGTGCACGGTTCGGGTTGCTCGTTTTCTATGGAGAAGAACCGGCAAGAAACTCCATGGTTACTCTTTTAAAATTATTTGGTTTTACAATATTTGAATGTTGTAACATTCCATTTATATTAAAAAATGGCATTTTTCTTTGAATATCAAAATAACACCTCTTATTGGAAACCCCGTTTAAAATTAATCAACAAGTTCTCAGACAAATAAAAACTACACTGATCTACAGATTTCTCCGCAAAAAAGACGATAATTACCGAATCATTTACATCCGTACTTAGTACATAAGTGACGTCATAACGAACTCATTCACGTAGTATAGAAGCTTAAAATCTTTCCAGCACGCGTAGCATGAACACTGTAGAAACGAGTTTTGTCTGCGGAAGAATCGACATAATGACTGATAGACAATGACTTTGTGAGTATGTGTCAGTCGATTCTTCCGCCGGCATAGCCCGTTTCTACGGCGGTCATGCTACGCGTGCTGTTGTAGACACAGTTGTTAACATACAAAACCTCAAGCCTGTAATCCCTGAAGGGTTTGAGCAGAGGTGCACGCTATAGTATGAATATGTTCTTAGTACTTTAATGACGTCATACATAATGAAATCATGCCTTGATGAAGTACATGACATACGGCTCAAAAACCTGTCCTGTTCTGGACATATTGCTAATGAGGCATTTAAAGATATGACATGCTCGTCAGAAATAGCCTTCAGTTTTGTAACGTCTGTCTAATATGGAGGGGATATGATTTTTTAGATTCTCACATACCTACATAAAGCGACTTCTTTCCCTTGGGTAAGGTAAAAAGAAGAAAGTGAAACTCCACCTGTTTCAACCTTAGGGTACGTACTCTAAACTAACTAGTAAGTAACTTAACGTGCACGTATTTCTACATCGTTCTCAAATATTTGTAATTCATATTCATATTCATTTAATTGCGTTCCACAATGTTTTAAAGGTGTTATAAAAGGCTTAAAGCTAAGACCAATGTTATGGACCTTGTTAGGGCACAGCAATATAAGTATAATTAATATAATTATAGTTATGAGTGACATTATTACTTATTACAAATCTCAACATGAATGATGTAACCAAGATTTTGTAACATATTTTGATTTAAAAGAGTGTCCATGGAGTTTCTTGCCCATTTTTCTCCATAGAGATCTACGCTTTGGAATGGCCAACAATAGGACTTTCACAAGTTATTATGCCTTGTGTCTGGGACGGCAGCTTCACGTTTTTTTTTTTGTTTTTACTTTCAAAAGTGCCTGTAATGGTCAATTGAAATAAATTCTTTGAGTTGAGTACAATTCAATAAATAGGAACGGATGCCAGTTACACGCGACGAAACTTGGTCCAATATTTTAGAAGGTAAAAATCACAGACGGTTACTATTCTCTAGATCCGTCAACGAAGATACGGGACCGCCCGAAGGTGGCTCGAAACTTCGAAATGAAAACTAGTCCTTACTATTTCTGAATTCATGAATTTTAAATACGGTCTGTCTACTACCACTACTGTCTGTCTATTACTACTGTCTGTCTACTAGCACTGTCTGTCTACTACCACTGTCTGTCTATTACTACTGTCTGTCTACTACTACTGTCTGTCTATTACTCCTGTCTGTCTACTACGACTGTCTGTCTACTACCACTGTCAGTCTACTACTACTGTATGTCTACTACTACTGTCTGTCTACTACTACTGTCTGTCTATTACTACTGTCTGTCTACTACCACAGTCTGTCTACTACCAATGTCTGTCTACTACCATTGTCTGTCTACTACCAATGTCTGTCTACTACTTCTGTCTGTCTACTACCACTGTCTGTCTACTACCACTGTCTGTCTACTACTACTGTCTGTCTACTACTACTGTCTGTCTACTACTACTGTCTGTCTACTACTACTGTCTGTCTACTACTACTGTCTGTCTATTACTACTGTCTGTCTACTACCACAGTCTGTCTACTACCAATGTCTGTCTACTACCAATGTCTGTCTACTACCAATGTCTGTCTACTACCAATGTCTGTCTACTACCACAGTCTGTCTACTACCAATGTCTGTCTACTACCAATGTCTGCCTACTACCAATGTCTGTCTACTACCAATGTCTGTCTACTACCAATGTCTGTCTACTACCAATGTCTGTCTACTACCAATGTCTGTCTACTACCATTGTCTGTCTACTACCAATGTCTGTCTACTACTTCTGTCTGTCTACTACCACTGTCTGTCTACTACTACTGTCTGTCTACTACTACTGTCTGTCTACTACTACTGTCTGTCTACTACTACTGTCTGTCTATTACCACTGTCTGTCTACTACCACTGTCTGTCTACTACTACTGTCTGTCTACTACTACTGTCTGTCTACTACCAATGTCTGTCTACTACCAATGTCTGTCTACTACTTCTGTCTGTCTACTACCACTGTCTGTCTACTAGTTCTGTCTGTCTACTACTACTACTGAGTGTCCAATCGAGTAGTCATCCATTTTTAAGTCGGGCCCGAAAATCAATGATAAGTAAGAGACACGAAGTAGGAAACGCCCGTAATTTGGGCCGGTGAGATCCGTCAACCTGGATGGGCCCGCGTGGTAGACGAGGCGTAGGACGAGACGTAGAGGTACGGTTCAATCTCAGTCATACAGAGGAGACCCGTGTCTCAGAAGTGGGAACCTTATAGACTCGATTATCCAAGCTATTGCTAATACTCTGTCCTAGAAAACACACAAGAATACACAGCTGATTCAACCTAGGTTTATGGGAAAAGGCTTGGCTTCGTTTGGAAGTGATAAGATTGAATGGCTTATCGTATAAGCCCTTGAATGTCCACTATGGCAAGGTTTATGACAAAACTAATGCTCATCGTTCACGACGCTTTTCAAAAGTAATGTGTTACAAACTCAAATGCATGACCATTTTTAGGGTACCGTATCCAAAGGATCCAACGGGACCCTATTACGCTGGAAGTTTTTTTTCCGCTTTTTTTTGGAAGTCGGCTATTTTGTTGCAAAAAAGCTTTTATTTTCCTGGTTGCATCATGGACGATAAGCCTTAAATGTCAAAAGCGATATAAACTGGTCAAACTCACGTTTCATTGTCAACCCGCTAGAGGTCATTTAAGTCACTAGATGATTATAATAATTTTAATATTATACACTGACCTACCTCACAAGTTTCTGAGTGCGAATATATTAGCATAGTTTATCCTGTATATAAATATTTTAAAACGCAATATAACCTGTGTTTGTCTACCAGTTAGTTAGCTTTTTTATGAGATTCTGTCACGTTGGTCTAGGTCGCAAATGCTACTGCTGAGCATAAGGTCTGGGGTTCGATTCCCAGATCATCATCTGCCTAGCCTTTTCCCAAACTATCTTGGGGTCGGCTTCCAGTCTAACCGGATGCAGCTGAATACCAGTATTTTACATGAAGCGACTGCATATCTGACCTCCACAACCCAGTAACTGAGTAATACGATACCCCTTGGTAAGACTGGATGTCAGATTTTTTGGCTTCTGACTACTCGTAACGACTGTCAAAGATCTACAAACGACAGCCGGGACCAACGGCTTAACGTGCTTTCTGAGGCACGGAGGAAACTCGGTATGTAATTATGGTCACCCATCCACGGACCAACCTCGGCAAGCACGGCTTAACCTTATAGATCGACCCGGGCGGCTGTTATTATTTAGCCACGAGCTCCTCATTCCCAGGTCGGTAAGTGTTATTAAGATTTTCCTTCAGGAATTACTCAGTAGATGCTTCAGTGATTGAATTCTTGCCCGGTTAGTGGCAAAAGGCTCCCCCTCAAGCGACTTAACATGACTGACGAAATCTTGGTGAATTATTAAGAGCACCTCTGCCTAAATCTTCAGGGTTTACAGGTGCGATGTTTTTTATTTTATATTTCAAACTCAAAGCATTTATTTCAATAAGACCATTACAGAAACTTTTGACAGTCAAAAAACAAAAAAAAACGGGGACGCCAGATCGCACCCACCTGACGGCACTTCTTCTGATAAGGTATGCAGTGGCGTGCCTGGAGGCTAACAATACGACAAGCATTTGGTTTTATTGATTTTGAATGTTACACGGAGGACAGCGTAGGCCTAACAATAAGTCGTTGCTTACTACAAAAGGTAGTAGAAGAAAGAGCAAAATAAAAAACGAATTAAGAATTTATAAAGCCTACAAAAAAGTAAAGTGTGAATCGTGTATTGAATCTATACAAAAGTAATAATTAAAGTCAAAGTCAAAGCATTTATTTCAATTAGACCATTACAGGCACTTTTGAAAGTCAAAAAAACAAAATAAAACGCGAAGCTACAGTCCCAGTCACAAGGCATAATAACTTGTGAAAGTACTGTAGTTGCCCATTCCGTAGCGTAGATCTCTATGGAGAAGAATGGGCAAGAAACTCCATGGACACTCTTTTAAATCAAAATATGTTACAAAATCTTGGTTACATCATTCATGTTAAGAATTACAAATATGTGAGAACAATGTAGAAATACAGGCAAGTTAAGAGCGTCCAGAGTAAAATATTAAATCAGAAATTAAAAAATAAAGTAATTAAAATAAACCGTGGCAGCTAAGAATGGACCAGTCACAACTGACAGCGCCCGTTCACGATTTTTTAACTTTGTCCCCCACTAGGAATTTCTCCAGTGTCGTGGGTGCGTTTACAAACACTTAAACTCACATACACAAACAGCCAGACCCAGAACAACTATCTGAAGGCCATACAAATATGTGCTCCGTGTGGGAATCGAACCTGCAGCCCACAGCGCAGCAGTCAATCACCCAACCACTGCGCCAACCGTGCGGTGCGTCTCAAGCCGATTTAGCTTCAGTGCGTCACTTAGTCAGAACTTTTGTTTTTGATAAACTTGATCAGCACAATAACCTTGCAACTAGTACTAGAAGTAAAACCTAAGTTTACACCTGTTATAAACAAAACAGTTGTTAGACAAAACAGTTGCAAACTTTCAAGGTGTGTGTTGTTATGATTCTATTAACCTTCAGACGAATGGGCTGTAAAACGTAGCTAGTAGCTTTTGTATTGATGTCTTGCGGGGGACCTAGACCTAAGGTACACAGACGCGAAAACAAAAATGTTTTTCGGGTTCCGTAGCCGATTGGCAAAAAACGGAACCCTTATAGATTCGTCATGTCTGTCTGTCTGTCCGTCGAAACTATTAGGACTACACAGCTGACACTTGGTAGGTAGATGCATTCTGTGAACCGCTTTACGATTTTTGTACAAAAATAAGAAAAATATAAATTAAGGATATCCCCTCCCCAGGGAAATGAAACTAAAAAAAACCATCAAACCTATACGTGCGGGGTGTCTATAGATAGGTCTTTAAAAATGTCATTGAGGTTCCTATAACCATTTTTATTCAAAGTTAATCGTTTGAAAGATAGGCACTTCCAAAGTGGTAAAACCCGCTCTAATTTCTAAAGTAATAAGAGAACGTAGAAAAAAAGTACGTAAAAAAAACTTTCAACCAAAATTGGTTTGAATTTAATATATTGTTTTGGGCTAAGTAACCCTGTGTGTAAGACTCGCACTTGGCCCGTTTTTAGTAACTTCTTAGAACTATGTATCCTGCTTATGCGTATTAAGTTTCATTAAAATCGACTCGGTCATTTCTGAAAATAAGTACTTGAAAGTTTGCATGAAATGCCGTAAAGTGTAAACGCTCTTAAGCCGTTGGTTCAAACTGTGATTTGTAGATCTTTGAAGGTCGATACTAGTCCGGAACCCGAAAGTCTGACAACCAGTCTTACCAAGGGGTAAGACCAGAGGAGGCGGGGGTGTGATCCAAACTCTTACCGTCTTATTACAAAAAGCGGTTTAACTAAAAATCCTGATTTAAACTTCGATACACTACGGTCTAAACAAAAATGGTATTACAAAACGTGGTTTTGCGATAAACCATAGACTATTTCATAGTCTAACGCTAAACCTCGGCGACCCCTAGTTTAACGATGGTCTAAATCACTAAATCGGATCTGTCGAAGTTTCTCTGTTAATCATCTTTTTCACTGTGTTGTGTTGTTTTTATCTCGAAAATGGACATTAACATGGTCGATTTAATTGATAATGAGGATATTGAAGCCGCTGAGTTGTTCGAAACGAAAAAAGTGGACCTAAAAAGAGAAGATTTAACCAAAGATGCCCGAGGATGCCCTGTGTCTCCCGAAATACAAGTGGCTTTCTGGCTCTTCAAATTAGTAAAGTACTAAAGAAAGTAAACAAAGAGGCAATTGTTTTAATAAAGACTTAAAAAAAGTCATACATAACAGTTGCAAGCTTCCAAGGTGTGTGTTTCGTTATGATTATATTAACCTTCAAACGTACGGGCAGTAAAAAGTTGCTTATTGATACTCGTAGGTACGTTAAGACAGCGTGACGCGTGTACCTTGACCATAGTTGGAGCCTTGACATTGTACGAACAGGGTCGAATTATATTTCGTAGCAAATGCGAACAAAATATTATTTCTTTTCTATAGTTTCTTTTTACTTTACCCCACACTAGGAATGACTCCTGTGTCGTGGGTGCGTTTACAAACATTTAAACTCACATACACAAAGTCAAAAGTCAAAGTCAAAGCATTTATTTCAATTAGACCATTTTTTTTTTTTTTTTTTTATTTTTTTTTTTTTCCGGATGGGAAATCATCAAATGACTTCTCCCGCTCTGGGCGGAGCGGGAGGGAGTGTCAGACTTGTACTGACTAAAACCCACCCGTGTTCCTTCTTCGCCCTTTTTGTTCCAGGGCCGCGGTATCTCTTTCGAACAACCCGCAGATTTCAATTAGACCATTACAGGCACTTTTGAAAGTCAAAAAAAACAAAATAAAACGCGAAGCTACAGTCCCAGTCACAAGGCATAATAACTTGTGAAAGTACTGTAGTTGCCCATTCCGTAGCGTAGATCTCTATGGAGAAGAACGGGCAAGAAACTCCATGGACACTCTTTTAAATCAATATATGTTACAAAATCTTGGTTACATCATTCATGTTAAGAATTACAAATATGTGAGAACAATGTAGAAATACGGGCAAGTTAAGAGCGTCCAGAGTAAAAGATTAAATCAGTAATTAAAAAATAAAGTAATTAAAATAAACCGTGGCAGCTAAGAGATGACCAGTCACAACTGACAGCGCCCGTTCACGAACAGCCAGACCCGGAACAACTATCTGTAGGCCATTCAAATATTTGAATCGTATAAAAGCAAAACCAGCAATATCCACATAATTTTGAAATTGACATTTCGATGGCGCGATAAATGTAGCAATATCTTCAACACGTTTCGTAATTCATAATACTCCTAAGACAGCAATATCCCATAGTAAAACAGCTACAAAAAATACGGTTTGTTGCAAACACAGCAAGATCCATGTTTGTCAAGTGCATAGGGAGCAATATCCTAATCAGCCAATCAGAGCGCATCAAGCGGCACGGTTTTAATATGGCGTCGGAGCGAGGTTTCGCGTTCACAACAATTGTGAACGCGAAACCTCGCTCCGTAAATTCTCGAAATTTTTAAATAGTTTTTAAGTTTTGTCGGAAAAAAGTGGTATATCGTAATTATGGATTGTTCCCCTGTACCTGTTGATAATAGTTCGGCTAGAAAACGTATAGCTCAACCCGAAAAGTGGAGGAGAAATTTGGCCAAAGTAACAAGGTTTATATGTACCTACTGTTAGATAGTGTGATCAAATAAATTATCTTGGTCCTTATGGTTTATAGCAAACACAGCAAAATCCTTTGAAGTGAAATTCAAATACAGCAAGATCCAAATGTCAAGTACAAAAACAGCAAAATCCATTTAAGTTTTGTATTTTTATTAAATACTAGCTGTACCCGGCATGCGTTGCAATGCACTTTTTCCTACCTACCGACCCTATTTTACCTACCTACCCTACTTACCTATCCTACTTTACCTACCCTACCTACCCTACCTACCCTACCTACCCTACCTACCCTACCTACCCTACCTACCCTACCTACCCTACCTACCCTACCTACCCTACCCTACCTACCCTACCTACCCTACCTACCTACCCTACCTACCCTACCTACCTACCCTACCTACCCTACCTACCCTACCTACCCTACCTACCCTACCCTACCTACCCTACCTACCCTACCTACCCTACCTACCTACCTACCTACCCTACCCTACCTACCCTACCTACCCTACCTACCCTACCTATCCTACTCTATTAAATCCTCAATCCCGAACACGCCGCCCCAGACGCGCTTGCCAAGAGACCTTATATCAAACTGGTTTTTTTTTTTTTTTCGGATAAAAAGTATCCTATGTCCTTCTCCTGGCTCTAAACTACCTCCCTGCCAATTTTCAGCTAAATCGGTTCAGCCGTTCTTGAGTTATAAGTGAAGTAACTAACACGACTTTCTTTTATATATATAGATTATCCAGATAAAGATTGATTAAATACCTTCAATATATACCCAGTAATGTATTTAATTATATTAAACAGAGTTTCGATCCAATTCAGCTTTATTTTGCACTATACAACAATTTTTTGTTTTGCCATGATTTGTTGCAAATGGATATTGCTGTTTTTGCTTTTATACGATTCATTTGTCCCGTGCGGGGATCGAACGCGACACGTAGCACAGCAGTCAATCGCTCAACCACTACGCCAATCCTGCCGTCATTTAATAATAACCCTCGTGTCGCAAAGGCTGAAAGGCTGAACAGTTTTTACCCACTCACTGAAGAACGGTCTACGGAATGACTAAGGCTGTGGCGAGTTAGTACATCCTTACCTAACCCATTCGTTCCACCTTCTGAAAGTCTCTCACCTGGGCATGAGTTGCCATGGCTGACCTGGAAATCTTTAAATAGACTTCGGACCTAGGTTGGTCGCAGCAAGGAAAACCTGTTCAGGCTGTGTGGTAGATTCACTAATGACTATGCCCAGCCCCTCTAGCATGACCGTTCTATCTCTATTCTACCAAGAAACGACAAGAAATCTTTTCTATACAACTTGACATTTCTTCTGGCCGAGCATGGCGCGCCCCGTCGACTCGCGTTTCTACGAAGACATAAGACAGAAATTCTTTCCATAGCAACGGGGACTTATCACGTGATGTTTATATTCCCTGAATATTATTACGTTTAGTTAACAAAAAAAAGTTGCTAATTGCACAAGTTTTTTATTTTCGTGTGCGGGATGGTGTTGCTGCATCCTGAATCCAGGCCTGGATGGCGAAATTAAACCTAAATATTTTACATAACATTTCAAACTTTTAAACGTAACTCAACGCAACCCCGAAACGTATTTCTCGTATTTAGTTTTTAATGAGACTAGTTTGACATTTGTCAGAAGTATAGTTTCTACCCCCAAATGTCAAAAGAAGAGAAAATATGGTCGTCATGCTCCACGTTGTAGACTTGTGTCGACTGAAGAAAAGAAACATTTCTTTTCTACATTTTACATTATGAATGTAGAAAAGAAATGTTTCTTTTCTTCATGCTTGGGACGATAGAAATATCTGTCAAATTGTCGATTCTTCCGTAGACATAGCCCGTTTCTACGGCGGTAATGCTAGGCCGGCTGTTGTATAAATGTGGTTCTGTCTAACAAACAATGCGGCACTTAATATTGTGCCCTGCTGTTTGTTCATTACAGGAACTGATGGACGCTGCAGAGAGCGCCAAACTAGTGGCTCAGTTCTGGGCCAATACAATTTAGATTGCCATCGACACCGTAAGAAGATTATATGCATTCGTACCGTGAGGATTTACTGATGTTTGTTGTGATTAGTTTTTAGTCAAAAACTAATAAACGGAATTTGATGAAATTCCACTACTTTTGAGTCGCCGGCACCACTTTTAATCATTTTTTTTTTTTTTACGTCATTTAATTATTTAATTGAACTATGTAAAAAAACTGATTGTGTTTTGTTTTTTTCAATCAAAAACTGGTATTCTCTATTACTCACTGGTATTATTAACGGTATTTTCGAAAATCTGATCCGGAAAAACTGCATTTCTGAGGCCCAGAGAGATCTGTAAACTGTCTGTAACTTCAAAGGCTGATTATATTCAGAGAAGGAAGACGACGAATCGTGTAAGTAAAACCAAAAAGTCGACTACCACACAGAAGATTTTATCATCTCATACAAGACACACAACAATTAAGCTTCACATTAAAGATTTAAAGATTAAAATGTAACTATCAGTTAATCTACAGAATTAACATGTTAAAGATAAGAAGAGATTAGGAAATAGGACGTTCTGATTTAAGATTTAATCTTTTGCTTTGATCAAATTGTTTGCATTAATTAGATGCTTATCAAATCACTCAGGATGTTATACAGGTAGAAAATATTATGAAAAAAAAAAAAACATAAAATTACGCCTGTAATCCACGAAAGTTTATACAGAGGTGTTTTTTTTCGCCAGTTATGAAGTCTAATGTAATAGGAGCCGAACCTTTTTAGGGTTCCGATACGGAACTCTAAAAAAGCTCGCAACGAAGCGCAGCAGTCGATCAACCACTGCGCCAACCGTGCCGTCTCTCCGTGTCGTTCTTCTATTGTAACTTACTACGAATACAATAGGGGATAATCCTATTTTTTTTTCTTTGTCCGTCGAGTAGTTTATTGAAAAGTATTGGACACGTATTTTTTCTTTTTTCACTTGGTCATAAAATTACGGAGATATATTGAGTTGAAATGGCGCATGACGTCACATGTAGGTAAGTTTTATACCTACTTGTGACGTAGTAAGCCCCCACTCTCCAACTTTAATGAGTTCTAACTTAGTATTTTTTTGATATTTTGATAAAACAAAAAATACGTGTCTAATATTTTTGTATTACCTGTCTGACGGACAAAATAGAATGTCGTTTTCTTTACCCAGTCCGATCCCCTATTTACTTTTATTTAAGTTACCTTCACAATAATTCCTATCAATGTTTACATTTAATAATCATAATAACAATATAGTATTTGCCTGTAGAATTGAGGAAAACTTTATAAATAAACAAACATACGTGTAACTCGTTATTTATCCATACTAATATTATAAATGCGAATGTCACTCTGTTTGTTTGTTTGTATGTTTGTTTGTTTGTTACCTTTTCACGACTAAACGGCTGATCAGATCTTAATGAAATTTGGCAAGAAGATAGATTTCAACCTGGGGAAGGACACAGGCTATATATCATTACGCTTCGACCAATAGGAGCGGAGCAGCAATGAAAAATGTTGCGAAAACAAGGAAAATGTGACGCAAACGAAGTTGCGCGGGACAGCTAGTTTACTATATGTTTGTAAGTTAATAAATTAATTTCATGTAGAATCAAATATGAAACATCAACATTATATAACATCACGCCTGAAATCCCCGAAGGTGAAACTTGTTATGCGACTTCCAACAAGTTTAACGCTACCATGGAGGGGGAATATTTTCTAAAACTCACTAAGAGATGGCAGTATTACAAGATTTGTGACTACGTAGCTCTACTAGGTACGCAAGATGGCGTGCAAACAGTCATGCATTCGACTCTTCGGTGTGACTAGCCTTCGCTCAATTTCCATGAGTAGAATAACCTCGATAAACTTATGTAATAAAAATAATACAACAAAATATTATTTAGAAGCTCAATAAAATAACGAGAGTGAATGCGTGGGACTCGAACGCATGCGTGTAGTATTATGAAGTTTCACTTGTTCCACGCGGAGGGACTCCACGCACTATTTATTTCGCGGTTCGACCTAAGAGGTTGTCATCTGCTTAACCGAACTATCCTGTGGGTGCTTTGAGTGTGAGGCCTCCAGCCAGGCCATAGAACTACTTACAAACTAGGCGACTACACGCTAAGGGCACCCCCTGTGAGGTTCAAGGCTCGGCTTAGGGCGTCGCTGGGGGAGGACAGCATGGGGACAGGCTGGATTTGAATGATAACCCAAATTTTGCTATTTGTTTTTGTGGCCCGTGTAACAGGAGGTGACACTATTACCATCAACTACTGGCTAATACCCGCGACTTCGTTCGCTTGGAAATTTTATAATAGTTTTACAGCTAAATGAAACTTTTTTAAAGACATTTTGAAAATGTTTTTAGTAACTTTTTAGACCTTTGTATCCTGCTTATGCGTATTAAGTTTCATTAAAATCGTTTCAGTAATTTCGGATAATAAGGACTTGAAAGTTTGTATGAAATGTCGTAATGTGTAAACGATCTTAAGAAGACGTTATAAATGTTTACAACCTAGGGGTTTTATATGGAAAATAGATGTTGGCCGATTCCCAGACCTAACCGATATGCACACAAAATTTCATACAAATCGATTCAGCCGTTTCGGAGGAGTTTGGTAACAAACAACCCGACATGAGAATTTGATATATTAGAAGATAATTACACTATACGAAGATATAGTGAGTCCTACTATATACTTTCTTCAATTAACGAATTTCTAACAGACCGAATTATTGACTAAAATTGTTTTTTGACTTATTTAATATGAATTGTATGACTGTAATAATTATTTCTAACTAACGAATGAATGTTATAATATGAGGTTGACAAAATCACGACATGTTAAACTAATTTTAATTTATTTTTTGTACTTAGTTACTTATTTAATTTTAATCGTATGACCAAAATAATTTTGTCTATTAATAATGTCTGATGAGGTTGACAAAAAAATTGACATGTTAAACTTATTTTTATAATTTATTTTTTGACTTAAAATTGTGATAATCCGTAATAATTGTGTACAAATCAATGTCAAATGAGGTTGACTAAAACAGCCAATGCAATGTGAAAAAACCACCAACCATTTATGAGTGTAATTTAGTTCAATAGCCAACAATTATATTGACTCTTTATTATAAATATTGTACACCCCATGGGTATGTTACAGTGATACAATATACTAATTGTAAGATCTTCTGTTTACCTGTTACAAACAATAAATAAATGAATTATGAATTACTACTACTATACTACATATATACCCCTAAATAGTAGTATATATATATACTACTATTCACAAATAAGGATTTAGGGGTATGAGGAACAGGGTGTAAAGCTTCTCGATACTCCTTAGAAAAGGGGAGAATCCTCCGACTAGACATATCTTACTCTAATCCATACTTCCATACTAATAATATAAACTAGCTGTCCCGCACAACTTCGTCTGCGTCAAATTATCCCCGTTTTCGCAACTTTTTTTCTTATTTTGCTCCACTCCTATTGGTCGTAGCGTGATAATATATAGCCTATGTCCTTCCCCAGGTTGAAATCTATCTTCTTGCCAAATTTCATTAAGATCCGATCAGCCCTTTAGTCGTGAAAAGGTAACAAACACATAAACATACAAACAAACAGAGTGACTTTTGCATTTATAATATTAGTATGGATGCGAAAGTCACTCTGTTTGTTTGTTTGTTACCTTTTCACGACTAAACGGCTGATCGGATCTTAATGAAATAGGAGCGGAGCAGCAATGAAACATGTTGCAAAAACAGGGAAAATGTGACGCAAACGAAGTTGCGTGGTACAGCTAGTTAGCTTATAAAGCAGAAGAAACAGGCTGATCACGTTTTTATTACAAATGGACTTTAGACACTTACCTACTTAGACAGTCAATATTTTAGCACGCTTTTATTAACTTCACCTTACAACTGATAGATTGAGCTAAAATTTTGCATACATGTTTAGTATGGATGACAGAGCATGGTTAGCTATAATAATAGGGGATCGGACTGGGTAAAGAAAACGACATTCTATTTTGTCCGTCAGACAGGTAATACAAAAATATTAGACACGTATTTTTTGTTTTATCAAAGTATCAAAAAATTACTTAGTTAGAACTCATTAAAGTTGGAGAGTGGGAGCTTACTACGTCACAAGTAGGTATAAAACTTACCTACATGTGACGTCATGCGCCATTTCAACTCAATATATCTCCGTAATTTTATGACCAAGTGAAAAAAGAAAAAATACGTGTCCAATACTTTTCAATAAACTACTCGACGGACAAAGAAAAAAAAATTGGATTATCCCCTATTGACGTCATTCCTAATCCAAAATGGCTCCCAAAGATGGCGGTATAGTTATTTTTTTATGCATTCGAAAGTAGAAATTTCAACTGGCTAACTATCACGGTTCATGAGATACAGCCTGGTGACAGACGGATGGACGGACAGACGGACAGCGAAGTCTCAGTAATAGGGTCAAACGGGGCCCCCGTACATACCCAAAGGGTCAAACCCTTTGGGTATGTATGGAACCCTAAAAAATACCGCATAGTAACAATAGTGTACAGTACGTCTACCATGAGTTGGCATAGTTAGATCACTAGACGTAACTGCAATAGTTCCGTCAATACGCAAATACTATAGTTACCTTTTCAATGGTACCATGAGCTGTGTTGGTGCTTACTACCAAATTCTAAGCAAATGAAGCCTAAACTTGCAGTCGCTGTAGTATAGTTTACTACACGGTGACGTAGGATAGATAACTATAGTGACTCATACTGCGCATTTTAGTACCCAACTATCCGCTAGAGGCGCTGTAAAAGTTTTCATACATTTTTTTAACTACAGACGCTAGCGAGTATAGATTGTTAAAACTCATGGTAGACGTACTGAGCATACAATCACATACTTATCTGAAAAAGTAGATACTCTAATCTGATTGATTGCAGTTTTTGCTATCAATATTATAATGTTATGTTTTGTATCATTTGGTGAGCGAGAGGAATAGGTAGGTAAAAAAGGAAAAGGTATTTACAGCATGGGGCCTACTCTCTAAGTCCGTCAACGAAAGTACGGGTCCGTCCTTAACTTGCTTTATAGTTTGAAATGAAGGGTTCATTTCTCTCTCTAATATTTTCAGATTCATGAGTTTTGAAAACACATTGTGAGTAAAGACAACTGTCCAATCGTATTGTCATTCATGTTTAGTTTGGGGTCCTAACGAATCTTATGTCAGTAAGTGATAAGGAGTAGGACACGACCGTAACTTCGGCCGAAAGTACGGATTTCGTGCTTAGAGAGTAGACCCCCAGATGTAAGAGGCCACGCCCCGGGAGGGTATTACTTCTACATTTTGCCATTTAAGACAGGCGTACGTATTAAGGAGCGAGCCTATTGCCATCAACTAGGATTGCAGACTCCGTGGATGCAACTGAGAAATTCCTGATGGATATGATGGCCTATTTAGTATGGGGCGAGCCTATTGCCATCAACCGGGATTGCACACATCCAGACTCCGTGGATGCTATTGTGAAATTTCTGATGGAACATGATGTAATATGGGTCGAGCCTATTGCCATCAACCGTTGCGTGGACGGTATGGAGAAATTTCTGATGGAATATAATGGCCTATGTAATATGGAGTGAGCCTATTGCCATCAACCGGGATCGATGAAAAACCCAAAGAACAGTGCGAGTATTGTCGAACTCGTTACCTTTGACTTGGCAATCCAACTTTCACACAACTGCGCTATCGCTGCCAGTGGATTGATGATAACCAGTATTAAGTAATTAAGTAACCTAGGCTACAGCATATAAACACGGGTTAACTGAACGTGAATTTTGTCAATAACAAAGTATTTACTTTTAAAGCAAACATCATTAACTTGACCAAATACCACTGGGTCTTGAATAATGACATTTTGGACAATAGCACCAAATATTTATGAAACCAAAGACAAGTAGAGAAATTCGTAAAGAAAATAAAAAATCAAAATATTTTAGACGAGTAGAGATATTTGTAAAAAATAGTGCGTGGAGTCCCTCCGCGCGGAATAAGTGAAACTTCGTAATACTACACGCATGCATTCGAGTGCCACGCATTCACTCTCGTTATTTTATTGAGCTTCTAAATAATATTTTGTTGTTTTCTTGTTGTATTATTTTTATTACATGATTATTACATAAGTTTATCGAGGTTATTCTACTCATGGAAATTGAGCGAAGGCTGGTCACACCGAAGCCTCAAATGCATGACAGTTTGCACGCCATCTTGCGTACCAAGTAGAACTATGTAGTCACAAATCTTGTAATAGCGCTATCTCTTAGTGGGTAATAGAAAATATTCCCCCTCCATTAGAACGTTAAACTTGTTGGAAGTCGCATAAGAAGTTTCACTTCAAAAACTCATCATCATCATTAGCCTATAATGTTCCCACAGCTGGGACACAGGCCTCCTCTCTATGACAGGGAGTGGGCTGTAATCCAGCACGCGGGCCCAGTGCGGGTTGGTAGATGTCACATGTCTTCGAATTTTTAGTTCTAGAACATTTTTTTCCTCACGATGTTTTCCTTCACCGTATTTGGGAGCAGCGGTGATGAAATAAGTTACACAAAGTAATGCGCCTGCCTGGGCTCGAACCCATGGCTTACTGCTCGTAAGTCGGGGCTGCCACCACTGGGCCACCGCTGAAATACTAATAGTAAAAAACTAAAAAATAAAAAACAAAATACTTTTATTTTACATAGGCCCTATTGGGCACTTATAAAACGTCGACAAAAGGAGTTTCTTGCCGGTTCTTCTCCATAGGAAACGACGAACCCGAACCGTGCACCTTTTGTCGACGTTTTTTAAGTGCCCATGTAGGCCTATGTAAGATAAAATATTTTGATTTTAAGACTCCATGATTGCCACTGAGAAATTCCTTAACGAAAAACCCAATCCGAGAATAAAACTCAGAATCTCTTGCTTAGCTTAGTTAGCTTACATTGAATACTTCGCTATTACTCGTCATCTCAACAGACACCTCCTTTCTTACCATATCATCCTTCACACAGTCCATCCATCGTTTCTTTGGTCTTCCTCTACTCTTATACCCATACACATTCATACTCCAAACTTGCCTCACGATATTTTCCTCATTCTTCCCCTTAAACCATGTCATTGCCAATACCACGACGAAATAATCAAGGGACACCCGGATGGAACGAAGTTCCTTTCACGTACATAATATCAATACATTTTAGATTTAAGTTAGTGTGCGAAAAATAAAATATTTAATTTAAGGAAGATTAATCCTTAATTCGAAGCAATACGTCTTACTTAACTGCACAACCGAATTTGTACTTTGTAGTTCGGTCACTCAAAATAATAATCATATCTATCCTTACTCACATACACACCCCAATTGTACGTAATTTAAGGAAATGTCAACTTTATTTTAAAGAAATAAAGCTTACAATAGCTTACTATAGCAAAAAGTGTCGTGACAACTTTTCGTAAGAATTTTTTCCGTCTAGCCCCCTTTCACAACGCGCGATAAGGAACTTCGTTCCAATAATAGTCCCTAAATGTCTGTCAGTAAATAAAACAAAAAAAAATCAGTTGTTTAGGAATAATTTATGCAGTATTAGCAATTTTTTTTTTACGTTGACCCACACTAGGAATGTCTCCTGTATCGTGGACGCGTTTACAAACATTTAAACTCACATACACAAACAGCCAGACCCGAAACAACTGTCTGTAGGCACAAATATTTGTTCCGTGCGGGGATCGAACCCCCGACAGCAGCGCAGCAGTCAATCGCTTAGCCACTACGCCAACCGACAATTGCTTTATTAGGATTTATTGTGTAAAACTGAATTGTTGCTAATACATTATCTACAGGGTGTAACGGAAAGGGTATATACATCCTTAAGGGTGTGCTATAGACCATCAAACTGAACATGTTTCTCAACATAAAAAAAAAATTGTAGCAAAAAAAAATATCTGCTGCCTATACATTTGGGTCGAATAGGTATTGTAATTTTCTATGAGGCAGCAGATATTTTTTTTGCTGAAAAACATGTTTTATGATGAGAAACATGTTCAGTTTGATGGTCTGTAGCACACCCTTAAGGATATATATACCCTTTCCGTTACACCCTGTATATGAGAGAACACCCTACCTGACCGAACCACTCATTTATATTCACACTAGATGCTGCCCGCGATTTTGTTCGCGTGAAAATTTTATGTGTTTTTCAGGGATTATTTATACATTATAAAAAAAATATTTATGATGAAAACCGCATCGAAATCCGTTGCGTAGTTTAAAAGATCTAAGCGTACAGACGGCGCGTTGTTTTATACTAAGCAAAGATTTGCAATTGGTTTATAAGGGTTTATTGTATGAATCTGTCTGATTTGTTCCTCATTATACTTCCCTATATGATGCTCTGCCTTACCGTACCACGTATTTATATTCTTATTAATAAACTAAACAAACATTACTTAAAACCTCAGCATAATCAGAAACACTAAACCAAACGCATTTATTGAAAAAAAAAAAACAAAACACTTTATTTCGATTCTCTTTTTCACAACACAACACACACTTTATCGAAAACAAAAGCTAATAATTTACTCTTTAAAATGAGTTTATACAATGGTATACACAAATCACGTCGAAGTAAATATATTAAATTGAAACGGACGCGACTGTCCCGTACGCGGTTTAATATCATACTGACGATGGAAAAAAATATTGGCTGGTAAAGCTTTGTCTATACTGGCGATAAGGTAATCGCGCATTTTGAAAACATGACGCGACTTCTACTAGGAGAGTAGCGATGGCCCAGTGGTGGCAGCCCCGACTTACGAGCAGTAAGCCGTGGGTTCGGACCCAGACAGGCGCATTACTTTGTGTAATTTATTTCATCACCGCTGCCCTCAAAAACGGTGAAGGAAAACATCGTGAGGTAACCGGTATGTTCTGAATTAAAATTCGAAGACATGTGACATCTATCAACCCGAACTAGACCCGCGTGGTGGATTACAGCCCACTCCCTCTCATAGAGAGGAGGCCTGTGTCCCAGCAGTGGAAACATTATAGGCTGATGATGATGATGACGCGACTTCTGGCGGAAAAAAATGTCAGTTGGACAACATAACATCACGCCTGTAATTCTCGAAAAGTCAGGCAGAGTTGTACCTCATAGTGCACCCACATGTTGAAAGTTATTTTTTAAATCCCATGTTCCGAGGATTCAAAAAAAGAATCTTAAGTTATCAAATTCTTGTCTCCATTTTTTTTTTGTTTCCGTGTTATTTCCCCTCTGGTGG
Source organism: Cerastis leucographa (assembly GCA_963082945.1). Taxonomy (NCBI): domain Eukaryota; kingdom Metazoa; phylum Arthropoda; class Insecta; order Lepidoptera; family Noctuidae; genus Cerastis; species Cerastis leucographa. The sequence goes on from OY720376.1 coordinate 4,291,401, forward strand.
CTGCTGGTATTAACGTAAGGCAGAGGTGACACCCACTTTTCCCCAGTTATACAGGATGTAACGGAAAGGTTATATACATACTTAAGGGTGTGCTACAGACCATCAAACTGAACATGTTTTTCCATCAGACAAACCACGTAATATCGATCAATCGTTGCCGACATACTGAGTGTGGCATGATATGGCAAGAAAGGAGGTGTCACATGAGATGACAAGTAATAGAGAAGTATGGAAGAAGAAGACATGCTGCGCCGACCCCGAATAAATTGCGTAAAGGGCAAGAAAATGATGAGTCATCAGCATTTGCCTAGCCTTTTCCCAAACTATCTTGGGGTCGGCTTCCAGTCTAACCGGATGCAGCCGAGTACCAGTATTTTACATGAAGCGACTACCTATGTGACCTCTACAACCCAGTAGCTGGATAATACGATACCCCTTAGTAAGACTGGATGTCAGACTTTTGGCTTCTGACTACTCGTAACGACTGTCAAAGATCTACATATGACAGCCGAGACCAACGGCTTAACGTGCTTTCCGAGACACGGGAGGAAACTCGGTATGTAATTATGGTCACCCATCAAAGTCAAAGTCAAAGTCAAAGCATTTATTTCAATTAGACCATTACAGGCACTTTTGAAAGTCAAAAAAACAAAATAACACGCGAAGCTACAGTCCCAGTCACAAGGCATAATAACTTGTGAAAGTACTGTAGTTGCCCATTCCGTAGCGTAGATCTCTATCATCGACGGGCAAACCTCGGCAAACACGGCTTAACCTAAAAGATCGACCTGTGCGGCTGTTATTATTTAGCTAAGAGCTCAAGAGAACTATGAGTATAGATTGTTTTTCTGGTAAATGACTCATGGGCGTGATTAAGTAGTCGATAACAGTCATGATTAGGCTACCTAATTACTCAATACAAGGTGTTGTTTTGCATCCTCGTCAAAATTCATGAGGTTGTCACAAAAGACATAAATAATCAATATAAATAACGGTACCTAGTCAATTATTAATAAACGCTGAGTTTTTTGGTTTGACAGTATACAGTATGTTAGGTTAAACGAGGGACATATTGAGGGAGGGTATTCAGTATTCGATTCTCGTCCCAAATATGTAAAAAACCTATAACGTATATAGAAGAATTTTTAATGTTTTGTTTAGTGCCTAGATATTTTGGACTATCCTAAGCCAGGTAAGTTTAAAGTATGAAGGGAAAATGGATTATACCTAAGAGTCATTGACCCGCTCACATGTTCTGCGATAGTATTAAGTCGCTAGCGCAAGGGTGTATACACGTTGCGTGACATTTGCGAAAATTTTGGTATGGTTCTGTCTGTTATTTATCAGTGTTTTTTTTTTTTGTTTATATTTTTATTAGTATCATGTTAGCATGTACTATTATGGGTTTGAATATGTCCCTCGTTTAAACTAACATACTGTATAAGAATAACCCCCTTAACGTTACTTACTTCAGAAACTAAATATTCGCATCACCTCCACGGCGGTAGCGAAACGGCGAAGCCATACATTTTTACTGATATGTAGAATTTGTGAAGTTAGGGTCGGTAGAGTTAGGCCGTGTAGATTCAGAAACTTGGCTGTACAAGAGATCTGATATCTTTTTCACAGGCCTTATGTGGTCGTCTTAGAAACATTTTACATGAAATGTTTTTGGTGGTATACTTATTTGAAATAACACATTGAATTTGAAGACTTTAGATTTTGTTTGAATCGTGGACCTCGGAATAAACCATCACCTGCGAGCCTCCTTCCAACTTTCTAGGGGTCATTATCATATTCATTTATTTTGCATTCCATATTGTGAAAAAGATGTTACAAAGGGCTTAAAGCTAGGTACATAATTATGGACCCTGTAAGGGCACAGCAAAGTAGGAGACTGGGAGAGGGCTTTAATCTCATTAATTAGTAGGTATACAAAATGTAACAATAAATTAAAAAAAAAAATATATATAAAGAATACGAAATTTTGTTAGTCATATTAATTTAAAATTTGTCATTTAGGTATTCATTAATAGTATAATAGCATTTATATAATAAAAATTGTTGTAATTTATTTATTTATGAGGATCAGCTTCAAGTCTAACCTGATGCAGCTGAATACCAGTATTTTACATGGAGCGACTGCCTATCTGACCTCCACAGCCCAGTTAATACTGGGTAATACGATACCCCTTCATAAGACTGGTTCAGACTTTCGGTCCACTGACTACTCGTAACGACTGTCAAAGATCTGCAAATGACAGCCGGTACCAACAGCTTAACGTGCTTTCCGAGGCACGGAGGAAACTCTGTTCGTAATGGGAGTTCACCCATCCACGGACCAACCTCGGTAAGCGCGGTTTTAAAGATTGGCGCTAGCGGCTATTATTTAGCCACAAAATCGTGTAAACGCCATAAATATCAACAAATAACATTAGGTAAGTACGTTATTTTATCGCCCCGCTAAGTTTTATCAACGCACGCCTTGTGCGTCGCGTCGTGAGTACTTACTCATTTAGTATTACAATAGGAACACGATTCTATGTTATCTATAAAATGGTGTTGGTATTAAAAGGGTGATTGACTGTCTGACGCATTAGAATATCAAATATGCTTAAGAGTGTTTACACCTTACGGCGTTTCATACAAACTTACAAGTCCTTATTTTACGAAATTACTGAACCGATTTTAATGAAACTTTATACGCATAAGCAGGATACGTAGGTCTAAAAAGCTACTAAAAACATTTTAGAAAAATAGTGTTACAGCTCAATTAGACCGATTATAAATTATCCATAGAAACAGAAATTTCCTATTATCTTTTTTTTTAAAGACATTTCTAAAATGTTTCACAATCTCAAACGTTTATTCGATAATTTCTTATTCCCTAACTATTCTAAACCACGTTAAGGGGGTTAAAGAAATTATCGAATAAACGTTTGAGATTGTTTGTGTGTATGAAAGCGCGGTTATAATGCGAGGATCAGACGGGCCGCGTTTAAAATACTTACCGACTATCGTAAATATAACAAAAAAAAAAAAATTATTATTGATTCGGGACGAGAATCATTAGCATTGTTACCTCCTGGAATTTGACGAGAATCCAAAACAACACCTTGTATCTCTAATTGGCCAAACGTGGGTGTTCTATTAAGTACATCTTTGACTTACTCTTCGCGGGTTACTGGCATTATATTTTGATTCTGTGTTATCTTTAAAATCGTGTTTGTATAAAAGGTGATTAACTTGCTGACGCTTTGGTATTTCAAATGCTGTAACAAACTTGCTTATTCCTTGTGATGAAAGGAGTAAACAGATTGAACCAGGGCATCCGTCAGAAATCCCTTTTATACCCTGATCTACCGTTTCTTTCTTCAAATTTCTTTCTCAGATTCAAAACTGCTGCGCTCTAGTAAGACGCAACCTGCCAGAATTCAAAGCAGCCAGTAACAATTGGTCAAAAACCTTGCACATAATATTTTTATAAATATAACTCAGAATTTCTTTACACAGCAAATCTTAAAAAATACAACAATTGAACTGACGAATTGATGATAATAATCTTTAGTAATATATAATCTAACTGAAACCTTCATAGAGAGTTTGGTTGGTAAAAATTATAAATAAAAGTAAATGACAGCTGACAAGTTCGATGTAAACAATGTCACAACAAAGAAAACTGAGAAAATATTTATAAAAATGAAACAAATCGTAATATGCTAATGGAAAACCAATAAAAGTATGAATATGGATGATAAGTGTGAGTATAAAGTGTCTGTAGTAGGCAGATACTATAATGCCTATGCTGAATAGATGTGTGCTAAAAACTTGAGTGTGAACAGCAATACACACTTGAAAATTCAACATTAATTGGCTAATCAAATTAAATTCTTAGTAACTAGGCTTGTAATAGGTCCTGTTGAAAACCAGCGTCAGGCTCTAGTTGCTCGACATTTTGCTGAACTGGGCCTATTTGGCACCTATTTATATTGTGTGCACTTGTAGTTTGTGCTAAATAAATGTTTTTCTTTATTTCTTTACTACTATCTCGGCGTCAAAATCTGTCTAGCCGTTTTGGAGATTAGCCGAACAAACAGACAGAGATACACAAAATATTGGATTTTACGATAAACTTGCATATGTATTCAGTAAAAGCTGTTACTTTCTTTTTTTTTTATATACTATAAAAGAGAAAAAAGAAATACTATATCTAGTATATTAAATTGTCGTGTCGCGGTGTTTGTTAACAAACTCCTCCGAAATGGCTGAACCGAAATGTATAAAATTTCGTGTGCATATCGGGTAGGTCTGAGAATCGGCCAACATCTATTTTTCATACCCCTAATACCCATCAAAATATCCAAGCGAACGAAGTCGCGGGCAGTAAAGTAACTAGTAATAATAATAAAATCTGTCTAAATATAAAGACAGTATGACCGCGACTTTATTTTTATAACAACGATTTTGCAAAGCCAGTGATTTGCATATATTATGTTATATGTGTTTACATGCAGTGTCAAGTCGAAGTCAAATAGACAGAAGGTCTACTTATAATAATTAAATTATTTATTATACTAGCTGTCCCCAGCATGCGTTGCAATGCACTTTTTACCTACCCTATCTACCTACCTACCATACCTTATCCTACCCTACCTACCTACATACCCTACCCTACCTACCTAAACTACCCTACCCTAACCTACCTACCTAACTACCCTACATACCCTACCCACCCTACCTACCCTAGCGTACCCTAAACCTTCCCTGGACTACGACAAATATTTTAAAACCAATATCAGCTAAATCGGCCCAGCCGTTCTTGAGTTATAAAATTACAACGAAAAAGATTTTTATATATACTATAGATACCGACGACGCTAAAACGTTACCACGTATTTATTTAGTACATCATTCTGAACTCTCCCATAGGATTTCAAGTCGGTTATTAAAAAAAACCGGTCAATTGCGAGTCGGACTTGCGCACAAAGGGTTCCATACCATTATTTATAAAAACAAGCAAAAAAATCACTTTTTTGAATGGGGACCCCCTTAAATATTTATTTTTATATTCTGTTTTTAGTATTTATTGTTATAGCGGCCACAGAAATAATTAATCTGTAGAAATTTCAACTGGCTTACTATCACGATTCAGGAGATACAGCCTGGTGCAGACGGACAGACAGCGAAGTTTCAGTAATAGGGTCCCGTTTGACCCTTTGAGTACGGAACCCAAAAATTAGGTATTCGATACATTTTGTACACTTTGTATGGTACAGCAGATTTTTATTTTAAAGACTGATGAAAAATGAATTTACAATTTATTTATGAATACTTCGTAACCGTTTAACTGGCGGCGTCGGGTGTCCCGTCAACCTCATTTTTACCGACCGACAAGATGGCGGAACGCCTCAGACGGCTTCCTCGGGAATTGGCGAGAAGAAACAAACCATCGAGAGTGGAAGGAATGGGGGGAGGCCTTTGCCCAGGAGTGGTACAATGCGGGTTATTTTCTTTTTTCACTTTTTTTTAGCGAATCTTCTGACCAAATTCCGCTAACTTGCAAACTCCCACGATTCGCACTCGGTATTTTCAGATATAGCAATCCATTTCTGCGGAATTTCGCTAGCTAATTTAAATAAGGAATGGGGGGAGGCCTTTGCCCAGGAGTGGTACAATGCGGGTTATTTTCTTTTTTCACTTTTTTTTAGCGAATCTTCTGACCAAATATTTTGCATGTTGAGTGTCAAACCACATATAAGTTAAGCTAGGTAGCACATGACATCATGCATACAATGACGAATACCTGATGTTTTTGTTTTGACCTTTTTTTGTTCATATGCGAGTACTTACTTATGTGCCAGAAAATTGAATCGTCAGCCCAATGATTAGGTTGTGAATAATTTAGCTTTGTTGTTAGATTTATGAATGGAATTAATTAATTTACGTTCTTTTTGGTCGCAAATTATGTTTTAATCAACATACAACCCAACACTGTCCAGCAAATTGCTAAAAACGTAAGAAAATTCGGATTTGGCGGGCTTTTCTGGAGCGTCCACTTTAACGTACTTTTAGAGCCTCAAATATACAAGGTGTTGTTTTGCATCCTCGTCAAAATTCAGGAGGTTGTCACACATGACACAAGATATAAATAATCAATTAAAATTACGGTACCTAGTTATTAATAAACTGTGATATTTTTGGTTGTTTATGTTTGTCACTATTTCAGAATAACCCCCATAACATGGTGTAGAAAATTAGAAATCTTCAAATAAACGTTTGAGTTTGTTTGTATTTGTGGAAGCGCGGTTATAGGGTGAGGATCAGACGGGCCGCGTTTAAAACACGGGTGGTTCGCATTTACCGATTTCCGTAAATAAGAAAAAAAAAAAAAATTTTTACCCATTTTATTATTGATTCGGGTCGAGAATCGTCAGCATAGTTACCTCCTTGAATTTGACGAGGATGCAAAACAACACCTTGTATAGGGTGACTGGTGGTAATAAGTGACCGCAACTTAAACACACGATTGTACTCATGATAACAAAAAAAACATTATTTTTTTAATCATTCACTTAAATCACAATAACACAACAGCCGTATGCAATTCACGCGCGCGTGCGCCTGTGACCTATCAGCTGTTAGCCACGATACGCCGTTCTCATTACTATCGTACCGTGCCAGTGGGTAGGCATGGCTCGCAGCCCCGAATTTCATTTGGCTGTTGTGTCATTGTTATAAAAGAGAAAGAGTTTAAAAGAAAAAAATCTTTGGTAAAGTCGTTTGTTATCATGAGTACAATCACGTGTTTAATTATAGGTCAATAATTACTAGTCATCCTATTTAATAGAATACTGCGGACTCTCGACTCTGTTATTCTGTGCTATGTGTGATCTTAACCCCGAACTGAACAAATATAATGTTTACAATTTATAAGCAACTTGGACTTTGTCTAATTTAGCTCATTACTTGTCAATTGATGTTTACGTCGCCATCGTTGAGTTTTTCATGTCGCTATAGTTGAATAATAAAGGGTGTAAAACACCTCTTAACGAAGCCGAAAGGCTGCACTGGTTCTCCCTGTCATTGCGATCATTTTTTTGTTCTACACCACCTTCTACTTACGGAGATATCAGGGGTCAAAGTTCCAACTTTTTGACAAGTATTTTTTTTAAATACAAGTTTTTAATGTAAGATTTTTACTTTAAACACCTCCACGACCCCCGTACTATTCAATCCGTCCATCAGCACAATGTTTTGAGTGCGTTACATTGAGTTCTACAACAAAACATGATTTTACACCCCTCAAAAAAAAGTCGTTTCCCAGCAATTATTTTTGCGTAAAGTTACTTAGTTTCATGTACAGAATGCTTGGTTGACGGCTTCGTGATGAGGTGATTTACACGGTGTATGTAATAAATAGGTTGGTCGGGCTGTGTTGTTATGGAATAGAATAGTAGAAAGGAAGAAACTTTGGAGCTTATCTCATTAGCGTTACGCGTCAATTGATTAGTGTCCTACCGAATGTTCGGTTTCGGTTTCGGTTTCGGTCGAGTTTCGGCAAAAAAACGAGTTTCGGTTAAGTTTTTTCGAAACTGCATTCGGGAGTTCTCGAGCGGCAATCGGTCATGTTCAGAGCGTTGAGTCAAGATAAAAAAGATTTATTTTGTTTATTTTTTTGTTTATTACTTAAATATTAAGTACCTATGCCGAAGACTGCATAGCCATGTGATAAAAAATATGTGCGTGAGATAAAAAAAATAACGACTGACTGATTATAATAACGTTTTCTTCATTTTTCCCTCAAAACATGATCTATGTAGGGAAGCTTCGGTTTCGGTTTCGGTTTCGGCCAAAACTTAGACCCTTGCCGAAATTCGGTTTCGGTTTCGGTCGTAAAAACCAGTTTCGGTCGGACACTACAATTGATGTAGTTATATTAGGAAGAGAGTTCGTGGCTAAATAATAAAAGCCGCACGGATCGATCTTTAAGGTTAAGCCGTGCTTGCCGGGGTTGGTTCGTGGATGGGTGACCATAATAACATACCAAGTTTGCTCCGTGCCTCGGGAAGCACGTTAAGCCGTTGGTCCCGGCTGTCATTTATAGATCTTTGACAGTCGTTTAGTAGTCAGTGGCCTGAAAGTCTGACAACCAGATTTACCAAGGGAATTGTATGACCCAGTACTGTTATAAACATGTAAAGTATGTGTTATGAATATGTAAAGTATGCCTATAATTATTTATGTTTGTTGATTATTTACAATTATTTCTGTGAGCCTGTATGATTAAAAAGTAGTTATATTAACTTTATGTGATTGGTTGAAACTTGACAGATAACGTCGACCAATCGTAAGCAAGTCAAACGGTGGGGATATAAAAAAATAGTCGCCGGGCACTCATGGGATATGCCCGGCAGGCTCATGGCATTCCAGCTTCGACATCGGTGCTAGTCACTTGTAAAATCTAACTGTGTTACTGTACTACTGTTACTAGAGAAATAAATCTATCATTAAACTAAAGTGAGTCTTTTCGTAGTCAAAGTCCTTACTTCTGAGTATTGAACCAGTACGATTCACAGTACTTACTGGGTTGTGAAGTCAGATAGGCAGTCGCTCCATCTAAAATACTGGTAGTCAGCTGCATCATGTTAGACTGGAACATATAATAGACTGGTTCCTAATTTAAAACGCAGAATTTGACTATAACTGTACGTCTACCATGAGTTGTCATAGTTAGATTGCTTGACGTAACTGCAATAGTTCCGTCAATAAGCAAATACTATAGTTAGCTTTTTCAATGTTACCATGAGCTGTGTTGGTGCTTATTACCAAATTCTAAGCAAATGAAGCCCAAACTTGCAGTCGCTGTAGTTTAGTTTACTACACGGATAGATAACTATAGTGACTCATACTGCGCATTTTAGTATCCAACTATCCGCTAGAGGCGCTATAAAAGTTTTCATACATTTTTTTAACTACAGACGCTAGCGTGTATAGATTGTTAAAACTCATGGTAGACGTACTGTCGAAACGTTGTTTTAACAACGCATTTCCACTGCTTGGCAAGCCAATTTAAACGTGTTGACACCAAACAAACATTCCTGAAATAGGTTGTACTGTTATTTATGATCTGACATATCAATCAGCGAACTAGAAATTGGTATAGTGACAGATTTACGAGACCTAACCACATACCACGGCGGCTGGCTAAAGGTGGCGTTTTTAAGGGGGAACCGCCAGCTTAGCTATCGAGTGCTGTCCGAGGCTCGGAGGAAACTCGGTATGTAATAAACTACAGCAAAAATACAGTAAAACTATGGGTCTTGATTTCTTGTATCTTGTATTTTACATAACATTTCAACCTTTTGAACATAACTTAACGCAACCACGAAACGTATTTCTCGTATTTAGTTTTTATTAAGACTAGTTTGACATTTGTCAGAAGTAATGTTTCTACCACCAAATGTCAAAAGAAGAGAAAATATGGTCGTCATGCTCGACGTTGTAGACTTGTGTCGACTGAAGAAAAGACACATTCCTTTTCTACATTCTTAATATCGCCATGCTTGGGACGATAGAAATATCTGTCAAATTGTCGATTCTTCCGTAGACATAGCTCGTTTCTACGGCTGTCATGCCGGCTGGTGTCAGAGATTTTATACCCAGCAATGTCTGAATTCAGACTGCGGATGATGATGCTGGTTTCCTCACCATGTTTTCCTTCACCAAAGCAAGTGATAATTAGACAAATAGAAGTAAAATAGGTAGAATTATTTAATAAAATATTCACAAAAATAATTTCAACATTGACATTAGTTCTTAGCTTAAAATTCAGTACGTAAAATAGTAGCGTAGGTGCTTCCAAACAAGTAGAATTTCTGATGCTATAATATCTACGCCAACTTTTTCTTCTTGTACGAGTATGTACAAGAATAAAAAGTAATTAAATAAGCAATTTACTTTCGTAATTATTTTCAATGAATTTGATGAAACAATTATTTGTCTGCTTTTTGTAGTAATTGTTTTTGAGTGAGTGGGCTTAAAAGGTTTTGTTCTCTCGTATTTACATGAATTACTTATTATAAAAATAGCTCATGAACAGGTTCGATTCCCGCGTTAGCGAACAATAAGGCGGTGCTAACATTACATCTTTATAATACAAGGTGTTGTTTTGCATCCTCGTCAAAATTCAAGAGAATGTCACAAAAGACATAAATAATCAATTAAAATTACGTTACCTAGTTAATTATTAATAAACGCTGTTTTTTTTGGTTGTTAAGTTTGTCAGTATTTCAGAATAACCCCCTTAACGTGGTTTAGGGAATAAGAAATTATCGAATAAACGTTTGAGATTGTTTATATGTGTGGAAGCGCGGTTATAGGGCGAGAATCAGACGGGCAGCCTTTAAAACACGGGCGGTTCACAGTTACCGATTTCTGTAAAAAGAAAAAAAGAAATACCAACGCATTTTATTATTGATTCGGGGCGAGAATCATTAACATAGTTACCTCCTTAAATTTGACGAGGATGCAAAACAATACCTTGTAGAGATATTCAAGCCAGCCTCTTGTAGCTTATACCGAAGGCTATGTAACCTTGCAATCTACCTATACCCCTAGCCCTTACGTAGTACGATAGTATGGCTGTCATACCAATTTCAATGACAGCTGTCAAACGCAAGTCTGAAAGTCGATTATATCGAATTTCAATTCGTGTTCAATTATATAAGGATTGACTATGGAGAAATAGTGTTATGTAAATAAAATAGATGGGTCTTTATGCCCGGTTGATGGCAATAGGCTCGCCCCCTATTACATGGGATTTGAACATTACTGGCGAAATGTAGGTCTCTCTAACAGGCGTGAAGTTATATTTTTATATTTGAAAGAACTTACCAATTTATTTCGAATGCAGCGAAGTTTTTTTTTGTAAGATTTAAAATCGAAGAGTAGTTATTTGTCTATTTGTTACGCAAACAAAAAAGCAAAAAAGAATTTTGAAACCTAAAACCGATCTACGATAAAAACAGCGTCATGCCTTATTAAAAAAAAAGTTGTTTCCTACAAAACTGCAGTACCTTCTCGGTCAAAATGTGTGGAAAAGGTTTTTTTTTTTTAAGTGAAAAGTTCTTTAGCGGTGCCGGCGTTATGAACTTTTGTGATGGGTAAAAAAAAAAAAACTCGCGTCTGGAGGCCTACTCTCTTTCTCCGATACGTAACTTCGGCAACGAACGAAAATTAAACGTAGTTACATTTGTGACCCTACTCTATATAATTTGAGGACGCACACAAGAAGTTCGAATTTACAGACAATTAACGTGAACGAATGTATTGAATATCCAGGTCACGTCTTGTTGATCGAAAATTCGTAAGACGGATTGACATTACGTTACGAAGGAATTTGAACTTTATGACATCTGTCATTTAGTTTGGGTTTCCAAAACTGGATAATTATCTTATCCACAAACGAAACCTTCGGTTTCAAAAGGTAAAATTCGTAAGACCGATTGTATAGTTCTGAAGTTTTTTTTTAAATTCGATGTTTTTCCGATGGAGAAACCTGTTCAGTTTGATGGTCTAGTGGCACATCATTAAGTATGTATATACCCTTTTGCGTTACATCCTGAATACTGTGATTGGATTAGGTCTTGAGGTTTTTTTGCGCTTCAATCGTCGCGCTTTGCTGTGATTCTCCATTAGTGGCCGACCCAGAGTATTTGGATGTTTGTTGGATTCGTTCTTTATAGGACTTGGTATGGCGTACGATTACGTGCTCCACAGTGGGCATTCGTAGGTCACGGTGTAATTTGCTCGTAAAGGGTCTCTCATTGCACCAATGTCAGTATCGTAATGTATCTCATTACGCACTAGTGCGGTAATGTAAAGTAAAACGCACGGTTTATCAAAATGTTCCGTCTAAAACGAACGGTACTTTTTTAAATCAAATCAAAGAGTTTTTATGTCAGAAAAGTGGTCAACATTTTATGAATAAAATTAACTTGGGAGATAAAATATAATAAATAAACATTTAATTCTTTAAGTTAATCAATTTTGACCATAAATTACAACCTGTCTGTAACAAAACTGTAACAAAACACAAAAATATTAATTTACTTTATTAGTAATACTGGCTGTTTTTGTGCCTTTGCCTTAAAAAAAAGCGCATCGCTAATATCATAAGTTGTGAACGAGTAAAAATTATTCCGCGCGCTTTTTCTTTTCGCTGTATTGTTTTTATTTGAAAATGTCGTCCGAGTTTTATTTATTTCCTCGCAAATATGTTATAAAACGTCGTATGACATACGTGCGCTTTGATAATTACAGCCTCTGCTTTCTTGTAGCCCTCGCCTACGGCTCGGGCTAGCAATATCGCCTCGGCTGTAATTTTCAACTTACCGCACTTATATCATAATGTACTATTATTGAACAGGTGTTTTTTTTTATTACCCTTGACAAATTTTCAGAATGAGGTACTGAAAATGTTGCAACCGTTTTAGCGTTAGTGTCTAGTGTCCCTTCTAACCTATACAGGATGTAAGTAGGAACCCGTTATCATAATACTTTTGAGCTCTAACAATGGTTTCTTTCATTGATAGTATTTTGTAATGCATGTGAATTTTGTAAAAGAGATTAAAAATAGCACGCTTGCAATCATACAGATAAATTAAATGTTTAAAATTGTTTACAATGGATACTAAATTTATAAAGTGATGTTAATTTCATTAATATAATGTTAATAATAGTATGCCAGAAGGCTAGAACTCCCTTTTGTCTTAAGGTGTCACCTTGTTTCGCAGACAGAATTTTGTTTCACAAAAAATGTTTCACATAATATTTGGTCCTTGTATTTTTATTTCGAATATTTTTGTTTTCACTACTATTTACTTGAATGAAACATGTTTCAAAGAAACAATTCAATGAATTTTATAATCACATTTTTTTATTGAACAAACTTAGTAAACAGTAGAATTATTTTTTAACGAATATTGTTTGTTCGATGTATGATTCTACGGTATTTTATTACAACGAAATTATTATATGAAGATACTATTGTTCGTACAATAGGGGATCGGACTGGGTAAAGAAAACGACATTCTATTTTGTCCGTCAGACAGGTAATACAAAAATATTAGATACGTATTTTTTGTTTTATCAAAATATCAAAAAACTACTTAGTTAGAACTCATTAAAGTTGGAGAGTGGGGGCTTACTACGTCATAAGTGGGTATAAAACTTACCTACATGTGACGTCATGCGCCATTTCAAATCAATATATCTCCGTAATTTTATGACCACGTGAAAAAAGAAAAAATACGTGTCCAATACTTTTCAATAAACAACCCGACGGAGAAAGAAAAAAAAAATAGGATTATCCCCTATTAAAATAAATGCAAATTAATTTACTCTAGCGACACCACAACACGAACATTACAGCTTCAGAAATACCACAATTAATACTCTGGCTAATTACTCTAGTTTTAGCCTACGCGTAGGAACACACGTCTCGCTTTGTATAGGATTCCAATACAATGAGAGATCCGTACAAACTAGTTGTGAATAGCTTAATTGGTTGTCGTGCACACGTACATTACTCACCAAACTTTAAGTGTTCGAGATTGATATTTTTCAATATCATCTGTGTCTCTTTTAAAAACCGTTTCGTATTTCTACAAAGACTTTATGGCTGTTCATTGGTGCCTATCATTGACCATTGGTGGTAGTTGCTGGCTACTAGTAGTGGTAGCTACTGATTATAGTGGCTGTCACTGACCACTGGGACTACTAGCGGCTGCCACTGATCACTGAGGGCTATCAATAACCCACCACTAGTGGCTATTACTGACCAGTAGCAGCTATCACTGACCAGTAGCGGCTATTATTGACCAGTGGTGACTATTACTGACCACTGGTAGGTAATAATGACCATAAATGGCTATCAATAACCACTCGTGGCTATCACTAACCAGTAGCGGCTATCACTGACCAGTGGTGGCTTTCACTGACCAGTAGCGGCTATTACTGAAAAATGGTGACTATTACTGACCACTGGTAGGTAATACCGACCATAGGTGGCTAAAACTGACCATTGGCGGCTAATAATGACCACGTGTTCCACTTACCAAAGGTCGCTAGCACTGGGCCACTGGCCAATGGTGACTAATACTGACCACAGCTGGCTACCACTAACCACAGCTGACCAACACCACTGACCGGTAGTGACAATCACTGACCAGTAGTGACAATCACTGACCAGTAGTGACAATCACTGACCAGTAGTGACAATCACTGACCAGTAGTGACAATCACTGACCAGTAGTGACAATCACTGACCAGTAGTGACAATCACTGACCAATGATGGCTATCACTGACCACTACTGAGTGCTACTGACCACTACTGGGTGCTACTGACCACTAATAGTTGCCACTGACCACTACTGACGGTCTCGAGTCTTAAGTCATATTGGGAGGTCTTAAGTCATATTGGGAGGTCATAAGGGAGGCTTTAATTTTTTGCTAGCATTACCTATCTAGCACTACACAATCACGCCTTATCCCACAAGGGGTAGGCAGTCCTCACCGGTCCGGACGATCTTGCCAGCGACGTAAACGTTCTGTGATGTGAACCTTTCGTCTCTTCGTTCTAAGTTACTTGCTTTGAAACTCTCCGAGGGTAGTTTGTCGTAGTCTATCACTGAATACTTGTCTGGGGTGATTATTAGTTGTGGGTACAGAGATTTCCTAAAACAGTTTTATTAATGGATAACGCTCGATCAACGGTTATATAAGTGATATTTAAAGTATTAAAACTGAGGGTAATAGCTTCGAAATTCGAAAACTTATAGGATTGGTACGCTGGGGAAGAAAACTGACAAATTATTCCGCGTTAATGGCGCTTGGTGACTTTAATTCATAATGCATTAAAAAGGAAGCACCGAGGTAGCCCGCGAAATTCAAATTTTTCTTGCAATTTGCAGGTCAGTCTCAGGTAGTATCATCATCTGCCTAGCCTTTTCCCAAACTATCTTGGGGTAGGTTTCCAGTCTAATCGGATGCAGCTGAGTACCAGTATTTTACAAGAAGCGACTGCCTATCTGATCTCCACAACCTAGCAACTGGGTCATACGATACTGGTTGTTAGACTTTCGGGCCTTAATTTCAGGATTAATCTAATGTGTAATCAAAGATACAAAACTGTCGTTTTACTAAATTACTGAAGTTTTCTCTAGTTACCCAGGTAGTAAATAAGTAATGTTTTCGTTCAATATAGTCAAAATCAAAAGTCATTTATTCAAACTAGGCTGATAATCAACACTTTTTGAACGTCAAAATTACAAGAGACAGTCCGCCAAAACGCCCGCCCTTCGCCACTTCCTAGTGTTTTAGCTGGGAAGAAGAAGTGGCGGAACAAACTCCCCAGCAACACATATGTCTGTTAGGTTAGTAATCTCCCTTTATTTCAATCTATTTTTGATTGGATATAAATCCTTAATTTTATATTTGAAGCCCGAAACTTTTAGATCTTACTGATAAAACCTGACACAGACCTGTAAATTGCAAATGCGTGCTACCCTGACGCATCCACCAATCAAAACCCACCTATATTCTTCTCTAGCCTCATCGCTAGAAGACGAAGTATATTCCCTGACTCTTTCCACAGACGGAGCCGTCTTAATGATAATATTCTCAGGAGTATCACAGATAACCTCAGATCCCTTAAGCAACCTCCTTTTAGACTTTATAAAGACATCGTCATTTTCAGAGTCAGTCTTGACACCCGAGTCTCGCAATTCACTGATTCTTTTCTGGCTAAAAGTTAATGGCGTCGAACTTCGCCTTTTCGGGAAAGTGGACATGAATTTCATGAAATTTTCTTCTATCATTGCTGCTGGCGACATTTTTTCCCTTGAACGATCTCCGAGTGGATTTTTTGGAAACTCAAGGCATTTTAATATGGGAGATTTTTTTATTTCAATCTTGTAAGGACTCGAGGCAAGACTTTTGCTCATTTGTTTTTTGATTTTTGGTTCGTTGTCGATTTTGAATGACGAAGTCGACGCAGTATTGCGATTTAGCGTCTCTTTCTTTCGTAAGAAATCTAGGAATCTGTTGTCTCTTTCAGGAGCTTCATCGCTGGAATCATGGTCTTTGGCCAGAATTTCGATTGACTCCATAAACTGCGCCCATTTTGTTTTCCTTGTTTTTGTTTTTTTAGGGACTTGGTAGACGAGTTTCCTATCTATATTTTGTCTTTTGGGAGAGTAATCTGATATCGACATTAGGGGTGAACTACAGGATGATGGTTCCGACATTTTTAGCACTAAATATTTAGCGTGCAAAAGGAGGGTAGTTGAAAAAAAATGTGTTAAAAATTGTTACCTTGTATTGTTGTCGTTAGGTATCTAAATAAACTCTTAAAAGATAATTTTGTGAGTATAATTTTTAAAGCAATCAATGATAAAGATCATATTTCGCATAATGTTTTTTTAAACCAATATTTTATTTAGCAAATAATTATGGCACTGAGTAGAGAATTAATGGATATGACAGGTATTACATTCATAAGAAACAAATTATTTTGCCATAGATTGAGCAAATTACTCGATTTTGTGTACCTCAACAATTTCTAAGACATGCGCATTGACATTCCATTTATAATCTACTCCGTGCTTGCGCTAGGACTTTAAGAGCGTTTATGGGGTTACGGCATTTCATACAAACTTTCAAGTCGTTATTTTCCGAAATGACTGAACAGATTTTAATGAAACTTCCTACGCATAAGCAGTATACATAGGTCTAAAAAGTTACTTAAAAAAAAAACATTTTCGAAATGTCTTTTAAAAATGAAGATAATTGTAAATTTCTGTTTCTATAGATAATTAATTATCGGTCTAATTTAGCTGTAACATTATTTTTAGAAAATGGTTTTTAGTAACTTTTTAGACCTATGTATAGTGCTTATGCGTAGAAAGTTTCATTAAAATCGGTTCAGTCATTTCGGAAAATAACGACTTGAAAGTTTGTATGAAATGCCGTCAGGTGTGAACGCTCTTAATAAACAGTAAAACTGGATAATAAACAGATTAAAGTTTTGCCAAACTAAAACCTCCTAAAACCAATGGATTGATCAATCTGAAAGTAAGGTCGAATTTCACCATCTTCTGCCCTAACATGACGTCTTAAAGCAGTATTTTTTTACTCTTATTCCAGTTTGGGAAAGAGACGGAGCTATACAGGATGTCTAGCGCCATCTCTTTCCCACACTGCAAAAGGAGTAAAACAATAGTGTTTTAAGACGTCATGGTAAGCCACCTGAAAGAAACTAAGGAGACGACACGGTAGCCCGCGAAATTAAAGTTTACTTAGGGTTTTTGCAATTTGCAAGTCGGTTTCAGCCTGTATGTGAAAGAAAATATAATTCGCGACCTTAACACGTATGTAGCTTTATAAAATTATAATAATTAAAATCGCCACCTATAAGTTCATTTAATCCCATTCAACCAATCTGCACGCGTAGCATGACCACTGTAGAAAGGAGTTTTGTTTACGGAAGAATCGACATAATGACAGATAGACAATGACAATGTGTCAGTTTGTCGATTCTTCCGTCGACATAGCCCGTTTCTACGGCGGTTATGCTACGCGTCCTGGCACTCAACCGCAAATTGCAAAAAAAAAAAACGTAAGAAAATTTTAATTTCACGAGCTACCCTGGCGCTTCTACCTCGGGGGCCATCCATAAACTACGTCACAAGTATTCCAAGATTTATTTTTACCCCGTCCCCGTCTTTGTCACAGCAGGTCTAATTTGTGAGACTCCCCCCCTAGTGTGACATCACATATATATTATAATTTTACATGTTCATACAAATAGAGTTGCCAGTATTTTCAAGTTACCTATAAGACATAGAAATGTGACGTCACGAAATTAAGGAACCCACCCCCTTCCACCCACAGTCACAAATTTGTCGACACCTCCCCCTTTTAAACGTTAGACGTAATTTATCGATGACCCCCTAAGATCTGTCTAAAATCAAGATCTTTACACACGACAGCAGCGATGTGAAGAACCTAAGGAGTAGAAGAAACAAGAGCTTATATCTAATCTTACCGTGTTCATTGAAGTGCTTCTCAAGGTCCTCATGCGATAGGTTTGTTTGCGTCGCCGGAGAGTCTGCCGCTACAGTCTGCTCCGGACGAGAACGGGAACATCTGTGTGCAAGGAAATATTGGAACTTAGGGAGCGTTCAAGTATTAAGTAACGAATTTTGGGGGAGGGTAGGTCGCCTGAAACGTTACGATGCGTTACAGGGGCGGGAAGGGGGTTTTCGAACTATGCGTTACGTAACATTGTTTTAACCCTTCAGGACGGTCGTTCAGAGATTTTTTTCTTGCGGCGCGTTACCTGGGGGGAGGGGGGGGGGGGTACAATCAGACGTTACGGCGAGTTACATGGGGGGAAGGGGAGGCAAAAATCTCCAAAAATTGCGTTATGTAACACTTGAACGCTCCCTTAGTACCTGGACGACGGAGGTCAGCTCGTGTGAAAATAGAAATTCTTAAACGGAAATTTAAAAAAATAATAATATCGGGTTGCGCTCCGGGAGTGCCGGCAGAAGTGAAAACTTAAATATTAACGTTGTACATTTTTGATATTTTGAAATGGTTAGGGAATAATTTTGCACGAATTGCTTTAATTATCAGTATAAAAGTACTATCATTTATGTGGTACAATGTAACACTTCAGAACTATTTCAATCCGTCTTACGAATTTTAGCTCTTTGGAGAAACCGAAGGTTTTATTTGTGCATAAGATCCAGTTTTGGAAACCCAAACTCAATGACAGATGTCACAAAGTTCAAATTCCTTCGTAACCTAATGTCAATCTGTCTTACGAATTTTCGATCAGGACACGTGACCTGACGCGAGTTTAACTTTTTTACCCATCACTAAAGTGCACAACGCCGCTAAAGAAGTTTTCACTTCAAAAACAGCTGTTCCAAAAATTTTGAACGTGTAGGTATTGCACTTTTAGAGGGAACAGCTGTTAATCAAGATTATAAACTACCTGTGTGCCACATTTGATCAAAATCCGTTCTGTAGTTTTTGCGTTAATGATTAACAAACATCAGTATGTCCATTAAAATCAAAATATTGTTTTTTACATGGGCCTACATGGGCACTTATATCTATTTACTCTTTTAAAATCATTTGGTTTTACAATATTTGAATGTTACAGCGTTAGTACTTAAGTATGGGAGGACAGCGTAGGCCCGACAATAAGTTGATTGCTTACTACAAAAGTATAGAACAGGAAAGATAAAAAAAAGAACGAATTAGGAATTTACAAAGCCTACAAAAAAAGGAAAGTCCACACATTCACAAAAAATGGTAAATAAAAAATTACCTGTACAAAAGTAAAAATAAAATATTATAAGAACACAAAATTGAACAATAAAATTGAGACAATTAATGTTGTCATCAGTGCTGTAACTATTCTGAGCAATGAATGATCCATAAACTTTCGCATTTACAGTATTAGTAGGAACAGTTACCTGAGCATAGCATTGCTGCATCGTAAGGCAAGCTCGAGGCCATCCAGCCAGCAGTGTCCGGCTGCCTGCGACGGCGCGCGGAAGATCAGGTGGGCGGTCGGCAGAGGCTGGACTACGGCTCCTGGACATACAAGCGAATAGATATTAACAGATATTTAAAACTAGCTACTAATCTATTTAAACTTTTGAACGCCACTGTCACACATACGTGACAAGCAAGCGCGTGCCCTGTACGCCAACGACACAAATATGTGACAAAAAATGTGGTGCACTGTAACACGAAATAAGCAATTTAAATCATTACTTTTGTGTGTGTTTATTTATATATCTTTGAAATGTGATCTATATATCTTAAATATGAAATTTCTTGTCAAGAAATAAGTTAACAATACTTTTGAAATCCCATTTTTTTATTTGTAAGTCGTTGCGTTGAATTTTTGGGCTTGGCGTGGAGGGCACGCGCTTGCGCTTCTTAACAGACATTTTAGGTATAATGTATTGAATAGTTGTTACTCAATATCATCATCTGCCTAGCCTTTTCCCAAACTATCTTGGGGTCGGCTTCCAGTCTAACCGGATGCAGCTGAGTACCAGTATTTTACATGAAGCGACTGCCTATCTGACCTCCACAACCCAGTAACTGGGTAATACGATACCCCTAAGTAAGACTGGATGTCAGACTTTTCGCTTCTGACTACTCGTAATGACTGTCAAAGATCTACAAATGATAGCAGAGACCAACGGCTTAACGTGCTTTCCGAGGCACGTATATTAAGTTAATCAATTTAATAATGGATAATATTTTTGTGTTCACCAAAAATCTAAAGGTACATCTATGTATGCATTTCTAAAATATTGATCTTAAACCCGTTTAATTGTTTTACTATAATTAAACTACTCGGCCAACAAAATATGTTACATCAAACAAATTCCAAATTAACACCAAGATATAACACTTTTTTATTGTAGTGCGCTGCAAATATTCTATTGTAACAATAACTATTTTATTCTTCCCCGAAAAATACTGATCGTGCACCAAATATTCCTGACTTCTTGGGGCACCCCGACTTGGACAGGTTAGGTTCGAAGGGGATGACGGGGTCCAGTGAGCGAGCGGAGCGAGCGAACTAAGACCCCGACATCCCCTTCGTGTTAGGTTACTTTAAACCCTGTAGACAGAAATAGGAGCCCCGCGTAGCGGGGCTACGTCGTAAAACTAAAAAAATAAATGCTTGTTTTTAAAATTAGGTGTATTACTATTTTTACAAATTTGCAACAGTTGTTAAATAGATGCTCGTTATGACATATTTTAATGAACATATTTTGGTGCACATTCAGTATATTTGGTGGAACACAGACAAAATTAGGTAAATGAAATGGGAATAAATTGAAGTATTTTTAAATACCATCCTTTAATAATTAGATTATCAATATACAGAATAACTTTCAGAATAATCAATACACAGAAAAGTGAAAAATAACATTAGCTTCAGAAGACGGTGACTTTTGTTTCACTGGCTCATTTTTTTTGTCACCGACTTCTGAAGCTTAAGTAATTTTTCACTTTTCTGTGTTTTGGAAGTCAGTTTTTTTTTTGTTCAACAGTTTTTTTATTTTACAATTTTTAGTTGTAATCCTACACAAATATTTGCTATGCATTTATTTTACATTGTTAACTATAAATGCCATGATAATAGGCTTATCTCCTATAATTTGGAACTTAACATAGCTAACTATCAAAACGTGGGTGTACTGTACACATCTGCGTACCCCCTCAGAGCATATAGGCGTGGTGTTGGTTATGATATTGTGTAAACGATACACATCCACGTGATTGCAGCACCACGACAGATTTGCCGTCCGTATAGAGAGCTCCATTGTATATCTGCGAAGATCAGCATCAGATCTTCTCAAATTTAAACGGGACCACCGAGGTATAATATTGTACGACGTCTGCTTTACGAGATCATTCTAGGATTACGTTCGTCTAGAATGATATATGTGATTCGAGAACAATCTTAGAATGATCCACAGTGGAAATGTCTACAAAGTTCGAGAAAGTTCTGGACTTTCCTAGAACTTTCTAGAAGAATTGGTCCCACTATGGCGCTATCTAGAAGGTTGAAGTAGGTTGTGGAACTTTCTCGAAGGCTAGGTTTCCCCTAAGGAACTGCCTAGACGTTCACGGATGTTGTGGAAGTTTCTAGACACTGGGTCGGCCATATAAATAGACGACGGATTAGCGAGAGGCGTAAGTCTGATTTTGGGTACACAACGCAGCGATCGAAATGAACTACTAGTGCGATATCTAATAGTGTACAGTTGTGTAATTGTGATTAAGTTTAAGTTTTTTGTGTTTTAATAAAGATTTTTAGTGTTTAATTGGCAGTGTGATAATTTATCCTATACCCAGCTGTTGTGACATCACTATTTAGTATGTTATTATGTGTCAAGCTCTAGTGATTGTCTATGATCTACATCCGTCCGGTCGCCATAACTTGATCTCATCACTGCGATACCACGCACTGTCTATATATAAAATGTAACCTGTGTCCTGTGATTATTAAACTAAGTATACCCAACGGTATCTTTCATTCCAACAACCAAACATAACACCAGCTAGTAACATAAAAATATTCTTCCAAACAAAAAAAAACCATCGCAAATTGCCCACTCACCGATGGTCTCGTTATGCGGCCCTCGCGGCGCCCAGATGCTCTGCTCCAGAGGATGGTACAACTTGAAGCAGAACCCGTCCTTCTTGCTGGGACGCTCTATTACTTGGCAGGATGTAAGTAGCACTGTTCCTACCCAGTGGCTGCTCTGTAAGTAACATAGAAATGGCATTAGGTTAGAATGAAAGCGGTAGGTTATTAGGTTAGGCTGTGGAGGGTGAGGCTGGAGACGCCCAGCGCAGGACACTGGACCGTGGGGGCCATCCAGCCGATGATCCTGGAACAGTGGGTACGGAGGCGACACGGGACGTTGACCTTCCGTATAGTGCACGTGTTGTCATGGCATGGCTGCTTTGGCAAATACCTGCACAAAGTGGCTAGACGGGAGGCCACTCCCGTGTATCACCAGTGTGGCTGCAGCGAGGACACGGCCTTTCACACCCTCGAGCATTCTCCAGCTTGGGTGGTGCAGCGCCGTGCTCTTGCAGCAGCAATCGGGGCAGATTTCTTCCTACCGGCTGTGGCCAAGGCCATGGTCGATAGTAAGAGGGCATGGGAGGCAGTAGCATCAAGGAAGCGGCGGAGCGCGTCAGGGAGGAAGACGCCCTCGCTGACGCGATCCGTCGCAGGAGGACAGGGCGGCGGAGGAGGCGCCATGGCGACCTGATGCCGCCTTACGGCCTGGTCACGACTTTGGTCTTAGCGGTGCGCGGCGCGGCGAGCGGGGCGGTGTCGGTGAGCGGTGCGTTTTGCACGCCACGTACCCTCAGTAGCGGTTAGTTGCAGCGGCAGCGGTGGACGTATTTAGGTAGTCAGAACGTGCTCAAAATCATGGCGTTATCAAAATCATCCCTTCTCTGTTTAGAAAGCAGTACATTTTTCAAACATTAGAGTAGTAGCAGAGAGAGAAGGAGTGCACGAACTGAATAAAAATCAGTATTTAAATAGCGAATTTCGTGACCAATACGAAGATTAAAGAAAATAACCAGATCAGTCGATGCGGTCGATTTAAAATTTCAGTAATAAACGCCTCGGTATCCATTACCGCCACAAAATCATCTAAACTTTTTTGTTTTTTACTACGCCCCTGAGTACGTCACTCCTACACCGCTGTCCGCGCCGCGCTGTTTCGTGGCGTCGCACTCATACGCTTGTACTTTTGTTCCTGCCGCTCTCAACACCGCGCGCCGCTGCCGCGATTCGCTCGGAGAAAACCGCGCGCGATTTCGCTATGAGCGGCGTCTCGTGGCGTGCTTCAAACATTTTTATACTTTTGATCTTACCGCTCGCCGCCCCGCGCTTAGCTGCCGCTCACAGCGGCAAGGTCGTGAACGGGCCGTTAGGAGGTGCCAGCGGGCGATAGATCTGGGAGTCTATCGCTGCCGCATTGCACGGCCCTCGCGAGCGGTGGCGATGTCTCAGGTGAGCCCGGACATCGCCAAAGGAGTTGGTGCCCGGAGGCGGGCTATACAAGATGTTGTGTTGCATCCTCGTCAAAATTCAGAAGGTTGTCACACAATACATTAATAATCAATTAAAATTATGGTACCTAGTTGATTATTTATAAAAAACCGTTTTTTTGTTGTTGTTTATGTTTGTCAGTACTTCAGAATAACCCCCTTAACGTGGTTTAGGGAATAAGAAATGACCGAATAAAACCGAATAAACGTTTCAGATTGTTTGTATTTGTGGAAGCGCGGTTATAGGGCGAGAATCAGACGGCCTGCGTTTAAAACACGGGAGGTTCACACTTACCGATTTCAGAAAAAAAAAAAAATACCTACCCATTTTAAAACCACAAACAAAAACATTTTTTATTGTTGATTCGAGACTAGAATCATTAGCATAGATACCTCCTTGAATTTGACGAGGTTGCAAAACAACACCTTGCATAAACCAAACCGTCTCCCCGGACGGCGCGGTATGCGTTAAAGCGGAAACATACTTACGTGTCGTGGCGTGTCGTGACGCGCCAGAAGCAAATCACTTTCACTGGTAGATAGCCCATTTATCGAGGAAGGCTACAGACTATATATCATGACGCTACGACCAATAGGAGCGGAGCAGCAATGAAAAATGTTGCGAAAACGGGGAAAATGTGACGCAGACGAAGTTGAGCGGGACAGCTAGTTATTTATAATCTGCGTTCGCAATTTAGTATCTATGATTCTAAGGGTTAGGCAGAGATGTACCTAATAGTACAACTTCATTTCGCTAGTTATCTTTAAGTCCCATTTAATAGGCCGCGAGCCTAATGGCATCAACCGGGCCAAAAACCCAAACTCCGTACTGAGAAAATCCTACTGGAAAATCCTCAATAACAATTTGTCAGACCCGGGACTCGAACCGAGCAAGAACCTCATGATAGACCAAAACGCAGCCAAAAACCATCGGACATCTAGTCGCAAGAACTCCACGACCTGAGCCCCTTTCTATCATCGGACATCTATACGCACTGCAAGTTACCATCCCTACCTTATTGCTATTCCACCAATTCGCACTAAGCGCTTTCAAACGTCTTTCATAATGCGCACAGCAAAGGAGTGGAACTCTCTGCCTGCGTCTGTGTTTCCAAACGCTTACAACCTTAATCTCTTCAAAGTTAGAGTGAACAGGCTTCTTCTGGGTAAGCTCGTACCATCGTCGACTTTGTCTCTGTCATCTCTGACCTACACTTGAGTCAAGAGCAAAAACATCGCAAATAAAAAATTACAAGCTTATATTAAAAACCATGGCTTACCTTCGCTTTAGGACTTTTATACAGTAACAATAGTCCGGGCTTCAACACACACCATAGCTTTGTCCATGACTTGAGTGAGCCTCGAACCTGTGACAGAAAAAACATTTAAATTAATAATTTTATCTATATAAATAAAAATCAATTGCTGTTCGTTACTCTCGCTAAAACTCGAGAAAGGCTGGGCCGATTTAGCTGATTTTGGTTTTAAAATGATTGGCGTAGTCCAGGGAAGGTTTAAAAGGTGAGAAAGGTAGGGTAGGGTAGGTAGGGTAGGGTTGGGTAGGGTTGGGTTGGGTAGATAGGTAGGTAGGTAGGTAGGTAGGGTAGGGTAGGTAGGGTAGGGTTGGGTAGGGTAGGGGTAGGTAGGTAGGGTAGGGTAGAGTAGGGTAGAGTAGGGTAGGTAGGTAGGGTAGGGTAGGTAAGTAGGTAGGAAAAAGTGCATTGCAACGCATACCGGGGACAGCTAGTTTTTTAATAATTGTTGCCATTTTTAACCTTTTGAACGCCACAGTCACATATACGCGACACGCAAGAGCGTGCCCTGTACGCCAACGACACAAATATGTGACAAAAAATGTGGTGCACTATAACAAGAAATAAGCTATTTAAATCATTACTTTTGTTTGTGTTTATTTATATGTATTTAAAATGTGATCTATATATCTTAAATATTAAATTGTCAAGAAATAAGTTGAAAATACTTTTGAAACCCTTTTTTTTGTTTGTAAGTATTTGTGGTGATTTTGTGGCTTGGCGTGGAGAGCACGCGCGTGCGTTTATGCTCTGGCGTTCAAAAGGTTAATTCAATGGTTGACTGGTAGAGAATGTCTTGTTGCATTAAGTCCGCCTATTTACCACTGTTGTACAGAAAGTTTAAATAAATAAACAATAGGGTATCATTGTCATAGGTTTCAGGGTTCCTATAACAAAAATAGGGTCACAATCAAAATTCAATTCGGCGAAGCGTTCATTTTAATACCGTTTTTTCGTCGTAAGTGGCTCCCTGCTGTATCTTTTTTACCTTCTTTAGACTTAAATACGCAGAAGGGTCCGCAACAGAGTACCACGCAGATGCGGCACTCTTCAGTATCTTCTTACTATAAGCCAATCAATAAGCAATACCACAAATGGGTCCTCTGGATGCCAGAAGCGCCCCCTTCTTCCCTCTTCTGTACCTTCTGTAGAGCTATAACTTCTTACCTTACGCCAATCAGCAAGCACGACCACAAAAATGTCCTCTGGAGGCCAGAAGCGCTCAATTCTTTCCACTTCTTTACCTTCTGTACAGCTAGAGCTTCTTACCTTAAGCCAATCAGCAAGCACGACCACAGAAGGGTCCTCTGGAGGCCAGAAGCGCTCAATTCTTTCCACTTCTTTACCTTCTGTACAGCTAGAGCTTCTTACCTTAAGCCAATCAGCAAGCACGACTACTCAAGGGTCCTCTGGAGGCCAGAAGCACTCCCTTATTACCTCTTCTTTACCTTCTGTAGAGCTAAAACTTATTACCTTAACCCAATCAGCAAGCACGACTACTGAAGGGTCCTCTGGAGGCCAGAAGCGCTCCTTCCTTACCTCTTCTTTACCTTCTGTAGAGCTAAAACTTATTACCTTAAGCCAATCAGCAAGCACGACCACTGAAGGGTC
Organism: Cerastis leucographa; assembly: GCA_963082945.1. Classification (NCBI taxonomy): domain Eukaryota; kingdom Metazoa; phylum Arthropoda; class Insecta; order Lepidoptera; family Noctuidae; genus Cerastis; species Cerastis leucographa. The sequence continues at coordinate 4,318,011 of OY720376.1, forward strand.
CTCTGGGGGCCAGAAGCGCCCCCTTATTCCCTCTTATTTACCTTCTGTACAGCTAGAGCTTCTTACCTTAAGCCAATCAGCAAGCACGACCACAGAAGGGTCCTCTGGAGGCCAGAAGCACTCCCTTATTAACTCTTCTTTACCTTCTGTACAGCTAAAACTTCTTACCTTACGCCAATCAGCACGCACGACCACAGAAGGGTCCTCTGGAGGCCAGAAGCACTCCCTTATTACCTCTTCTTTACCTTCTGTACAGCTAGAGCTTCTTACCTTAAGCCAATCAGCAAGTACGACCACAGAAGGGTCCTCTGGAGGCCAGAAGCACTCCCTTATTACCTCTTCTTTACCTTCTGTACAGCTAAAACTTCTTACCTTACGCCAATCAGCAAGCACGACCACTGAAGGGTCCTCTGGGGGCCAGAAGCACTCCCTTATTACCTCTTCTTTACCTTCTGTACAGCTAAAACTTCTTACCTTACGCCAATCAGCACGCACGACCACAGAAGGGTCCTCTGGAGGCCAGAAGCACTCCCTTATTACCTCTTCTTTACCTTCTGTACAGCTAGAGCTTCTTACCTTAAGCCAATCAGCAAGTACGACCACAGAAGGGTCCTCTGGAGGCCAGAAGCACTCCCTTATTACCTCTTCTTTACCTTCTGTACAGCTAAAACTTCTTACCTTACGCCAATCAGCAAGCACGACCACTGAAGGGTCCTCTGGGGGCCAGAAGCGCCTCCTTATTCCCTTTTATTTACCTTCTGTACAGCTAGAGCTTCTTACCTTAAGCCAATCAGCAAGTACGACCACAGAAGGGTCCTCAATAGAGTGCAGAAGAGCAGACGCTGCCCGTTTCTTCTCTCTTCTGTAATGCTGTCTCTGCGCTTTGTAACTCTCTTTTCGAGAGAGGGCCGTGCTTGCCGTCCGGGATATGCCGCCTACTGCTGTTTCCGAAGACTGGGGAAGAAGGAAAATAAAAAGGCTTTAAAATAATAACATGATCATATTTTCAAATGTAAAAGGAGGAGCTTGTGGCTAAATAATAACAGACGCACGGATCGATCTTTAAGGTTAAGCCGTGCTTGCCGAGGTTGGTCCGTGGATGGGTGACCATAATTACATACCGAGTTTCCCCCGTGCCTCGGAAAGCACGTTAAGCCGTTGGTCCCGGCTGTTATTTATAGATCTTTGAGTCGCTTCATGTAAAATACTGGTACTCAGCTGCATCCGGTTAGACTGGAAACCGACCCCAAGATAGCTTGGGAAAAGGCTAGGCAAAATTTAATAATCACAACAAATACAAATAAAAATAAACAAATACTTAAATAAAATTGAAGTGTCTGTTTGCAATTTTAAAATAACGGCTTTTTACTATATGCACATGAATGTATATACGGTACATATTCCAAAATAACATTTTTTTTAATTTTTGTCTGTCCGTCGGTCTGTGAACGGCTGGACCGATTTTGACGGGACTTTCACTGGCATATAGCTGATGTAATAAAGAGTAACGTAGCGGTACTACTATTTTAGAAAAATTCTGTATTTAAGGGGTAACGGAGTGCAGAACCTCTCCCCCCCCCCGGCAATGATCTTTGATAATTGTAATATTGCTGACATTGTATTTTCGTTTTTGTGCGATTTTCGTTCGTTTTATTTATTTTTGTCAAATATAATTTCATTTGCTGAAATTGTAATTTTATTTAAATTTGATAATATTGACTTTAGCGACACTATAACGTCACTATTTTGTATGCCTTTCGGCGGAACATAGGATGGACCAAACATTTTTTAAAACAACCTTTTTGTACCCTGTCTTTACAAAATTATTCTATGAATTTGTACACCCCTGCTTAACGCATTGATGTAAACAGGCGCGTTACAATGTGAATCTAAAAACTTATCTAAAAGCTAGCATCCATTCAGCCACTCCATTTATCTGCGAAACACTAGTGGCCTTTCACCCAGCATCCCTTATCAAAACGTTATCGTTTTCCGACGGGCCCTTCCGTTTAAGCGCCATCGAGACCCAGAAACAGAATATTATTGAGAATTGAGAACTGAGAACTATAGAATCTAGATATTTTTACGTTGAAGATAAAGTACTTTGGCTCTAGTTCCTTCTGCTCATTCGGTTTCCCTGGTAGCTCATAAACGACACAAATGTGTGGATATCTCTAACTATTCACAACAATTTTATTTTTTCCATTCTTTTTATGTTTAAATGTTTTACAATAGTTTTCATATCGTTGGCACCGTTCATTCAATGTTCAGAATAGATACAGCACTGATGACAACATGTTTATTGTTTAATGTACTCTTCTAATAATTATCATCAGCGTCATGTTCGTGAACGAGCCCTGTCAGTTGTGACTGGTCATCTCTTAGCTGCCACGGTTTATTTTAATTACTTTATTTTTTAATTACTGATTTAATCTTTTACTCTGGACGCTCTTAACTTGCCCGTATTTCTACATTGTTCTCAAATATTTTTAATTCTTAACATGAATGATGTAACCAAGATTTTGTAACATATTTTGATTTAAAAGAGTGTCCATGGAGTTTCTTGCCCATTCTTCTCCATAGAGATCTACGCTACGGAATGGGCAACTACAGTACTTTCACAAGTTATTATGCCTTGTGACTGGGACTGTAGCTTCGCGTTTTATTTTGTTTTTTTGACTTTCAAAAGTGCCTGTAATGGTCTAATTGAAATAAATGCTTTGACTTTGACTTTAATTATTACTTTTGTATAGATTCAATACGAGTACACGATTCACACTTTACTTTTTTGTAGGCTTTATAAATTCTTAATTCGTTTTTTATTTTGCTCTTTCTTCTACTACCTTTTGTAGTAAGCAACGACTTATTGTTAGGCCTACGCTGTCCTCTGTGTAACATTCAAAATAAAAAAAAACAAATGCTTGTCGTATTGTTAGCCTCCAGGCACGCCACTGCTTACCTTATCAGAAGAAGTGCCGTCAGGTGGGTGCGATCTGGCGTCTCCAGATGCAGAAAGGGGACTGGTAGCTGTGGGTACTCCAGGAGAGCGCGGTGGTGGGGTTAGCGTCGCTTCACCTGGAATGGTACGGAAGAGAGATTGTAGGGAGGTCTATTTGGGATCAAGTGTATGTGGACGTCATATGACTTGAAGAATGTCTGGACTTTAAAAGACAGTGACTGAGTTTGTTTCTTCTCCACAGTAGTCAGATACAAAACACCGGCCGGTGTTCTAGTTTAAAAAAAGACGACGTGTAAGTGTTTCTAAAAATCTATTTGCAAAATAAACAACATTTATCATTAAGTGTGCGAATTTCCACCGTGACCAAGGCACGTTGAGCCATTGGTCCCGGTTGTTAATAGGGATGAAGACTGGGTAAAGAAAACGACATTCTATTTTGTCCGTCAGACAGGTAATACAAAAATATTAGACACGTATTTTTTGTTTTATCAAAATATTACTTAGTTATAACTCATTAAAGTTGGAGAGTGGGGGCTCACTACGTCACAAGTAGGTATAAAACTTACCTACATGTGACGTCATGCGCCATTTCAACTCAATATATCTCCATAATTTTATGACCACGTGAAAAAAGAAAAAATACGTGTCTAATACTTTTCAATAATCTACCCGCAAGACAAAGAAAAAAAATTGTGATCATACCCTATTGTAACTACATCTTTGACAGTCATTACAGGTAGTCAGTGGCCGGAAAGTCTGACAACCATTCCTACCAAGGGGTATCGTATTACTCAGTCATCATCTTCCTGCCCTTGTCCCATTTTATTTGGGGTCGGCGCAACACGTCTCTGTTCTCCATACTCCTCTGTCATTCGTCATGTTATCATTTACTCCTTTTTCCTTCATATAATTTTTCACACAATCCATCCATCTTTTCTTTGGTCTTCCTCTCCCTCTCCATCCATCCACATTTATATTCATCACTCTTTTAGTCACATGTGTTCCATCCCTCCTCATCACATGTCCATACCAAGACAGACGACTCCCTTTCATCTTTTCTGTGCCACTTTCAAACTTCCTCTTATATGCTCATTTCTAACTTTTTCCATTTTAGTCACTCCACACATCCATCTCAACATTCTCATCTCTGCTGCATGCAATCTTTTTTCATCCGTCTTTTTCACTGCCGTATCGTATTACTCCGTACTAACTGGGATGTGGAGATCAGATAGGCAGTCGCTCCATGTAAAATACTGGTATTCTGCTGCATCTGGTAAGACTGGAAGCCGACATGAGAAAAGGCTAGGCAGATGATGAGTGTTCACTTGGGTGGTAGATGCCCTGCATTACCTAGCATCTTAAAAACTTCTACTTTGTAGAGGTTTAGGTTATTTAATTTATGATCCTGACTTATCTTCTCTCTTGTATGGGATATCATCTTATTTACCTATTTTTTGTGAATGTGTGGACATTGTAGGCTTTGTCATTTTTTTTTTTCTATTACTACCTTCTGTAGTAAGCAATCGACTTATTGTCGGGCCTACGCCGTCCTCCCATACTTAAGTACTAACGCTGTAACTTCAAATATTGTAAAACCAAATGATTTTAAAAGAGTAACCATGGAGTTTCTTGCCGGTTCTTCTCCATAGGAAACGACCAACCCAAACCGTGCACCTTTTGTTGACGTTTTATAAGTGCCCATGTAGGCCTATGTAAAATAAAATAGGGAACTATATTTTCTATCACCAAAATTTATATTTGTCATCAAGTTGTATCACCTAATAAATAGATCTATCGCCACGAAATATTTTCGTTCTCAGATAAACAAAAATTGTTCCCAGGTATGAATTATCAGTAAAATAAGAGATCGATAACCAATAAAATTATATTGCATTACATGAATATAAACTTCGTTCTTATAATAACAGTTTTGTTACTTAAATAATAGCTCTGTGCTCAGAATGGTAGATCTGTCACCAAATAAATAGATCAGTTCCTTAGAGACATAGGGCACATCAACTCGGACAGGTTAGGTTCGAAGGGGTTGGCGGGGTCTAGTGAGCGAGCGGAGCGAGCGAACTAAGACCCCGACATCCCCTTCGTGTTAGGTTACTTTAAACCCTGCAGAGAGAAATAGGAGCCCCGCGTAGCGGGGCTCCGTCGGCTACTATTTGAACTTAATGCAATTTTCTAGTAACATAATATGATTTATTGGTGATCTCTTTAAATTAGTTTGCTTAAATACTTATTAGGACACACCTATTATAATACATACAAAAACATTTATTTGGTACTAGACCTTATATCTCAGGATTTTAGGTGATTTATTGTGGAACTGATTTTGCATTGTTTGGTGACTACATTTTGGTGACAGATCTACTATTTTGAGGACAAACCCTATTATTTAAGAAACACAAAACTAATTAAATTGGTGATAGCTTAAATGATACCCAATAAAATATTTTGATTTTGAATGACCCCTCTCCCGCTCTGGGCGGAGCGTAAGGGAGTTTCAGACTTGTACTGACTAAAACCCATCCATGTTCTTTCTTAGCCCTGTGTGTTCCAGGGCCACGGTATCTCTTTCGAACTGTCCCGCAGCCCTGGCAGGCATCGTGCCTATCGGACCCCTTCCGATTAGCTGACATCTCCTTGAGGCGCGCGTGGAACACGTACGCGCCGTCGACACGGCCTGTCGTCATAAGACGGACTGACGGTGAGCTAGCCCATTACTCACCGTCCACAGGGCCGCATTATTCTCTTGCCCTTGTTCCAACTTATTTGTGGTCGGCGCAGCATGTTTTCTTCTTCCATACTTCTCTATTACTCTTCATCTCATCAGTCAAGTCTTTTCCAGACATATCATCCTTCACTCAGTCCATCCATCGTTTCTTTGGTCTTCCTCACCTAAAGGGGTTTGGGTAAAAATGGCATGATTTTTCTAAGTCTAGGCCAGTAAAGAAAATTATTTCATTAGTAAGAACACAATAAGACATTCATTTTCTTCTATGAACAATTATTTCCAAAATGCATCAGAGCCGAGGTATACAGGGTGAATTTTTCAAGTGGGTCGAAGGCCAAATCCGAAACTATGAGGAATAGCGAAAAACACTCAAAGGAGTCACAAGCCCAATTTTGATAAAAACTACAACTGCATCATTGGTTTTTACAAAAAAAAACAATAATCTTAGCCAGGAATCGTACCCGTTAATTTTGAAAAAAAACACTCTATATTATTACACCACTCGATAGTGTCGCTGCTAAGGATCAAATTCAGGGAATTAATGACATACGACAGCGATAGGAAAGAGTTCATTTTTGACATCAGATATTTCAGCTCCGATATAATTTTTGGCGAAATTCTTTTAGGAGTAATTATTATCATATATTCCACTATACGTTAGCAACAAGTATCTTCCTGACCGCTGGGAAAAAAAATCATGCCACTGGTCCATACAAACATACCCAATACCCTTTATGACCCTGACTGTAGGTACTAAAGAAAGTCTTACCGTAAATAGGGGGTGTGGAAGGCGCGTTGACAGGCAGTATCACGTTCAGGGGCGTTTGTGGCTGCTTCTGAAACGAATAACACCCTGTAGTTTTGTCCTACTCTCGCAAAAATGTAACCATCTATACAAGATGGAAGGGACACTGACGCTAAAACGGTCACGCAAACAGTACATCATTCTGAACTGCACACACAGAAGTAATGAGTAATTTAAAAAACCGGACAAGTGCGAATCGGACTCGCGCACGAAAGGTTCCGTACCATTATTTATAAAATCCGGCCAAGTGCGAATCGGACTCGCGCACGAAGGGTTCGTTACAATTATTTATAAAAACCGGCCAAGTGCGAGTCGGACTCGCGCACGAAGGGTTCCGTACCATTATTTATAAATACGAGCAAAATAAAAAAAACGCTTTTTGTAACATTTATCTAAATATTTAATATTTATTTTATTTTGGTTTTAGTATTTGTTGTTATAGCATCAACAGAAATACATAATCTGTAGAAATTTCAACTGGCTACCTATCACGGTTCATGAGATAGAGCCTGGTGACAGACGGACGGACGGACGGACGGCCGGACGGACGGACAGCGAAGTCTCGGTAATAGGGTCCCGTTTGACCCATTGGGTACGGAACCCTAAAATAGATAAAAAAATATAGCATCAACAGAAATACATAATTTATAGAAATTTCAACTGGCTAACTATCACGGTTTAAGAGATACAGCCTGGTGACAGACAGACGGACGGACGGACGGACAGCGAAGTCTCAGTAATAGAATCCCGTTTGAACCTTTGAGTACGGAACCCTAAAAAACACTTTTTTGTATGGGAGGGAGCCCCCTTAAATATTTCATTTTATTCTGTTTTTAGTATTTGTTGTTAAATAGCGGCAACAGAAATACATCATCTGTAGGAATTTCAATTGGCTAACTATCACGGTTCATGAGATACAGCCTGGTGACAGACAGACGGACGGACAGCGAAGTCTCAGTAATAGGGTCCCGTTTGACTCTTTGGGTACGGAACCCTAAAAACTAGCTAGTACCGCATGCATTGCGATGTTCATTTTTATACCTACCTACAGACAGGTAAGTAGGTAGGTAGGAAAATGATTTGTGGTACATACTCGTAGACCCAACCCTACAAATATGTATACACAAATATTTAAAAACCAAAATTAGCCAAATCAGTCCATCCGTTCCGGCCTGGTCACGACTTTGGTCTTAGCGGTGAGCGGCGCGGCGAGCGGGGCGGCGGCGTCGGTGAGCGGTGCGTTTTGCACGCCACGTACCCTCAGTAGCGGTTAGTTGCAGCGGCAGCGGTGGACGTATTTAGGTAGTCAAAACGTGCTCAAAATCATGGCGTTATCAAAATTATCCCTGCTCTGTTTAGAAAGCAATACATTTTTAAAACAAGATATTCTTAATATGAGAGAAGGAGTGCACGAACTGAACAAAAATCGGTATTGAAATAGCGAATTTCGTAGCTATAAAATATCCAGATAAGTTTTATGAGTATAGTTTTGACATCCAAATAGGCGGTCGATTTAAAATTTCAGTAATAAATGCATCGGTATCCATTACCGCCACAAAATCGTCTAAACTTTTTTGTTTTAATCTACACCGCTGAGTACGTCACTCCAACACCGCTGTCCGCGCCGCTCTGTTTCGTGGCGTCGTCGCACTCATTCGCTCGTACTTTTGTTCCTGCCGCTCTGCGCACCGCGCGCCGCTGCCGCGATTCGCTCGGAGAAAACCGCGCGCGTTTTCGCTATGAGCGGCGTCTTGTATGGCGTGCTTCAAACATTTTCATACTTTTGATCTTACCGCTCGCCGCCCCGCGCTTAGCTGCCGCTCACAGCGGCAAGGTCGTGAACGGGCCGTTCGCTAGTTTTAGTGAGAATAACAAAGGTCAATTCATTTTTATAAAGGGTGTAAAACACCTCTTAACGAAGCCGAAAGGCACTGGTTCTCCCTGTCATTGCGATTATTTTTTTGTTCTACACCATACCTGGGAACCTTCTAGTTACGGAGATATTAGGGGTCACAGTTCCAACTTTTTGACAAGTATTTTTTTTAATACAAGTTTTTAATGTAAGATTTTTTTTACTTTAAACACCTCCACGACGCCCGTACTATTCAATGCGTCCATCAGCACAATGTTTTGAGTGCGTTACATTGAGTTCTATCACAAAACATGATTTTACACCCCCCAAAAAAAAGTCGTTTCCCAGCAATATTTTTTACGTAAAGTTACTTAGTTTCATGTACAGAATGCTTGGTTGACGGCTTCGTGATGAGGTGATTTACACGGTGTATTCTGTAGGTAAAAATTATAACTAAACTGCTCGAATAGGTGGTCGAAAAATGCATAGTTTCGGAGATATCATCAATCATAATTATATTAGGTCAACAATTGTCACCAGTATGACGAATCTTTACTTTTGCGAGGTTGCCAAACTTCGCAGTAGTGTAGTAAAATAGTAGTAGTTTCAATGATAAATACGAGTAATTCTTTTTATTCAAACTAATAATTCATATTTAAAGCTAAGAAAATGCGAAAAAACAAAACAAAAAAAGTTTGATTGAAACATAATTCATATCTTAGAGTTATGGGATATAAAAAAAAACATGTTGTTTATAGATGAGATAAATTAATGAATAACGAAAGTAATAACTTACCCGTCCAGTATAATACGGGGTCGAAGACTGGAACTGCTGGCAATCTCCTCTCAGAGCGGGGGAAGATGGGGTCGTGGACGGCGATGACGGCTCGACAGCTGGAGAGGAAGACATTGTGGGATGGGGGTCAAAACATGGCGGAGGACAGGAGTGGGGGCATATGTATCTGGGGGCTAGAGGAACGGCATAGCTTTGGGATATGTGATTTTGAAAAGGATGGCAATGATCGTTTTTTAGTTCTTTGGGTTTGCTTTTCTGTTTTTTATTTTTATGCAATTTTGTTTTCTTTTTCAACAGCAATAAGCAACTTTTTTTTCTTAGTTCGCTGTGATGTTTTTTTGTTCTTAGTGTTAGTCAATCGTCTCGTTCTTTTTAATTGCGATTGATTAATTTTTCGTTGTTGCTTTTTTTATTGTTTGATTGAAGCGTTCTTTTAAGGCGAGTTTGTTTACATTCTGTTATGATTCTTAAATATATTGTTTTTACTATCATGTAATATTCATTCGTTTATTTAATAATTAATCATTAAATTGGAATGAATCAAGGAATATGGCTGATTGTTTAATATTTAATTTTATTATTCTAATTTTGGAAGATTTATTTAATTATTAATATTTGGAATGGTAGAGGAAGTATAAATGAAATGGATTAAAGGAAATGGAAGTATATAAGGTGTTATCCTGAAACAAAAATAGCTGTATTAGTAATCGTTATTGATAAGCTTATTACTATCCGGAATAAGGATAGACGGATAACTAAATTATTATTTAATTTTATAACATACACAATTGCCACCACATTACTGGTGAGAACCTACGCCAGCCGGCCATTCTTTATTGGATTGGAAGGTTCCATGAGCTGGACACCTGCCAAAACCTTCCTGGCGCCCTCTTAGTTGTAGTTAGGTTTAAGTAGTTAAGGCCTAGGTTAATTTACATTAGTTAGTTAAGGTTTCTTTTGTTGTTTGCAACGCTCTTAAATTAAATCAAGTTTTGAAGCTATGGTAACGCATGTTTTTTTTATCAACAATCCACCGCCACATAAAGGAACGTAACATGGCACATGGTAACATTGTGTTTATGTCGCAAAATCGAACATTCAAATTAAATAAATGGTCGCCGCTTCACTCCCGTAAAAGGGAGTGAACTACGATAAGAAGAAGTTGCCGAAGTCAGTTACAGAACTGACCGATGGAAAATTTAAAAATTATATGTGATGTCACAAACAGGCAGTGACAAGAACTGCCCCCCCCCCCCCAGTCCTAGTAAAAAAAACTTGTAATTTATGGATGGCCCCTAAACTGCGTTCGAGAGCTATCCGTGTCATCATTGAAGGCTCTTGAATGCGTTTAAATGAGTTTCGTGGTGCTGAACGCGTTCAATTTAATTGGCAAAATTCGTCCTAAATGATGAAATAGCTTTGGAGTCTATAAAAAGAGAACATTTTTTGTATGACTGTACTACTTACTATCAATTATCTTCACATTCAACGATAAAGTAATCTTTAATAACATAAATAATTGTGATAAAACAGGACATCAAACGCTTTAATTATGTCACCTTGACCGTCAATTTGGCATTAAAAAAATCATCTTTTAAATTATTTCATTCACGGTAGAGCGAAAAAATTGCAATTTTGCGAAAATGTTTTTTAGTAACTTTTTAGACCTATGTATCCTGCTTATGGGTATTAAGTTTCATTAAAATCGGTTCAGTAATTTCGGAAAATAAGGACATGAAAGTTTTTATGAAATGCCGTAAGGGGTAAACCCTCTTAAATCGGACCTGTAAACGGAGATATCAAAAGATGCTGGTGGAATACATAACCTCGTCCTTTTTTAGAAATCGGTTAAAAATTGGCATAATTCCATTCCCACCTTTCAATCGTCACGCTTTCATTCACTTCCTGCTCTTTCATATTCGTCCTCACAAAATCCGTCCATTTTTTCTTTCTCTCCCTCTGCATTCCATCCATTAAATATCAGACTCAAAAATCATAAATCCAAATACCTCTACTAATGCTTAAGATTAACCAATCCCCCTTCATCAGGCAGATAGGTCACATTCTTCGACTTCGAAAGCTGGTATGCTATATCCTCAGCTGCTTCTATACGCCTCAATTCCACCAGACCTTCACCCGCTTTCCCGAACGCCTTAGCCAATAGGATAGCTTGCTGAGTATCCCCCTCTGCAGATATCACTGCTGCTTTCTTCTTCTGCTCTGCTTTTTCAACCATGAACCGTCCTTTCTCCGCTTCTATCTGAGCTATCTGCTTCAATTCTACTGCTTGGAGAAATTCTCTGCCGAACGTAATGTGGACGATGGCAATATCGTCAAGTATCAGTCCGAATTGACGAGCTCGTTCAGTGAGACTTTCATTTACTTTAAAAGAGACCATTTCTCGCTGTGTGATCAATTCACTAGCATCGAATTGGGCTACAACAGCTTTTAGGACCTCTCCTGTGATGGATGGCAAGACTCTCTGATCATAATCTTCTCCTAGCGTAGTGTAGATCTTCGGTAATTCATCAGCAATCGGTCTGTATAAGATCCTCAATGTAACTTCGACTCTTTGGAGGTCTTTGCTGCCAGTGACAGTGGAAACATTCCGTGGATTTGACTTTACGTCAAAGATTATCGGTTTCTGGACCCATGGAATGATGAAGTGTGTTCCTTCTCCAACTACTTGCTTCTTTATGCCGGTGAATCTGTCGAATATGACAGCTCGCTGGCCACCGTCTACGTTGTATAGAGCGTTATTGGCTACTCCTCCTGCTAACGTTAGTCCTACGCCCATTTGAGCTAGGCGGTTGAAGATTTTGGTTGACATTTCTTTGGTTATCTTTTCTGCTGCTGTAAATGCTATACTAGTTTGGAGGTTTTCTTGGTTGGTGGTTAGGTTGTTTTAAGTTTTTTTTAGTTTAATTTCTGTCAAGCTTGGAAATGCTGGTTGGTTTGTGGTTCTTTAGTTTAGTTCTTCTAGATTTTCTTAATTAGCTGTTTTTTTTTTGTAACCGGGAAAGTAGGTTTTATTACAATCTTTCTAGATGGTAAGTCATAAGTCTTTAACGGAGTTAATTGAACTAAATTCCTGTTCACTGCTTCATAAATATCCAGATCACAGTCCTTAATTAGTTCACTGTAGAAAATATTCCAAGAAAACACAGAAATTTAACACTTTTATCATTTTCACACTGCCTACAAAACTTACTAAACAACAAATTATTATTATGCTATCAATTTTCACTTTTCCTCACGCTATACAGGGTGGCCGTAATTATCTTCAATTAATAATCTTCAAGACTATAGAAAAAATATTCCATAGTTGTTTACAGCGGCAGTGTCTAAACAAAACTGAAGGTTTCCAAGGTAACATAATTAACAGGTTGGTGATACATCACTTGTGTCATTTATGACACACTTGCTACAAAAGTATAGTTAAATAGGCTAGGAGATAGACGGTTCAAAAATGTTTTAGTAAAAAATACTGACTGCAGATTTTTTTTTTCGTGATTTCGATTCTAGTCCCATAAAGAAACTTGTTCAGTTGGATGATCTGAATCATACCCTGAAATATGACCACACCTTACTGGTACATGCTGTATGGAATCCAGTCGTGTCGCTGTGGTTTGTCTTTGCAATTGATTATAAGGAGCAGGATTACGTTCTACAGTTGAGCTTACGGCTGAGGAGATCTAGAATTTTCACGGTTTGAATGTAAGTAGTTTTATACAAAGACGTTTTTTGCTCCCGCAAGAAATAACATTACTGTAGGTCTTTTTTCCCCGAACCCACATTTCGCCAATACATTATGTTAAAAGCCTCATGTAGATAATTGGGGTTCATGTTACAAAAAAAACCGTCATTTGATGTGGGATCTTCAAAGAAATACCTTTTTACCTCATGTTATTTTAAGACATTTTCTTATTCATCTTACATTCGTAAGTATTTTAAACCATTACATTCAAGAGCACTACGTAGAAAATTTTACTTGAAAAATATTTCATTGATTCCCTTAATAGTTGTTGATTTTCTAATGTATACTTGTTGAATCTTTTGTCCTCACTGAGTATCAGCACAAAGATCAAACCGTTGACGTAAGAATCCGCTAAGAAAACACACCCCTAAGCGGATGAAATAGGGGTTTAAAGTTTGTATAAAAACCTGTCACGTTATAAAAAACAACCTCTTTTAAACCATCTGGCCTTTTTTCCACGTTAGACTCAGTAACTATAACTAAGCTAGAGCACCCAGACCAAGATCCTATTAGGAGCCGAACAGCGAATGAAACCGCGGTGGTACAGCTAGTAGTTCTCTACAGATGAGGGTTCATGGACGGCCCAAATTTCAAATGGGTATACGGCGTGTCTCCAACAGAAAATAACCCTTCTTCCATCATGCGCAGCATTCCCTGCATAGCCTGTCACTTGCGACTTGACGAACTTATACTGGATCAGCGAACGGTCTTCGCAAAGCTGAATTTTGGGCCAGGTAAATTTCATCAAAAATTGCTATCAACACACGAAGAAGTTAAAAGCAAGTGTAAAATATTTGGGTTTCGCATACATAGATAAATACTCGTTTATTTCATTGTTTGCCTCAATTTTTATTAATAGATTATTGACAAATTGAGGATATAACTATCTGATAACTGATAACATAATAGCGGACATGATAAAATAATGTTTACGGATTTTTGATTAGGGAACTAATATCAATTGGAATCCTACTTAATATTATAAATACGAAAGTTTGTAAGGATGTGTGTATGTTTGATACTTTTTCACGCAAAACTACTTAAAGGCACAGATCCAATTTGGCACAGGGATCGACAATGGCCTGGAATAGCATATAAGATACTTTTTATCCCGGTAGTCCGATCCCGTGGGACAATTACCAAACAAGACGCGGTCGAAGCCATGCTCGTAAGGTAGTTAATCATAAAACCGTTTAGCTTCGTCCTTGTTCGTACATCTGGTCATACACGCACGCCATTTGCGAGTACTACGCACCTGGCTGACCTTTCTGAAGGACAGCACTTATTACTCCATGGCCTTTCAGCGCGTGTCCTTGCGATAATTCCCAGTAAATTATACTTTGAGCAGCTTTCGCACGTGTATTTTGAATTTTATTATTCAAGCTATACTATGTATGCGCCTGTGGACGGTGAGTAATGGGCCAGCTCACCGTCCGTCCGTCTTATACGACGACAGGTTGTGTCGACGGCGCGTTCGTGTTCCACGCGCGCCTCAAGGAGATGTCAGCAAACCGGAAGGGGTCCGAGAGGGCCGATGCCTGTCAGGGCTGCGGGACTGTTCGAAAGAGATACCGTGGCCCCGGAACACAAGGGCTAAGAAGGAATATGGATAGGTTTTAGTCAGTACAAGTCTGACGCGGGGGGGGGGGGGGGGGGGGGGTTGTTTAAAGGCGTTAATCTCTGGAACATCCCATCAGATTTTTTTATTGCATTTGATAGCTCAATACTTGAGGAAGGTTCATCATCTTCCAGTTCTTGTCTCATTCTACTCGGCGCAACGCGTTTTCTTCTTCCATTCTCCTCTGTCAACTGTCACGCTATCATTTACTCCATTCTCTTTCACATTATTTCTCACACAATCCACAGAGAAATCCAATTATTATTTCACGATTGTGATGCTAAGACTTTAGACTTTAGATAGATAGATTTTTAATAGTGACTAACTTTCGGCTTCATTCCTGTTAAAAGTCGTAAATTATCCCACGGGATTTTTTTAACTAGATATGACAATCGGGGACAATGTAATTTACAAAAACGCCATCAGTAAAAAAAATCGGAATTGAATCGGTTAAAGTTTTTAAACTGACATGGTCACTACCACTATCATTATCACGGATAAACGGTTTATCCGTGATCATTGTGCTTGGAACAGCGCCGTAATATCGGGAACTCAAAACAAAAACTATCCATGACTAATATCCCTTTTCTAGTGTTAATAGGGGATCGGACTGGGTAAAGAAAACGACATTCTATTTTGTCCGTCAGACAGGTAATACAAAAATATTAGACACGTATTTTTTGTTTTATCAAAATATCAAAAAATTACTTAGTTAAAACTCATTAAAGTTGGAGAGTGGGGGCTTACTACGTCACAAGTAGGTATAAAACTTACCTACATGTGACGTCATGCGCCATTTCAACTCAATATATCTCCGTAATTTTATGACCACGTGAAAAAAGAAAAAATACGTGTCCAATACTTTTCAATAAACTACCCGACGGACAAAGAAAAAAAAATGGATCATTCAATGGGTATTACCAATAATAACACCTCCTACATCAAAACTAACCACTCTACCTCTTTATAACAAGAAGTAAATTAAAGATACAAAATTTTTACTAGCGACTAGCTCCTGTACTATAACCGCACTTAACGTCACAGCAGCGTGCGTGACATTTATCTCAAGCAGTCAGATAATTCCACAGCCCATAAAAATAGACCGCTTCAGCACGCGTAACATAACCGCCGTAGAAACGGGCTATGTCAACGGAAGAATCGACCAGCTGACACATTGTCATTGTCTATCTGTCATTATGTTGATTCTTCCGTGGACACAACTCTTGGTAGTGGTCATGCTACGCGTGCTGGTAGTCTGAATTCTGATACAGCAAATGAACTACTATCGAACAAACTAATATAACTTTATTTCTTTTCAAAAAGCAAGTTAAAGAGCATTACCTTTCCTCTATACTGTAACATCTTGATATAATATATTATAGGTATATATTTACCTTTTTTTATAAAGGGTGTAAAACACCTCTTAACGAAGCCGAAAGGCACTGGTTCTTCCTGTCATTGCGATAATTTTTTTGTTCTACACCATACCTGGGAACCTTCTAGTTACGGAGATATTAGGGGTCACAGTTCAAACTTTTTGACAAGTATTTCTTTAAATACAAGTTTTTAATGTAAGATTTTTACTTTAAACACCTCCTCGACCCCCGTACTATTCAATCCGTCCATCAGCACAATGTTTTGAGTGCGTTACATTGAGTTATACCACAAAACATGATTTTACACCCCCCAAAAAAAAGTCTTTTACCAGCAATAATTTTTGCGTAAAGTTACTTAGTTTCATGTACAGAATGCTTGGTTGACGGCTTCGTGATGAGGTGATTTACACGGTGTATGTGTATATATTTGTATGTATGTTTATTTTATAAGGTATATTTTGATTTCAAGCTCTAATTAAAATTTTCCTATTTCGTCCTTTCTACACACTGTGTCTACATTTCTAATACAACTTTCCTCCACCCACGCCGTACTGCTCGTAAGTCGGAGCTGCCACCACTGGGCTACCGCTGCTCTCTACGACAATCAAGCTTACTGTACATCATTTTTTTAGGGGCGTAGAATCACCTTTTACGATAGGACTAAATGTAACGAACTCAAAACATTGAGCTGATTAATGCATTGAATAGCACGAGGGTCGCAGAGGTATTTATGGTAAAGTTATGACATTAAAAACTTAATCATCTGCCTAGCCTTTTCCCAAACTATCTTGGGGTCGAATTCCAGTCTAACCGGATGCAGCTGAGTACCAGTATTTTACATGAAGCGACCGCCTTATCTAACCTACACAACCCAGTAACTGGGTAATACGATACCCCTTGTCTGAACCCAAAAGTCTGAAATCCATTCTTACGAGTGGATGTCAGGCTTTTGGGTTCTGACTATTCGTAACACTGTCAAAGAGCTACAAATGACAGCTGGGACCAACAGCTTAACGTGCTTTCCGAGGCACGGAGGTTACTCGGCATGTAATTATGGTGTTCTTAGCTATGTTTCGAGAAAATCTGCTCAGCCGTTTGAAGAACATCACCTCTTTTCTAGTTGATGAAGGGATATAAACAACCTCTACGGGTCTGGTCGATTCGAAATCCATCGCCAGAGGGGGGGGGGGGGCTAAACTCCCCCTCCCCCTTTTTCTTAGCGTGTCGATGGCAAATCGCTAAATTTGTTTAGCCCAAAACTCAGCCAAGCGAACTCCGCTCGCTGATGCAGTCATAAGATGCTCAAGTGAGCAGGTGACGGGGCATGCAGCGCAAGATAGAAGGTGGGCCATTGTCTGTGGAGGCACGCCGCATACACACTTGAGGTCTGAGCCATCCAAGATCGGGATTATTTTATTACTTTCCTTGTTTTCGTTGATTCAAATCAAATCAAATCAAAATCATTTATTTCAAGTAGGCCAGTTACAGGCACTTTTGAATAGTCGAAAAACAATAAAAATGAAGCTACAGTCCCAGTCACAAGACATAATAACTGTGAAAGTACTGTTGTTGCCCATTCCAAAGCGTAGATCTCTATGGAGAAGAATGGGCAAGAAACTCCATGGACACTCTTTTAAATCAGAATCTTGTTACAAAACCTTGGTTACATCAGTCATGTTGAGATGGTACATTATGTGAGAACGATGTAGCAAGACGTGCACGTTAAAAGTGTCCATAGTAAAAACGAAAAGAACAATTAAAATATGAAATCATTAGTTCGAAATGAGCCGTGGCAGCTAAGAGATTAGCGAGGAGAGGCGCAACACCGAGAAAAGTGGAAGCAATGGGAGGAGACCTAGGCCCAGGAGAGGGACAGTCAAAGCTAAGAAAAAAGAATTTAAGTTTAAAAAGCATGAAATAAATATTAAACAAAAAATTTAAAAAACCCAGACAGAAAATACCTCTACGCTACGACGCTTGGATTAATTTATTTTTGGTTTTTAAGAGGTTTTTTTGTGTCGGGGTTTTTTTAAATTTAATATTTATATTACTTTATCCTGTATTTTACACACAATTTAAATTCTAAAATAATATTATCATCAAGGATAAAAATTTAATGTTTTATATAATTTGTAACTAGGTCTAAAAGTCGACGACGACTACATTTTGTTAGGTGTTTTAATTTTGCATACTGAAATAATTCAGTGAAATATGTGAAACCTCTTTATTTATAAAGAAAGAAAAAACGTTTATTGGTACATGCTACAAGTACACACAATATAAAAAAAAGGAAATAAATAAAAAACAAAAAAAAACTTAAAACTAAACAATACTGTGTGACTCACGGCTGCACCAAATAGGCCCAGTTCAGCAAAATGCCGGACAACTAGTGCCCGACGCTGGTTTTCAACTGAACCTAAATGGTGAGTGTACGGATGTCATTTTGTAACCGGAATTATATAAATAAGACCTTAATGTACCATATTTCATGCAATAACCGACCCGGAAAACCCGACCTGGGAATTGGACTTGAGACATAACCCTCAGCAGCCACCTAGACCAACGAAGCAGTCCAATTCGCTGCAGCTGTTAATATTAACAGATCTATGAAGGCATAAATTTCGCATTTACCACAAAACCGGGACTAACTTGAGGATAATGATGGTTTTCCTGCATCCTATATGAATGTCAATATCCTCGATGTGAAAAAAAAATGGTTTGTATATTTTGATAATGAAACTCATATTTAATATCATTACATCTGCTAGATAAAAACAGCCGCGCAAGTAAATCGGAGTATTCCCGTTTGAGCACCTATTAAGGCCGGCATGCCGCTGCACGCCGCGGGATGCCACTGCACAACCTGCCGTGCCATGCCGTGGCACGCCGTCAGTGCGCGCCGGCCCTTAATAATAAATAAAATAAAAAGCCTTTCATTTCTTACAAAATAATCTTAATGTTAGTAACATAAAGTGATTAATTTCTAGTGTTAGTATCTATATTTGTTTATTATTAGTTTTTGTTATAACGTAATTATTCCGCAAGAACCCCTCTGCAGGTAAAGGCCTCCTCCAAAGTGTTCCAGTCTTCTCTGGATTTTGCTACTTGCATCCAGTTTGGACCCGCTGTGTGTTTTATTTCGTCCTCCCATCTATTGTAGGGTCTCCCTTTTTTTCTTTTGCCTACTGGTCCCTTCCATGCCGTCACACTTTTTTGCGCCGGCGCCGGCCCTTATTGAGTGCTAAATATATGGTGCACAAAGCATTGGTGCCCCCAAAAAATAGGTGCTCTAGGTGCTCAAACGGGGATACTCCAAATCTTCAAGGTTAAGCCAGGTTTGCCAGGGTTGGTCTGTGGATGAGTGAACATCCATTATATGCCGAATTTCCTCCGTGCCTCGGAAAGCACGTTAAGACGTTGGTCCCGGCTGACATTTGTAGTAAGTGTCAGTGGTCCGAAAGTCTGACAAGTGGTATCCTATTCTGGTAATTGGGTTGTGGAGGTTTATTATTAATTTATTATTACTCACCGTCAACCACTAATGAGGTGCGTGCCTTGGGTTCGAATCCGTGAACTATGCCTTGACAATCCGACGGTCATAACTGCTTATCGTAGCAAGTGGAGTTCTACAGTTCTGCTTAACCCCATGGGAAAAAGGCGTGAATATGTACGCTGATATGATCCTTGTCAATTGTTTCTTATCGATAACCTGATAAGAACGGATGATTGGGTTAACTTTATCAGTTATTGACTTAGTCATTGCATACTGTTGATATTTGACACTATCAACTATTCTGATAAAAAGTTTCTAGGGAATTTTAAAAGATAGCTTTTGATACCCCGAAGTAAACGGTAAATTAAAAGATCATGGATTTGAAGTATAGAACTCAAGCAGACACTTAATTTTTAGGGTTCCGTAACCAAAGGGTCAAACCAGACCCTATTAATGAGACTCCGCTGTCCGTCCGTCCGTCCCTGGCGAAGAAGCGAATAGAACTCTCGGTATACAATTATGGATGATCACCCATCCGCGGACCGTCCTGGGCAAACGTTGGTTAACCTTGGAAATTGAGTCTAGAGACTTAGCCACGATCTCTTTAGTACATAATCATTTTGAGATGGAGAGCAGCGGTGGCCCATTGGTGGCAGCCCCGACTTACGAGCAGTAAGCCGTGGGTTCGAACCCAGGCAGGCGCACATTATTTCATCACCGCTGCCCTCAAAAACGGTGAAGGAAAACATCGTGAGGAAACCGGCATGTCCTAGAACTAAAAATTCGAAGACATGTGACATTTACCAACCCGCAGTGGGCTCGCGTGGTGGATTACAGCCCACTCCCTGTCATAGAGAGGAGGCCTGTGTCTCAACAGTGGGAATATGTGGGGCTGATGATGATGAATTTGGATAAAACTGGCCAAAGAAAGGAAAGAAAGAAAAAGTGTGGTACTTAATCGTCGTGGTATAGGCGGGCCATGTAATGCGAAGAATGAAGAGAATGTCGTGAGTACCCTCAGTGAGTTTTGAGTTTGAATGTGGCTTGTTATAAGATTAGAGGAAGACCAAAGAAACGATGGATGGACCGTGTGAAGGATGATATGGCAAGAAAGGACGTGTCTGATGAGATGACGAGTAATAGAGAAGTATGGAAGAAGAAGATATGCTGCCCTGATGATCTCTTAGTTACATCCAGAAGATAATACAGGGAAAGAGATTGAACTATTTCTTCGCCAGTAAGTACATTTCTCTTGTATATCTTAATATTTTTAAACGTGATCCATCATAATGTAAGCAGACGTGTGATATCTTTCGTTATCAAATGTGTCTTTATCTCAGTTGTGAATAACCTACTTTGTACTGATGCGGCAAGTTAAAGAATTTAACGTTTGTTGTAATAACATCCATACTTTCATACTAAATTAAGATAGTACGTTTGTTAATGTAGGTATTAAAAACTAAAACCCGACGACTGAAAAATCACGCTCTAAAAGTTATGAAACAAGAAAATATTCTAGGATAGCCTTTTTTTCGGAAAGGAAATCATCAAACGACTGGGAGTGTCATACTTGTACTGACCAAAACCCATCCATGTTCCTTCTTAGCCCTTTGTGTTCCAGGGCCACGGTATCTCTTTCGAACAGTCCCGCAGCCCTGGCATGCATCGGCCCTCTCGGACCCCTTCCGATTTGCTGACATCTCCTTGAGGCGCGCTTGGAACACGAACGCCCATTACTCACCGTCCACAGGACCGCGTTCTAAGATATCCTTGCTCGTATACCAAAACATCATAAACTTTAGGACAAAGTAGAATACGACCACCGCATGATACCTCATTTATCAAATTATAAGAAGAAGTTATGAGGAAACAGATGAACATACATACAGGTCAAAATCATAACCCTCCTTTTTATTTCGCCGTAGTCGGCTAAAAATCACATGTCTATGTTCGTACACGCTAATCTCCGATACGACCCTACCTATTTCAATGAAATTTGTTTATGGTTGGTTCCAGCTTGAAAGATAGGACAGTTTTGGTTCTCGATAGGTGGCAACGTCAAAAGTAAAGGTCGGGGTCACTAGTAAAGTAGAAAACGATAACATTATCTGTTTTTAACCGATTTCTAAAAGGAGAAGCTTATCAATTCGACTGGTTTTTGAAGTGAAACTTCTTATGCGACTTCCAACAAGTTTAACGCTCGTAGCGTAGAGGAATATTTAGGAATATTTTCTAAAACTCACTAAGAGATGGCAGTATTACAAGATTACGTAGTTCTACTAGATACGCAATATGGCGTGTAAACAGTCATGCGTTCGACTCTTCGGTGTAAAGAATCGAACGAAAAAAAAAAAACGTATGTAATTATTATGTAATGAAAATAATACAAGAAAACAACAAAATATTATTTAGAAGCTCAATAAAATAACGAGAGTGAATGCGTGGCACTCGAACGCATGCGTGTAGTATTACGAAGTTTCTCTTCTTCCGCGCGGAGGGACTCCACGCACTGTTTTTTTTTTTTTTTTTTTATGTATGTAAACCGATTACGCATTACATTTTTTTTATTCATTTAAGTACATTTTTCAAGTATGTACACCTATTTCTCCGTGATTACTGGACCAATTTAGCTGATTCTTCATTCGTTTGGTAGAAAACTTGCCCGGTGGGGCCATATGAATTTTATTATTTTTGCTTAGGTACTTTTTGAAGTGAAACTTCTTATGCGACTTCCAACAAGTTTAACGCTCCCACGGAGGGGGAATATATGCTATTACTCACTAAGAGATGGCAGTATTACAAGATTTGTGACTATGTAGTTCTACTAGGTACGCAAGATGGCGTGCAAACAGTCATGCATTCGACTCTTCGGTGTGACCAGCCTTCGCTCAATTTCCATGAGTAGAATAACCTCAGTTTACTTATGTAATAATTATGTAATAAAAAAAATACAACAAGAAAACAACAAAATATTTTTTAGAAGCTCAATAAAATAACGAGAGTGAATGCGTGGAGTATTACGAAGTTTCACTTCTTCCGCGCGGAGGGACTCCACGCACTTTTTTTTTAAGTCATCCTCTTTATTATGCTTTTTGTCCTTTGTCGTATATGTATGGACGATGTGCTGGTGTCTAGTTACAAGGTAAAAATGATACTTGAATAGGATTTATGTGAGATACCACAACTGAAAAGGGTAAAATAAAAACACAGAAAAATATAACCGACTTCAAAAAAAACACTAAAAAGTGGAAAATTATTTTACTTTCGGATGTCGGTGGCAAAAAGTAAATGAAACAAACAAGTCACCGACTGCCGAAAGTCCACTTATTAGTGCTTTTTGGAAGTATATATTTTTTCGTAAAAAAAGGTTTTTTCTGTTCTAGTATCATATCGCCATGAGTGTTAAACATGGGGCACTCCAAAGATAGCCTATTATCGGCCTATTTCGACAGATTAGTGAATTAATAGCCGCGTCGGTCAAGTACTCGCAAAAGCTACTGTTTAGCGTTCGGACCTGGATTTGAAACCGGAGTTAGACATCGTTGTTTTATTTATTGGGTTTTTTCATCATCGCTATTTAGGTAATGAACCCAAACTACTTTTTTTTTTTTTATAATCATTGCTGTCGTCGGTGCTTTTACAAACATTTAAACTCACATACACAAACAGCCAGACCCGGAACAACTATTATTTATTTATTTATTTAAACTTCATGTACAATAGTGGTACATAGGCGGACTTAATGCCACAAGGCATTCTCTACCAGTCAACCATAGGGTCAAATACGACAACATAGTGGTAGGGTAAAATTTTTTTTTTTTACAAATAACTACTAGTTTTCGAAAATTCATACACTTACATAGATACTAATACACATTATACAAATAAAATATACTAATATATATTATAACTAATACCAAAATAAAAAAGGAGAAACCTAATAATAACTACTATGACTAGACTTAAAATTAAGAGTTATTTAGTCTGACTTAAATAGTGGTTGCGAACTTTCTTTTTAAAAGTGAATTTACTTTCGGCTTTTTTAATGCTAATGGGTAGCGCGTTCCAGAGTTTTATAGTTGAGATGGCATAAGAATTTGACAAAAAACCGGTACGGTGTGAAGGAATTTGGAGAAGTAGATTTTTGGAAGCTCGAAGGTTACGACTATGAGAACTGCCCAGCACTTTGAAATAAGTTTTCAGATAATCAGGAGCACATGGATCGTTCAATATAGTGAAGAGCATGCAGAGAGATCTGAGGGATCTCCTGAGTCGGATAGGCAGCCATTTGAGCTGAGAACGGAAGGAAGAAACGTGATCGTATTTTCGAAGGCCAATAACAAAGCGAATGCAATTATTGAGTACTCGATCCAATTTATTTAGAAGTTCTTGGGATAGGTCAGAAGAACAAACATCAGCATAGTCAATAATGGGAAGCACAAGTGACTGGAACAAAGTGATTTTGGTGCTAGAAGGGAGGAAATGCTTGAATCTATAAAGAGACCGCAGTGAGAATGTGACTTTCTGGCTCACTTGAGCCACATGCTTACTCCAACTTAAACTGTCGTCAATGTAAAGACCTGTCCTGTGACCTGTAAGACCTGTGTGTGAAGTCGTGTAAGACGTGTGGTGAAAGAGAAATGACGGAGTTCTCGTACATCAATGGCATAAGTTGGCTAGTGTTCACAACTCTCAAATAGTACGAACTACCAATGAGGATGGCCTGACATTTCCCGACGTTTACAGAAACCCCAAATTTGCCAGACCATTCCGCGATAATTCGAAGATCCGCATTGAGCGATGAAATGCAATTGTCAAAATTGGCAATATCTGATTGAGCATATAGTTGCAAGTCATCAGCGTACAGATAGTAAGAACATTTGAGGAAAGCAGTAAGGGAGTTTATAAATAACGAAAATAAGAGAGGAGAGATTATACCGCCTTGTGGAACACCAGTTACCAGGTCGCACCAATCAGAGAAATCCTGAACAGCACGAACCGCTTGCTGGCGACCACGAAGATATGATGAAAACCAATCACGTGACAACGAGGACACCCCAATTTGAAACAATATAGCTAGGAGAATGTCGTGGTCAACGGTGTTAAACGCATTGGAGAAATCTATTAAAACCAAGACCGTTAACTTGGAATTCTCCAAGCCATCCCTAATGTCTTCTGTAACTTTTAGCAGAGCTGTGGCTGTGCTGTGGCCAGGCCGAAAACCGGATTGGAAACTGGACAAGAGGTGATTTTTAAATACGTAAGAAGATAATTGTTTAAGGGCAACTGCTTCTAGGATCTTGGAAAGGAAAGGGAGAATGGAGATCGGGCGGAAATGATTAGCTAAACTGGGGTTGGAAATTTTAGGAAGAGGGATAATGTAAGCCTTACGCCATATTGCAGGAAACACACCAGTCTGCAGAGATGAATTGGTGATATGAGTAATAATTGGAATTAAGTTCTCAGTCATAAAAGATAGCATAGTTCGACTGACCCCATCACAGCCCACAGCCTTAGACTTAATAGATGATAATAATAAATGATAATATTTAATCATAATAGATGATAATATTTAAGGACCTCATGGTTAGTCACGGGAGAGAAAGAAAAAGAGTTAGGAGGAAGCACTGGCTTGGAACTATCTGTAGGCCATACAAATATTTTTTTCCGTGTGAGGATCGAACCCACGACAGGCAGCGCAGCAGTTGATCGCTCAACCATGCGCCAACCGTGCCGTCAAATCGTGGCATCATGGTTGTTTATGAGCTCGGGCTTAGGATTTGTACTATAGTGGGTGTTAAAATACCCTTTTGCCGAGAGGAACTTGGTGTCCCTTGGTATACCTCCATGACTCGTTTACTATTCAATGCATGCAGCATCACAATGTTTTAAGTGCGTTACATTGACGTTGTAGAACTTCAATGTAATGCACGTCGAACGTAAAACGTGATTTTCCGGAAAAAAAAAAAAGTCGTCTTCCGGCAATAATTTTTGCGTAGAGGTACAGCCGGGAAAGTAGGAATATGGGCAATTTACATACAAAATCCCGTGCACACGATGACCACATCTGTTTAACACCCTTATTACTATTGGTCCGCACAAATAGTTTGCGGACCAATAGTGGTAAAACAAAAAAAGACCCGACCGAAAAATACACGACCGTTTTTTTAATATGGATTGTTTTAAACAAAATCTCAGGCTCTGTTAATGATCCCAGATGTTTGACCAGTTTTTTTTTCATTAACTACACCAAGGGACTCGGTAAAAAAACAGATGCTGCGATGCTTTTGGTTGTTGAGCGTTAATAAGCGCTTCTATAGCGGCCGGACGCTGCAAGTAACGATAGTCCTTACTGTGGTCAGATACGCAGTGTGGTGATAGTACTTAGTTATTGCTTTGTTGACGGCTTCGTGATGGGTCCGTTTGCAAATTGTTTTGAGTCAGTAAAAGGTATAAACAATAATCCTTCACGCGGGTCCAGTGCGAGTGCCGAGTTGATAGATGTCGGTCATGATTTGGTAGATGTCAGTCATGATTTGATAGATGTCAGATTTGAGTGATGCCTGTTATCCAGATCTCACTGTAGTGCAGCTAGGTAAGCTTGAGCGACTCCAAACTGCTTGTATCAGATTCAAACTGTTTGTATGTTTGTATCAGATTTGGTTTGCGCAAATATGATCATGTCTCAGAGTTTCGCGTTAAACTCAAGTGGTTGCCTATCCGCCTTCGCCGGAATGCGCATATTTTATTCCTTCTTTATAGTATTCTGTTTAATCCCACAACGCCCTCCTATCTCAAACAACGTTTCAAGTTCCTACATGACACTCATACTAGACCTTAGAATATTATTATAAGTACTAGACACTTGAGATCATCGGAGAATTTGAGACTTTTGATGCCGGCACATTCCACCAAATTTTATGACCAGTCCTTCACGGTCCAGGCTGTCCGTTTATGGAACGAATTGCCGGTGTCGGTAAGACAAGCACAGTCACTCGTTACTTTTAAAAGCTTAGTTACAAATCATTTTCAGTCTCAGTAGTTTCTTTGAGTCAAAATTTGTCACTACTCTAGTTTTTTTTTTCCATTTAATATTAAAAACACACAAATATCTATATATATTTATGTATGTATTATATTTATATTATACATGTATATGTACATATTTGAAGTAGATAACTTTACTTTTGTTATTTTGTTTAATTGTTATGTTGTTGTTTTGTTTAAAATTTTTGTTACACCACTGACTACCCCCTTTTTATTTTTAATTCCGTAATGTCCATCCAAAGGTTGTCTGGAAGATATCGCTATAAGCGATAAGACCGCCGTTGTAACCATAACATTGTAAAATTTGTAAACCGGTTATGTTTGATATTTGGTGTACAATAAAGTATTATTCTATTCTATTAGTAATAGTCATGATTCTTTAGCATGTATTACTTTTTTTTTGTTTTTAGGGTTCCGTACACCGAAAGAAAAAAACGGAACCCTTATAGGATCACTTTGCTGTGCGTCCGTCTGTCTGTCTGTCTGTCAAGACCCTTTTTCTCAGGAACGCGTGGAGGTATCAAGCTGGACTTTGTATGAAATACTCATGTCTACTGTCCCTCGAAGCTGTAAAAAAATCAAACTTGTAAGCCAACGCAATCAAAAGATGCAGCCGTTTATGCCGCAAATTTCCGACACTCGGAAGGGAATCAAAACCTACAGGATACCGTGTCCCGTGAACCCAGAATCTTGAAAATTGGCACGAAGCAACGTCTTATAGCACAGACAAAGGAAAAATTGCGAATACTGTACATTTTAATGAAAAATTTTCACCGAAAAAATTAATTTTAACTTTTACTTATATGGTTCTCTATTGTGTCACCTAACTTTTTTACTCATAATTTAAAGTGCCATAACTTTTTTTGTCCTAATCATCATTTGTCCGAATGATAATTTACCCGAACTTAATATCACATAATATCACATGCCATAAAATTGAAACCCCTAAATATAATATGTCCTAAATCCGTTTGTCATAAATATTACAATCAATAATATACAAAATACATAAAAACCTTTTCTATAAAAGTTATAAGTCCTAAATTCAAATTACATAATGTTTATTTATAATAATAATATTCTTTTTTATTATACATAAATAAATATATTATACATGAACTGAATAAAGCAGTTGATTGTGAACATGTGGTTTTTGTAAGCAAGCAGGCATGCAGCATGCAAGCAAGCATGCAGCATGTAAGCAAGCATGCAGCATGCAAGCAAGCATGCAGCATGCAAGCAGGCACGTAGCATGCATCATGCAAGCAAGCACGCAGCATGCAGCAAGCAAGCAAGTATGCAACATGCAGCAGGCATGGTTTCTGTCACGGCTCCGGCGCTGCGGGGCTCCGGCGGTTCCACGCGAGTATATCGTCGCAGATGGGTTTAACGCTCACCACCTGCTCCTCAACTCGCGGGCCGCCTCGCCCCTCCACGCCTACGCGATTTTAAATTACACTCTAGGGGTAGAGCAAACAAGACTGCGTGGAGTCTGATTTACAGCGATTCGTTTCTGTACTTAAACCTAATTTTTAGCAAATGTTTTAGGACTAAAATTTTGTTATAAATGAATATTCGGAATAATACACATTATTTAACACAATACTTAGGACATATGACTTTAGGTTAAGTAAAATTAGGGGATTCAATTGTTATAGTACTCGATATTAAGACAGAATACTTTTAGAACCCAAGATAATTATGTTAAACAAAATTTCGGGATTTTGAACATTATGGTTACTGAAGTTTATAGCAAACGTGTTATGGATAATGATTTTCGGACAAACAATTTTAGGAGAAGAAAGGGAGTACCACTTATATACTACAGGTTTGTACGGAACCGTCGGTGCGCGAGTCCGACACGCACTTGACACTTGACGGTTTTTTATTTCTTTTTATTTAATTTTTTACTATTGTTTTGTCCTGTGGGAGTAAAATAAATACTTTTCTTTAGTAGTGGATCGCGTAAGATATGGTAAATATTGGAAAAAGGCTTATAAATAATTCATCAAGCTAATTTCTGACCTTGATGACTCCAGACAGACGAAACAGGGCTAGTCTAGCGTGCTTGAAGGTTGTACTGTGTTCAATCGGTCTAGCACAGTGGTTCTCAACTAGTGGTTACTGGTTTGCAAAAGGTATACAAATAAATAAAATTGAGTTGTCTGTTTGTGTATTTGTACTACGGTACGTTTAACAAAAAATATTTTTATTTTAAATTTGTTGCCTGTATGTTGGTTTGTTCCTGCTAATCTCTGAAACGGCTGGACCGATTTTGACATACATGCTTCTCTATCACTTTTATAATAAATACGGCACTTGTAACAATATAAACCTTCTTTTTAAAGAAGTTTTTTTTTCTTTTTATAAGTAATTCTAACTTAGTGTAGTTGAACGTAAGTGAGTAAGTGCCCTATACTATGTAAATAATATGTATTACCGGTGTACTGTAACCTAAACTTATGGCCAATAAACTTTATTATTATTATTTTTAATTTTTGCCTTTCTATCTACTCTACTTACTTTTATTTCAAAAGGATTAGGGTTCAGTGATAAAAAATAAACCCTTGAATTCGTTAGCAAAATGCATTAAAAAAAAAACAAAATAGATATTCAAGTGTGGATCAAAAAAAAGTTTGGAGTCCACTGGTCCACCCGTTTTCATTGCGACCTAGGTCACAGCCTTGGATTAAAGTGATATTTGTTAAGCTGGGTTTTTATCAGCGATATTTGTTCTCTAATACTGAAATTGTGAGTTGATTTTACAGGGTTTATCAGAATCAAGGTGAAAGCTATCGTGTGTGTGAATTTTGCTCTATCATCATCAACAGCCTACCGCAGTCCACTGCTGGACGTAGGCCTCTTCAATCGCTCGCCACTTAACCCGATCTTCGGCAACTCTCATCCAGTTGCTACCAGCCACCCTGCGAAGATCGTCGCTCCACCGAACCTGAGGGCGCCCCACCTTACGCTTGCCGATTCGCGGTCTCCACTCAAGAACACGTCCACCCCAACGGTCATCGGTTCTACGGCTAATATGGCCAGCCCATTGCCACTTCAACTTACTTATTCTGAATTTTGCTCTATTACTTTTCGAAATTCATGGCTTTTTATTATAGCTCTTCCATACATGGTATCGTATTACCTAGTACTAAGTGGGTTGTGGAAGACATCGTGAGGAGACCAAACATGCCTGACAGATATTTCTTGACGGCATTTTAAGCCAAGTCAGAGGCCCATGGGCGACATAAAAACTCGAACACCAGGTTAGGCATACGAAAAGAAGAAGACTGGGTTGTGCATGTCAGATAGGCAGTCGCTCCATGTAATATACTGGTACTCAGCTGCATCCGGTTAGACTGGAAGCCGACCCCAACAGTTGGAAAAAGGCTAGGTCTGCCTATGATGATTTAGTTATCGCTTAGTGTCAGAGAAAATGGATAGGAAAATCGTAAAACTCATAATCTTTTTGTATGCATTAGAGTGTGTAGGTTTATAGTACTGAGTTTATGATAGCCATTAAAATCGATAAATACGTTGTGATAGAATAGGATGAAAAAGGTTCACTTCTTTAATCTCTTCAAAGTTCGAGTAAATCAGTTTCTTCTAGGCAAGCGTACTCCATCCTAGGCCGCATCATAGCTTCACATCAGGCGAGCTGTGAGCTATGTTGACAACTCTGGTTCTCTGTCGGATCACCTCGTTCCGGATCCCTCAGATAGACTCCAAGGATATCCCGGTCCATATCTCGCTGAGCGACCTTGAATTTATCATCAACCCGTACCGTAAATGTCCATATTTCGGCCCCGTAAGTCAAAACCTTCGCGTTTAATATAATAATGCGTTCCGGGTATTGATGGGGCTGTTCCGCTTCTGTATGCATCAGGGATGTTTGCTGATGCTCGTGTCAATTGTTTCTACACCACGATGCGAAAAAGATGCGCTTCCCTGGTGCGCCAGGTGCGGGCCAGCCCCAACATTATACTGCAGTGTGTTGCGAGCAGACTGGACTGTTCAAAGTCAAAGCATTTATTTCAATTAGACCATTACAGGCACTTTTGAAAGTCAAAAAAACAAAATAAAACGCGAAGCTACAGTCCCAGTCACAAGGCATAATAACTTGTGAAAGTACTGTAGTTGCCCATTCCGTAGCGTAGATCTCTATGGAGAAGAATGGGCAAGAAACTCCATGGACACTCTTTTAAATCAAAATATGTTACAAAATCTTGGTTACATCATTCATGTTAAGAATTAAAAATATGTGAGAACAATTTAGAAATACGGGCAAGTTAAGAGCGTCCAGAGTAAAAGATTAAATCAGTAATTAAAAAATAAAGTAATTAAAATAAGGGTATCATTTAAGCTATCACCAATTTAATTAGTTTTGTGTTTCTTAAATAATAGGGTTTGTCCTCAAAATAGTAGATCTGTCACCTAAATGGAATCATCAAATAATATCAAAACGCTTACCTAAATATTAATTAAGAATTACTTGGAAATAATATCAATCATCAAGTAATTTTATTAGGTTTCAAAATAATAGAAGTGTCACGAAAATTGAATCATCAAACAATGTAAAAATGTTTACATAAAACTCCAAACCACAGGTCCAAACTAAGGCGTAGTTGACGGAGCCCCGCTACGCGGGGCTCCTATTTCTCTCTGCAGGGTTTAAAGTAACCTAACACGAAGGGGATGTCGGGGTCTTAGTTCGCTCGCTCCGCTCGCTCACTAGACCCCGCCATCCCCTTCGAGCCTAACCTGTCCGAGTTGATGTGCCCTATGTCTCGTATTAGGCATTTCTTCATAGAAATAAGGAACTGATCTATTTATTTGGTGACAGATCTACCATTCTGAGCACAAAGTCATTATGTAATAAAACTATTATTATAGATAAGAACGGAGTTTATATTCATCTAATGCACTAAAATTTTATTGGTAATTTATCTCTTATTTTACACATATATCAACATTTATTTGATAATTCATACCTGGGAATACTTTTTATTTATCTGAGAACGAAAATATTTCGTGGCGATAGATCTATTTATTAGGTGATACCACTTTGATGACAAATATAAATTTTGGTGACAAGAAATATAGTTCCCTTAAAATAAACCGTGGCAGCTAAGAGATGACCAGTCACAACTGACAGCGCCCGTGTGTTTGTGAATCGCTGCTGCAAGCTTTCTACATCGCTGTTGAGCTTGTAGCAGGGATTCTCATATCTATAAGGCAGTGTAGGTTAAGTGTGTGGTTTAAGTTTACTAACATAGTTCTTTGGAAACATTATAACTAACTTAATTTGAGTCCTGTTACTTGGTTAAATATAAATCCTACTAATACTATAAACGCGAAAGTTTGTAAGTATGGATGGATGGATGGATAGATGTTTGTTATTTTTTCACGTAAAAACTACGGAATGGATCTGGATGAAATTTAGCACAGGGATAGATAATAGTCTGGAATAGCACATAGGATACTTTTTATCCCGGTAGTGTGATCCCGCGGGACAATAGGGGATCGGACTGGGTAAAGAAAACGACATTCTATTTTGTCCGTCAGACAGGTAATATTAGACACGTATTTTTTGTTTTCTCAAAATATGAAAAAAAATACTTAGTTAGAACTCATTAAAGTTGGAGAGTGGGGGCTTACTACATCAGAAGTGGGTATAAAACTTACCTACATGTGACGTCATGCGCCATTTCAACTCAATATATCTCTGTAATTTTATGACCACGTGAAAAAAGAAAAAATACGTGTCCAATACTTTTCAATAAACTAACCGACGGACAAAGAAAAAAAAAATAGGATTATCCCCTATTACTGACAAAACGCAGGCGAAGCAGTGGGCAGAAGCTAGTAAATAAATAAAATAACTGGAAGGACGCACTGGTTGAAGACCTTATGGTGATGATAATAATAATGGGACTTGTGTAAGCAATATCTACGCAGTCTTTCGAACTGGGTATCTAAACAAAGATCACATCAGCTCAACAGCAGCGCCAGCGACAACAAGAGCAACTAGGCATCTTTTCATTTAAGTAGTTTCACTATCTTTCTCCTGCCCTTATTCCAATTTATTTTGGGCCGGTGCAGCATGTCTTCTTCTTCCATCATCATCATCATCAGCCTATAATGTTCCCACTGCTGGGATGCAAGCCTCCTCTCTATGAGAGGGAATGGGCTGTAATCCACCACGCGGGCCCAGTGCGGGTTGGTAGATGTCGCATGTCTTCGAATTTTTAGTTCTAGGACATGCCGCTCACGATGTTTTCCTTCACCGTTATTTAGAGGAGCGGGAAGGTAATAAATTACACAAAGTAATGCGCCTGCCTGGGTTCGAACTTCACACGGTTTACTGCTCGTAAGTCGGGGCTGCCACCACTGGGCCACCGCTGCTCTATCATTCTTCCATACTTTTCTATTACTCGTCAACTCATCAGATACCTCCTTTCTTGCCATATCATCCTTCACACAGTCCATCCATCGTTTCTTTGGTCTTCCTCTACTCTTACACCCCCATCAACATTCACACTCAAAACTTTCCTCACGACATTTTTCACATTCCTCCGCTTCACATGCCCATACCAAGCCAACCGATTTACCTTCTGAATCAATCTGCGTCGTGTATAAAAGGTGTAAAACACCTCTTAACGAAGCCGAAAGGCACTGGTTCTCCCTGTCATTGCGATCATTTTTTTGTTCTGCACCATACCTGGGAACCTTCTAGTTACGGAGATATTAGGGGTCAAAGTTCCAACTTTTTGACAAGTATTTTTTTAAATACAAGTTTTTAATGTAAGATTTTTAGTCCCCCTTACTATTCAATCCGTCCATCAGCACAAGGTTTTGAGTGCGTTACATTGAGTTCTACCACAAAAAATGATTTTACACCCCCCAAAAAAAAGTCGTTTCCCAGCAATAATTTTTGCGTAAAGTTACTTAGTTTCATGTACAGAATGCTTGGTTGACGGCTTCGTGATGAGGTGATTTACACGGTGTATACTGCATATTTCTATCCGACATAAAAGAAGCAAATCATGTATTTGATCAACTGTTTACTGTTATACCTAAATCTGTAGAATCCTTTCATGTTTTCATTAGTTTATAAATAATCTTTCACGATTATAAATATTTTCGTTTTTTTTTTCTCTGTAAACTTATAAGATGTTTGAAAGATATTTAGTAACTAGTTGTCCCACGCAACTTCGTTATGCGTCACATTTTCCCCGTTTTCGCAACATTTTTCATTGCTACTCCGCTGCTATTGGTCGTAGCGTGATGATATATGCTTTTTCTTTCGCTTCTTGAGCCTATAGCCTTCCTCAATAAATGGGCTATCTAACACTGAAAGATTTTTTCAAATCGGATCAGTAGTTCCTGAGATTAGCGCGTTCAAGCAAAAAAACAAAGAAACTCTTCAGCTTTATTATTAGTATACTAGCTGTCCCCGGCATGCGTTGCAATGCACTATTTACCTACCCTATCTACTTACCCTACCCTACCTTATCTACCTACCCTACCCTACCTACCTACCTACCTACCTATCTACCCTACCTACCTACCCTACCCTACCTTTCTCACCTTTTAAACCATACCTGGACTTCGACGAATAATTCAAGACCAAAATCAGCCAAATCGGTTCAGCCGTTCTCGAGTTTTAGCGAGACTAACGAACAGCAAATGATTTTTATTTAGAAAGATTGTATATATTAGATTTGCTAGCCTTTTCCCAACAATATTAGGGTCAGCTTCATCTAACCGAATGCAGATACCAGTATTTTACATAGAGTACCAGTATTTTACATGGAGCGAACGCCTCTCTGACTTTCACGACCCAGAAACTGGGTTATACTTAATAAGATTGGTTTTCATATTTTCGGACAATTAGCAACCAGTAACGACTGGAAAAGATCTCTTTACGTCAAGCATAAGCGTAGGTGTCACAAATCATATTCCCTTCGTGATGGTTACCCTGGCGTCTCGCATTGATCCGAGAAGTATTTAAGGAGCTCTTTCCATTTCTTAAAAGCGTATCTCCTTACTACATTTTATAAAAACTTTCACGTCCTTATTTTCCGACATGACTGAACTGATTTTAATGAAACTTCATACACATAAGCAGAATACACAGGAAGAAAAACTTACAAAAAAAAAACCATTTTCTAAAAATAGTGTTACAGCTAAATAAGACCGATTATAAATTATCTATAGAAACAGAATTACCAATTATCTTTTTTTTTTTAAGATATTTTGGAAATGTTTTTTAGTAACTTTTTAGACCTACGTATCCTGCTTATTCGTATTAAGTTTCATTAAAATCGGTTCAGTCATTTCGGAAAATAAGGAGTTGAAAGTTTGTATGAAATGTGACAAAGTGTAAACGCTCTTATTCGGCTGTCGCTGTTTGTTACACGCGTATCACTTGATCATTGTATCAGTGGGTCCAAAAGTTTCTGGCCTACACACATTAGATTATTCAGAGAACCAAAACAATCAAGTCACTAAATTACTCAAGTTCTCTCTACTTATCCACGGTCCACCCTTTAGTCTCTCTTTATTTCAGTCCATTTTTGTTGAAGTGAAACTTCTTAAGCGACTTCCAACAAGTTTAACGCTACCATGGAGGGGGAATATTTTCTAGAACTCACTAAGAGATGGCAGTATTACAAGATTTGTGACTAGTTCTAATTGGTACGCAAGATGGCGTGCAAACAGTCATGCATTCGACTCTTCGATGTGACCAGCCTTCGCTCAATTTCCATGAGTAGAATAACCTCGATAAACTTATGTACTTAATAAAAATAATACAACAAGAAAACAACAAAATATTATTTAGAAGCTCAATAAAATAACGAGAGTGAATGCTTGGCACTCGAACGCATGCGTGTAGTATTACGAAGTTTCACTTCTTCCGCACGGAGGGACTCCACGCACTGATTTTTTGGATATTAATCCTTACTTCTATAGTTTACTAGCGACCCGCCCCGGCTTCGCACGGGTATAAAATATGTAGTTATTATACATATAAACATTCCTCTTCAATCACTCTATGTATTTAAAAAAACCGCATCAAAATCCGTTGCGTAGTTTTAAAGATTTAAGCATTCATAGGGATATAGGGACAGAGAAAGCGCCTTTGTTTTTAAGCCCGACCAAAAAAAAAAAAAAAAAAATTAATCCAAGCGTCGTAGCGTCGGGGGTCCGCTTTGTTTGTATATATATTTTTAATGTACTAAGCGGTCTACTTAGCGGTCCCCCGACGCTAAGACGCTTGGA
Source organism: Cerastis leucographa (assembly GCA_963082945.1). Classification (NCBI taxonomy): domain Eukaryota; kingdom Metazoa; phylum Arthropoda; class Insecta; order Lepidoptera; family Noctuidae; genus Cerastis; species Cerastis leucographa. The sequence continues at coordinate 4,353,742 of OY720376.1, forward strand.
TTAATTTTATTTTTAGTTTTTAGAGGTTTTGCCCGTCGGGGGTTTTTTAAATTTTAAATTTAATTTTTATTTCATGCTTTTTAAACTTAAATTATTTTTTCTTAGCCTTGACTGTCCCACTCCTGGGCATAGGTCTACTCCCATTCCTTCCACTTTTCTTGGTGTTGCGCCTCTTCTCGCTTATTAACGAAAACAAGGAAAGATATGAATTTAAAAAAAAACTTGAGCTTATAGGGGGGAGAGGGGGTGTGCAGCCTACCCCCCTGGCGATGCCCATGGTGAGAAAGTGACATGAATTCAAATTTCCAATCAACTAGACCCGTAGAAGTTGTTTAAATCCCTTCATCAACTAGAAAAGAGGTGATGAGCTTCAAACGGCTGAGCAGATTTTTTCGAAACATAGCTAAGAACACTCTCGATTAAAACACCTTTCAAACGTAACCAATTTCATCAAAATCGGTTCATCCGTTTAGGAGCTACGATACCACAGACAGACACACAGATACACACGTCAAACTTATAACACCCCTCTTTTTTGGTCGGGGGTAAAAACCGCATCAAAATCCGTTGCGTAGTTTTAAAGATTTAAGCATACATAGGGATATAGGGACAGAGAAAGCGACTTTGTTTTATACTATGTAGTGAAACCGGAATTTTGGACCCCTCACCATGTAGCTCGTAGTCAAATAAAGAAGTTAGCAACAATGTTCTCATTTGTTCTAGAAACACAATTATTGATCGAGCTAACAAAATTAACCTGATTAGTTCAATTATCATTAGCTCTTCGGCAGGTACTCATTCTTGACCTATATTGGACGGATGGAAGTTTTAGTTACTAAAGTCAACAATACGGAGAAGTATGTAGGATCGTTCGGTAAAGTACTGCAATACTGCCCAAGCTGAATAAATTATAACGATCCCAGTGCTGGGACAGAGACCTCCTATTAGTGATAGAGGTTGGTTTGGTAAGCTCCTTAATACAAAAAAAAAAAAACCGGCCAAGTGCGAGTCGGACTCGCGCACGACTGGTTCCATACCATCCTACTAATATTATAAATGCGAAAGTTTGTGAGGATGGATGGATGGATGGATGTTTGTTACTCTTTCACGCAAAAACTACTGAATGGATTTGGATGAAATTTGGCTCACGGGTATATTATAATCTGGATTAACACATAGGATACTTTTTATCCCGATAGTATGTTCCCGGCGCCGCGGGCATAAGCTAGTTATTAATAAAAACGAGCAAAAAAATCACTGTTTTGTATGGGGGCTCCTATTAAATATTTATTTTTAATTATAGCGGCAACAGAAATACTTTACGGTTAACTATCACGGTTCATGATATACAACCTGGTGACAGACGTACGGACAACGAAGTCTCAGTAATAGGGCCCCGTTTGACCCTTTGGGTACGGAACCCTAATAACGTATCTCCTAAACCACCCAACCAATTCAAATGAAATTTCTGTGAATGTCAATGACTGGTTCCAGATCAAACGATAGGATACCCCAGCCTAGATTTTTGACCCGATTGGTGGCGCCGTGCATAGCAGAGGCAGGTCGGGTTAGGTTCTAGTCTAAAATGTTTGCATGCTAACTTCCACTGAAGTTGGCATACAAACCGATTTTCGGGTTTTCCGGCGAGCGGAAAATTTTTGGTTTCCATGGTTAATTAGCGGTTAATTAACGGCTAAATATCCAGTACTTCATTTTTTTGCGTGCTATTTTTGCCATGCCAACTTCAGAGAGGTGGACATAGTTTCCTAACGATGTTTTAAAACGTTTTAGGAGAAGTGGTGGTGAAATTACTCTTAATTAAGAGCGTTTATCCCTTACCGCTTTTCATACAAACTTTCAAGTAGTTTTTTTCCGAAATGACTGAACCGATTTAAATGAAACTTTATATGCATAAGCAGGATACATAGGTCTAAAAAGTTACTAAAAAACATTTTCAAAATGTGTTTTAAAACAAGAGATAATTGGAATTTTCTGTTTCTATAGAAAATTTAAATTCGGTCTAATTTAACTGTAACACTATTTTTCGAATTTTTTTTTTAGTAACTTTTTAGATCTGTGTATCCTGCTTATGTGTACGAAGTTTCATCAAAATCAGTTCAGTCATTTCGGAAAATAACGACTTGAAAGTTTGTATGAAATGTCGTAAGGCGTAAACGCTCTTAACAAAGTAAAGTGCTTCGACTGGGTTTGAACCCGCAGATTTACGGGCTTTTGGCCCGTGACGACTTTCAAAGAATTACGAAAGACATCCGGGCTTGGCCAATGGCTTTAAGAGGGGACTCTAGTCCCGAGGAATTTGAAGAAGAGGTATTTGAAGAAACTATTGCCGTCGCGCTGCACCCGACCAAGCCCCCGTAAAATGCGAAAGGGACAACTGCAACTCAGGCTGATTTTACCTACAAAAATCTTGACCATAACACGTTTTGTAATCCGCTGTTTTCTTCTTCAAAACTAAACTGATCTAAATAATTCTTATATCAAAATTTAGAGGAAAAGTATATCTATGCTTCTATTACTTTCTTTTTTGTTAAAGACTTATCTAATTTGTCTGATAGTCGTCTGAACATGGCGGTAAAAACGGGCTTTTTTTCGGGCTTTTGGATTGTTATAATTCTTTTAGTGAGTATGTTTTGACAAAAAGGAAATGATAGAGGCATGTATTAATAATAGCTAGATTTTTTGGAAAAAAAATCTTTGCTCTAGACGCATTATCTACGAAGAAAACAGCGGAATACCTTTGTATGGAGAAAGGCCCACAATAGATCCCTCTTAATGCCTTTGGGAAAGGTCTCAAATATAATAAGAGATGGTCCCATTCACGGTCCGACTTTGGCGTTGAATATCGATCCATGCGGCTGTTATTATTTACCCAACAGCCCATGTATTTGGACATATAATAAATCGAATTTACTGTGTCAATTCGTCTCGTCTTCGATAAGATTAGGCAACTCTTCTAACGCGGGTCAAGGATAGACAATATTCTGATAAACAAGTGAAGATATATGCCCTAATTCCGTCGGAACTATCAACTGCAGACTTTAACTGTCACATTGCAAGTTAGGGCGAAGCCACATGGGCATCGCATGGTGCGTAGCGACGTCACAACTGTCTGAATGTTACCTTTTGATGCCTATACAGCTGAAAGAATTTCCATGCAATATAAACCAAGACGTGAGTTAAGGCTTAAGACATTTTCGGCGGTGACCTCTCGCGTCCGGCCCTGGTTCAATCTATGGTCCGGAGCGAGAGGGAATGGGAAGCCGCCGCCTCCTTCTGCGAAGCAGTCATGCTAGCGAAGGAGGTGGCGGAACGTGAGAGGGAGAGAACCTCACGTCCCAGCCGCCGCGGGAGATGCCCCGGGGGTCGGGGGGCAACCAGTGGCCCCCGGCCACCGTAGGCGCGAGCCTGTGGACGGTGACTAATGGGCTAGCTCACCGTCCGCTCGTTCGCTAGCTCTTATGACGACGTGCTCCACGCGCGCTTCAAGGAGATGTCAGCAAACAGGAAGGGGCCCGAGAGGGCCGAAGCCTGCCAGGGCTGCGGGTTGTTCGAAAGAGATACCGCGGCCCTGGAACACAAAGGGCGAAGAAGGAACATGGGTGGGTTTTAGTCAGTACAAGTCTGACAATCCCTCCCGCTCCGCCCAGAGCGGGAGAAGTCAATTGATGATTTCCCATCCGCAAAAAAAAAAAAAAAAAACCCTTAAGACATTTTTAATCCCGGTAGTACATGGCTAAATAATTACAGCCGGACGGGTCGATGTTTAAGGTTAAGCCGTGCTTGCCGAGGTTGGTCCGTGAATGGGTCACCATAATTTCATACTGAGTTTCCTCCGTGCCTCGGAAAGCACGTTAAGCCGTTGGTCCCGGCTGTCATTTGTAGATCTTTGACAGTCGTTACGAGTAGTCAGAGGCCAAAAGTCCAACATCCAGTCTTACCAAGGGGTATCGTACTATTCAGTTACTGGGTTGTAGTCGTTGTGGAGTCGCTTCATTTGAAATACTGGTACTCAGCTGCATCCGAATAGACTGGAAACCGACCCCAAGATAGTTTGGGAAAAGGCTAGGCAGATGATGAAATCAAGACCTGATTTAAGGCTTAAGTCATTTTAAATCCCGGTAGCACATTTCTTAGGGATCATTTCCGACATAAACGCGGGCGTAACCGCGGGCTAAAGATAGTCCTTTCAAAGATTATAGGAGCGATAGCCCAGTGGTGTGATGTGACCGTCGGACTGACAAGTCATAGGTCTCGAGTTCGACCCCTAGATTTTATCTCTCTGATTTTTAGGGTTCCGTACCCAATGGGTCAAACGGGACCCTATTACTGAGACTTCGCTTTCCATCCGTCCATCTGTCACCAGGCTGTATCTCATGAACCGTGATAGTTAGCCAGTTGAAATTTCTACAGATTATGTATTTCTATTGCCGCTATAACAACAAATATTAAAAACAGAATAAAATAAAGATTTAAGGGTGCTCCCATACAAAAATGTGAATTTTTTGCTCATTTTTAGGGTTCCGTACCCAAAGGGTCAAACGGGGGCCTGTTACTGAGACTTTGCTGTCCGTCTGTCCGTCCGTCCGTCTGTCACCAGGCTGTATCTCTTGAACCGTGATAGTTAGCCAGTTGAAATTTCTACAGATTATGTATTTCTATTGCCGCTGTAACAACAAAAACTAAAAACCGAATAAAATAAATATTTAAAGGTGCTCCCACACAAAAATGTAAATTTTTTGCTCATTTTTATAAATATTGGTACGGAACCCTTCGTGCGCCAGTTTGACTCGTACTTTGCCGGTTTTTCGGCTTCATGTGCGTTATATATAATTATCACTTGCTTCGGTGAAGGAAAACGTCGTGTGAAAACCAGCATGCCTGAGAGATATTTCTCGACACCAGGTTAAAGGCACCACACAATAGAGTTTTAGTCGTAACCTTCGAGCTTCAAAAAATCTACTTCTCCAAATTCCTTCTCACCGCACCGGTTTTTTATCAAATTCTTATGCTATCTCAACTATAAAACTCTGGAACGCGCTACCCATTAGCATTAAAAAAGCCGAAATTAAATTCACTTTTAAAAAGAAAGTTCGCAACCACTATTTAAGTCAGACTAAATAACACTTAATTTTAAGTCTAGTCATAGTAATTATTATTAGGTTTCTCGTTTTTTATTTTGGTATTAGTTATAATATATATTAGTATATTTTATTTGTATAATGTGTATTAGTATCTATGTAAGTGTATGAATTTTCGAAAACTAGTAGTTACTTATTTGTAATTTTTTTTTTTTTGTACCCTTCCACTATGTTGTCGTATTTGACCCTATGGTTGACTGGTAGAGAATGCCTTGTGGCATTAAGTCCGCCTATGTACCACTATTGTACATGAAGTTTAAATAAATAAAATAGAGCAAGAAGATAGATTTATGTCAACACTACAGTAATAGCACTCTATTTATAAACATAGAGAAGCATTGTGTGTGAATGACGTCACCAATTAACGTAATTGGTGTACCCAGTAATCCTAATTGATTCTAATTGAAAGTAGTCACTCTCTTTGTGTCTACGAATAGTTTTGTACGGAGAATGAATGTAAGAAAAACCACATGTATTTTTTTAAAGTGAAAACTTCTTTAGCCGCTTTGTGCGATTTTGGTAGGCGAATAAATGGGTTCGCGTTACCGATGACCTCGACATGCTCGTGACGTCATCCGAATAGCGACGCGCCCTAATTGATTTAAAAATTAAAAAAACCGGCCAAATGCGAGTCGGACTCGCGCACGAAGGGTTCCGTACCATTATTTATATAAACGAGCAAAAAAAAAAACACTTTTTTGTATGGGAACCCCCTAAAATATTTATTTTATTGTTTTTAATATTTGTTGTTATAGCAGCAACAAAAATATATAATCTGTAGAAATTTCAACTGACTTACTATCACGGTTCATGAGATACAGCTTGGTGACAGACGGATGGACAGTGGAAATTTTGATGGGTTTTAGATTCTTGGACCTACCCGATATGCACACAAAATTTCATACAAATCGGTTTTGCCGTTTTGGAGGACTTTGGTAAGAAACACCGCGACACAACAATTTTATATATTAGACTTATTATACTTTCATATGCATTCAGTAAAAAGCTGTCATTTGAAATAACAAACAGACACTTAAATTTTATTTATTTGTATGGATTCAAAGGATTTTTTAGTAAACTAGCTGATCCCGGCATGCGTTGCAATGCACTTGTTCCTACCCACTACCTACCTACCTACTACTACCTACCTACTTCCTACCTATCTACTACCTACCTACTACTACCTACCTACTTCCTACCTACCTACTACCTACTATCTACCTACCTACCTACCTACCTACTACCTACCTACCTACCTACCTACTACCTACCTAAGAACCTTCTCCTGACAATAACAAACAAAACAAAAAAAGGATTATCGAAATCGGTCCAGCCGTTCACGCGTGATGCCGTGACCAAGGGAAATAGGGATTCATTTTTATATATATAGATTAAGAGCATTTATACGTTACCGCTTTTCATACAAACTTTGAAGTGATTATTTTCCGAAATGACTGAACCGATTTAAATGAAACTTCGTTCGTTCGTAAGCAGGATACACAGATCTAAAAAGTAACTAAATAACATTTTCGAAAGATAGTATTATTACAGTTAAATTAGACCGATTATTTTTCTATAGAAACAGAAAATTCCAATTTTCTCTTTTTTTAAAACACATTTTGAAAATATTTTTTAGTAACTTTTTAGATCTATGTATCCTGCTTATGCATATAAAGGTTCATTTAAATTGGTTCAGTCATTTCGGAAAATAACAACTTGAAAGTTTGTATGAGAAGCGGTTAGGTATAAACGCTCTTAAGGGCTTATAGTCAGTCTTACCGCTACCAAGGTGTATTGTTTTCACAGTAACTGCATTGTGGAGGTCAGATAGGCAGTCGCTCCATGTAAAATACTGATATTCTGCTGCATCCAGCAGTTAGACTGGACACTGAGGATGATGAACGCTCTTCTAACATTCTATATTAATTTTATGCCATGATTATCTTTACTTCTTTCTAATATCACAAATAGAATGCTTAATCAATATCTATGATAAAGGTCTACAATTGAGTTAAATTAAAACCAGAAACAATTAAAAGATACCAACTTGATATTTAACTTAAAACATTAAAGATTGTATTTCTATCATAAAGATAATCTGACAAAAAGTTCCATTTAAGATATTTTTTGGAAAGAATTATTGTTGTAGTCTTTTATTTATTTAACTTTAAACAATGTATTTTTGAAGAAATAATAGCTTAATTATGCATAATATTAACGCGAAACCATTTTTAATTTAGTAAATAGAAGTCCAATAAGAATCTTGTTCTTTAAAATCTATGAAGTGTTGACCTAATGCCAGTGCCCAACTAATTGAATTAAAAAAAAAACCTTGCGATATAATATTACCGCATCACAAAAAAAAAGAAACAAGTTATTCAAAAAAAGAATACTCACAGTGAACACCACTGATATCCCAGGAACTGCTCATCAAATTTCTTTTGAACGGGAAATATTCGTGTTGATTACGGCAGCACACATTTCTTGACACGATTGAGTAATAAATAACAGTCTACAGAATTAAACGTCCGGCAATTGTCGCACGCACAATGTAGTAGACGACGCAAACAGCTAATTATAAAGTCCTATGCCAATTCATACAATAAAAACCGCTTAATTGAGAAACACCAAAACCGTTTTTGAATGCAGATAAAAACGGAAGAACACACACACAACACCAACGTTTTACAGGGAATGCACAGTTTATTGCCCCAATTACGGTAGCCGTATTGTTTATAACTGTGACGAAACAATGTTAATTTTTATTGAAATAATATGCTTCAAGGCACAAAATTCATCCTTTTTCTGATTCTGACGTGACGTTGTGGCGCTGCCCCTTTTTTTCATTTAGTCGATTAAAAACGAGTTAATTTGCAATATCGATTTAATTATTAAAAAATGAAACAGAAGCGCTACATGTTTAAGTTTAACCCATGGTAATATATAAAATTAACCTAAAAATATTGCAAAAAACCTAGTCTCGCCACAAAAAATGTCAATATTTGGTCCTCCATTCATTTAGTAGAGTTTATTTTATACTTTTAACTAAAACAATTAATCGAATAACGCCAACCCTAGAATACGCAATTTCCAAAGACAAAACAGAAACACAAGTTTCTATGCGTTCATAAATTATTATTCCAAATAAGATTTCAAATTAAATGTTTTGCCTCTCTTACGGACCTGCACTCTGTTATTGACGATGTTTTTATAAAAAGTAAGCAATTTTGTCTGCTGAATCTTTCTTAAATGGTGTAACAATGTAAGATTTCAATTTTATGACTTTTAAACCAAAATACCATAGACAAGGAATCAGGCATAGAATCAGGTGATCGATCGATTTTGAAAGCTGTCATCTGTCGAATAAGATTCTGTATTTGTTTACCAACGTCGAGGATTTTATGAAAACAAAAATAGAAAACCTAAATGATAAATGTCTTCATTTCTATGTTTTATTTGCCACAATACCGTGAACTCGGATACTAATGAGGAGACGCGGGACAAATACAGAGAAATCGTCGGTATGAATGTAAGATGCTCATTCTGTTAGATAATTTATTTATTTTCAAATTACAACATTTCGACTGTACTTCTCTAATAGTTAAGCAGAGATGTATCCATAGTTGATCTAAGTTTCGCCTATTGCTATCCAGACTCCAGTTACAGCTGCTTTGTTCATTTTTATTCCATTTCGACCAATGACGAATTATAGTTTATATCATTGATTTCGACTGCTTCTACTGATAAATATCATCGTCAACATCCGCCTATAATGTTCCCACTGCTGGGACACAGGCCTCCTGGCTATGAGACCTGGCTATGGCTGTTACATAATTAATTATGAATATTTTTGTTTTCAGCTCTGTCCTGACTCTCACTTATGTTATATTTGCTGCCATATGCTAAAAAAACTATGGCTGTTTAAATCTATTTGCTTGAAAAGAAGTCTAGAATATCCTGTACTGTTTAGGTAAGCATTTCTCAAATAATTTAGTTTTCTTTCAATCTGCAGTAATCTTTCAAAATGGCTGATACATGCATCATGTTGTTGTTGTTGGACTGGGCAACTACGGTACTTTCACAAGTTATTATGCCTTGTGACTGTAACTGTAGCTTCGCGTTTTTTTTTTGTATTTTGACTATCAAAAGTGCCTGTAATGGTCTAATTGAAATAAATGCTTTGAGTTTGAGTTTAAAGAGGTAAAGTTTCTATGTTTGATTGAACGGGGTGACATTAGAAATTAAGTATAATAAATTGGTATTGGGGGAAAATTGGCGACACTTGTAGGGGACCTATGTCCAGCAGTGGACGTCTTTCGGCTATACTTACTTAAAATTAAAAAAAAAATTGTCTGTCAGTTTGTTTCAACTTATCTCCGAAACGGCTGGACCGATTATTACTAGCAGGTAGCTGATGTTAGAACAAGTAACTAAAGCTACTTTTATTTTAGATAAAAGATTAGGGTTCCATTCAAAAAATGAAAGGCATGAAAGTGTTAACATTTCAATAGAGAAGTAATATTTTTGCCACGGGAATGAAGAATGCGGGCAATAGCTTGTTACTATAATAAATAACCTTAACATTTACAGCGAAAAAGGCACAATAAACTTGCAATTCAATGAAATGGAAACAATCATTATATGTTCAGAAGAAAACTGTCTCCCAACCTCCTTATCACAACTCTTTGTTGATAACAGAGACCAGAGTATCACTAGCAATGATTACACCAAACTAGAAGAAAGTCAGAATGATTTTGATGATTATTTCCATGAAAACATGCCTAAGGATGTTGTAGAAACGGAAATTATAAGAATTGAGGAGTTTAGCAAATGTGATAGGCAGTTTCTGAAAAATGATGAACAGTTTGTGAATAATGGTAGTCAGTTTGTGAATAATGATGAGGTGTTTGTTAATAATGATGAAGAAGAGGTGAATAATGGTGAAAATATTGAAAATGATGATGCACATCATTGTGATGATGAAAACATGTTTGATTATGAATTAAATAAAGATCAAGAAGATGGTGTTTTGGAATCTAAAATTCAGAGTGGAGAAGAAGATGAAATAAATTATGAATATTATGAAGAAGAACGAAATAATTGTTTAGATGAAACTAGAAATGAATGTGGGAATGAAGAAACTGCTGTAGAGTTAGGTAAATACTTGTGTTTTCAATTACAAAATGAATTTCGGTCACGGAGGCCGTTTTCATCGACTAGCCAAGAACATCATCATCACCGTGACGGCCTTTTTTATCGGATGGGAAATCATCAAATGACTCCTCCCGCTCGGGTGGAGCCGAAGGCAGTGTCAGACTTTTACTGACTAAAACCCATCCATGTTCCTTCTTCGCCCTTTGTGTTCCAGGGCCACGGTATCTCTTTCGAACAGTCCCTCAGCCCTGGCAGGCATGGGCCCTCTCGGACCCCTTCCGATTTGCTGACATCTCCTTGAGGCGCGCGTGTAACACGAACGCGCCGTCGACACGGGCTGTCGTCATAAGACGGGCGGACGGTGAGCTAGCCCATTACTCACCGTCCACAGACCCGCGTCATGCCCTTGTCTCTTGTTACTTGGGGTCGGCGCAACTCATTGTTTTCTTCCATTCTCCTCTGTCAGCCGTCACGCTATCATTTACTTCTTTTTCTTTCATACAATTCCTCATACAATCCATCCATCTTACGGTTCACGATGGCGGCGCCACGCCGAGGTCATGTGCACACGGCGTTAGTGCAAAAAACAATGGCTGATGATATCGATTTTGACTTGTTAATTTCACTAGTAGAGGCACGTCCCGTTCTAATTATACAGACAGTATGTGCTAACCCCTCTACAGTCCCGCCGGGTACGCCAGGGGGGTAACTACTTAATAACGCTGTCTGTACAATGTTTGAACCGATGGTTGCTGCATTTACTTCATAATAATAACGTCCGCACTAGTAGTACACAGGCCCTCTATGTGAGGCGTCAATAGGGATGATGACTGGGTAAAGAAAACGAAATTCTATTTTGTCCGTCAATCAGGTAATACAAAAATATTAGATACGTATTTTTTGTTTTATCGAGTTAACAAAAGAATACTTAGTTAAAACGCATTAAAGTTGAAGAGTGGGGGCTTACTACGTCACAACTAGGTATAAAATGTACTGAGACGTGACGTCATGCGCCATTTCAACTCAAAATATCTCCGTAATTTTACGATTACGTGAAAAAAGAAAAAATACGTGTCAAATACTTTTTAATAATCTACCCGATAAACAAATAAAAAAAAATGAGTCACCATCCCTATTGCTAGTAAACAGGAACACATCTAGACCTATAATTGAAATGTTGTCCTACCTAAGGCGCTGGCCACACAGAAAAGACGTAAGACAAGGACGGGGCACAGACAGGGCGCAGACGGGGCGCCGTCGCGACTTTTTAAAACATACAGAAAAGACAAGGCACGGACGTGACGCTGGGCACCACGTGAAATGACGGCTTTTAAAATTATGGACGATCTACGCGCGAGTCCAGACACCCGCGCCCTACGCCACCCGCACCCCCGTTCTCGCCCGTCCCTCATCCGCTCGCGCCCGTGCCCCGTCCTTTCTGTATGTCTTTACAATAGGGCGCAGACGAGTAAGCGTCGTGTCCGCGCCCTGTCTTTTCTATATGTTTTGCGTCGCGACGCTTCTATACATTTTGTATGAAAGGGACACGGAAGAGAAATATGTCCGCGCCCCGTCTGCGTCTTACGTCTTTTCTGTGTGTCCAGCGCCTAACAATTAAAACGACATTCTCAAAATTCCAGATACGTCAACAAGGAAAAATTCTAAAAAGAGCAAAGAGAAAGATTTCGAGAAGATTGTTTTATCAATAGAAGAGCAGAAAGCGGAATTAGAAGCACAGAGAAAGACGAAGAAGTATCTGGAGGCAGAGTTTAAATGCTATAACTGCGCTCTAGGATTCCTGTTTAAAGACACCTACCAAGCACACATGATGCGGCATGAAGAGGTATTTGGATTAAATTTATTCATAACTAGCTGTCCTGCGCAACTTCGTCTGCGTCACATTTTCCCCGATTTCGCAACATTTTTCATTGCTGCTCCGCACCTATAGGTCGTAGCGTGATGATATATAGCCTATGTCCTTCCTCAGGTTGAAATCTATCTTCTTGCCAAATTTCATTAAGATCCGATCAAACGCAATGAAAGCTGCCATGGATTCTGAATTTGTGCCCGGTTGATGGCAATAGGCCCCCTACATGGGACTTAAACATAACTGTGGCGAAATGTGGCTGTACTATTATAAGTTATTCATCATTCGGTCTATAAATGTGACCCAAATAATGACGTCATAAAAAAAATGATTCCCTAAGCCCCCGAGGTAACCGAAAATACCCCATGTATGTTGCGATTCTTGATACTTTCCGAGTTATGCATCTAAGGGTATGAAGAACCACCAGACAAAGCTGCGAGGAAAAGCTAAAAAAAGTAAATAAATAAAAACATAAGACACAAAAAAATATAATTTATTTGTTCGAAAAATATACATAGGTACAGTCGGCATCAGAAGTCGGTTAACACTTATCAATATTACACCAAGTTTTGTGCTGATCAGTGTGATCAACACAAAACTTGGTGTAATATCGACTAACGGGATATCTTCGGTGGTTATTGTTTACGACTCCACGCTTAGTGACAGATTGTCATCGTCTATCAGTCATTTTGTCGATTCTGTCATGCTACGCGTGCAGGATTCCAAATTTCAAATTGTCGAAGGATTGAAATTGTCAAGTACGTGGAACGCAGTGATAGGATTATAGGAATGCTCAAAAGAAACAGCCGGCGTCATAATAAAAAATCTAAACGATATTGTGAGTGTAATTTGCGCTGACTTATATCACGAGTGCCAGTAGTTCGCATAGCAAATACAAAGAAAGGGCAGACAGGTTATTTCCATGCACCCGCATTCTCCAGTCATCCTGCGATCATGGCGCTTACAGCGTCGAAATATCGGGAGCTTACAACAAATTATAATCACGGGAGATATACTGTAAGTCATACAAAGTTATGAAGATTACTAGCTGTGCCCGCGACTTCGTCCGCGTGGAATTTAGCAAAAAAGTTATTTAGTTTTTTTTTCTCGTATTTTGACATTGTAACATTACTTTTTTTTTTTAATAAAAGTAGCTCCTTAGTACATCAGCTATCTGCCAGTGAAAGTCCTGTCAAAATTGGTACAGCCGTTCCAGAGATTAGTCGGAACAAACAGACAGACAGACGACAAAAATTGTAAAAAAAAAAATATTTTGGTATATGTACCGTATAAACATTCATATGCATGTAGTAAAAAGCAGTTATTTTAATATTACAAACAGACACTTCAATTTTATTTATATGTATAGGTGTACAGATGTTTATATTGATACAACTTAAAAGACTACATTAAAATGGTGGCTAAAAATAATTAAAGATATTGTACCATCGCGACGAAGAGTTGTCCTTTTTCTGTTCAGAAGAAGACTCTTTCACTTCTTGTTGTCCAAAAGAAGAGTCTTTTACTTCTGTATCCTCAGGACCGTCATCATTATCATCTAAGCAGTAAGTTTTTCCAAATGTGGGATAAATTGGTATTTCGGAAAATAAACAGTGGTTGTTCTGGACCCAGTTCTCGAAACATTTTAAACTCTGCGCGATTTTCATCATTATAAAACAATAATCTTCTGCTGTTTTATTTTTCTTTCCCATTTTACCATTTTTTATGCGTCTCTTGTAAATGTCATCTAATGTGTACGATTCGCGAGGTCTAACATCTGGCGCGTAGAAAGGATTTCTAACTAACTTCACATATGGTTTTTCTTTGCCAATTTTTCCGGCAGTTTCATTCATCAGAAGAGGGAAAGATCCCCCTTCTGATATGACAAGATTGGACTTGTCAGTCGTATACTCTTCTTTTATAATCAAATCAAAAAATACTTGAAGGCTATCGGTACATTTTATGTCACTACCCAAACGAACATTAATTTTTTGCAAATTATATTTAAGTATTGGGAAATGATACAAAAATCCATGATGGGCGATCAGGCAAACCGGTTTTTCGAGACAATCGATAAAAGAGTCTATAGCTTTGAAAGCTTTTTGGTCGAATCTAGCTTCTTTTTCTAGCAAGGTATCGCTAAGACCAGTATACTCGGCCATGTCTTCTTGTATACTTTCGGGAGGATTGAAAAACATTTGAAACTTATTTTGTACTCGTGGTTCTTTGGTGGGTTTACAAATAAGTAATGCTGTTCTTTTAATAGCTAACATACTCAATTCTGTTACATCTGGCATCCAAACTTCGGCTGCGTTATAAATAGGACCAGTTGTTCCTAGATGAAGGAACACGTATGTTTCGATTCTACTCATTTTGAAAATCAAAATATTTTAGTTCACATAGGGCCCACATGGGCACTTATAAAAACGTCGACAACAGTTGGTCGTTCCCTATGGAGAAGAACGACCAAGAAACTCTATGGTTACACTTTTAAAATAATTTGGTTTTACAATATTATCATGTTACAGCATTAGCACTTAATTATATAAAATTAACAGTTTTGTAAACCCGTTAAGTTTCATTTTTGGTGTACGATAAAGTTTTATTCTATTCTATTTAGGCCTGAAAGTAACTCGTTGCTCAATAAGTACACAAGAAAAAAAACAAGACAAAAAGTTAACATGCATCTAGGAACTAAAAAGGCCTACAATCTTCACACATTCACAAACAATCGGTAAAAAAGAATCCATACAAAGGTAAGAAGATATTATAAAAAGACTTAACTAAACAAGTGACACGAAAGTACAGACGTTCGGGTGACGATTTGCGTCAATAAATTGCGCGTTACCGTGTGTACTGTTTCCGTCATGTGAGTCCGTTTCGATGACTCGAAGTTCCCTTTAAAGAAATTCTTTCATTTGTTTTGTCAACCGTCTCGGTCACAAATCGCGCTTCATTTGAACATATAGCTCGTAGACACGACGTTATATGAGGAATGACAATAATTCAAAAGACAGTTCGAAATTATTTTGAATTCTTCTTTTTCTTTCGTATCTATGATACGAGTAGTAAATTTTTTTAGGCCACGTTATTTGCGGCGTCGTTTTTTAAGTCCTCTTATACATACAAATTACATGGATAGTCCAAAAATTGGTCCAATGGCATAAATGGAGCCTCTCCGAACGGCATTGACTCCAAAATCCGGTGCAACTTGGTCACTCGTACTCGCAACTCTCGGCAACGCAGAGTCTGATCTGCCTAGCTTACCTATGTTGGGGTCGGCTTCCAGTCTAACCGGATGCAGCTGAATACCAGTACTTTACTAGGAGAGACTGCCTATCTGACCCCCACAATCCAGTTAGTAGCTACTAGGTAATACGATACCCCTTTTTTATTTGCGATGGGTTTGTTCGTGACTCTAGTCTAGGTCAGAGATGACAGAGACAAAGTCGACGATGGTACGAGCTTACCCAGAAAAAGCCTGTTCACTCTAACTTTGAAGAGATTAGGGTTGTAAGCGTTCGTTACCTCTTTGGTAAGACTGGCTGTCAGAAAACCAGAGTCTAGCTGACGTATTCTTTCACTACGCAGGCACACTCAAATAGTGAAGTTAAATAATATTATTATTTTATGCAATAATGTCTAATAATAACTGCGCCACAGAATTGACATATATATGATGTTAAGATTAGCTGGCTTTTTGCACTACTTGCGATAAGTGCTCTATGGATGGATCTTTTTGCGCGTGGTGAAAATCGGAACTAAATACAAAAACATTTATTCGAAGGATACAGTAGGCACAAACTTGTTATAATAACTAACTAACGCCGATTGATAGGGTTTCAGATTGCAAAACTTTAAACAAAAAAAAACCGAGTGCCAAAAAAAAACACAAAACTGTTAAAAATAACTTTACTTTTGGAAGTGAATGAAACAAACAAGGTTATTTTTCACGTTTTAGAGATTCCGGTTTTTTTTTTTTGTAAAAAGTTGTAAGTATTTTATTTTTAATTTGACGGCACGGTTGGCGCAGTGGTTGAGCGATCGACTGCTGCGCTGCGTGTCGCGGGTTCGATCCCCACACGGAACTAAAAATATTTGTATGGCCTACAGATAGTTGGGCCTGGGTGTGTATGTGTATGTAAGTTTAAATGTTTGTAAACGCACCCATGATACAGGAGAAATTCCTAGTCTAGGGAAACGTTCAAAAAAAAATTAAAAAAAAAATATTCCACACAAATTCATGCCATGCATAAAATTACATTTGTAACTAGAAGTTTTTATGAAAATCAAAGATAAAAATAATTTATTCGAATAAGGCTGATAATCAGAACTTTGTGATCGTTTGTCAAAGTTTACAAGGGACGGTCCCCCCAAACAAAAACATGTTTTTTTTTATATTAAATCTATAATACTCCTCGCTGACTATAGACTAACGACGTCCAACGTCGTTTACAGTCTTAGAATAATAACGCATAGAAACCTAGTACGCGTGCAAAAAGTGAGGCAACAAAAACTTAGCCATTATTGGCAAACTTCTCTCAGCGAGCCGTCAGTACTCAAGGTCATGCTCCGTCGAACACAACTCACGAGAAAACAATTAAAATAATTGAAAATGATAGTTTCTGGCGTGAAGGGATGTCGTAGAACTTCAGGAAAACATAAAAAAATGTGATCAAATTATATTTCAAATTATTTTATACATTATTTTTACGTAAATCGATCATCAAACAAAAATTTTAATAACCTAACTTATCACAATACAGTGTTGCTATTTGTGAGGAAAAAAATACCCATATTGCTTACAATTTTGTTCTTATTTTTGTTTAGGAAAACAAAATGTTTTTGATGTACCTACTAACTATTGCATACGTTAAAATATTATGCCAGTTTTGAGAAATTAACTTGGCATCAGGTATTTTATATTAGTCTTTATAAATAGGATACTAGTGCCGATTCTGTACCTTCCGTAAAAATATGTCATATTAGATGAAAAATCATCTACATTTTATCCAGATCCTGATAACATAAAATACTTGTTTTGATTTGATCAAGCAACATAGTGGTGCGTTTTCCCATTTTTTGTGGGTAACAGCATGGTAATGGTATCACTGAAAGTTTTATTTGTGTGCGTTTGAGGAACGTAGACACATTCGGCTCACGCACACAAAGAAAATGAATTTGACACGCGATATCGCTCGTGTTTTATACTAGACGCGGCTTCTATGCGTTATTATTCTAAGTTTACAGTTATCCATAGTTAAAATAAAACAAGTTGAAATAAATAAAACACTGCATTCTGAAACTAATAACAAAAATAACAGGCTGATAATAATATCAGTTATCTCGACTGCCTGCCTGATAATTTAATCTAATATTTTTGACATAAGAAAAGCTTGTATATACAGGGTGTAACGGAAAGGGTATATACATCCTTAAGGGTGTGCTACAGACCATCAAACTGAACATGTTTCTCATCATAAAACATGTTTTTCAGCAAAAAAAATATCTGCTGCCCCATATAAAATTACAATACCTATTCGACCCAAATGTATAGGCAGCTGATATTTTTTTTTGCTGCAAAAAAAAAATATTGTTTGGGATGATATACCCTTTCCGTTACACCCTGTATAAATATACACCGTGTAAATCACCTCATCACGAAGCCGCCTAGCCGTCAACCAAGCATTCTGTACATGAAACTAAGTAACTTTACGCAAAAATTATTGCTGGGAATCGACTTTTTTTTGGGGGGTGTAAAATCATGTTTTGTGGTAGAACTCAATGTAACGCACTCAAAACATTGTGCTGATGGACAGATTGAATAGTACGGGGGTCGTGAAGGTGTTTAAAGTAAAAATTATACATTAAAAACTTGTATTTAAAAAAATACTTGTCAAAAAGTTGGAACTTTGACCCCTTATATTTCCTTAACTAGAAGGTTCCCAGGTATGGTGTAGAACAAAAAAATAATCGCAATGACAGAGAGAACCAGAGCCTTTCGGCTTCGTTAAGAGGTGTTTTACACCCTTTATTTTAATGTTTTTATCCATAATGTGGCGTGTTTCTGTCTGTGATTATTTAATTACTAACATTATTTTAAAGTGTACTAGCTAACCAAATTATGGATCATTGATTCTGAAATAAATGAATTGAATTGAATAATCTTTACTATCCATACTTCCATACTAATATTATAAATGCGATGTTTGTTTGTATATATGTTTGTTTGTTTGTTACCTTTTCACGACTAAACGGCTGATCGGATCTTAATGAAATTTGGCAAGAAGATAGATTTCAACCTGGGCAACTTTTAACATAGGCCTACGCTACCATACCAGAACGCTACGACCAATAGGAGCGGAGCAGCAATGAAAAATGTTGCGAAAACGGGGAAAATGTGACGCGGACTGCGCGGGACAGCTAGTCATAAAATATACTAACAAATACTCGAACAATAAAACTCATAAGTTGTTACACATCTTTAGTCTCACAAAGAATAAATACAAACAGAGGCTAACTGACTGGCTACTAAACATAAACTATAATGATACTGAAAACACGCTTAAAAAGAACTACACACACACTCACACTCACCCACACTCACACACCCCACAGATTCACCCATACTACACATCTACTAATATTCGTATAACCTAGATATTAATCAAAACAAATAAAAGTATAAAATGTCGTATGATACCTTACCATGTACAGTACATTCTGTCAACGCGCTTAGTACATAATAGGGGATAATCCTATTTATTTTTTCTTTGTCCGTCGGATAGTTTATTGAAAAGTATTGGACACGTATTTTTTATTTTTTCACGTGGTCATAAAATTACGGAGATATATTGAGTTGAAATGGCGTATGACGTCACATGTAGGTTAGTTTTATACCTACTTGTGACGTAGTAAGCCCCCACTCTCCAACTTTAATGAGTTCTAACTAAGTAATTTTTTGATATTTTGATAAAACAAAAAATACGTGTCTAATATTTTTGTATTACCTGTCTGACGGACAAAATAGAATGTCGTTTTCTTTACCCAGTCCGATCCCCTATTGTGAATTGAATATATAAAGGGGTGGGATCCTGGTGTCCTGAAATACAGGCCTCGAACCTAGCTTAGGCACAAGTCTTCAACAGTATATGCATCATTGTCTAATCCAGTATATGCATCATTGTCTAATCCAACTTATCTAATAAAGGGTGTAAAACACCTCTTAACGAAGCCGAAAGGCACTGGTTCTCCCTGTTATTGCGATCATTTTTTTGTACTACACCATACCTGGGAACCTTCTAGTTACGGAGATATTAGGGGTCAAAGTTCCAACTTTTTGACAAGTATTTTTTTAAATACAAGTTTTCAATGTAAGATTTTTACTTTAAACACCTCCACGACTACCGTACTATTCAATCCGTCCATCAGCACAATGTTTTGAGTTCTACCACAAAACATGATTTTACACCCCCCAAAAAAAAGTCGTTTCCCAGCAATAATTTTTGCGTAAAGTTACTTAGTTTCATGTACAGGCAGGCTTGGTTAACGGCTTCGTGATGAGGTGATTTACACGGTGTATAGTGGTGAGAAAAAAATAAAGTTAATTATTATTATTTATTATGTATGTATATTGTTGTTTTTTTTTTTAGTCAAACGGCGAACATGTTTGCACGCTCTGCTCGCTCCGCTTCGCATCGAGCGCGGTCCTCCGCTCGCACGCCCTGCAACACGGTGCGCGCTATCGCTGCTCGCGTTGTGCGCAACATGTCCGAGCACGCCAGACGCATCGGCACGCTGCATTCTGCCGTCAGCAGCAGCCAGCTAATACCTGTCATGTATGCCAGAGGCTGTTCCAGTGAGTACCCTCCGCTTAGAGGTTCAGTGGCACGAGTCGAGGTCGGAGTGGAAGTGTAGCCTTAGGGGCGCTATGGAGCTTGCTCAGCTCGTCGAGTAACACAATGGGTATGGTGTGACATCCTTTTGGTATAAGTATGTGTAAGGCATGACGAACCACAGGGCTGCGGGACTGTTCGAAAGAGATACCGTGGCCCTGGAACACAAAGGGCTAAGAAGGAACATGGATGGGTTTTAGACAGTACAAGTCTGACACTCCCTTCCGCTCCGCCCAGAGTGAGGGGGGTCGTTTGATGAATTCCCATCGGAAAAAAAGGGGCGCTATGGAGCAAAGACTCGATTGTTGCTCTAGTCGAATTCCATTAAAAAAGTCCATTTTTTTCAATCACTTAAGAAAAAAGAACGAGACTCACAGACATAGCGGAAGTGATAGCAAAAAGAAAGTAGAAGTGGGCGGGCCATATATGCCATAGACTGGATGGAAGATGGGGCGAGAGGGGTCTGGAGTGAAGAACACGGACGGGACGGAGGAATGTGGGAAGACAACTGACTAGGTGGACAGGTGTCATTAAATTGGCCGGAAGAAACTGGATAGCCATGACACATAACCGCCAAAAGTGGAGAGATTTGGAAGACCTGAGATCGAAGAGAGATTGAAGACGAAGAAGAAGAATGTTTACTTTTTGCTTTCTTTGCTGCTCATAGTGCCTCTAAGCGTATACTCCAACTCCTACAGTTTGCGCTGTAAATGGGTGACCGTCGGCGGATACCTGTCAGGAATGCCAAAGGCTGTTCCAGTGAGAACGCTCCGCTTAGAGGTTAAGCGGCGAGAGCCGAGGTCAAATCAAATCACAATCGTTTATTTCAAGTAGGCCAGTTACAGGCACTTTTGAATAGTCGAACAACAATAAAAATTAAGCTATAGTCCCAGTCACAAGACATAATAACTGTGAAAGTACTGTAGTTGCCCATTCCAAAGCGTAAATCTCTATGGAGAAAAATGGGCAAGAAACTCCATGGACAATCTTTTAAATCAGAATCTTGTAACAAATACCTTGGTTACATCATTCATGTCGAGATGGTACATTATGTGAGAACGTTGTAGCAAGATGTGCACGTTAAAAGCGTCCATAGTAAAAAACACAAAAGAGACAATTAAAAATGAAATAATTAGTTCGAAATAAGCCGTGGCCACTAAGAGATGACCAGGCACAACGGACAGCACCCGTCCACGAGCATATGACGCATGGATCAGCCATCATTCAACTCAACCATTTTGAAGGGAACTAAATGACCCGACACACGCGCCACCATCAGCGTGACATTTGAGTGAGCATGACGTGCTTTGAACTGCCAGAGCACATTCAGAAGTTTTATATTACATAGTACTCACACAATATCGGACTGAGGATGGTTGCCGCCGGCGAATACTAATTGTCACGAGTGCCATTCCTCGTGAACCATTATGAGCCAATCTCAGAGAAGACTTTCCATGGTCGCAGGAAATATTTGCACAAGTGTAGTTTCAAGGTTTGCGTTGGCCTCATAATAAAATTTGTTCGTAATTATCACCGACGAACGACTGAACGACCTTGAAAAAGCGCCTTGAGCAAACAAATACATTAAAATCGGTCAAGTCAATAATGAGAAGAACTGTGGAAGTGTGGACACACGCACACCTAAATTTTATACTTAAACTAGCTGTCCCGCGCAACTTCGTCTGCGTCACATTTTCCCCGTTTTCGTAACATTTTTCATTGCTGCTCTGCTCTTATTGGTCGTATCGTGATGATATATAGCCTATAGCCTTCCTCGATAAATGGGCTATCTAACACTGAAAGAATTTGACCAGTAGTTCCTGAGATAAGCGCGTTCAAGCAAACAAACAAACTCTTCAGCTTTATAATTTTTTATATTTAAATAGTTGTTGCCGGCAACCGTCGTCTGCAAGAAATAATTATAAAAAAAAAAACTATTTGTATTGGATTTTGTTAACATTTTCAAGGGTTTAAATTTTTTGACAAGGAACCCATTAATCGATTTTATAAAATAAAAGTACCATAAATTACTCCTTAGAACATCATCTATCTGTAGTAAAAGTTCCGTCAAAATCGGTCCAACCATTTCGGAGATTAGCCGTTTGAATCGAATTTTGTTAACGATTTCAAGAGTTAACCCATTAATCCATTTTTTAAAATAAAATAACCACGAGTTACTTCTTTTAACATCAGCTATCTGCATTAAACGTTCCGTCAAAATCAGTCTAGCCATTTCAGAGATTAGGCTTTCGAATCGGATTTTTTTGCATGTAAACCTAATTCTTTTTCTTAAAATAATAACTATAATTTACTCTTTTTAACATCTGCTATCTACCAGTAAAGTCCGGTTATTTTAATCTGCAAACGTATTTCATCGAATATCGTAAGGCCCGGATAGCTCAGTCGGTAGAGCATTGGACTTTTAATCCAAGGGTCCAGGGTTCAAGTCCCTGTTCGGGCGATTCTTTTTGTTCGTTTAAAGCAATTTTGATCAGAATATTTAACAAATTTGTTTTTACATATAAACAAATAAATAAAATTGAAGTGTCTTTTGTATTATCAAAAAATATCTTTTTACTGCATGCGTATTATATACTACGGAACATATTTTATTTTTATTTTTGTATGTCTGTCTGTTTGTTCCGGCTAATCTCCGACACGGCTGATCCTATTTTGACCTGACTTTTGCCGTGACAGTAAGCCGATGTTTAAGGAGTAAGGTCCGTATCTCACAGCCCTTTTATTTCATATTATGTTTTTGCGCAAAATAAAAATGTTTACTTTTTTACTTTCTCTTTGCAGGGACGCCAGTGGTTTACAGCAGCACCTGAAAAGGTTTCACATGAGCAAGACTAGCAATAGAACATATTCTTGCAGTGTTTGCGGCAAGAGCTATAATAATCAAGCAGCTGTTCGGACTCACATGATGTAAGTATTTATTATCTCGTTTATTCTTTTTTAAGGTTCCGTACCCAAAGGGTCATACGAGACCCTATTACTGAGACTTCGCTGTCCGTCTGTCACCAGGCTGTATCTCATGAACCGTGATAGTTAGCCAGTTGAAATTTCCCCTTCGTGCACGAGTCTGACTCGCACTTGGCCGGTTTTTTAATCTTGTTTTTTTTTTTTTAAATATTCCTATACAGGGTGTAACGGAAAGGTATATACATACTTAAGGGTGTGTTACAGACTATCAAACTGAACATGTTTCTCATCATGAAACATTTTTTTCAGAAAAAAAAATATCTGCTGCCCCATAGAAAATTGCAATACCTATTCGACCCAAATGTATCGGCAGCTGATATTTTTTTTTGCTGCAAAAAAATTTTTATGATGTGAAACATGTTCAGTTTGATAGTCTGTAACACACCCTTAAGGATGTATATACCCTTTCCGTTACACCCTGTATAAAATCAATAAAAAAAAACATTATAAATATACAAAATAGTTGCCCACCGGTATCGGGAACAGGGTCCAAGCTACCGGCGGTCAGGGCTCCAGAGAAAGGAACCTCCTAACAATACGAGCCGTGTCCAGGAGTACCGCTTTCTGAATCCAGCTCTTGATCCAGCTGCTTAACGAGAGCCTCATCAGGTATTGGTCGAGGCTCTTGGCAATTAAGCCATTGGCTGATACGACTATCGGCACAATGATCGCTGCGTCCACATCCCACATGTCGACAACCTCGTGAGCCAAGTCAAGATTAAGTATTTATTTTAATCATGAGGTTTATGTGTCCCACTGCAGGCAAAGACCTCCCTTCCCTCTTTAAACTTTTCTCCTTCTTTGACTATTTGGGCCCAATCCTTTTGGTAAGTGTCCAACTCGTCAAGCCATCTCCTACTGGGCCTATCTCGTCGCGGGGTTATGTTGTTTGGCACCCAAGCTGTTGCTATTTTGGCCTAATTTGAATGCGACATGCGGCAGATGTGGCCTGCCCAGTTCCATTTTAATTTGGCGACTGTGTTGCAAACGTCTGCGTATTAGGTCTTGAATAGAAGTATACCAAGAAAGTATTTAAAATCTACTTAATATAAAAGTGACTGCTGTCATTATGAATAACTAGGTGTGCCCGCAACTTCGTCCGCGTGGAATTTAACAAAAAAGTGTTTTAGTCATTTTTTTTTTCGTTTTTGCATTTTTATTTAACTTTTTTTTTATATAATATTTTTTCCTCAAATAGAAATAGCCTAAGTTCACCTTATTACATCTATCCGCCAGTGAAAGTCCCGTCAAAAAAGGTCCAGCCGTTCCAGAGATTAGCCGGAACAAACAAACAGACAGAGAAAATTTGTAAAAAATGTTATTTTGGTATATGTACCGTATATACATTCATATGCATGTAGTAAAAAGCGGTTATTTTAATATTACAAACAGACACATCGATTTTATTTATTTGTGTGATAGATGAGACCGAACTGGGTGGGACAGAATAGAGTAGATAAAAAAAATGTGTAGTTTAAACCAGTTCTAATTTTCTTACAGAAAACACATCCACAAGAAGTTCAGCTGCGACCAATGCTCGTCCATCTTCAGCAGTCCCTACACACTGACCCAGCACAAGAAGAAACACTCTACTCAAGAGCAAGTCCCTGAACATTACTGCACAACTTGTGGTGTGGGTTACTCTAGTAGGAAGAGCTTGTTGGCGCACCACAGACAATCTGCCTCCCACCAGCAGAGAACGTGAGTACAAGTCGACCATAGAGGCCAGCTTATCCCATTGTCCACTATAGTGGCATAACATGGGCCATCGTGAACCAGCTTGGTCTATTTTGTGTTGTTTTGGGCCAATACGAGCTCTAGTGTGTCTCAGTGGGCCAGCATCGCCCATTGTGTGTCTTAGCGGGTGGCATCGCCCACTCTGGCATAGTGGGCCAGCATCGCCCACTAGGTGTAATTGTGGGCCAGAATCGACCTCTGTGTGTCATAGTGGGCTAGCATCTTCTATTTTGTGTTACACTGGGCCAACATCGCCCATTGCTAGTAAGAGTGGGCTAGCATCGCCTATTATGTGTTACAGTGGGCAACCATCGCCCATTGCGTTTCGTAGTGAGCCAGCAACGCCCATTGTGTTTTAAAGTGGGCCAGTGGGCCATAGTAAGCTAGCATCATCCGTTGTGTGCCATAGTGAGCGAGCATCGCCCAATGTGTGTCATAGTGGGCCAGCATCGCCCATTTTGTGTCATATCCTCCATTGTGTGTAATAGTGGGCCAGCTTCGCTCATTATGTGTTAAAGTGGGCTAGCATCGCCTTGTGTGTCGTACAGCAAGACGTGTATCCTCCACCACACCGATTACAATCATATTTACCGGACATTACTTTAGGACTAATTAGTCTCGTTCAACCTTTTAAATGCTAGAGCATCAAAGCACGCGTGCTCACCACGCCAAGCCATAAATTACCCGCAAATACATACAAATAAAAAAAGGGATTTCAAAAAAAAAATTTTTTTTTTCTTGATAACACATTTAATATTTAATATATATATTGATCATATTTTAAAGATATATAAATAAGCATACACAAAATTAATTTAAATTGCTTATTTGTGCATCACATTTTTTGTCACATATTTGTGTCGTTGACGTACAGGACACGCGCTTGCTTGTCACTTATATGTGACAATGGCGTCCAAAAGGTTAATTCATGACTAAATACATAAATCTGTGACGCAACTTTTGAAAAATGTTTACTCAGCTGTGGACTATTTAAAACCTATAATAACATATATGTTTGTTTGTATGACTGCCTATCTGACCTCCACAACGCAGTAACTGGGTAATACGATACCCCTTGGTAAGACTGGATGTCAGACTTCTCAGTTCTAGTAGTATAAGACAATATTACTTGCCGAAGATAGTTCTAGGTCAACGGGAAGTACCCTATACATTTTGATTGCCTTGAGAGTGTCGAAATATACGTTTATTGCGGCATAAACGGCCGTATCTTTTTCTACGTTAGCTTATAGGTTTATTTTTTTCTGCTTGAAGGGACGTTACTGTAGATGTACTCATATGGTTTTAATTTCAACTCGACATCTTCACGCGTTCCCGAGATAAAAAGTCTTGACTGACAGACGGACAACAAAGTGGTCCCATAAGGGTTCCGTTTTTTCGTTTTGAGGTAACCCTAAAAACAAACAAAACAAAATAAGGGTATTATTTAACTTATTTTAAATTGTAACAGTGGACTCAAATCAGCCATATGTATCTATAGTTACATAGACTTATTTCATATTATTTCGCACAGCCCGGATAGCTCAGTCGGTAGAGCATTGGACTTTTAATCCAAGGGTCCAGGGTTCAAGTCCCTGTTCGGGCGATTCTTTTTGTTATTTTATAATTTTTCTTTATATTATTTTATCTTTAAACTATTAATTATTATAATGATAAATATAAAGCACCCGTGATTAACTAACTCTTTGCTTTGACGTCTATAGAAAAAAATGTTGAAATATCTATATATATTAAAAAACAAATTTTATTTTTTTCGCTTCTTGAAATTACTTAGGTCAATTCTTAGATGCAACAACAAATCAAAATGTATTCCTAGCTGTAAAGGTAGTAAAAAACCGACTTAGATATAGCAAACTTTAATGGATTTTTTCTCATAAAATGAAGTTGATGTCATAACATCACGCCTGTAATCCACCAAGGGTAAGGCAAAGGCGTGCAAGCGTCACCTACATGCCGCCAGTTATGTTTTACATTTTGAACGCCAGAGCATAAACGCACGCGCGTGTCCTCCACGCCAAGCCACAAAATCACCACTAATACTTAAAAAAAAAAAAAAAGGATTTCAAAAGTATTTTCAACTTATTTCTTGATGATAGATAGATCATATGTTAAGAGGGCTATTACAATTTTTCTTGTATTTGAGTGTTGTTAAGGTTTTTACTAATGTATTTACACAAATTGAAATATTTATTTAGAAGGCTCCCTAGAGGAATAATCAAACTTTCTTGGGCATATTTATTGGAACGAAGTTCCTTATCGCACGTTGTGAAAGGGGGCTAGACGGAAAAAATTCTTACGAAAAGTTGTCACGACACTTTTTGCTATAGTAAGCTATTGTAAGCTTTATTTCTTTAAAATAAACTTGAAATTTCCTTAAATTACGTACAATTGGGGTGTGTATGTGAGTAAGGATAGATATGATTATTATTTTGAGTGACCGAACTACAAAGTACAAATTCGGTTGTGCAGTTAAGTAAGACGTATTGCTTCGAATTAAGAATTAATCTTCCTTAAATTAAATATTTTATTTTTCGCACACTAACTTAAATCTAAAATGTATTGATATTATGTACGTGAAAGGAACTTCGTTCCATCCGGGTGTCCCTTGACACCTCTCAAGTTTTTTTTAATTTTGTGGTCATACCTAAACGGTAACGGTTTAACAACACTCAAATACGAGAAACGTTGTAATGGCCCAATTAAAGAAATATAAATAAACACAAACAAAAGAAACGATTTAAATAGCTTATTTCGTTTTATAGTGCACCACATTTTTTGTCACATATTTGTGTCGTTGGCGTACAGGGCACGCGCTTGCGTTCAAAAGGTTAAGTCCCATTTAATTGGGGACAAACCTATTTTCGTAACCTAACAACTTTTTGTAATACCGCAACACGACCATTAGACCTTTTACTTAACTTAGCTTATATTCATTAGTCTCATTGACGTATGACAAAGAACTATCTTCTATCTCTTTCCAGCTACGACTGCCCAATCTGCAACCGATCATGCCCGAACGAGCGGTCGTTAACCTCTCACATATCCACCGTCCATTCTGCAACAAAGCCGTTTCGCTGTGCGACTTGCGACGCGCGCTACAGCAGTCGCAAGTCGCTAACACGGCATGAACGCGCGCATGTCACGCCTCCGCAGATCAAACTGGCTGTGTGTCACCTGTGTGGGAGGAGCTTCAAGGTAAATGGGTAAAAGTTCCACTAGCTAGTTTTCTTTTTGGGACCAATGATCCCTGTAAGTGGGGTTTTGCTAGCATTTTTTTTTCTGTTTGGGTTCAGCGAACACCTGTTGAGGTTTCGCTATCTAATTTTTCTGTTAAATATTCATTTTTTTTTGTTGTTTTATCGGTATCTATCGATCAAACCCGCATTTAACCTAACGTAATTGAGTAGAACTTTGAACGTGGAACTTTCAAAAAACAAAACGAGATCAACAATCAATCCAAAACAAACTTTACTTTAATGGGAAAAGGTTGATTTTACGTGTCAGTCCTGGCGTCACGCTTAAGGCGGAAACATACTTACGTGTCGTGGCGTGTCGTGACGCGCCAGAAGCAAATCGGTTTCATACATTTAATATGGTTAGGGACATATTTGCATGGCGTGTCGTGTCGCAACGATGTATGAAACCGAATGCTTCTGGCGCGTCACGACACGTAAGTGTGTTTCCGCCTTTACCCGTCACGGGATACGAGTCAATTTTACTGCCTACTCGCGCATATACAGGGTGTAATGGAAAGGGTATATACATACTTAAGTGTGTGCTACAGACCATCAAACTGAACATATTTCTCCATCGAACAAACAACGTATACAGTATGTTAGGTTAAACGAGGGACATATTGAGGGAGGGTATTCAGTATTCGATTCTCGTCCCAAATATGTAAAAAACCTATAACGTACATAGAAGAATTTTTAATGTTTTGTTTAGTGCCTAGATATTTTGGACTGTCCTAAGCCAGGTAAGTTTAAAGTATGAAGGGAAAATGGATTATACCTAAGAGTCATTGACCCGCTCACATGTTCTGCGATAGTATTAAAGTCGCTAGCGCAAGGGTGTATACACGTTGCGTGACATTTGCGAAAATTTTGGTATGGTTCTGTCTGTTATATATCATTGTTTTTTTTTTGTTATATTTTTATTAGTATCATGTTAGCATGTACTATTATGGGTTTGAATATGTCCCTCGTTTAAACTAACATACTGTATACCTTTTCCGTTACACCCTGTAGATGTTTTACATTATTATAAAAATGTTAACGAAACCAGTGTACTGCAGTTTATTGAACCCAAAAAGTATATCTTCATTTTATAGCTAGAGAAACTCGTCTAACTATCGACACAGATACCAAAAAGTTATTATTGTTCTTAGGGTTCCGTTCCGTACCCAAAGGGTCAAACGGGACCCTATTACTGAGATTTCGATGTCCGTCCGTCTGTCATTAGGCTGTATCTCATCAACCGTGATAGTTAGCTAGTTGAAATTTCTACAGATTATGAAGTTCTGTTGCCGCTATAACAACGAATACTAAAAACGGGGATCACATACAAAAAAGTGATTTTTGCTCGTTTTTATAAATAATGGTACAGAACCCTTCGTGCGCGAGTCCGACTCGCACTTGGCCGGTTTTTTTGTTGTTACGCTGAATTGTCCCACTCATGGGCAAAGTCTCTCCCTATTCCTTCCACTTTTCTAGATGTGCTTATGCGCCTCTTCCCGCCAATAAATGAGAAAGCCAGCCAAAGCGTCCCGCCATCTTCTCCTCGGTCTGCCGCGACCCCGTTTTGCTGTCTTAGCCCTCCAGTTTTGTGATATGCGGGCCCACAGCTTTGCGGCTGTCACTTTGTCACTGTTAATGATGCATTATTTTTCTTTATTTTCAGGGCAAGAGTAAACTCAACAGACATTTGCGGGAAGTTTGTGAAAAAGACAAGCTTGAAGAAGAATTGTCATCTTATTATGAACAGCAACATGTTATATAATAAAGTTGTATGCAAAGAATATCTATCTATCATCACTACATAGTATAAAACAAAGTGGCTTTCTCTGTCCCTATATCCCTATGTATGCTTAAATTTTTAAAACTACGCAACGGATTTTGATGCGGTTTTTTCAAATAGATAGTGTGCTTGAAGAGGAAGGTTTATATGTATAATAACATCTGAATAGTGGAGTAACACTGTTATTTTTGAGGTTTCTAATGTGATGTCGTAAATAATTACATTTAGTCCGCTTACATTGCAAACGCAGGCTGAACCCTACGAGATTTATCAAAATAATGTACTAAGTATTGTACACATTAAAAAGGTCTACAGAAAACTCCGCGATGGTATATGTCTATACCCGTGCGAAGCCAGAGCGCGCCGCTATGTTTTTACAACGTTCACAGTTTTTCTGTAGTGTATTTAGTATCAGCACTGCACCCGTGCGAAGCCGGGGCGGGTCGCTAGTATTTATATAAAACACAAAAATTGTTTTTACCTTCCTACCTATGTTCGTTATAGAATTTGAATCCATCCAACCGATGTGCCCCAAATTGCTTTCATTTGGAAGGTGAAGATGGTTGTAGACCATAAACACAAAGAAATAGAAATTCCGATTCCAATCAGCCTTCTAATGTTTTCCAAAAAAACGTAAGAAGGCTGATTGTAACAAACGCAGAGAGTTAAATAAAAAACAATTCAAAATTTAATCATATATAATATTATTCTGAACTATATACATTTGAATTGATTTAAAAAAATTCTTAAAATAAAGCACCTGCCCCACCACCGGCGATTGGCGATAATAAGCGATAGCTAGAATAATATGCGATGTGAATGGTCAGCAATCAACTTAATCTCTTTGACGCATTTTACATTTCTATCACAAATATTGTACAGTCCTTATTTTATAAAAAAAAAGGCTTGCGTTTGTCAGCAACACGCCTGATGTGAAGCGATGATGCGGCCTAGGTTGGAGCACGCGCGCCTAGAAGAAACCGTTTCACACAAACTTTGAAGAGATCCAGATTATGTAATGATCAGGGAACAGAGAATCCGGCAGTGAATTCCACTGACTAGTGGTTCGCACAATAAATGTCAACACAGGTGGCGTACCATGACGTCTCAAAACATTATTGTTCCATTCTTATTCCAGAGTGAAAAAGAGACGGCGCTATACAGGTCGTCTAGCTGATGGAGCTAGACGACCTGTATAGCGCCGTCTCTTTTCGCTCTTCTCGCTATACAGGTCGTCTAGCTCCATCTCTTTCCCACTCAGGAATAGGAATGGAACAATAATCATAGTAACCCCCCTGTTCACATGACAACTGCAACACGAACCTTTGGGACCTCGCGCACTATAAAGCCACTACCACGATTTGTCGCATGATCTTGAACAAAACTTGTCGGGCGACAGGTCGCGACCAGACTTTCTTCCTTGTTGCGATCAAAAGTTATTTCTGCTATAAATGATGTTTATTATTGATAATAGGTTTTACAAACACTTTTATTCGTCGTTTTTTTTTTTTTAAACAAGATTAGGCCGATGTTTCGTACCTGACTACTCTGAGAAGAAACAGCCGAAACAAACAACAATGTCCAGAAATTGTTCAAGTCATATGAGGGCCATGCAGAATAAAGTCTGAGATGGTGTTTTGAAGAAAGAACCACACAGATTTGTAGCTCGACTCGTAACCTCAAGGAGCTCAACGACACATGGCGAACAATAGGTCTTACCAAAGAAAGGACATCTGGGTATATTAGTCTATGATCTGGGTAGGGCGCATAAAGTACTCAAACTGCCAAACAATCGTTTAACTAACTAAACTAAATCGAATTAATATAAAATAGTAATAATATGGCCCACATAACCCTCATATTCACATCAATAAACAAAAATAATAATAATACCTACAACTTTTCAAAAAGTAACTACTTAATGTCAAAGTGGTAAAAATGTCAATGAAAGGACTGTACAATCATTTATGTTCTCTCTCCCAGGCTCGTTTTTAGTCAAATCCCGTCAATGTGCCCGTAGAATTATACGTCTCTTGAGCGAGCAAATGGTCAAAATCCATAGCTTCCTCATCGGTGGTGGCGTAGGTTGACTATTCCTTTTTATTTATTTTCACAAGTTTTTACCAAGACTTATGTCGCTTTTGCTGATTACATCGTAAATGACAATGTCGGCACTAAATTTTCGTTTTTTAAACACGCATTTTTCTGTGTATATCATTGCACTGACAGCTGGAACAAAAATAATAAAACACTGTCTATGAAATGGGTTAAGGTGTTCGCTTCGACGGGATAGTACCGCTCGTAACACCCGACTTTTTCTAAAAATATCCCATTCGCCACCGGGGGTGTCGAACAGGTGGCAACTGGGAAATTGTTTCTTTAAAAAATCGGAATAGTCCCAATCACCCCCCTAGCGTTGCTCTCTCCGGTCGCGACTGGTATTTAATAAAAAATCATGAGAAAGAATTATAACATAATTTTTATTCGACATATAAAAAGCGATTATCTATTGCTTAGGGTCGCCTTTGTTGATCAACAAATACTACTATAGGTTTCGTAGCCTACCTAGGTACCCCTTACATCTTTTTTCTGGCTGGGGTGTGGGGACAAAATTGCAACCTCCATAATCAATCCAACAGGTACTAACCTGGACAAACTCCAGATAAATTGGGACAGTGGCAGCTACGCAGGAGAATAATAATAGTTAAGATACTAACCTGGCCTCTGTACTGTGTTATATATCATTGTCATTCTTTCAATCTTCTGGTCTGCTTGCCAATGAAAAAACATTTTTCTAATGATGGCGAGAACCAGGGCTATCATAAATATACTCAGTCCGAACAGTATCGTGTAGAGAGCCATTCATAAACGCAGATAATACTTTAAAATACATTTTGTTGGAATTATTATGAAGTCTATGTTTATATTTTGATTTAACTTGACATGATTTTGACAAATAGTATTGTTGTGAAAGATTTTTTTTTTGTGTACATAATATCCAAACGATTTTAATTCGTGATTTAACCTATTTTGAGTTCGCTTCGGTTTTTATGGTTTATATATCTTAGTAATTATTTTATAACAAATCACAACCAGTTCGCTCATAAAATAATGATCTCATGAGAATTAAATACAAATTAAAAAAAATACGACGAAAATTGAGCGCAGTACCTAATAAATCCATGCTTTAATCCAGACCCAAGTAATACCAATGCGCTATGGCTCGATATAAAAAAAAAACAGTTCAGAAAATCTGTGGTCGTGTGGCGCGAATTTTAATTTTAATGTGCAAATTAATTAACTTTAATGTGATAAAATATATATTATTTTCAATTATAATGTTATGTAAAAATGTTTATTGTTGTTAATATTTGCAAACAGGATGAGTTTCGATGACTATGGTAAGTCATTCGTTTATTTCGGAAACTTTTCAGAAATAAACTTTCCCAAATAGATTATATTTATTATATTTGCATTTTCAGCCAATCACATTTACCAAAAACATCGTTTAGCTGTAGCACTAGCTATAATAAAATCGAAACCAGCTAATGTAAAAACTGAAAACTATATAGATGAACTAAAATCTAAAATTGATCACAAAATGGATGATGACGACATCACTATTTGTAGTGATGATTTTCTAATCGAAGATGATGATGATGAAATGAATGATAGTGTTACTATTTTGAAAGACTTCGACCCTGAATTGGTCAATAATGATGTCAATTGGGCTGAACACAATGCGGACAGCGAAAAGGTATCTTTTACAAATAATATTTATGTTGTACATACCTACCTACATTGCGGAGCTCGTGGCTAAATAAAGACAGCCGCACGGGTCGATCTTTAAGGTTAAGCCGTGCTTGCCGAGGTTGGTCCGTGGATGGGTGACCATAATTACATACCGAGTTTCCTCCGTGCCTCGGAAAGCACGTTACGCCATTGGTCCCGGCTGTCATTTGTAGCTATTTGACAGTCGTTACGAGTAGTCAGAAGCCAAAAAGTCTGACATCCAGTCTTACCAAAGGGTATCGTATTACCCAGTTACTGGGTTGTGGAGGTCAGATAGGCAGTCGCTTCATGTAAAATACTGGTACTCAGCTGCATCCGGCTAGACTGGAGGCCGACCCCAAGATAGTTTGGGAAAAGGCTAGGCAGATGATGGATACCTATCTACATTATTATGGCAATATCTTACTAGCTTACGCCAGATACAAAAGTGATTTTCTCCTAAATTACATAACATCACGCCTGTAATTTCCGAAGGGGTAGGCAGAGATGCATGCAGCGTACACCCACATTTAACCAGTTATGTTAAAGTATTTAAGAGCAGCGGTGAATAAATAATTCAAAGTACCGTGCCTGCCTCTATTCGAAACCAGCAACCAGCACTGCTCACGTGCTCACTTTGGTGAAAATTAAGCATTCACTTCTTCCATTGTTTTTAAATCTTACATCATTCATCATCAATCTCCTGCCCTCTTCCCAATTTATTTGGGGTCTACGCAGCATGTCTTTTTCTTTCATACTTCTCTATTACCTGTCATCTCATCAGACACCTCCTTTCTTGCCATATCATCGTTTACACGGTCCATTATCCATCGTTTCTCTGGGACGAAGACCAGACCAGTACGCTAAACCTAGCTACATCCATACTTAAAACTGCATTCATAAATCCTACATAGTAACATAATTTAACTAACCAATATTATAATTACAAAATTATCTTTTCAGTCACCCATAATACCTGAAACGACAAACCGAAACCTACTCGAAAATCTATCACAAATCACATACTATGACAACTCACCCCTTACCGATGTCTTGCTATCCCAAGCTAATCAAAATTTCAATCAGAAATTAGATATTGAATTATCTATACCTAAAAATGTTGTTAGCAAAGATTGTAGTGATAGAACAACAAATATAGATCACAATTCAGAAGTGGGTAACATTTCTACTCAAGAATCTTATGGTTATGAAAATAATAGGGAAACAGCAAATTTGAATTCTAAGCCTGTAGCAATAACATCGAATGAAAGCATGAATGTAACGTATTACGACTCTCAGAAAACAGTTTCCTATACGCTGCACGGTTTTACTCAAAACTATACACATTACAGCCCAAGTCAGACCGATATTGTTATTCCTAATAAATACTTGTTTGGAGTAAATAATAATAATAACGCCATTACTGTTCAAAATAAAGAATTGAGTGAAGAAAACCAAACTCCAGTTGTAAACATTAACGACGATGAGACTCAATTTGTTAGTAAAGGAAACAGTTTCATTAATAAAACTGATACAAATCCAAAGAATAGAGAGGAATTCGAATACACTCAGACTATGAATATGTTTTCCCAACGAAATGATGATAATTTTGATGAAATTCGAAGTATTAATGCTCATTTAGACAGTAGAAGTCGTGAAACTATGGCTGATTTGAATGTAATTATAAGCAAAGACACAGAAACTAAAGACAATCAAAATTCAACTCAATACTCACAGAACGTGGATAAATATTTTAATGAAATACAAGTTATTACAGAGAATGATACTAGAAACAGTTTTCCAACCGAAAATAAAACGAATAAAATTGAAAATCATCTCAGTATTGTAGATATGGACGCTACAGACGAACCTTTTAGATTCAGTCAAAATAAAGACTATTTATCTCAAAACCAAGACATCGGTCACAGTAAAAATGTATCTGAAAAAGCCATAGATATACCACAAGTTAATAATCACAATCGATTGACAAATACTGAATCAAATGCAGAAAATAATTCACAAAATTCTGAAAAACGTTATCAACTTGCTACGCTGCCAGTTGAAAACTCTTCCGATCAAACAAACAAAATAGAAGAATACAGAATTACTGAAGAGGAATACGAATCACAAGAGATTATATCGTATAAAGTTCTAGAAGAATTCAATAAGGTCAAGTCTTTCTTGAATAGACAGAATAGAAGAATGTCATGTGACGGATATTCTACTGACTCTGGATACAGGAGTGATTCACAAAGAAGTAATAATAGAAGCGGTAATTATAATCAAACTCATAGCTTTTATTTCAGTTAGACCGTTACTGGCAATTTTAACTTAAGTGGCAGTGGGCAGGGCACATTGCTCGCAGAACGGATGGTCGAAAACCGCGATGGACGCGATCCGGAATACGATGCGTTGGAAGGCCTCCCACTAGATGGACCGATGACCTGGTGAAGGTTACAGGGATCCGCTCGATGCGAGTCGCGTCAATGTGGCGATACTTGGTGGAGGCCTATGTCCAGCAGTGGACGTCTTTCGGCTGAAAGTCACAAAAGTGGAGGC
Organism: Cerastis leucographa; assembly: GCA_963082945.1. Taxonomy (NCBI): domain Eukaryota; kingdom Metazoa; phylum Arthropoda; class Insecta; order Lepidoptera; family Noctuidae; genus Cerastis; species Cerastis leucographa. The sequence continues at coordinate 4,389,903 of OY720376.1, forward strand.
ACTTTTGTGTGTCAAAAAAAAAACAAAAAGTGAAGCTACAGTCCCAGTCACAAGGCATAATAACTTGTGAAAGTACTGTAGTTGCCCATTCTAAAGCGTAGATCTCTATGGAGATGAATGGCCATGAAACTCCATGGGCACTCTTTTAAATCAAATTATTTTTACAAAATCATTTTTTTTTTAAATTAGATTATGGTTACATCATTCATGTTGAGATTATACAAATATTTGAGAAGTGATGTAGATGATATAATTTTACTAGCTTATTGCCCTGACTAGCAGCGGAGAGCAGCGGTGGTGGCAGCCCCGACTTACGAGCATTAAGCCGTGGGTTCGAACCCAGATAGACGCATTACTTTGTGTAATTTATTTCATCACCGCTGCCCTCAAAAACGGTGAAGGAAAACATCGTGAGGAAACCAGCATGTCCTAAAACTAAAAATTCGAAGACATGTGACATCCAACCTGTACTGGGCCCGCGTGGTGGATTATAGCCCACTCCCTCTCATAGAGAGGAGGCCTGTTTCCTAGCAGTGGGAACATTATAGGCTGATGATGATGCCCTGCAGAATTATGAGTGGATAACTTGGTTGTTCTAGTGGTCTCAATCGCCACTGCTGAGCATGACGTCCTGAGTTCGATTTCCATGACGGACATAGAGACATTGGGTTTTGCCATCAAGAATTACTCAGTTGCAGCCACGGAGTCTGGATTTATGGCCCGGTTGATGGCAATAGGCTCGCCCCCTATTACATGGCACTTAAACATATCTGGTGAAATGTGGGTGTCCTATTATGAACACCACTGTTTAACTCTCTGGGATTACAGGGGTGATGTTAAAAAAATGTGCGTGGAGTCCCTCCGCGCGGAAGAAGTGAAACTTCGTAATGTGGCAATGTGGAAATGAAAACAGGAAGGGGTAGAAATTGATTTTTAGTGAAATCAAATTGTTTCTTTAATACAAACTTTATTAACATTGCGTACAATACACAATTGATCGCATCTTTTAATTATCATTATCATCGTTGCTAACGCTCGCGCTGGCCTCTAACAGGTATACTACACGCATGCGTTCGAGTGCCACGCATTCACTCTCGCTCTGTCTCTTTCTATTCCCCCTCCATGGTAGCGTTAAACGTTTAACTTGTTGGAAGTCGCATAAGAAGTTTCACTTCAATTATATATTTTGTTTCAGCTCTTCAATTATCAGGAAATTGGTTGAACCAATCAGGATGCTGTTTATTCAACTACATCATGCAATGCCCTCTAGTGGCAGGAACTAGAGATATTACCAATGAAATAGCACAGGTTAGTAAAATCATCATCTTTTCTGCCTTGTCCCTTGTTTTTTTCTTTAATTCTCTCCTGCCAGCCGTCACGCGATCATCTATTTCTGATGCGGTTTAAAATCAAAGAGTAGTAAACTCTAAATTTGACTATTGTTACGCAAACAAAAAACGCAAAAAAAAAAGATGAAACCTAAAACCGAACTACGAAAAAAAAACGTCATGACTTATTCAAAAAAACCGGCCAAGTGCACACGACTCGCACACGAAGGGTTCCGCACCATTATTTATAAAAACGAGCAAATAAAACACTTTTTTGTATGGGAGCCCCCCATAAATATTAATTTTATTCTGCTTTTAGTACTTGTTGTTATAGCGGCAACATTTTTTTTTTTTTTTAACTTTGCCCCACTCTAGGAATTTCTCCTGTATCGTGGGTGCGTTTACAAACATTTAAACTCACATACACAAACAGCCAGACCCGGAACAACTATCTGTAGGCCATACAAATATTTGTTCCGTGCGGAGATCGAACCCGCGACACGCAGCGCAGCAGTCGATCGCTCAACCACTGCGCCAACCATGCCGTCAAAAATACATAATCTGTAGAAATTTCAACTGGCTAACTATCACGGTTCATGAGATACAGCCTGGTGACAGACGGACGGACAGCGAAGTCTCAGTAATAGGGTCCCGTTTGACCCTTTGGGTACGGAACCCTATAAAAATCAGCATCATGATCGACTAAAATTCATGCGGTCAATGACGCAAAAAAAAAGTAATTTTCCAGTAATAATCTTTTGTAGTATAGTTACTTACTTTCATGTACAGAATGCTTGGTAGACGGCTTCATGAAGAGTTCGTTTACATTTTCTATGGTTTATTTTTTAGGTTTTAAGCCAATTAATAGACAGATTGCATGAAGAGGAGAAATATCCGTCGTTTTTAGAAGATTTACTTGAAACCATAAACTTACTAATACGACAAATCTATGTAGGGGAAAGCAGTGAAGACAGCCAGGTGAGTGCATTTTTACCTACTTTAAAAAAAAAGAGTTCCTAATGGCCATGTAGTTAAAGGCCTCGCCTCTGTCAGTTGGTTGCGAGATCGTATTCAAGTAAGTGCGTCCATTACACCGTAATAATTTAGCTAGTTAAATAATAGAAAATAGTGCGTGGGGTCCCTCCGCGCGGAAGAAGTGAAAATCGTAATGTGGATCGCTCTGTCTCTTTCTATTCCCCCTCCCCAGGAGCGTTGAACGTTTAACACAACAGTGTTTTCATACCCCCTCTATGGTAGCGTTAAACGTTTAACGCAACCTTGTTGGAAGTCGCATTAGAAGTTTCACTTCAAAAAGTTTTGGTAATACGGAATCCTTGTACCGGGGCTACAAAAGAGTACTACGGCACCATAGGACAATAAGTACATCAGCGCCATCTATGACACAAATGAAGAACTAAATTCAAAATCCTAAATCGCACACTTGAAGTTATCCGTTAGTTGAGATAACTTCGAAAACATATATTTATAACTCCAGTCTGGTCCGAGAATCCTCTCTTTTCTATAAGGGATGAAGAACTTTACGTCCTGTTCTTCATATCTCTAACCCTTAAGAGCGTTTACGCCTTCCGACATTTCATACAAGCATTCAAGTCCTTATTTCCTAAAATGACTGAATTGATTTTAATTACACTTCTTACGCATACGCAGGATACATAGGTCTTAAAAGTTACTAAAAAAACATTATTAAAAATAGTGTTACAGCTAAATTAGACCGATTACCTATCAATTATCCATAGAAACAGAAACAGCCAATTATCTTTTTTTTTAAAAGACGTTTTAAAAATGATTTTTTGGAACTTTTTAGACCAATGTATCCTGCTTATGCGTATGAAGTTTTATTAAAATCGGTTCAGTCATTTAGGAAAATAAGGACTTGAAAGTTTGTATGAAATTTCGTAAGGCGTAAATGCTATAATGCACGAGTGCAACTCGCACTTGACTTTTTTTTTTCACAATTTCTTATTTTCTCTTGCAGTTCCTGAAAAAAGACGAAAATATCCAGCGAATATTACTTCTAAACAAATCAATACATATCCAAAAACATACTATAGAGAAAATGACAAATATTCTAGAAACATTCCATTCAAAAGTTACTGAAAACGATTCTACCTATGAACTATCAAATATAGATGAAATAGAAAATGTAACATACATTTTTCACATACTAGAAATTTTACTAAAGAAATATTTGAAAAATCGCGAAATTTTCAGCCAAAACAGTACTCAAAATTCGCAGGAAGACGAAAAGGTGTTCAAAAAGAGTTCTATAACAGATATTTGGAGAAAAAAATGGAATCCGAGCCAAACAGTTTTTGAGGGTAGTCGGGGAAAAAAATGTGTAATGAAAAATTGCAGCGAAATTTTGAATAGAATTGTTGTGGATTGCGTCAACAGCTACAGTTTAATTGCTTATTCTGCTTTAAAATGTTTTAATACGATGCAAACTTAATAAAATCTTCATTCCATGTTGTACTTACAAAAGTAGTTTTTTTTTCAAAACTATTTGACAGCCCATAATTTCTTTGTAAATGTATGTTTTATGTATAGTTAGAAGATTATCTACTTTGAAAATCCTTTATCAAGGAATCATGTAGATTTTGTAAAAAGATAAATAGTGTTGTACAAATGCATAATAATAAATTAAATTTCTATTTGAAATGCAAATTCTTTGTTTTATTTTTCGGTCTCAGTATATAATCTGTCGATGTCCAAAGTTACATAATTATACCTCTTTTTTTACTACATTTTTGTTATCTATATTAATATTACATAGCTGAAGTGTTTGCATTGTTCGGTTGAACGCGCTAATCTCGGGAAATACAAGTTAGAATGGAAAAAATATATTTTAGTGTTGGATAGCCCATTTGTCAAGGAAGGCTATAGGCTATATAACTTCGCACTACGACCAATAGGAGCAGAGCATCAATGAAAAATGTTGAAAAACCGGGAAAATGTGACGCAAACGAAGTTGCGCGAGACAACTAGTGTGATTATATCGCTGAAAAGAAAGAAAAAGTCCCACTTTCTCAACCTATCTTGTGCAGTTTCTAGCCTTGCATGTCCCAACAACTTGATCTTTATGCCACACCACTTACTGTGGGCGACAGCAATGTGCTCCATGAGTTGTCCAGTGAGTGCCAGTCTTTGCACATGTCTCTAGTTGCATTCATGCAATATGGCCAGCATAATAATAAAAAAAAAAACATACCTACTAAATACACTTTATTTTACAAAATAACTTAAGCTACATTCTTCTCCGGCAATGCAAGGAGTTTTCTAACCGCTTCTCCATACTTCTTCACCGTTGCATCACTTTCTCCGTCATTCATCAAACTAGATACAGCATTTTTATATTCTTCTGCGTGTCCAATTCCTGAGATATCAAAGTTTTTATATTCATCCTCGGTCAACTCCACACTTTCATTTTTGGTACGCAAATGCCAGTTAACCAGACTCTTTTTAGATGCATTGTTATCCCAGTCATAATACTCCATATCGTCTTCCGTTTTATCCTTCTCCCATTCTTCGACATTCCAAGCTTCGTGGTAACAAGCAGTTAACAAATAGTTGACATAATCCAAATTCTGCACTCTAGCTGGACATCGGTCAGCAGTTATTGTGACCAAGTCTGTCTTACTATCATACCGATCTCCGACTAAGCGTATGAACTTGTCTCGAGAATGTTTGTCCAAGTTTAGAGAAGATAGTTTAATTCGGAGAGTAACGATTCTTGCCAAAGGATTACGGATTGTCGGACTAGCATGGCAGTAATCTGAAGTAATTACTTCTACAGGGTAATGTTTTTCAATTGCTTCTTCTGAGTTTAAAAGCGTCGGCCATTCGGTACAGAATTGCTTGATAGCTTCACATTGGCTTTTGATAACTGGTGGAGTGAGATGAAGGAAGTTTGGTATTTTCATAAGTTCGGCGTTGGCTTTCTTGCCGGGTGGTGCTTGTCCTTTGGGCACGTAGCCTTGGCGAAGAGGGAGTGGGACGGATGATGGGTGGAAGGTTTTTGGACCTGGCCAGACGTTGCCCCAATTCTGAAATGGTTGGAATTGTTTTGGTTATTGTATTTTATAATTAAATATGGTTAATAATATGCATATATCCTGCCCTCTGCTGTGACCGAAAACATAATCAAAATGACCTGTGCCGCTCAAGATGCTGTGGCAGTAGGCAAGGTTTAGAAAAAAATAATCTAATTACTGTTTTGCTCCTGACACAGAAAAGAAGACTTAATATGAAGAATAAATTATTTATCTAGCATCGGCTTTTCTTGCCGCATTTATGTCGTTAAACGAGACTAAACCAATACACACATACAAATAGTCGAGCCTTTATCCCATGGGGGTAGCAAAAACCACTGATCACTGTGTTGGTAAAAATTGCTAATAATGGACATCAGTAAATAGAAAATTGGCAGAATACTAGGTTAGTGGTTCGTATTAGGGACGGTATCTACACCTACATGAAAATATAAGTTTAATGACGTGTTGATTGATATCATAATATTAGGTAGCAGGCAGTCAGCTGATAATTTGTACTGAGTTGAAATAACCTTTATAAAACTTATAACTCATGATATACCTGGTCTGTGGCCATCCTATCAGCCCTATCAGGCTGTATATCAGTCCTACGAATCACTCTCTTCTGAAATCTGTCCCTTTTCTTCAAAATATCAAGCACTCTGAATTCTTCTTCTGCCTCATCCTTTTTAAGAGCACTGTCGGCCGTTGTTGAGTTTAAGCGCCATAATTTAGCATTGTAAGCTGTTGCCAAGCTGTTAGGCTTGTAGTTCCTAATAAATAAACTCATTTTAATTAATAAGTAAATATTCTTTCGGAAGTTAAAATTCCATTTTGAGGTTATGTGTCACAGATAATATAAAAATAAGGTGATATTTACGTTTCATTGCACGTTTGAGTCGATGACAACAGCATCCATCGATATGATCATAGAGGAAAGTAATATAATATGATGAAGTCACGCAGTGAGTAAGTTACGCAGTGGCAACCTTAGGTAACATCAAGATTAATTTTAGGTGTACTTACTAGAATATGAACGCTTGCATAAATAAATTGTAATAGACGAGAACATTATGGTATATAACATTAACCTACTTACCAAGGGGTATCGTATTATTACCCAGTAACAACAAGGTTGTGGAATTCCGAAAGGCAGTGGCTCCATGTAAAATACTGGTATTCAGCTGTATCCGGTTAGACTGGAAGCCGACCTAAACATGTTTGGGAAATGGCTAGGCACATGATGATCGGACAGACACGCTTCTCTGTCTTTAAATGTGGCCCCTTCACCCAACTCGAAAATAAAATTCAAACGCCGCTGACTGCCTCGTGACTATTGATTGTTACATGAATGTACGGACTGCGGTCACGGTCTTTGTTATATTCTTTTATACTTAGAAGAAGGAAAGGTTTAAGCTAAGGTGAAAAACAACAAAAAAGTGATCACTTTCTGTTTCCTCACGTGTTTTCTTTTTCAATTCTCTCTTAGACCTCCTAACATTTTAGGATAAAACGTCCATGCATATATTGAATACGTTTCTTGTTTCGTATTATTGTAATAAATTCAAAGAAACGGAACGTTCAGTACAAAGCGTTTGTCACAGACTACCCGACTTGCATCCATAACCAAAACTGTCAAACAATGAAAAACGGATATTGTATCTACAATGGCACTAGTGTCTTCGCACTAACCCATGTGTCAAAAAGAGAGTTCCGATTAGTTTATAAAATCACGCACTGACATCTTTACTTGGTCCGGTCACTTCATGTTTAGGAAATTGTACGCGTTTTTATCTTGGCCGTGTACTGTCTCTCTATACGAATTCCAACATTTCCAACAGCCCTCAATTTTATTGTGGTGTATTTAATTGCATTTCGGATGTTTTAAAGTGTAGTAATGGCGGACACATCCAGAAAAAGGTCAAGAAAATCAAAGTTAGTGCCTCGTGATTGTGCTGTGGACGAAGATGATCTTGAAATGCAGGTAGGAAATACCACCATTTTGATGAAACTTTGCACGCGTAAACTTGGATGACCAGTTTTGCCGCTATTATTAAAGTTTTTTTTCTAAAAAACACCGTTATTATAGCGCAAATGATGGTATGTCAATACATAGTGTTTTTTAAAAATATTTACCACATTTAATTTGTAATAATATTGTGGGGGTAGGTGAAAGTCATGCGCGAAAACCTACCTACGTAAAATGTCGTTTTCACTGACGTAATTTTCGCCGAAACTACTAGTGGAACTGGATTACACAATTTTAAAATGCTATTTGAATAAATTGTATAGAAAAAAGAAGTTTTGACTGTTTGTAAGGTCAATACATAACCAAATCAAACTTTTCTATGAAAGTCAACTTTACTCTAAAAATAGAAATAAATAGATACTTGTAAAATTATTGATTGAGTTACTCTCATGCATGACAGAAAATTTGAAGAAGACTTGAAACTTTTAAAGTTCAAAATAAACAATCAACTTCTAAATAAAATCTGATTGTTTGTAAAGAAATCAAATCTGCATTTTGGCACTATTATGTGTATTGTAAGATAACAAGATTGAGCAGTTTAAAAGTATGTTTTGAACTAAAACTTTGCTAAACTACAGTACTTTCACAAGTTATTATGCCTTGTGAATGGGACTGTAGCTTCGCGTTTTATTTTGTTTTGTTGACTTTCAAAAGTGCCTGTAATGGTCTAATTGAAATAAATGCTTTGACTTTGACTTTTTGACAGATCACACAAGGTTATATACTCACTGAGGTCTGAGTAACATTCTAAACTATCCACACCACATGTACACAAATTACAAAATATCAAAGCCTGTAGAACCTGAAGAGTACTCTGCCACCCACATTTTGCCAGTTATATTTAAATCCGATATATTAGGCCTATCGCCAACAATCAGACACAAAACCAGACTTAGATTGTGACTCTGCTATTGAGAAACTTCTCATAGTCATATCCAATAACACTTTGCCCAACCCAGGAATCGAACCAAAGACCTCATACTTAGCAGTAGTAATTGCACACACTAGACCATTGATACATTACCTTTCTATTTAATTCCAAACTTTTAGTTTAACTGCATAGGTACTTATTCGTAACTAGCCGTCCCCGGCATGCATTGCAATGCACTTTTTACCTACCCTATCTTCCTACCTACCATACCCTACCCTACCTTACCCACCTACATACCTACCTACCCTACCCTACCTTTCTCACCTTTTAAACCTTCCCAGGACTACGACAAACATTTTAAAACCAAAATCAGCTAAAGCGGCCCAGCCGTTCTCGAGTTTTAGCGAGACTAATGAACAGCAATTGATTTTTATATATTATTGGAGTTTTTCACCTGAATTTCTTAGTAGTTGCTTGGTACCTAGGTTTAACCTGGTTATCAACCATGTATAATGGTTTAACCCTCTATTGTAGGGAATTAAGTATAACTGCAGAAATGCCAATCCATACTAATATTATAAATGCGAAAGTCACTGTGTTTGTTTGATTGTTTGTATGTTTGTTTGTTTGTAACCTTTTCACGACTAAACGGCTGATCGGATCTTAACGAAATTTGGCAAGAAGATAGATTTTAACCTGGGGAAGGACATAGGCTACATATCATCACGCTACGACCAATAGGAGCGGAGAAGCAATGAAAAATGTTGCGAAAACGGGGAAAATTTGACGCAGACGAAGTTGCGTGGGACAGCTAGTTTACTATGAGTATACTTTTGCTTCCTTCAAAATCTCAGTAATTAGTTTTCTCAACAACTAGCACTTTGCCTGTGACTTTGTCCGCGAAAATTGTGATATAATATAGCCTATGTTACTCGATAAAGATGTAGCTTACTAATGATGAAATAATTTTTAAAATCTATCAAGTAGTTTTTGAGTTAAATTGTAACAAAACAATCAAATCTTTCCTCTTTATAATATAAGTTTATATGTATGATAAAATAATTCTTATTGAACTATCATAAATACTTACAATCAACTTATTTTCATATATGCTAAGCAATTACCAGATTTAGTAATTTCTACATCTTTTAAATCAAAGCACCTATCTTTTCATACCTAATTGCCCATATAGGTTTAATGTGAATAAAATATTATTGAATGAAAGAATTAACTTAAAATTTCAGCTTCCAGTGGCGAAAATACCGAAAAAGACCAACCCGCCTAGCTTTAAACAGAAAACAACAAGAAAGTTTGTCAAACAACCACATCCCGAATATATATCAACACCTACACAAGAAAATTCAACCATATCAACACCACAAGAAGTAGATACAAGGGTTCTAAAAAAAATTAACAGATCATCAGCGAAACAAGAAAATGAACCAAAAATGAAAGAATCTCCTAGAAAGTTCGAGGTTAATATAGAGGTGGAATCATGTGATGATGACGATGACGAATTCGCTAGCATTAGAGTCGAAAATGAGTTAGCACCAGTTAGAGAATTACTCAGTCCAAAAACACGTACAACACCTATAACACTATCTCGAGAACGCATCCTTGATGAAGCAGACAACATACTAGATACTTCAACGGATGTTGCTGATAAAGTCTTAAACATCTACATAAGAAATACTATAGGCTATGAACAGAATGAAAACCTGAAGAACGACTGGCATGAAAATCGGATCCAGCAAGCATTAGATGATTGGAAAGCATGGCAATTCCGTAGCTTCCACCGAGAAGATCCTCTATTCTACAAATGCTATATTTGTACTAGATCCTGGTGGTTCTTGTCTGACTTCCGCAACCATCTATCTTCAGCACACCCTGATGATAAAAAGATCAAGATTGTATTAGAGAAATATGAACAGCATGAAGCTAATTTAATAGCATACCATGATAGGCTTGTTGTGATTAAAGACATATATACTGAAGGCGTTTGTCACCGCTGCGGCAAAAACTATGCTGCTCATGAATTAGAAGAGAGATTCCAGGAAAAGTTTTACAAGAACAAAGGATGCACCAAGCAGTTTTTTACCTGTATGGGGCTCCGAGATCATATACAGTCCTGCCCTGTCTGTAAAGTAGAGGCTAAGCTGCACAAATGTGAAATTTGTAAGTCAAGATTTAATACAGAAGATGAATTGAATAATCATTTAGTGATTTCCCACTCGGTGCGCTCCGATGTACCAATCATGACATATTATACCAACTGTAAGAAGTGTTCGCAAAGATATTCTTGTAAATTCTTGCACAAATGTTGGAAAAAAGGCTATTATATAGAATGTCCACACTGCTTCAGGACTTTTTCAAACAATAAGACTTTAGAACTCCATATGGAAAGCTCAAATAAGCCATATGAATGTGAAGTTTGTGATATAGTAATGACATATAGCTGTAAGAAGTTTGAGCATATGTTAACTCATACTGACAAGTATCTGTTGGTAAGGAAATGTGAAAAATGTACGGGTCTGAATGTTTTTTTGAACAATGTTGATGCTGCAGCTCATGCGGAGTTGAAACATGAGTTCGAGAATATGCAACAACCGCTGCATTTTCCTCAAGTGAGTATTATTTTCCTTATAAAATTATTTCGTCAAGACATTGTTTAGAATTGTTAAATTCCAAGCAATGTTTTTGACACATAGTAACCTATTTCAAAAAAGCTCCATTCGGTTTTTTTCTTTTTTGCTTATAAGTCTGTCATTTATGAACCGGTTTGGTATTTTTTTTTTTTGTGTGAAATGATTTTTCTCCATCGAACAAACATCGTAATAGCGAAAACAATATTAGCTGCCCAATTCATTTGGGTCGAATAGGGATTGAAATTTTTTTTGGCTGTTTATGTTTGTCAGTATATCAGAATAAACCCCTTAACGTGGTTAAGGGAATAAGAATTATCGAATAAAAGTTTGAGATTTTTTGTATGTGTGTAAGCGAGGTAATAAAACGAGGATCAAACGGGCCGCTTTTAAATGACGGGTGGTTCACACTTACCGATTTCCGTAAATACGAAAAAACAAATACCTACCCATTTTATTATCTCCATACAAACGTATTCCGCTGTTTTCTTCGTGGATAATGCGTCTAGAGCAATGATATTTTTCCAATTTTTAATCCATCCTTTTTTTCAAAACATAATCTCTAAAAGAATTATGACAATCCAAAAACCCGAAAAAAAGCCCGTTTTTACCGTCATGTTCAGACGACTATCAGACAAATTAGATAAGTTTTTGACGAAAAAACGAAAATAATAGAAGCATAGATATACTTTTCTTCTAAATTTTGATATAAGAATTATTTAGATCAGTTAAGTTTTGAAGAAGAAAACAGCGGGATACAAAACGTCTTTTGGTCAAGATTTTTGTAGGTAAAATCAGCCTGAGCTGCGGTTGTCCGTTTCGCACTTTACGGGGGCTTGGTAGGACGCAGCGCGACGGCAATAGTTTCTTCAAATACCTATTCTTCAAACTCCTCGGGGCCAGAGTCCCTTCTTAACGGTGTACTCTGACACCTTCGCTGATTACATGCGTTATGTTATGTTTTCAGCTTGTAGTCCCATGGTCTTGCGTATATCAGAGCTTAGCAGAATCTGAAATGACAGAACTAGAAGGGATGACAAAAGAACAAGAATTAAGACCGAAAGAAACAGAATTGGTGCCAGCATATGAACAGGGGTTACATGACGAGCAAGAATCATCGACAGACTTCGTGATGGATGATGTTGTGGTCAAAGGTATGTTTTATTTACTTCATTTATTTTCAACTAGCTGTCCCGCGCAACTTCGTCTGCGTCACATTTTCCCCGTTTTCGCAACATTTTTCATTGCAGCTCCGCTCCTATTGGTCGTAGCGTGATGATATAGCCTTCCTCGATAAATGGGCTAACTAACACTGAAATAATTTTTCAAATCGGATCTGTAGTTCCTGAGATTAGCGCGTTCGAACAAACAAACAAACAAACAAACTCTTCAGCTTTGTAATTTTTAACCGACTTCTAAAAGGACGAGGTTATCAAATCGACGGTATGTTTTTTTTTTTTTTGTGTGTTTGTTACTCGATTACTCCGCCAATAGGGGATCGGACTGGGTAAAGAAAACGACATTCTATTTTGTCCGTCAGACAAGTAATACAAAATATTAGACACGTATTTTTTGTTTTATCAAAATATCAAAAAATTACTTAGTTAGAACTCATTAAAGTTGGAGAGTGGGGGCTTACTACGTCACAAGTAGGTATAAAACTTACCTACATGTGACGTCATGCGCCATTTCAACTCAATATATCTCCGTAATTTTATGACCACGTGAAAAAAGAAAAATACGTGTCCAATACTTTTCAATAAACTACCCGACGGACAAAGAAAAAAAAAATAGGATTATCCCCTATTGTGGACCGATTTTCAAAATTCTTTTTTTGTTCGAAAGTTGATACTTCTGAAGTGGTCCCATAGTCACCAAGTCGGGATCTGATGATGGAATCTTGGCGAAATCGAGGGAACTTTTCAAATTTTATAGGAAAACGTACAGCGATTTTGGTATTTTCTATAACAAGTGAAGCATTTGCGTTCAATAAGAACCATTCTATCATCAGATCTGATGATGAATCCCAGAGACAGGCACCGGAACTCAATAATAAGACAATGTATCTTAGCTGTGTTTGGGCTTGTTGGAATTGTAACGGTATGCACTTTCCAGGTGTAGGTACAAGGTAATAATAATAAAAAAAAAAAAACGACTTCTAAAAGAAGAAGGTTATGAATTCGATTAGTTTTTCTTGAATGTACACCGATTACGCTGAGATTTATGATTTGATTTGCGTAATTCTTCTTTAGTTTGATGCGGAATTGTTGCTATTTGGTTCCATAAAAAATGTTATACAAGGTGTAAATCACCTCATCACGAAACCGTCAACCAAGCATTCTGTACATGAAACTAAGTAACTTTACGCAAAAATTATTGCTGGGAAACGACTTTTTTATGGGGGGTGTAAAATCATGTTTTGTGGTAGAACTCAATGTAACGCACTCAAAACATTGTGCTGATGGACGGATTGAATAGTACGGGGTCGTGGAGGTGTTTAAAGTAAAAATCTTGCATTAAAAACTTGTATTTAAAAAAATACTTGTCAAAAAGTTGGAACTTTGACCCCTAATATCTCCGTAACTAGAAGGTTCCCAGGTATGGTGTAGAACAAAAAAATGATCGCAATGACAGAGAGAACCAGTGCCTTTCGGCTTCTTTAAGAGGTGTTTTACACCCTTTATAGTTTGGCCCTGTAGTTTTCATTTTATATGTATTTTTATTTTATTTTATATGTGCATTCTTCACGTACACCTATTTCTCCGTGATAACTGGACCGATTTACATGAATCTTCATTCATTTGGTAGCGAAAGTTTGCACGGTGGGCCCATATGAATTTTATTATCTTTGCTTAGATACTTTTTGAATCATCCTCTTTTTTATGCATTTTGTCCTTTGTCGTATGTATGTACGATGTGCTGGTGTCTAATTACAATGTAAAAATGATACTAGACAAGAATTTAAGTGAGATACCACTGACAAGGGTATAATAAAAACTGAAAAGGGTATAATAAAATCTTTTTACAAAAAAATATAACCGACTTCCAAAAAATTTCAAAAAAGTGGAAAATTATTTTACTTTCGGAAGTCGGTGGCAAAAAAGTAAATGAAACAAACAAGTCACCGACTGCCGAAAGTAAAATTATTTTCCACTTTTTTGTTATTTTTTTGGAAGTCGGTTATATTTTTTGTAAAAAGATTTTATCTAGTATAGATATGCCACAGTGGCATGTAGGCGTACCCATGCCTCAAGATTGGACCGTCCCACCTGTCTCTTTAGTACTCAGGATGCTGTTGGGGCTGACGCTTGCGCATGCTAGCGTGAAAGCCATCTATGCCTGCTTCTGCGAACATGCCGGAAGCACTGCAGTAGCGCGCCAACCCCATCAACACCCTGAATGCATTGTTATATTGTCCTCAACACGAAACTATCGAAGACAAATCAAGAAATTATTTTTTTTGACATCCATACAGGCAAATTTTTGTGTTACTGTAACCTGCTGCCATTTCATCCATCCAGTTTAAAACTACAATAAAATCCTAAAATAACACATCTTATTTAACATTTTCAGAGGAACCAGTTGACTTCGAAGACAGTCCAAGGCTTATGATCAAAGAAGAACCTCTGGACGAAGCAGAAAGCCAAATGCAAGACGATGAATACGAAATTGACAACTTTGAACACCAAATAACCGTAAAAAAAGAATTTATGGAAGAAGAACAGGAAATAGACGTAGAAGACGAATTTGAACTCAATTTCAATGTCGAAGACTTGTTAGTGAAACAAGAATCTATGACAGAGGAAGAAGGAGAGTATTCTCAAGAAGCAACGGAAACCCAAACCGAAGAAGATGATGATTCTCAAGACTTCCCTCAGCCGATTAAAGAAGAAGATGAAGACGAAGAAGAATCTGCAATTTTAGAACCTGAAGTTACCATAGGAGGTGGTAAAAAGAAAGAAAACAAATATCGTTGCACTAAGTGTGGATTTACATCGAACCATAAACAATATAGAGCTCATCTTGAGTTTGATTGTCCCACAAATTCTGTAAAACACAGCCATTACTTTTGTACGAAGTGTAAAACCACATTTAAATCTATGAAGAAGTATTTATCGCATTTTGAGTCACATGGGTATAAGCACAAAGCGTGCCCTGACTGTTTGACGGAATTTGGGAACTATTCAAGTTTGGCCACTCATGTACAATCACATGTCAAGCAGAATTTTGTGCGAGTCAAGATGATTACGCATGCAGGTACTGTTACTGATTTTATTTTTAGTAACTTCTTCTGCTTTCTGCGTTGTTCGCATTTTTTTTACACTATACATGGAGGAGCTCGTGGCTAAATATTAACAGCCGCACGGGTCGATCTTCAAGGTTAAGCCGTGCTTGCCGAGGTTGGTCGTGGATTGGTGACCATTATTACAAACCGAGTTTCCTCCGTGCCTCGGAAAGCACGTTAAGCCGTTGGTCCCGGCTGTCATTTGTAGATCTTTGACAGTCGTTACGAGTAGTCAGAAGCCGACAGTCTGACATCCAGTCTTACCAAGGGGTATTGTATTACCCAGTCACTGGGTTGTGGAGGTCAGATAGGCAGTCGCTCCATGTAAAATACTGATACTCAGCTGCATCCGGTTAGACTGGAAGCCGACCCCAACAAAGTTTGGGAAAAGGCTAGGCAGATGATATACATGGTGTATGCGACACCTATGCTAAAACGGTAACAACGTCATTATCTGCCTAGCCTTTTCGCAACTTTTTTGGGGTTGGCTTCCAGTCTTACAGGATTCAGCTGAATACCAGTATGTTACATGGAGCGACTGCCTATCTGACCTCCACAACCCAGTTGGTAGTGGTTGTCAGGCTTTCGGGCCACTGACTACCTGTAACGACTGTCAAAGATCTGCAAATGACAGCCGGGACCAACGGCTTAACGTGCTTTCCGAGGCACGGAGGAAACTCTGTTTGTAATAATGGTCACCCATCCACGACCAACTTCGTCAAGCACGGCTTAGTATGAACTGTCACAAAAAAAAACCTAACCAATTCGAGGTCGACTGTAAAAAATTTCAAACTCGCTTCGCTCGCTCTTGTATCCTAAAAGGGCCCCATTATTCTCAAGTGCCTAGGACCTCTAATGGGTTAAAGACGGCCCTGGTGATGTTAAATGAACTTGTTGTAAACAAATTTTCTTTCTTCATTCCAGGGAAAGCAGTCACAAAAGCTGACTATCAATGCAAAAAATGCAACAAAGCGATTTGTTTGAAAAATTTCTTTGAACACTGGGAGACACATATCAACGCCCAGCCTACTCACCCTATTAAAGTCACATCTAGACCTCCGCAGAAACGGGGAGAACTACATGAAACTATTATAAAAGAGTGTGTTGGTAAGTATCTAGTATGCTTTAATTTCTTAGGGTCTTGTATTCTAAGTGTGCCATCATCAGCCTACAGTGACAGACAGGCAGGCCTGGTGATGTGACCGTTGCACTGCCAAGTCATAGGTCTCAATTTCAAACCCAAGACACGCACCTCTGATTTATCGGATTCATGTGCGTATTGTATAATTATCACTTGCTTCGGTGAAGGAAAACATCGTGAGGAAACCAGCATGCCTGAGAGATATTTCTCGACGGCATGTGAAGTCAAGTCAGACGCCCAAAGACGGCATAAAAACTCTGACACCAGGTTTAATTCAATTCAATCATTTATTGCATATCACATTTAACAAGATCTTCAATAATAATATGTATAGTTCACATGGACCCTGTCGGGCACAACAATTTTATAAAGTATTATAGTAGCATTCAAAATAACCAATAGTAAAAAATAAATTAATTCATACCATTTAGATAATATTCAATTTGTTTAAGTAAGTAATTGATGTCACTCAAAAATAAAATATTATATAATAAAACTAGCTGTCCCGCGCAACTTCGTTTGCGTCACATTTTCCCCGTTTTCGCAACATTTTTCATTGCTGCACCGCTCCTATTGGTCGTAGCGTGATGATATATAGCCTATGTCCTTCCCCAGGTTAAAATCTATCTTCTTGCCAAATTTCGTTAATATCTGATCAGCCATTTAGTCGTGAAAAGGTAACAAACAACATTTATAATATTAGTATGGATTATAGTAGCATTCAAAATAACCAATAGTAAAAAAAAAAATTCATTCATTCATTCATAACAATTAGATAATATTCAATTTAAGTAAGTAATTGATGTCACACAAAAATAAAATAATATATAATAAATGATCAAATAATAAAATAAAAATATAATCAGTCAAAAAAACGTGGTTAGTTAGGTAAAGGTTAGTAACTAACCACACGATATTGAAGATCAACCTACGGCAGTCCACTGCTGGACGTAGGCCTCATTAATCGCACGCCTTTTAGCGATTCTCGGCAACTCTCATCCAGTTGCTACTACTCTGCGCAAAGATCGTCACTCCACCGAGCCTGAGGGCATATCACCCGACCCGGCTCTCTGTGTGAAGTTGTCCACATAAGTACATGTAATTACACCCGCCGTACGGCGTACTGCTGCCTTCCGACTCGTGCCCGCTCGTGTCGCTTTATGCTCTGAACAAGATCAAAGACAAACTCTTGTCCATATCTGTATTAACATTCAATATCTATCTTCCACAGCTCTCATTCACAAAAATCCAAAAGAATGCAACCATTGCCACCGATGGTTCAAGCGCGTCAACGAATGTAAGAGGCACATCATAGAGCACCTCCTCGTCGACGCTTATAACCAAAAACACTACTTCAATGAACTCAGGTGCCAAGCCTGTGAAATGGGTTTCGCTGTACCGGAGAAATACAAACAGCACATGAGAGATCATGCGTCTTTGCCTGTGTATAAGTGTGAAATATGTGATAGGACTTTCGGTGATTCAAGTAACTTTACAAAGCACAAAAAAGTGCACAACTTAAGGGTGATAATTTGTGATTTGTGCGGCAAAAAGTTCCAGTCCAAAATTTCCTTGGAGAAGCACATTGAGGTACGTTGCGCGCATTGTGTTTTTGATTCTTTTAGATTTGTTCGAAATGGCTTTCTTGCTGAGGCTGACTTTGAAAGAGGTGATGGGATGTCTTGGATATTCAATTCCTTGAGAATCGATGGACCAAATGTAGCTGGGGCTTTTCGTCAGCTGTGAACAGTACAGGCTAGTTTTAATCAGTTCAATGCTTGTAACTTTATTGGCCCCCATACATTTTAAGGGGACATTGTTAAATTTGGCAACGTCGCAAAAAGCTGTCTCATCTTTCACTGTTTTAATTAAAATCATCAATTCATTGAATGACTTTTTCATGAATTAGTCACCATGAAGCCTGCCACTGATCTGCAAATTGCAAAAAATTTAAGAATTTTAATTTTGTGGGCAACCCTGACTCTTCCATATTAACTAATAATTCTAGTAACCAAAGTATTTTTCATTTTGTATAAGTAAGTATTGGGCATTTTTCTATGAAATCTGGGCGGACCGAAGACCAGCAGCATTGAATTATTTCTCAAGAAATAGCTTATAATTAGGACTTCATGTCATTACCTTAATAAATATAAAAAAACCGGCCAAGTGCGAGTCGGACTCGCGCACGAAGGGTTCCGTACCATTATTTATAAAAATGCCCCTTAAATATTCATTTTATTCTGTTTTTTAGTATTTGTTGTTATAGCGGCAACAGAAATACATAATCTGTTTAAATTTCAACTGGCTAACTATCACAGTTCATGATGATACAGCCTGGTGACAGACGGACGGACGGACAGCTAAGTCTCAGTAATAGGGTCCCGTTTGAACCTTTGGTTACGGAACCCAAAAAAAAAAACATTGTCAGCGATATATTTGACAGCTATTACGATGTTGCCAATTTTGGGAATGCTCCCTTTGCTTTTATTTAGGTATTGTCTACTGTTTGACAGGCCCGGTTTTTTTATCTTGCACGAAGTATCTAATAACAAAAATTATACGCATGGCGACAAATCAAACTAAAACAAAACGCTATACAGTTTATGCTGATCCCTCATTGTACGGTAAATCCATACAAACCGAGTCCCTGTTATGATGGAATTTTTGAAGTGAAACTTTTTATGCGACTTCCAACAAGGTTGCGTTAAACGTTTAACGCTACATGGAGGGGGTATGAAAGCACTGTTGCGTTAAACGTTCAACGCTCCTGGGCAGGGGGAATAGAAAGAGACAGACCGAGTGTGAATGCGTAGCACTCGAACGCATGCGTGTATTATTACGAAGTTTCACTTCTTCCGCGCGGAGGGACTCCACGCACTATTTTTATCTTGAAGTGTTGCCGTGTGTACCAAAATATTATGCTTTACTAAGGGTGAAATCGTATTTGTCAGCATCAATTCGCATTTATGTGGTGTAGCGGTATTGGTCAGACCTAGGATGAAATAACATTTGTCAGTATAGATTCGCATTTTGCTTGGTGGTTTTTGAAGTGAAAACTTGTTTAGCCGCTTTGAGATATTTATGTTAGGGAAAAAAACTGGCCAAGTGCGAGTCGGACTTGCGCACGAAGGGTTCCTCCTCTCGCAAAGTGCGATAAGAAACTTCGTTCCAAAAAAAGAAACTAATAAGAAATGTCGATGCGGGTTTTCAGACTGATACACTAGTACGTAGTAAGCGTTTTCCGTTTTCGAGTCTGTGTTCTCCCACCCTTTATTTTTAAGTGTTTCGTTGACATTTGCCAGACCCCTAGCTATTCCTTTTTATTTGTCCCATAGAGATTTAAAAGATTCATGGAGCATCTATTATACAGGGTGTAACGGAAAGGGTATATACATCCTTAAGGGTGTGCTACAGACCATCAAACTGAACATGTTTCTCAACATAAAAAACTTTTTGCAGCAAAAAAAAATATCAGCTGCCTATACATTTGGGTCAATAGTTATTGTAATTTTCTATGGGGCAGCAGATATTTTTTTTGCTGAAAAACATGTTTTATGATGAGAAACATGTTCAGTTTGATGGTCTGTAGCACACCCTTAAGGATGTATATACCCTTTCCGTTACACCCTGTATATACACGGTGTAAATCACCTCATCACGAAGCCGTCAACCAAGCATTCTGTACATGAAACTAAGTAACTTTACGCAAAAATTATTGGTGGGAAACGACTTTTTTTTGGGGGGTGTAAAATCATGTTTTGTGGTATAACTCAATGTAACGCACCCAAAACATTGTGCTGATGAACGGATTGAATAGTACGGGGGTCGTGGAAGTGTTTAAAGTAAAAATCTTACATTAAAAACTTGTATTTAAAAAAAAACTTGTCATAAAGTTGGAACTTTGACCCCTAATATCTACGTAATTAGAAGGTTCCCAGGTATGGTGTAGAACAAAAAAATGATCGCAATGACAGGGAGAACCAGTGCCTTTCGGCTTCGTTAAGAGGTGTTTTACACCCTTTATATTTTCATACAAAAATCTTCTTAGCGTGTCGATGGCAATCTAAATTGTATCGGCCCAGAACTGAGCCACTAGTTTCGCGCTCTCTGCAGCGTCGGGCAGCACCACAAATAGATACAAAAATTTAGTTCCCGAACATTTGCGATTTTGACACAATCTAATGCTTCCTGACAAGCGTGGGTATGATGCTATACTGACCGACTTGTTACTAAGTAGTAACAAGTATTGGATTACGATTTTCTTTTTGGTCAAACAACAAAAAGTACTACAGCGCCATCTATGACAAGACGGAAGAACTAACATCCATTTTTTACTAGTCGCAAGAAAGGTTTACATCGACTTATAAGACTTTCACGTCACGTCGGGGTCACCAGTTTAGGGGTATGAGGAACAGGGTGTAAAGTTCTTCATACCCTTTAGAAAAGGGAGGATCCTCCGACCAGACAGGTGTTATGTCTGGCGGGCAACTGCCCGATAGTGGTTATCGGGTTTCTCTATACAAGGTGTTGTTTTGCATCCTCGTCAAATTCAAGGGGGTAACTATGCTAATGATTCTCGTCCCGAATCAATAATAAAATGGGTAGGTAATTTTTCTTATTTTTCTTTTTTACGTAATCGGCAAGTGTGAAACACCCGTGTTTTAAACGCAGCCCGTCTGGTTCTTGCCTTATAACCTCGCTTACACACATACAAACAATCTCAAACATTTATTCGAAAATTTCCTAGTGCCTAAACCACGTTAAGGGGGTTATTCTGAAATACTGACAAACTTAAATAACTAAAAAAATCAGCCTTAATTAATAATTAACTAGGTACCGTAATTTTAATTGATTATTTATGTCGTTCTTGACCACCTCCTGAAATTTGACGACGTTGCAAAACAACACGTTGTATGTACTGAAGTCGATGTAAACTTTGCTTGCGACTTGTAGGAAATTGATGTTAGTTCCTCCGTCGTATCATAGATGGCGCTGTAGTACTTTTTGTAGTATGTCGCTTTTTGTGGTCGCTACAAGACTATATAGAAAAACCTTACAACAACTGTTTATCCCGTCTATCGCTTATAATAATCTATCAGCATTCGTAACTAATCAGCAGACGTCGGAATTAGGTAGAGTTTTTTAAGTACTTACACTGATTTCATACAGCGAAAGAATAAAGTAGATATGTCTCAAATCTCGAGATTAATATTAAAGAGCAGAAAAATCCCGTGGTTTATTGAATAAAAAAGTTATTTACTTTTACACAATTTAAACCATCCGACATCGGATGTCCGAAGTTGCAATATTCCAATGCGCTCACGCACGATGTTGCCACATTTGTAGTTCGCACAACTTAGCGAAGATACATATTAATATCAACATTTCGTTGCAAGTACTTAAATAACTCTACCTAATTCCGACCTATGCTAATCAGTTGCAATTAGTTAGATGCCCTTATTTTAAACACAAAGCAGAAGCTTCATAAAAAATAGTCGCATTTTCAATAAACAAAATGCGAATCAATGCTGCCAAATGTGATTCCATCCTAACACACCAATTTTCTTTCACAGAAACATAAAATTACGACACCGATCACGTGCGAGCTTTGCAACAAAATATTCTATTTCGACTCGTTATATCGGCGCCATGTACGGTACTTCCACGAAAAAACCACCCATGAATTCCGCTGCATCAACTGTGGCCAACGTTTTGAAAGCCTAAAATTAAAATGGGACCATATGTGGACCGTACACAAGGAAAGAAAACAGAAAGCCGACTGTCCGATCTGCCATGAGTCCTTTAGAAAATTCTCCGATGTTCGCGCCCATGCTAGAACCAACCATCGAATGGAAGTCTCCGTACTAAGCGTCAAAAAAGCAAATAACACAATTAATGTTGATAAGTTTTTAAGAGATGCAACGACGATTAAAGTCGGTAGGAACGAGACTTTGGTTGTCTTTGATTCTGATTAAAGCATGGAGTACCTTCTAAAGAAGCGGTTTTTTCCGCCCATGGGCCTCCGACTTGACTTTAACGCCGTCGAGAAATATCTCGCTGGCAGGCTGGTTTCCTCACGATGTTTTCCTACACCGAAGAAAGTGGTAATTATACAATACGCACATGACTCCGAAAAAACAGAGGTGCGTGTCTGGGGTTCGAAGACCTATGACTTGACAGTCTGACGGTCACGTCAAAGAAACAAAACCGTACGTCTACCATGAGTTTTAACAATCTATACTCGCTAGCGTCTGTAGTTAAAAAAATGTATGAAAACTTTTACAGCGCCTCTAGCGGATAGTTGGGTACTAAAATGCGCAGTATGAGTCACTATAGTTATCTATCCTACGTCACCGTGTAGTAAATTAAACTACAGCGACTGCAAGTTTGGGCTTCATTTGCTTAGAATTTGGTAGTAAGCACCAACACAGCTCATGATACCATTGACTAACCATTGCTAACTATAGTATTTGCTTATTGACGCAACTATTGCAGTTACGTCAAGCGATCTATGACAACTCATGGTAGACGTACCGAAATACGTATGCATATAAAGTTTAATTTCGCCACGACAATTAGAAGTACGTTATCTTGTTGGTTTAGTTGCAAACGCGACTGCGGAGCATACGATCCTAGTATCGATTCCCAGATGAATTAAAGTTATCGAGTTTTTTCTTAAGAAATAACATGAGACTTGAGAGCGTTTATACCTTACGGCATTTCATACAAACTTTCAAGTCCTTATTTTTACGAAATGACTGAACCGATTTTAAAGAAACTTCCTACGCATAAGCAGGATACATAGGTCTCAAAAGTCACTAAAAAACATTTTTGAAATGTCTTTTAAAATAAATAAATGGTATTTCTATTTCTATAGATAATTTATAATCTGTCTAATTTAGCTGTAACACTATTTTTCGAAAATGTGTTTTTGGTAACTTTTTAGACGTATGTATCCTGCTTTGCGTATGAAGTTTTATTAGAATCGGTTCAGTCATTTCGGCAGCATACATTTCATGTTCAAAATATCCGATAGCCTGTTTGTATATTAACTTACTGTCAGAAATGACTTACGAAATGTGTGTGAACAGTCAGTGCCCCGCTTTACCTGACCCCTCCTCCCCCCTTTTTTGTTATTGGGTCAGGTAATACAGGGCACTGACCGTAAGATGATTATGATCTGTAATCTGAAGACCCTTAAATAAAAAAGTTACGTAGGTTATTTAAAAAAAAAACTGCTATTTCCTACAAAGCTGCAATGCCTACACAGTCAAAATGTATGGAACAGCAGTTTTTTTTTTACCTTTTAAACGCCTCTGTCACATATACGTGACAAGAAAGCGCGTGCCCTGTACGCCAACGACACAATACGTGACAAAAAATGTGGTGCACTATAACACGAAATAATCAATTTAAATCATTACTTTTGTATGTTTATTTATTTGCCTTTAAAATGTGATCTATATATCTTAAATATTAAATGTCTTATCAAGAAATAAGTTAACAATACTTTTGAAATCCCTTATTTGAAGTGAAATTTCTTATGTGACTTCAACAAGTTTTACGCTACCATGGAGGTGGAATATTTTCCAAGACTCACTAAGAGATGGCAGTATTACAAGATTTGTGACTACGTAGTTCTACTAGGTACGCAAGATGGCGTGCAAACATTCGACTCTTCGGTGTAACCAGCTTTCGCCTTTTAGAAGCTCAATAAAATAACGAGAGTGAATGCGTGGCACTCGAACCCATGCGTGTAGTATTTCGAAGTTTCACTTCTTCCGCGCGAAGGGACTCCACGCACTATTTTTTTATTTGTAAGTATTTGCGGTGAATCTGTGGCTTGGCGTTGAGGGCACGCGCGTGCGTTCATGCTCTGGCGTTGAAAATGTTAAATGACCGAAGACTTTTCTATGTGGGGTTCAGAATGATGGACTGTTAACTGTTTTTTCGTCTGTGTCCTTCATACCTTGTATACATAAATACATGTATTATAGTTTACTTTAGTTTTTAAGTATTTTTAGCTATGTAACTATTTTAGGTTTAATACCTATTTTCACGAGTACTAGGTGAAACGTTAATGTAATGCCCAAATAAAATCGAGCGGTTGTATTTTCAACTCTTGGCTTAAGAGCGTTTACATCTTACGGCATTTCATGCAAACTTTCAAGTCCTTATTTTCCGAAACGACTGAACCGATTTTAATGAAACTTCATACGCATATCCAGGATACGTAGGTCTAAAAAGTTTCTAAAAAACATTTTCGAAAAATTGTGATACAGCTAAATAAGACCGATTATTAATTATCTATAGAAACAGATTTTCCAAATCGAGGAGCTCGTGGCTAAATAATAACAGCCGCACGGGTCGATCTTTACGGTTAAGCCGTGCTTGCCGAGGTTGGTCCGTGGATGGGTGACCATAATTACATACCGAGTTTCCTCCGTGCCTCGGAAAGCACGTTAAGCCGTTGGTCCCGGCTGTCATTTGTAGATCTTTGACAGTCGTTACTAGTAGTCAGAAGCCAAAAGTCTGACATCCAGTCTTACCAAGGGGTGTCGTATTACCCAGTTACTGGGTTGTGGAGGTCAGATATGCAGTCGCTTCATGTAAAATACTGGTACTCAGCTGCATCCGGTTAGACTGGAAGCCGACCCCAAGTTAGTTTGGGAAAAGGCTAGGCAGATGATGAAACAGATTTTCCAATTATCTATATTTTTTAAAGACGAAAATATTTTTTAGTAACTTTCCAGACCTATGTATCCTGCTTATGCGTATGAAGTTTTTTTTTTGACGCCCTTTTATAATTTGTTGTTATTTTAGTTATCTAGTTTTAAAAATAATATTTTAAATCGGTTAAGTGATTTCGGAAAATGAAGACTTGAAAGTTTGTATGAAATCCCGTATGGCGTAAACGCTCTTAACGTCAAAAGTTGAAAATCTGACAGCAATAGGGGATAATCCTATTTTTTTTTCTTTTTCCGTCGGGTAGTTTATTGAAAAGTATTGGACACGTATTTTTTCTTTTTTCACGTGGTCATAAAATTACGGAGATATATTGAGTTGAAATGGCGCATGACGTCACATGTGGGTAAGTTTTATACCCACTTGTGACGTAGTAAGCCCCCACTCTCCAACTTTAATGAGTTCTAACTAAGTAATTTTTTGATATTTTGATAAAACAAAAAATACGTGTCTAATATTTTTCTATTACCTGTCTGACGGACAAAATAGAATGTCGTTTTCATTACCCAGTCCGATCCCCTATTGCGGCGAAACCCAAACAAGTAATGATTTTAGGCAATATTTAAGTCTCGCCTAGTTTTACCTTATAAGTTGACTTTCTAAGTTCAGTACCTTCTTTTTTGTGCATAATAATATTTGTTTGACTATGTTACGTTTTATTATTATGTTGTATAAATGCATGAAAATCAAATTAAATAATGAATTTGTGACCAGTTGATGGCAATAGGCTCGCCCCGTTTTACATGGGACTTAAAAATAAATTTGATAAATGTGGGTGTTCTTGTACACCTCTGCCAAACCATTCGGGGATTGGTAGCGTGATGTTAGATTATGAAATATATCTGCCCCCGTATACACAAACGCTCGATTTCGATTTCGATTCGGAAAGTCGTATGTCTATCTCGCTCGCTTTCGTGATGCCAAAACAAGATAGACATACAAGATAGTCGTACGTCAGTGTTAACAAGACCAGTATAAGGTGGCCTTTTATTCTATTAAAAAATAATACTGTTCTAGTTCAAGGTCAAATTGTTACCACTGGCATGAGGACTACTGTACTACAGCTCTGCTTACCTCGGCGCCCACTATCGGCATCGGCATGGATGAGAATTTTAGGTGATAAAAAGCATTATACATGGCAATAAAGTAGAAATTTCCATGATATATGATCGTAGTAACAAAAAAAAGGATTGTGTGGTTTTATGAAAGCACGGTAAAAGTGAAACTTTTTTTCACACTATAGTGCGGAGTAGGGATAAAGTGAAAGGCGCTCGTCAGAGCCTACTCTGCGGCCGACCGTCAGCGTCACGCGACGTGCAACACACAGACGAAAAAGTTTGAAAAAATGTAATAAAAGTTTCACTTTAAAAAAGGATTGTGTGGTTTTATGAAACCACAGTAAAACTGAACCTTTTTTTCACACTAGACATTTAACTAAAATTTTTTGGGAGCGCCTTTCACTTTATCCCTACTACGCGGCCGAGAGTCACGCGACATGCAACACACAGACGAAAAAGTTTGAGACGATGTAATAAAAGTTTCAGTTTAAAAATACCGCTTCGGTATGCTTGAGGCTACTGCATCGGCAGCTTCGGTACGCCGTCGCCCGCGCGGTGTGCTGCACTGCGGTGCGGCATGTTTAAGGAAGCTTCGTCATCCCAAAGAACGTTGCAGCATGCCAAGACATAGTTTCCGACAGTGTGCGCTTGCATGTAGGAATGCCGAAGGATCACTTTTCTTGCCAATGCCGATAATGAGCGCCGGGCCGTAGGGTACAATAGGCGTTAAGATATATTATTAAGGTATTATACGAAGACTGCCTCGATGATTCAGTGGTCGCAAAGGCGGCTGCTGAGTATGAGGTACTGGGTTCGATCCCCGTGTTGGGAAAGTTGTTATTGGGTTTTTCCAGAAAGAATTTCTCAGTAGGAGCCACGGAGACTGGATTTGCGCCCGGTTAACGGCAATAGGCTCGTCCACTATTACATTGGGCTTAAAAACTATTAGAATAGTTTTTATGCTATGTGTAGGGGATAATCCTATTTTTTTTTTCTTTGTCCGTCGGGTAGTTTATTGAAAAGTATTGGACACGTATTTTTTCTTTTTTCACGTGGTCATAAAATTACGGAGATATATTGAGTCGAAATGGCGCATGACGTCACATGTAGGTAAGTTTTATACCTACTTGTGACGTAGTAAGCCCCCACTCTCCAACTTTAATGAGTTCTAACTAAGTAATTTTTTGATATTTTGATAAAACAAAAAATACGTGTCTAATATTTTTGTATTACCTGTCTGACGGACAAAATAGAATGTCGTTTTCTTTACCCAGTCCGATCCCCTATTATACATTTTTGCGTATGGCAAGAATGGATTTGAAGTGATGGATTTTTTTTTTTGCACTTTTTATCTTACCCTAATGATTTTCTATAAAACTATACAATTATGGATAAAATTAAAATAAATTGTAAACCTCTGGTTTTCTCATTAAGTATATAATATTACTAGCTGCTGCCCGCGACTTCGATCGCTTGGAAATTTTGATGGATTTTAGGGGTATGAAAAATAGACGTTGGCCGATTCTCAGACCTACCCGATATGGACACAAAATTTCATACAATTCGGTACAGCCGTTTCGGAGAAGTTTGGTAACAAACATAGCGACACGAGAATTTTATATACAAGTTGTTGTTTTGCATCCTCGTCAAAATACTGGATGTTTCCACGAAACACATAAATAATCGATTTAAATTAAGGTAACCTAGTTAATTATTAATAAACGCTGATTTTTTTGGTTGTTTAAGTCAGTATTTACAAAATAACCTCCTTAACGTGGTTTAGGGAATAAGAAATCGAATAAACGGTTGAGATCATTTGTATGTGTGAAAGCGCGGTTATAAGGCGAGAATCAGACGGCACTCGTTTAAAACACATACGTGTTTAAACGAGTGCCGTCTGATTTATACTTACCGACTTCCGTAAATAAAAAATAAAAAAAACACATTTTTATTGATTCGGGACGAGAATCATTAGCATAGTTACCTCCTTGAATTTGACGAGGATGCAAAACAACAACTTATATATAAAATTCTCGTGTCGCGGTGTTGTTACCAAACTCCTTCGAAACGGCTGAACCGATTTATATGAAATTTTGTGTGCATATCGGGTAGGCCCGAGAATCGGCCAAAATCTATTTTTTATACCCCTAAAATCCATCAAAATTTCCAATCGAGCAACACCTTGTATTAGATATTATGTCATCATTAGGAAAATGCTTATGGTAACTATCCCAAAAATTTTTGTTTGCATAATGGATGTAAAAAGATTCTTAACGAAGCGTTCTCCCCGTCATTGTGATATTTTTTTTGTACAAGACCATACCCCTGGGAACCTTCATGATACAGAGGTATTGGAGGTCAAAAAAGTTATAACTTTTTCATTTAATTTTTAATACAAGTTTTAAAGTATCTTTACAGTACTTTCACAAATTATTATGCATTGTGACTGGGACTGTAGCTTCTCGTTTTTTTTCTGTTTTTTGACTTTCAAAAGTGCCTGTAATGGTCTATTGAAATAAATGCTTTGAGTTTGATTTTGCATGACTCCTGGGCCTCAAGTCTGTTATTTTTATAAACATCGTCATTCCATCACGATCCCATTGTCATTTTGCTAAAAGTCCGTTATCTGCTAAATTAATAATGGTCTGTCAAATTCTATGCAATTTCTTTCAATGGAGTGTCAGTGGTTGACCATTGTGAAGTCATGATGACGCCATTATATTAGTAGATTACCAAACTTGTCAAAATCAACAATTATGAAATCAATGATAGGCCATTTTGACACTATTGTAATAGCAGACTTAAGGCCCTGGTGGCGTACCATGACGTCTTAAAACATTATTGTTCCATTCTTATTCCAGAGTGAAAAAGAGACGGAGCTATATAGGTCGTCTAGCTCCATCTCTTTCCCACTCTGGAATAGGAATGCAACAATAATGTTTTAAGCGTCATAGTAACCCCCCTGTACTATTCAATACAACCATCAGCACAATGTTTTGAGTGCGTTACATTGGGTTCTAACGTAAACCGTGATTTTTCACTCAAAAACAAAGTTTCCCAGCAACAGGGGTGAAGCCTGGGTAAAGAAAACGAAATTCTATTTTGTCCGTCAGACAGGTAATACAAAAATATTAGACACGTATTTTTTGTTTTATCGAAATATCAAAACATTACTTAGTTAAAACTCATTAAAGTTGGAGAGTGGGGGCTCACTACGTCACAAGTAGGTATAAAAATTACCTACACGTGACGTCATGCGCCATTTCAACTCAATATATCTCCGTAATTTTATGACCACGTGAAAAAAGAAAAAAAACGTGTCCAATACTTTTCAATAATCTACCCGACGGACAAAGAAAAAAAAATGAGATCATCCCCTATTATTTGTGCGTACCTACAGTTACTTAGTTTGATGTTCAGAATGCTTAGTTGACGGCTTCCTGAGGGGTCTTTATACAACTTTTATAACAAGAAAAAATCGTTGTTTTGTTCTCTGGCACTAATTAATTTCCCACCTTAATGAATTTCTATAAAACTTTACATTTATGGATAGAATTATAATAAAATTTAACATTATAGTTTTGTAATTAAATATAAATATCAACTTGAACCTGAAAAAGGGTTACTGTACTCATAATTAAGAAAAGCTTTTACTATAGGACTAACTCTGAAGTCTGCTCCATACAATTATATTCTTTTAACAAAAAGTATGGAAAAGGTTTTTTTTTTTGGAACTTCATGATTGGGCCCAGTTATTAAAATAAGACATTTAAAATAAATACTTATAGAAAGAACATGCAGTTTTATTCATTCGTTTTCTTTTGAGTAGTAATTGCAAGATCAAACTAGTTTCTTTTTTTCCAGTATAAAATGGGCCTCGTTTTGTCTCATTCCCAAATGGTCGTGCGTAAAAGTGTAAGACAAACTAGGCAATTACGGCCCTTTCCTCAGTTATTTTACTGCAAAGTAACATCAATCTTATTGTTCTGTAATAATGATCAATGTGACTTTGATTGACTGGTCAGTAGTAGCAACTCGAGCGCAACCTTATTGCAAATTGAGGAGGTACTTAAATATGTTTCATTTAAAACTGTGCAATAGGTTGGATTTATCATCTGAGTGTAGCCGTAGAAACGGGCAATGCTGACGGAAGAATCGACAAACAACTGACACATTGTCTATCTGTCATTATGTCGATTCTTCCGTAGACAAAACTTGTTTCTACATCTGTCATGCTATGCGTGCTGACCCCTAGCATGCGTTGCTATGCACTTGTTCCTTCTCACTACTTACCTACCTATCTAAAAACCTACAAACTTTATGTACATCAGAACGTTCGGCCAGTTGAGATAGGGAGCTGGCTGCTACTCCAGTTTTTAATGACGATCATGTGACACATAAAGATGCCAGCCAAAGAATTTGTGACAGAACAGTTCGAAAGTTAGAAGCATTTATTTATGGCCGAACGACCTGATATCAGAACGTTCGGCCAACCTGAATCTCCATAACTGAGGACCTTAGAGTAACTGTTACTGAATAAAGATTTACTGGCGATTTAATGAAAAACAACCAATGCTTTACTTTTACTCGTAATGCCACCGGTTAAAAGTAAAATGAATTCTGGTTTCTGTAACATCAGGACGTTCGGCCAACGTAATCTCCATAACTGAGGACCTGAGAGAAACCGTTAATGAATAAAGACTTAGTGACGAGACTGAAACGAACTTTTATTGTTTTATTTTTCTTTGTGATGGCCCCCTTATATAGTAAATTAAAAATTTAACATATAACCTCAAAACATTGGCATTATCGATTCCTCCACAAGGAAGAAGCCCAGAGAAACCGTTAATCAATAAAGATTTTGTGACGACACTGAAATGAACTTTTATTGTTTTATTTTTCTTTGTGATGGCCCCCTAATTATCTAGTAAATTAAAAATTTACAATATAACCTCAAAACATTGGGATTATCGATTGCTCCACAACGAAGAAGCCTAGAATACTCGCAAAACCCTTGATGTGTTAAAGGTTTCAGTGCATTGGTGTTAGTATTTTTGTTGATTCCAGATTAATCTAATAAGACTGAAATAGGGTGACCATGTATTCCAACGAAACAAGTATTTATCGAGTACTAAATTACCTAAACAATGAAGCAAAACACGTCGAAATTGTTGAAATAAGGTGACGATGTAGGTATTGCAACAAAATAAATGGATACGCGGACGGAGGACTTTGAGAAAGAGTGCAGATAACCAATATTTTATATAATATGCATTAGAAATAATTGTTATAAAAAAGAACGTTTCACACACCAATGGTGGTGTGTGTAAAGTTTTTTTTTATAACAATTAGCGTTATGATGTGGCCTCTTTGCTTCTACTTTTATTATTTTTCCGTGTCTGGAGGTCTACTCTCTTTCTCCGAAGCGTAACTTCGGCAACGAACGAAAATTAAACGTAGATACGTTTGTGACCCTACTCTATATCATTTGCGGACGCACACAATAACATTCAATACGTTAATTGTCTGTGAATTCGAATTTCTTGTGTGCGGACGCACACAAGTTCGAATTCAACAATGCAAATTATATAGAGTAGGGTCACAAACGTATCTACGTTTAATTTTTGTTCGTTGTCGAAGTTACGTTTCGGAGAAAGAGAGTAGACCTCCTGTCACTGTCACATGAAAAAACATAATTGAAACTATCGATCGAATTTAGACCAATAGGCCACCACTAAGTTTTGCTTCATTCAGTTACGGCGGCTTTCTATAAAAATCTCAATCCCACTTTTTACCCCCGACCAAAAATGAGGGGTGTATCTGTGTCTGTCTGTGGCATCGTAGCTCCTAAACGGATGTACCGATTTTGATAAAATTGGTTTCGTTTGAAAGGTGTTTTAATCGAGAGTGTTCTTAGCTATGTTTTGAAAATATCTACTCAGCCTTTTGATGGTAATCACGTCTTTTCTAGTTGAAGGGAAATTAACAACTCCCACAGGTCTGGTCGATTCGAAATTTGAAATCTTGTCACTTGTCAACATGGGCATCGCCAGGGGGGGTGGTTGCACCCCCTTCACCCCAAAAACGTTTTATATTTTTATTTCGTTTATTGGTGAGAAGTCGCGCAACACCAAGAAAAGTGGAAGCAATGGGGAGACCTATGTCCAAGATTGGGACAGTCAAGGCTTAGATAAAATAATATAAGTCTAAAAAGCATAAAATAAAAATTAAACTTATTACAAGCACAAATCAAAGCGGACCCCCGACGCTAAGATGCTTGGATTATTTTATTTTTGGTTTTTTAGAGGTTTTTTGTGTCGGGGGTTCTTTTAAATTTTTAATTTAATTTTTATTCATTGTCATTCTAAAAAATATCAATTATTATGTACCTAACTACCTACCGCTTTTTTTGGATGATTGATTACAAATAAAGCCTTTTTCAATTAGGGTACCTAGTTATTTAAGTATTCTTGTACTTAGTCAAATTTTCCAATCTCCAATGTCAGTCACCTTTCCACTTTCGTTTGCTTTTAGCCAAAATAGACTCGACTAATATAACAAAAACTTCACAAGTGGACACTGGTATGCAGGCATCGGCTCAACATTGCTTGTACCTATATAATTTAATATTACAACGTGTTTTGCTTCATTGTTTAGGTAATTTAGTACTCGATAAATACTTGTTTCGTTGGAATACATGGTCACCCTATTTCAGTCGCCATCCGCCATAGTGCATTTTTAAAGATTAATCTGGAATCAACAAAAATACTGACACCATTGCACTGAAACCTTTAACACATCAAGGGTTTTGCGAGTATTCTAGGCTTCTTCGTTGTGGAGCAATCGATAATCCCAATGTTTTGAGGTTATATTGTAAATTTTTAATTTACTATATAATTAGGGGGCCATCACAAAGAAAAATAAAACAATAAAAGTTCATTTCAGTGTCGTCACAAAATCTTTATTGATTAACGGTTTCTCTGGGCTTCTTCCTTGTGGAGGAATCGATAATGCCAATGTTTTGAGGTTATATGTTAAATTTTTAATTTACTATATAAGGGGGC
Organism: Cerastis leucographa; assembly: GCA_963082945.1. Taxonomy (NCBI): domain Eukaryota; kingdom Metazoa; phylum Arthropoda; class Insecta; order Lepidoptera; family Noctuidae; genus Cerastis; species Cerastis leucographa. The sequence continues at coordinate 4,423,115 of OY720376.1, forward strand.
CATCACAAAGAAAAATAAAACAATAAAAGTTCGTTTCAGTCTCGTCACTAAGTCTTTATTCATTAACGGTTTCTCTCAGGTCCTCAGTTATGGAGATTACGTTGGCCGAACGTCCTGATGTTACAGAAACCAAAATTCATTTTACTTTTAACCGGTGGCATTACGAGTAAAAGTAAAGCATTGGTTGTTTGTCATTAAATCGCCAGTAAATCTTTATTCAGTAACAGTTACTCTAAGGTCCTCAGGAGTGCGAACGTTGTGCCGAACGTTCTGATGTACACCAAACATGTACATCAGAACGTTCGGCCAGTCGAGATAGGGACCTGGCTGCTACTCCAGTTTTTAATGACGATCATGTGACGCATAAAGATGCCAGCTAAAGAATTTGTGACCGAACAGTCCGAAAGTTAGAAGCATTTATTTATGGCCGAACGACCTGATATCAGAACGTTCGGCCAACCTGAATCTCCATAACTGAGGACCTTAGAGTAACTGTTACTGAATAAAGATTAACTGACGATTTGCTGACAAACAACCAATGCTTTACTTTTACTCGTAATGCCACCGGTTAAAAGTAAAATGAATTTTGGTTTCTGTAACATCAGGACGTTCGGCCAACGTAATCTCCATAACTGAGGACCTGAGAGAAACCGTTAATGAATAAAGATTTTGTGACGAGACTGAAACGATATTTTTTTGCTTTATTTTATTTATGACGACCCCTTTTATATAGTAAAATGAAAATTTAACATATAACCTCAAAACATTGGGATTATCGATTCCTCCACAAGAAAGAAGCCCAGAGAAACAGTTAATCAATAAAGATTTATTGACGACACTGAAATGAACTTTGACATTTTTCTTTGCGACTGCCCCTTTATATGGTAAATTGAAAATTTACAATATAACCTCAAAACATTAGGATTATCGATTGCTCCACAACGAAGAAGCCTAGAAGACTTGTAAAACCCCTGATGTGTAATAGGTTTCAGTGCAATGGTGTCAGTATTTTTGTTGATTCCAGATTAATCTTTTAAAAATGTACTATAGCGGATGGCGACTGAAATAGGGTGACCATGTATTCCAACAAAACAAGTATTTATCGAGTACCTAGGTATCTATTTATCTACTGAATGAAGCAAAGCACGTCGAAATAGTTGAAATAAGGTGACGATCAAAGAGTATAGTAATATAGATGGAAAAGAGAGCCCACTCAAGAAAATTTTGACACCTATATTGGACGGTGTCGCCACCTGATACTAAATCCGTTGAACTAATCCCAATAGCTATAGGTGCGTACATGTACTTATATCTATATCTTTGTTATTGAATAGGTTTTCTATGGGTTTCTGTTACTGTTTTTATTTCTTTTTTTACACTCAATTAAAAAAGTAAAAAAGACAGAACCGAGAAACCACATAAATTACACAAAATGGGAGACATCTACAAGCATGCGCACACGCCGATTGTATAGTAGTGGCCATTTTGTAAACAATTTGTATGATATTGTTACCAACCCAAAACAAATATATTAGCAATTACAAAATGCTTTTAAAATAAATAAATGGTTTAATCTTGTTTAGAGTTGAAATTTATTATTTATAACTCAATTTTCATTCAAATCAAAAAGGTATTTAATCACACTGGCATAATTGGCGTAAGCACCATCTATGTCATTTTAATGTACTAAATCTCAAGTTTATGCGGATTTAGTAAGAGATGGTACTAGTATCTTAGTGTAAAATTGCGACGCCTATGTCAAGTATGGCAGTGTCCCCCCCCTGGTGACGATGTAGGTTTTGCAACAAAATAAATGGATACGCGGACGGAGGACTTTGAGAAGGAGTGCAGATAACTAATATTTTATATAATATGCATTAGAAATAAATTGTTATAAAAAAACGTTACACACACCACCATGCGTTATGATGTGGCCTATTTGCTTCTACTTTTTATTATTTTTCTGTCTGTCACTGTTACATGAAAAAAAAAAATTTAAACTATTGATCGAATTTCAACCAATAGGCCACCATTCTAGTTTTACTTCATTCAGTTACGGCGGCTTTCTATAATACATATATCTCAATCCCAATCTTGATCCTGCTCCTTGTCTGTAAACAATCAACAGCCGAGTTTGTCACTCTGAGCCCGTTACGATAGATGGCGTGCAATGGAAGGAACGTGCTTACCATAGATGCATTTTTGATACATCACACCTACGTAAAACATTTTAATAAAAAAAATCTTGAGTGGGCTCTCTATTCCATCTATATTACTATACTCTTTGATCGTCAGCTTATTTCAACTATTTCGACGTGCTTTGCTTCATTCAGTAGATAAATAGATACCTAGGTACTCGATAAATACTTGTTTTGTTGGAATACATGGTCACCCTATTTCAGTCGCCATCCGCTATAGTACATTTTTAAAAGATTAATCTGGAATCAACAAAAATACTGACACCATTGCACTGAAACCTATAACACATCAGGGGTTTTACAAGTCTTCTAGGCTTCTTCGTTGTGGAGCAATCGATAATCCCAATGTTTTGAGGTTATATTGTAAGTTTTCAATTTACTATATAAAGGGGCAGTCGCAAAGAAAAATAAAACTGTAAAAGTTCATTTCAGTGTCGTCAATAAATCTTTATTGATTATCTGTTTCTCTGGGCTTCTTTCTTTTGGAGGAATCGATAATCCCAATGTTTTGAGGTTATATGTTAAATTTTCATTTTACTATACAAAAGGGGCCGTCATAAATAAAATAAAGCAAAAAAAAAATCGTTTCAGTCTCGTCACAAAATCTTTATTCATTAACGATTTCTCTCAGGTCCTCAGTTATGGAGATTACGTTGGCCGAACGTCCTGATGTTACAGAAACCAAAATTCATTTTACTTTTAACCGGTGGCATTACGAGTAAAAGTAAAGCATTGGTTGTTTGTCAGCAAATCTTCAGTTAATCTTTATTCAGTAACAGTTACTCTAAGGTCCTCAGTTATGGAGATTCAGGTTGGCCGAACGTTCTGATATCAGGTCGTTCGGCCATAAATAAATGCTTTTAACTTTCGGACTGTTCGGTCACAAATTCTTTGGCTGGCATCTTTATGCGTCACATGATCGTCATTAAAAACTGGAGTAGCAGCCAAGTCCCTATCTCGACTGGCCGAACGTTCTGATGTACATGTATTCGTCGCTCACGCAGGACACCACGTAAGTTATGGCGCGACCAAGGGAAATAGGGATTCATTATTATACAGGGTGTTTGGTGCATCGTTTGCCAAATTGAAATGGTCGACTGGGTGGTGGAAAATGGTGGATTAAACACTTCTCATGCCTTGTGGATTTTTTTTCATCGACTTTTTATAGAAAAACTACCCAAACATTTAAACACAAATTTAAAAAAAAAAAGTATAAGTCGTAGGCTCTGCATTTTAATTTTATTTAGATGTATATTGTATTCCAGTACATTTTTTTTTTATAAAACAAAAAGTCGATAAAAAAAATGCACAGAGCATGAGAAGTGTTTAGGGGTCTGAAAGGATATAGCAGTTCCCCCCAGTCTACCATTTCAATTTGACAAACGATGCACCTAACACCCTGTATATTTAGATGTAAGACGTGTTTTCTCAGATAAATAAATAACAAAATAAACAGACAATAAAATTCACCTTAAAAAACGAACTTCCTAAGGTAACCACCTCAAACCTCACGACTTTGGCTGACAAAATCCAAAAAAAAACTCCATTTTCAATTATTAATACATCATAATTTATTGTATAACCATTTCCTCCTCCTCTTTTTCATTCTGCATCCGTGCAGCCTCCTTCTGTTTTTTTGCACCACCTGGTTGGAAGCAGTCAACGCCATAAACGCTATTTATTTTCAAGATATCAGATTCTGAGAGGAGCTCTGGATTTTGACCTAAAAAGCGCATTACAGAGCCGTCGGGGTCCTGCAAAAAAAATTGAGATTTAAAAACGTTAGCCTCCTTTTGGATTACGGTGCAGTTGGATCTTTCTTTATCCTGTGGTTAGGGGCTAACCTGGTGTCAAAGTTTTTATGCCGGCCATGGGCCTCTGACTTGGCTTGACATGACGTCGAGAAATATCTCTTAGGCATGCTGGTTTCCTGACGATGTTTTTCCATCACCGAAGCAAGTGATCATTATACTTATACAGTGTGGTAAAATCATCATATGTCGTCTGTCGTCATTGTTAACTTTTTTTTATTTGACGTTGTGGATATCCTCGATGGCTGCCTCCGCTCCGGGGAGAGCCGAGGGGTCTCTCAGACTGGTACTGACTAAAACCACACCGCGGTGTTCTCTTGCACACTTGCGTCGGGGGGCAGAGGGATCTAATGCGACTTCCGCTGCCCCGGCCTAGTCTGCCGGCCCGCTTGACCTGTGCGGGCCCTGGGGGGAGTCAGGTGTACTATCACCAAACTGCGTATCTGACCACGGTAAGGATTATCGTTACTTGCAGCGTCCGGCCGCTATAGAAGCGCTTATTAACGCTCAGCTACCAATAGCATCGCAGCATCTGTTTTTTGCAGAGTCCCTTGGTGTCGTAAATGAAAATAAAAAACTGTGGTCAAACATCTGGGATCATTAACAGAGCCTGAGATTGTGTTTAAAACAATACATATTTAAAAAACGGTCGTTTTTTTTTCGGTCGGGTCTTTTTTGTTTTACCACTATTGGTCCGCAAACTATTTGTGCGGACCAATAGTAATAAGGGTGTTAAACAGATGTCATCGTGTGTACGGGATTTTGTTTGAAAAGTGTCCATATTCTCACTTTCGCGATGGTACCTACTCCCCCCGTTGCATCTGTGAGAAGCGCGCGTGGAACACAACGCGCCGCCGTCTCGGGTCCAATAAAATTGGGGGCGACGGATGATATTATTAACCTAACCTTTTAACTTTAAAAGCAGGGGGGTTACTGTGACGCTTAAAACATTATTGTTCCATTCCTATTCCAGAGTGGGAAATAGATGGAGCTAGACGACCTGTATAGCTCCGTCTTTTTTTCACTCTGGAATAAGAATGGAACAATAATGTTTTAAGACGTCATGGTACGCAGACAGTAGTGGACTAACGAGTTGTATTATTATCATGTCCCTGCCCATGTTCCATGTTACTTGGGGCCGGCCAAGACGTTTTTTTTTTCCATTCTCTCCTCATTCTACAAGATGTTGTTTTGCATCCTCGTCAAATTCAAGGAGGTAACTATGCTATTGATTCTCGACCAGGGCCGTCTTTAACCCATTGGATGCCCTGGGCACTTGAGAATAATGGGGCCCTTGTAGGATGCAAGAGCGAGCGAAGCGAGTTCGAAATTTTTTTACAGTCCGCCTCGAATAGGTTAGGTTTTTTTTTGTGACAGTTCAATACAAAAATAGGGTTTTTTTTTTTTAGAACTTTGATAAAACTCGAAAGGCTGAGAACTTTGATTTGGAATGAAACACAGAAAAATATTTTTCATATCCAAGAAATTGCTTTTAGTATCCTAAGGTCCTGCCTGAAAGCCGCTGGCTTTGACAGTTACAGGAACTTGGGGGCCCCTTGGATCGTGGGGCCTGGGGCACGTGCCCAGTGTGCGCAGTGGAAAAGATGGCCCTGTTCTCGACCCAAATCAATATATAAAAACGGTAGGTATTTTTACTTTCTTGATAACTGTAAGACTTTTTTTACCTTTTTTTTATAAGTGGCGACAGCCGCTAAGTTTGTCTTGCCGATCTTTCTCCAGAACTGGAAAGATGGATGCGTCGCGCTCTTGAAGTCGTAAGGTATATTTAATGTTGCTTCGGGGGTAATCATTTCGAAATGGTGGAGTTTATCTGAGGTGAAAGAAAATAGATTATAGGTAGTTTATGATTCATCAGACATCAATCATATTAATTTATTTTGCATTCCATATTGTAAAAAAGATTTTACTAGGGGCTTAAAGTTACTTAGGTACAAATTCAAGGAGGTAACTATGCCAATGATTCTCGTCCCAGTTAATGAAAAAATAATTGAAGTTTAAAAAGCATGAAATAAAAATTAAATTAAAAAAAAAACCCCGACTGATAAAATCTTACTTAAAAAAAGCTTAATTAATTTAAGTTTTTTCTTACCGAAAAAACCAAACTTAAATTAATTCAAGCGTTTTAGCGTCAGGGGAGCGCTAAGTAGACCGCTTAGCACAAGCACAAAACAAAGCGTACCCGTGACGCTAGGACGCTTGGATTAATTTATTATTAGTGTTTTAGAGGTTTTTTTTTCATAATATTGTTTTTTGTAGTTATAGTAAGGTAGGTATTTTAACAAAAAAAGTTTCAGCTTTAATAAAATGTCGTAGGTCTGGCGATTACCTACAGGATCTCCCTCTTTTTCTTTGACAATAGGGGATAATCCTATTTTTTTTTTCTTTGTCCGTCGGGTAGATTATTGAAAAGTATTGGACACGTATTTTTTCTTTTTTACGTGGTCATAAAATTACGGAGATATATTGAGTTGAAATGGCGCATGACGTCACATGTAGGTAAGTATTATACCTACTTGTGACGTAGTAAGCCCCCACTCTTCAACTTTAATGAGTTCTAACTAAGTAATTTTTTGATATTTTGATAAAACAAAAAATACGTGTCTAATATTTTTGTATTACCTGTCTGACGGACAAAATAGAATGTCGTTTTCTTTATCCAGTCCGATCCCCTATTAAAAAACAACCACGCGGGCCCAACGTGGTGTTGTTTCTTACCTGGTCTAATATGCCGATTATGCACCCGGATATACTTGTCTCGGTCATGGCGGGAAACCTCGAAGTAAAAACCCAGCATAGCCATGACCATCATGGCAGTATGCTGTTTGTGTTGACCTCCTTCGAAGAGTTCTATGCAGCCGAAGTTCTAGAAAAGAAAACATTTCATAAATACTAGCTTTTGCCCGCGACTTATTACACAGATACGGAGTAGATATGCATTTTTAGGGTTCCGTACCGTATTGGATTCGGTCTGTGTGTGCGAGATCGACTGTCGACAATTGGTCGATTTTATTCCATTAGATTAGGCAGAATATACAGAACGCCACGTGCTCCTGAAATTATCCCACGTGAAAGTATTCGTGATAAGTATTCTATGCCTTGCAGCAGCCGACTTGCGCCCGTTCTCGATTGTCACTCATGTAAATACACGGAATTGCACCCGCCGTGTTCCCGACCAGTCCCCGCTCGTTGTGTGTTACTCGCTTAACAAATCTCAAAAACACTTTCCAGACTCTTTCATTTATTACTAGCATAGGCTTCGGGCTTTGCCTGCGTTTTGTTCGGTATTTGTCCCACGAGAACGTATTACCGAGGTTAAAAGTATCTGTGCTATCTATCCCTGTGTCAAATTTCATCCAGATCCATTCAGTAGTTTTTGCATAAACGGGTAACAAACATCCAGACATACATTAACTCAGACTCAGTATGTTTAGTCTCTGAGGGATTTAACATTTTGTTTTTAAATTTTGCGTGCCCATTTTCAGGCTGTATCTTAATGTAACCTACATTCATTGCAAATTAATCATTTCATCGATTTTATGAGAAGGAGTTTGCTGTAATCCACCACAAGCCCGCGCGGGTTGGCCACATGTCTTCGCTTTTTTTTATTCTATGTCATGCCAGTTTCCTTCACCATGTTAATTAGACAATAAAACAGTCTTTTCAAACAATTGTTCTCAATTTATTTGAAAATATAACAACAATTGTCATAAAAATAGCAGCTTGTAAAACAATTAATTAAAATCAATTTACATTACTAAAATCTCTACCTATATCATGAAAATAGACAGAGATATTTTTCAGATAGAATGTGCAAGAGACAAAGTGAGGGCCAGTTATTAGGCTATAGCTAATATAGCTATACAAAGATGTTTTCCCAAATCGGAACTTGCACCTAAAAGGAAGCGCTTAACCATTAGCGCTTCCTTTTCAAGATCATTTAATTTTGAGCGCCGAAGACGTATATTTTCAAACTCATGTCTTTTTGATGCTATTCAAATAAAGTCTAAGTCCTAATCCAACTGATAACTGAAGAACATACTTTTTTCCCACACGTTCTATCTGGCAACTCATACAACATTAAAAATAACATGCACAATTAAACACTTCACATTTTAAAATAAACGAATAAATATTAGAGAAATTCATCTAAACGAATGCTTCGAGATACTTTCACTATTCTTCTTTTTCACTTTTCATTATCTTGGACCTCTTCTATGGTAGTAATTTCATGTTCTTCTAATTCTTGATAGTTTTCACTCCTTTGGCGTTTAGCTCTATGCATCCACGGTTGATCATAAATCTTCTTTATCACCCCTGACCATCTTCTCATTAGTTCCGTCATCTGCCTTTCAAATTCTTCTCTCAAACAATCCATGTTAGAATCTAACCATTCTATTGCAATCTCGTATTCGTCCTTCATAAATTCCTTTTCTTTTTTAGTGAGAACTTCGCTTTTTTCTGCGACGTTCCTTTTTACTTCATAAACGTATGTTTCCAGCTGATTTCTTACTTCCAACCGGCGTTTGCTTTCTATGTCATCTTCCCGGTAAGTGGTTGCATCTGTTATCATTTGTCCTATTTGGAGCTGGTTGAGTCTATGCTCGTTTCTGATGGTAACACTCTCTGTGTTTCCTGTACTTCTGTCTTTAGCAGACACGCTCAAAATGCCGTTAGCGTCTACATCAAAAGTGACATCGATTTTCGCAACGCCCCTAGGAGCTGGAGGAATACCAGTTAACTCTATAACTCCAAGCAAGTTATTGTCTTTAGTTAAACTTCGTTCTCCTTCAAATATTTCAATAGTCATTCTGTTTTGGTAGTCGTCTAAAGTAGTGAGTTCTTTGGTCTTCTGGCAGGGGATTGGATTGTTTCTTTCAATGACTTTGAACATCATTCCTCTGGATGTTTCCACTCCTAAAGATAGGGGTACAACATCGACTAGTAACAAGTCTTTGATCTTTTCATGGCGTTGGCCACTCAATATGGCTGCTTGTATAGCTGCACCGCAAGCTACTGCCTCATCCGGATTCAAACTAGTCGTCAACTTCTTTCCTCCAAAAAACTCCTGTAACATACTCTGTATCTTTGGTATTCTAGTACTGCCACCGACTAAGATAATCTTCTGAATATCTGTCTTTTTAAGCTTTGCGTCAGCTAAAGCTTTTTCTATTGGACTTAGAGTGTCTCTGAATAAATCTGAGCATAGTTCTTCGAAAAGAGCTCTTGAAATTCTTCCTATGTAGTCTATACCATCGCAAAGAGTTTCAACTTCAACCGTAGCCTCTGTATAAGAAGTTAGGAACCTTTTTGCTCTTTCAGCAGCGGTCTTCAACCTCCGCAAAGCTTTAGCATTTCCCAAAATTTCCGTATGATACTTTTTGCGGAAGTCCTCTGCAAAGTACGCCACGAGACGATTGTCAAAGTCATCACCACCTAACCTGGTATTCCCTGCAGTAGCCTTCACTTCATAAACGGAACCATTGATCGATAGAACTGAAACGTCAAAAGTACCGCCGCCTAGATCGTAAATTAGGACATTTTTGTCCCTTTTTCGATCTAGACCATACGCTAGAGCGGCTGCTGTAGGTTCGTTCGTGATACGAAGAACTTCGAGACCAGCTAAAGAACCAGCAGTCCTAGTAGCTTGCCGTTGAGAATCGTTAAAATAAGCAGGAACGGTAATCACAGCCTTATTCACTTTAGCACCTAAGTAACTTTCAGCTATCTCCTTTAATCTAAAAAGCACCATACTACTTATTTCTTCGGGCGTGAAAAACTTTTTCTCACCTCTGGAATCAACTAAAATCATTGGCTTACCACTTTGATTTGACACTTGAAATGGCCAATGTCGTAAATCCATTTGGACGCCAATGGCGTCGTATCGTCGGCCGATTAGTCGTTTCATGCCAAAAATTGTGTTCCAGGGGTTGAATGCGGCTTGGTTTCGCGCCTCTTCGCCAATAAGACGTTCTGTTGGTGTGAACGCAACGAAAGATGGCGTTGTTCTGTTTCCTTGACCATTTGCAATCACTTCTACACTTCCTTGTCGCCATACTGCTACACAAGAATACGTTGTACCCAAATCAATTCCGATAGCAACCATTTTGAAAGCCACACTTTGGAAATAACAAACAAAATGCACTCCCGCTCACAAACTTTGAAAGCACTACCTTTGCCGCGCTGTCGGATGTATTTATACGCTCGGCCAATGGGTGTCCAGAATTTTCGATGGCACCAACCAATCGGAGCACGAAAGCGAGAGAATGTTCTGGAATGGGGTGGCCAGTGCTTATAATTAGACGACCCCATTTTGCTATAATTATAACGGATATCTTGAGATGAAATTATTTCGATTATTAATGAATCCGAGTTAAGAAAATGATACATCAATACCATTTTCTTAATTTGGAATTGCAAGTTCTTATATACAATTCCATCTTAACTTAAAAACTAAACGCTGATATAAACCTTAATGGTCAGAAAATTTTATAGTAAAATGAGAAGAGATTTTTTTAAATGTTTACTTTACTTTTTCTAATCTTATTTTAATTTAGCATATTGTAATACGTATGTAAAATGTTACGTAGAATTAGTTTTATTCGTTTTAAATAGAAAGTATTCTTGGACTAAGCTAAGTAAGTTCCAGGTTTATCAAGAAAGAATAAACTATATTAGAAATCATGCGGAAATTGCAGTAACAACGAGCCATAAAACGATAAACCTACAATTGATTTAACCCACATTAATATGTAAGCACGGACTACCCACTAGAGTGTTTCCCCGAAAAATAGGTAAATTATGTACCCTGGTCACCCTTTTAAAAACATTCTCCGCAAACGTCACTGTCTCAATATTTCTCCGTCCTTCACACACTCGAGGCCTTATACCATAAACCGTATTGCTATCCCTTTCAATGTTTATATTGTTGTCCTTCACACCCCTTCGGAGTATTTCAAAGTGCTATCTCTTTCTTATGTTACCATCAACAACCACGTGTTTTCGAATTAATTATTGTAATTATGATTGAAAGAGGCTTTTATTAGATTATTTGAGTTATTTATGAATGTCTTAGAATGTTTTGCTTGGAATATAATCGTTGTTTGTTATTGAGTTAATATATTTATGGAACGATGCATTGGATGTTTCGATCAAATAAAATTGTAAATAGCGATAAGCGAAATGAGATCAATTTCGGTGTAACTAATCTTTATTTGTTTTGTGCGGGGATCGAACCCGCGAGACGCAGCGCAGCAGCCAATCGCTCAGCCACTGCGCCAACCTCGCCGTCATCAGTACTTTGGAAAAACTGGCTGTCAGACTTTCGAGCTTCCGACTGTCCGTTAGAATTCTGCAGTCTTACTTGCTCTCTTCCCACTCTGCCGGTCACATAATCGGGACTCTTATCCAAGATCAAATAATCGTCGAATCCGGGCGCTTGTTTGATGTCCACCTCGCGTAGTTTGACACATGTCTTCTGCTTCAAAATCGTGTTAACTTCTTCTAACCTGCTGCGAAGATCATCTAGGTCGTCTGAGAATAGTAATTTAGGTTAATTGGGTTGCCATATAAAAAACTAAATTAGTTTAAGGGGAAAGCTCCAAGTTGCCCGCGAAATACTATTTTTATTTAATTTACAGGTAAAAAGGTCCGGGTATAGTGATTAAAATATGATTCGCGACTATAACAAATATGGGTTTACCGAGTTAATCATCGATACGATCCTCTAAGTTCATATAACCTTATTGAATGACTTTTTCATGAAATTGTAACATACAGCCTGGTTGTTGCTGTTTGCGAAGTTAGTCAAATATAAAAAAAACAGCTGTTCTATACGTTTTGACTGTGTAAGTATTACACATTTGAAAGAAACAGCTTTTTTTTTAAATAACCGAGTAATAATTTCGATATTATGTGCGTTTCGGAATGATTTACTGAATACGTCGTAATAATTCTAGGTGAGGTTTTCACTCTGTACAATTATTGCTCATTAGCTGTCCCGCGCAACTTCGTCTGCGTCACACGTTTCCCCGTTTTCGCAACATTTTTCATTGCTGCTCCGCTCCTATTGGCCGTAGCGTGATCTATAGCTTATAATAGCCTTCCTCGATAAATGGGCTATCTAACACTAAAAAGATTTTTGAAATCGGACTAGTAGTTCCTGAGATTAGCGCGTTCAAGCAAACAAACAAACAAACTCAGCTTAATAATATATTAGTACTTATAGATTTAATACGAGTAGTATAGGATTTCAACAGAATGGATGTTCATGGCTGGACAAAGGACAAGTGAAGGACCCTGGCTTTATCACATTGACCGGTGTTTTGGTTACCGATGGGGTCAGGGGGCCTACTCTCTAAGTCCGTTAACGAAAGTTCGGGTCCGTCCGTAACTAGTTTCATACCTTGAAATGAACCCTACTCCCTAATATGTTCAGATTCATGAGTTATGTAAACATATCGGGAGTAAGGACATCTGCCCAATCGTATCGTCATTCATTTTTAGTTCTTCCCCCTAACGAATATTATGTCCGTAAGTGATACGGAGTAGAAAATGACCGTAACTTCGGCCGAAACGGAATCACGACTAATCACGATGGGGCACAATGTGACAATCACGTGTATTTTTTTCGTAAGACAGAAAAAAACGACTTGCCACGTGTAAAATATGCTTTGAATAAAAATTTGAGCAAGTGAATTTTATTTAAAAATCCGTTTTTTTTTTCGTTTTTTTATTGAAACAGATTATTAAATTATCAGATGTTTTCAAAACACGTGATGCTGAGAGGGTAGGAAGGAGGGTTAGCTTAAAACCTCAGGACATATCATCAAGGGTGTGGGAGGCTATAAAAGTGGCTAAATCCTCGTGTGATAAAGGATGGCCCCAAAGAGACAGTACTCACAATCCGGTAACTTTTGAATAGCATACACAACTTCACCATCCGGCCATTTTCTTTCCTTATAGAACTCTTTATTTAACTCGGTAAGTTCCACAGTTTTTGGTATTTTGCGTTTAGGCTTCTTGGATTTCTGTGTCACCTGCCTATGGAAAAAATAAATATAAACATTTAGAGGGGATGGTTGACGCAGTGGCTGAGCAATTGGCTGCTGCGCTGCGTGTCGCGAGTTCCTTTCCCGCACGGAACAAATATTTGTATGGCCTACAGTTCACGTCATTATCATCAGCCTAATAATGTTCCCACTGCTGGGACAAGGGCCTCCTCTCTACGAGAGGGAGTGGGCTGTAATCCACCACCCGGGCCCAGTGCGGGTTGGTAGATGTCACATGTCTTCGATTTTTTTTAGTTCTAAGACATGCCGGTTTCCTCACGATGTTTTCCTTCACCGTTTTGAGAGCAGCGGTGAGGAAATAAATTACACAAAGTAATGCGCCTGCCTGGGTTTGAAGTTACGACTTACTGCTCGCAAGTCGGAGCTGCCACCACTGGGCCACCGCTGCTCTCGACAGTTTAAGTAGTTAATCCGGAACCTCTATAAATTACAGACTTACAAGTACAGACGTGGGTTCCGAACCCATAAAAGTATCATTATCACCATTGCTCTCAAAACGGTGCAGGATAACGTCGTCGTTGTCGTGAGGAAACTGAAATATTTACAGACTTCTGACATATACGAACCCGCACTAGGCCAGCGAGGTAGACAACGGCCCACTCCCTCTCATGAGCGTTGTGCCCCAGCAGTGGGAACATTATAGGATAATAGGGGATAATCCTATTTTTTTTTTCTTTGTCCGTCGGTTAGTTTATTGAAAAGTGTTGGACACGTATTTTTTCTTTTTTCACGTGGTCATAAAATTACGGATATATATTGAGTTGAAATGGCGCATGACGTCACATGTAGGTAAGTTTTATACCTACTTGTGACGTAGTAAGCCCCCACTCTCCAACTTTAATGAGTTATAACTAAGTAATTTTTTGATATTTTGATAAAACAAAAAATACGTGTCTAATATTTTTGTATTACCTGTCTGACGGACAAAATAGAATGTCGTTTTCTTTACCCAGTCCGATCCCCTATTATAAGTAGGTATAGCCTAGTGGTGTGACCGTCCGACTGCCAAGTAATCGGTCTCGAGTTCGGACCCCAACCTTTGATTATTAGAATTCATGTGCGTATTGTATAATTATCACTTGCTTCGGTCAGAAATCAGCATGCCTGAGAGGCATTCCACGACGGCATGTAAAGCCAAGTCGAAGGTCTATGGGCGGCATAAAAACTCTGAGACCAGGTTCATCATCATCTGCTTAGCCTTTTTTCCAAACTATCTTGGGGTCGGCTTCCAGTCTAACCGGATGGAACTGAGTACCAGTATTTTACATGAAGCGACTACCTATCTGACCTCCACAACCCAGTAACTGCAGGTAATACGATACCCCTCGGTAAGATTGGATGACAGACTTTTGGCTTCTGACTACTCGTAACGAATGTCAGAGATCTACAAATGACAGCCGGGACCAACGGCTTAACGTGCTTTCCCAGGCGCGGAGGAAACTCGGCATGTAATTATGGTCAGCCATCCATGGACCAAGCTCGGCAAGCACGGGTTAACCTTAAAGGTCAACCCGTGCGGCTGTTATTATTTAGCCATGAGCTTCTCAACTCTGAGATCAAGAAATGCATTAAAAAATGGGAAGGAAGTAGGTATACAGCAACAGTTACGGACAGTGATGTTCCTGCCCTTGTCTCATGTTACTTGGGGTCGGCGCAACACGTGTTTTCTTCCATTCTACTCTGTCATCCATCACGCTATCATTTTTTGTTCGTTTGTCAGTATTAAGGAATTATCGAATTAAGGAATAAGAAATTATCGAATAAACGTTTATTAAATAGCTTTAATAAACGTTTGAGATTGTTTGTGTTGGGGAAACGCGGTTATAGGGCGAGAATCACACGGCCCGGGCTTCGGGCACTCACACTTACCGATTTCCGTAAATAAGAAAAAAATATAATAATAATAATAATAAAGCTTTATTTAATTCCATGCATAGTACATATTTGACAATACAGGTTTATACTTAATAGTCTATAAAAAATCAATAAGTTGTTACGCTTGTATGAATTATTTGATTTCTAATTATAAATTCTATTTTGTAAAAAATATTTGTTTAATTTATTTATTGTTTGAATATTAATTATTTTAATATAATAATTCTTATTTTAATAATTTAATGCATGGACCCCATTCGGGTAAAAGCCTCCCCCAAGGAATTCCATCTTTCTCTGTCGTTAGCTCTGTCTAGCCAACTTCCACCCGCGCATGCTACAATTTCGTCTGCCCATCTGGCCTTTGGTCGACCTCTTGGTCTGGTGCCTTTCGGCCCAGACCATTTTACTGACCGTAGAGTCCATCTATCGTCCTTGTAACGTGCTACATGGCCCGCCCACTTCCATTTAGCTTTCATTGCAAAAGTTAGGGCATCGCATACTTTTGTCTTCTTTCGAATGTCAGCGTTCTTTACCTTGTCTTTCAATTTTATACCTAGGCAACTTCTTTCCATTCTTCTCTGGGTAGTCCGAATTTTGTTCCTGGCTTTGAAATCGAAGGTCCAAGTTTGGCATCCATAGGTGAGGCACGGTAGAAGTCCTGTATCCATGACTATTTTCTTGATCGGTAACGGAAGTTGCGATTTTAGTATTTCCTTATGGTGCCAGAACTTGTTCCAGGTAATCGCCACTCTTCGGTTAAGTTCTTCAGTGTTTCTTTCCTTATTAAACGAGATTTGTTTTCCTAAGTATATGTAATGGTTGACAAACTCCAGAGGCGTGTTATTTATGAAGATGGGCGATGAACTACGGTTAGTCATAATTTTAGTTTTTTCCAGATTCATTTCCAAACCAGTTTTTATACTAACCTGGTTTAATTCATTTACCATTTTGTTTAATTGGTGAGGTGTTTCTGAAAATATAATTATGTCATCGGCAAATCTGAGATGACTTAAGAAATTCCCATTTATATTAATACCTTGATTGGACCACGGCAGCTCTCCCATTACGTGTTGTAAGACGGCTATGAATAATTTTGGTGAGATCGGGTCTCCTTGCTGGACACCTCTCTTTATGTTGATTACTTCGCCTACTCTATCTAGCTTGACTCTACTTGTGCTGTTAGAATAAATATTTTTTAGGATATTGATATATTTTTCATTTGTGTTTAGTGCTTTCAGTGATTCCCAGATGCTCTCGTGAGAAATTGAGTCAAAAGCTTTTTTGTAGTCGATGAAAGCTAAATACAGGGGTTTATTAAATTCTGAATATTTTTCTATCACCTGGTCCACCACTTGGATATGGTCCATTGTGCTGAAACCGTTTCTGAAACCAGCTTGTTCGATCGGTTGGTGAGCATCGATGGCTGGGGCTATCCTTTCAAGTAGACAGGAGGCAAAAAGTTTATAAAAACAAGGCATTAGGCTTATAGGACGGTAGTTGCCTATATCAGCTGGGTCGCCTTTTTTATACAGTAGTATAATTTCCGATGTCATCCATTGATGTGGTACAGTTTCTTCATCAAGTATTTTATTCCATAGGATAGTGATTGGCGTCAGTAGTAGAGTCTTCGCAACCTTGATACATTCGTTGGTGATTCCATCCGGTCCTGGGCTTTTTTCTGGCTTAAGTCTCATAATTTGTTTTAATATTTCATTTTCTGTAAACTGGAGTATTGGAGAAGTATCTATGTAGCTATAGGAAACCATGTTTTGATTTTGTGTGTCTGATTGTTTGTATAGATTAGCGTAGAAGTCAGTAGCAGCATTTATGATTTCTGTGCGAGATTTGCATTTGTTTTCGCCAGACTTGAGAAAAGGAACCCATGTTTTGGTTTGATTTAACTCTTTATAAGCTCTTTTGGCAGATCTAGTATTGTTGAGGTGTCGTTGTATAGTTGTTTTTCTGTAGGTAACGTAGCACCTTTTTATTTCTTTATTGGTAAGTTTATACAAAGTTTTAAGTGTTTAAAATATATTGAGCTTAAAGCCGCACTAGATGATATTAAACATGATATAATAGGTTTGAGTGAAGTTCGTCGCCTAGGAGAAAAGATAATCGAAGACGACGAATACATCTTCTACCACATTGGCCAAACAAAAGGACTATATGGAGTAGGTTTTCTAGTAAGGAAGAAACACAAAGAAAACATCATAAAATTTACTGGAATATCTGAGAGAGTGTGCCTGCTGGAAATTAAAATGGAAAACCTGTGTCTTGCAGTAATTCAAGCGTACGCCCCCACTGAAAACTCATCACAGGAAGAATTGGAATTTTTCTACGAGGACTTAGCGAAAGCTCATGGTTCCACATCTACTGAGTACGTATTTTCTATGGGCGATTTTAATGCTCAAATCGGCATTCCAGAAAAGTACGAACGTCCCACTACAGGAGAGTATGGTTACGGCATCAGAAGCGCTCGAGGCACGAGTTTAATTCAATATGCGCAAGAGTACAACCTAAGAATTATGAATACAATGTTCAAAATAAAACCAAAAAACCGCTGGACATGGATCTCTCCCGATAAAAACACAAGAAATGAAATTGATTATATCATGACCACGAAGCACCACATGATCTCTAAATATGAAGTACTACCATCTTTCTCCTTTAGATCGGACCATAGACTACTAAGAGCAACAATACACCTAAATTCAACAAAGAAAAGTAGGCGCAATTTCTCTAATACATCCAGTAAGCTAAAAACTCTAGCGGAGCAGGAAATGTACCTTACAAACCTCTACAGCTATATACCAGAACTTATGATGAATCAAAACAACTATAATGTGGAGGAGTACTACCAACAAATCACGCACTACATCAATATAAGTCTAAAAAACATAAAAAGAACACATAAGAACAAAATCCTATCCACGAAAGCGCTAGAACTCATGAAAGAAAGAAGTGAACTACAAAATAAGCCCAAATTAAGCGTAGCTGACAAAGAAAAACTAGAAAAAAATATACCTACCCATTTTATTATTGATTCGGGACGAGAATCATTGGCATAGTTACCTCCTTGAATTTGACGAGGATGCAAAACAACACCTTGTATAGGGTGACTGGTAATTAGGTAATATGTGATAGAAGAGTAAATGAAAATCAAAAAAATGTTTCTTTGGGAAAGTCGTTTGTTATCATGAGTACAATCGAGTGTTTAAGTATCGGTAACCCTATATTCATCATTTTTTTAGTCACATACGATTCGTCCCTCCTCATAGCAGGGGGTCTACTCTGTAAGCACGAAATCCGTAGTTTCAGCCGAAGTGACGGTTGTTTCCTACTCCGTGTCACTTACGGACATAAGATTCGTTAGGGGTCCGAACTAAAAATTTATGACAACACAATTGGACAGTTGCCCTTACTCGCGATGTGGTTTCAAAATTCATGAATCACAAAATATTAAGGAGTAGGGTTCATTTCGAATTATAAAGCTATTTACGAGCGGACCCGTATTTTCGTTGACGGACTTAGAGAGTAGACCCCCAGGCCCATACCATGACTGTCGATTGACGGTTACGGTTACGGTATACGGGCAGTCAGAATCAAAAATCATTTACTCGACAGTAAGCTGGCCCACCACGTCTCTTACTATTACTTACTCTTCTTCCACATCCTCACTGTCTATTTCTTGTACAGATGCGTCAGCTTTTTTATGTATTTTTTCGTCTTCAGAAACTTCTTGGGGACTTTTTTCGCTGACAGCCTCATCAACTTTAGTCTCCTCTTTCGATTCCACAGATTCTGTTGTTTTCTCTTCCTTGTCTATTGCAGGTTTTATGACCGAAGTCAGACCTTTTACTATTAATTTTTTGAGTGTTTCTTGGGCAGTTCCTAGTGATTTATCAGGTTGTATAACAGCGGCGGTTTTTTCTACGGTAATGTCGGACGCGTCTCCTGAATTATCTCGGTCCTGTATTCTGGAGACAAACGTATTTTAATTGTCTATGGTATGGTATTTTATAGTAGGTGTAAAACGACACTTAACGATGCGGAAAGACAATTGTTCTTTGCCTCATTGCGATAATTTTTAAGGTTCCGTACCCAAAGGGTCAAACGGGACCCTATTACTGAGACTTCGCTGTCGATCTGTCACCGGGCTGTATCTCACGAACCGTGATAGTTACCCAGTTCAAATTTCTACAGATTATGTATTTTTGTTGCCACTATAACAACAAATACTAAAAACAGAATTAAATAAATATTTAAGGGGGCTCCCATACAAAAAAACTGTTTTTTTTTCTCGTTTTATAAATAATCGCACGGAACCCTTCGTGCGCGAGTCCGACTCGCACTTGGCTGGTTTTTTTGTTCTGGACTTTACCTGGGAACCTTTTAGTTGTAGAGATATTGCAGGTAAAAGATTTTTAAAAATGCATTTTTTTGTTTATAACTGTACTTTACATTCATCCATGACTCCTGTACTATTCAATGCATTAACACAAAGTTTTGAGTACACTACATTCACTCCTACCGTAAAACATTAATTTTCACATCAAAGAAAAAAGCATGATGAGCCTAGCCTTTACCCAACTATTTTGGGATCGGCTTCCAGGCTAACCGGATGCAGCTGAGTATCAGTATTTTACATGGAGCGACTGCCTATCTGACCTCCACAACCCAGTTTGTACTTGGTAATACGTACCCCTTTGAAAGACTGGTTGTCAGACTTGCGGGCCACTGACTACCTGTAACGACTGTCAAAGATCTACAAATGACAGCCAGGATCAACGCCTTAACGTGATTTCGGAGGCACAGAGGCAACTCGGTATGTAATGTAACTTCTTAATAAAAAAACAGAATTCAACTTACTGATACCGCTTCGAACTGAACTTTCTAAGGATTGCTTTTTTGTTTTCTTTTACTTTAACAGCAGTCGCAGAGGTGGTAGGCGCAACCACTTCCAATTTCTCGGTGGTAGTATTACGTCTTTGAATTTCTTTTAATCTTTCCTTCCGTATAGCTTTCACTTTATGTTTAAGATTCATCTCAGGCGCTCCTTCTTTTTTGTTTATTTTCCCTTTCTGTGCTTTTTTCTCTTTATTTTTTTCTTTCTGAGCTATTTTTTCTTTTTTGTTATCTTTCTGGGCTGGTTTTTTCTTCTTTACTACTTTTTCTTTTATTTCTTCTGAAGATTTATCTGTGGTTGCTCTTCGTTTCCTTCTTTTTGATTTTAAACTTGTAGGAGTAGGGCTATCATCAGTTTTTTGGCTTTTATGCTCTTCATCCACTTCTTTACTATCATTAGTAAACCTTACTGCTTCAGATTTAGTACCTCTGAAAGTCTTAGGGCATCTTGTGTCGTTATCAAATTTACATTGACTTTGGTAAGCTTCTATAGTATCTGAGTTTTGACAGAACTCCTTCAAATCTCGTACAGCATTGTCGACTATAGATTTAGCAAATTTTCCTAAGATTTGAAGAATTCCTAAGACATCGGGAGAACTGGTATGGTTTTGAGCTTTATCAAAATTGAAAACGAACTCTGATGACAAGTTACTAGATATATTGCAATATTTCTCTCTAGCATTCTTGAGAGCTAGATTAGAAAGTTGATAAACTAAATCTATTATCTTGTCTGCTTCTGTAACAATACCTAGAGTTTGTAAAACACATTCCTGTTTAGTGTTATTCATTGTTACTTGAAGTTTTTCAGCGTTTTCAGTAACTCCAGCTAGTATGTGTGGAGGTGGAGTTATATAAGGGTTGACTCTTAAGCTTTTGTTTGCGGGGGGTTCAACGATCTCGCGCTTCCGTCTCGCGAGACCCGGGTAAGACTGGCACAATGCATACTTTTCTGCGCGATCTCTGTTTGTACATTCGGCCCCGTAAATTATTTCGATTTTTCTCACATCTGTTGGTGATATCCCGTGTCTGTTTTGACGAAAACCGTGATTCTGAAAGACAATTATTAATAAAAAATAGTGCATGGAGTCCCTCCGCGCGGAAGAAGAGAAACTTCGTAATACTACACGCATGCGTTCGAGTGCCACGCATTCACTTTCGCTCTGTCTCATTTTATTCCCCCTCCATGGTAGCGTTAAACATTAAACTTGTTGGAAGTCGCATAAATTAAGAAGTTTCACTTCAAAAAGTAACTTTTTACGGAAAAAACCGGGAAAAACAAATAACCTCCTTACAAACTTTCAGTCTATAGTGACAACAATAATAAAACATTCTGGAAAGAGCAAATAATAATAGTTAATTTTGTAAT
The DNA here is from genome assembly GCA_963082945.1 of Cerastis leucographa. Lineage (NCBI taxonomy): Eukaryota > Metazoa > Arthropoda > Insecta > Lepidoptera > Noctuidae > Cerastis > Cerastis leucographa. The sequence continues at coordinate 4,444,359 of OY720376.1, forward strand.
GTTAAAGTTGTAAACTTTCTACGACGTGACCACCCTAGAATAATCCCATCACAAACATAATGTGCATTGTTGCAATGTCCTGCCAGAATTGAATAAAAAAGTGGGTTTTTTTCTATGCTTCCTTTACTAATCCGTGATTAGGGGAATTTTATTGTATTTGCATTCAAAGCCTTTGACACCCGAAACCTGGGTGCGAACCACCCCTATGGTTTGCAATTTTTCTTGCGACTTTTTTTTTAGGTTTCTATTGTTGTCATTTAATGTGTTATTTACAAGATAAGCGAATTCTAGGTACTACTGTCTAGCAAGTTCGGGAATAATTTTTGGGATAGTTTGCCGACTTATGGGTGTAATTAATGATTTAAATGGGTGTAAAAAAACCCGTCACAAAGAGGAATGGCACTAGCACTACCCGTCATTACCAGCATTTTAGGGTTACCCAAAGGGTCAAACGGGACCCGGATTACTGAGAGGATGTCCGTCTGTCATCAGGCTGTATCTCATGAACCGTGATAGTTAGCCAGTTGAAATTTCTACAGATTATGTATTTCTGTTGCCGCTATAACTACAAACACCAAAAACAGAATAAAATAAATATTTAAGAGGGGCTTCCATACCAAAAAGTGTCTTTTTTTGCTCTTTACAAATAATGGTACGGAACCCTTCGTGCGCGAGTCCGACTCGCACTTGGCCGGTCTTTAATTTATGGGAATTCCAAGTTTTTAAAATGACAGTTTATAATGCCATAATTTTACTGTAAATAGCTCCATGACCCTTGTACTGGTTGAAAACGCACAAGCGAAAAAACCGACCATGTGGCAATTTCAAATCGACCACGAAATTCGAGGTATGGCGGTTTTGATTTCCGACCGTTCGAGCGTTCCGGTAATGAGGAAATGCCACAACGCGTTCTGAGCCTTTTTCCCGCCGATGTTGATGGTTGAAGTGATGCCTAAATGAAAATTCAAGATGTCGGCTGCGAAAATTTCCAACACATGGGAGTCGCTGAAAATGAAACTGAGGTTATAATTAAAATCCAACCCTGATGCCGAGGAAAATTTGCGGATTTTCCCTTATAGGTCTTGCTTGTTTTAATGGTTTTTCAAAATGAAAATCGTGACCTGGGTTCTATTCGCTAGCCGGGAATCGAGCACAAGACCTTTATACTCAGCAGTAGTCTAGCGCTTCGTACGAATAGACCAACGAGGAAAGATGCTTAAGAGGGGACTCTAGCCCCAAGGAATTTGAAGAATAGGTATTTGAAGAAACTATTGCCGACGCGCTGCGTCCGACCAAGCCCCCGTAAAGAGCGAAAGGAACAACTGTAGCTCAGGCTGATTTTACCTACAAAAATCTTGACCAAAAGACGTTTTGTATTCCGCTGTTTTCTTCTTCAAAACTAAACTGATGTAAACAATTCTTACATCAAAATTTAGAGGAAAAGTATATCTACGCTTCCATTTATTTTATTTTTTGTTAAAAACTTATTTAATTTGTCTGATAGTCGTCTGAACATGGAGGTAAAAACGGGCTTTTTTTTGGGTGCTTTTAGTGATTATGTTTTGAAAAAAAAGAAATGATAGGGGCATGTATTAATCAGACCTAGATTTTTTGGAAAAAAAAAACATTGCCCTAGACGCATTATCCACGAAGAAAACAGCGGAATATGTTTGTATGGAGAAAGGCCCACTAGAGTCCCCTCTTAATTACCTTGAATAAGATAGTCCTATGACCATTCTTGCTGTAATCTCGTTCTCCGAAGTGCATGACGCTGTTCGGGTCGTACGGTAGACTTCGTAACACTGGTGGTAGAATGTTGTCCTTTGTGAATAGTTCGATGTAACCTGGTAGAAGAAAATTAGCAGTATTTTAAACACAGATAGATGGATTACATGGGGAGGCCTTTGGTGTGGGATCCAACTTTCGTTAACAGCCTTGCGCCATCCTATCTTGCTAGCACGGTGGGCTGACTGTTCACTGAAAACCTCAAACAGCGCAAATACTATAACTTAATTGGTAATTATGTGTTTGAGTCGTTTAGTGTTGAATCACTAGGGCTATGGGGTCCAAGTGCCCACCTTGTGTTTCGGGATATCGCCAAACGGTTGGTCGACTCTTCACGTGACCAGAGGGCTGGCCTTTTGTTAGCCAAAGGATCAGCATAGCCATCTAACGAGGCAATGCTGCTAAACTTCTAGGCCCTTTTCTTATTGACATCTATGTGCACGAATTTTTTGCCGCACTCACTTTTTTATATTTGCACTTATTTTATTGTTACGTCGGTCGTCTTCTTTACGAAAATATTCTAGGATTACGTTCGAGTATAGAATGATCCAGTACGTCTAGAAGATTCGAGAACGATGGAAATGTCTAGAAAGTTCTGGATCTTTCTAGAAGGATTGGTTCCACTATATAGAGCTATCTGGAAGATTCGGGAAGGTTGTAGAACTTTTTCGACTAAGTTTCCTCTAAGGAACTACCTAGACGTACACGGAAGTTGTGGAAGTTTCTCGTAAATGAGTCGGCCATATAAATAGACGACGGGTTAGCGGAAGGTGTAAGTCTGATTTTGGCTACGAAACAGCGATCGAAGTGAACTACTAGTGCGATATCTATGCGAATAGTGTAGTGTTTTGTGTTAACTAAAGATTTTTAGTGTTTAAATGGTATTGTGTTAATTTATCCTATACCCAGCTCGTAACAGTGTCATCAATAATATTTTTGCTACAGGATTAACACTTAGGGTCATTGCCTCATTTGCCGCATTGGATACTGGCCATTATAGATTACTACAGATAACATATTTTTTTTATCTTTCCAGTACTTATACTTCTATAGATATAGCGTTGTTGGTATGCAAACATTGCACAATGTTTATGGCGTTGTTCTACGTAATATTACGTAACGCCTATAATCCACGATTGGTAAGGCAGAGATGTATCTAATTGTACTCCCAAGACGACTGCACATATAAATAGTACGTGGAGTCCCTCCGCGCGGAAGAAGTGAAACTTCGTAATACTACACTACTGCGTTCGAGTGCCACGCATTCACTCTCGTTATTTTATTGAGCTTCTAAATAATATTTTGTTGTTTTCTTGTTGTATTATTTTTATTACGTAAAATAATTATTACATAAGTTAATCGAGGTTATTCTACTCATATAAATTGAGCTAAAGCTGGTCAAACCGAAGAGTCGAATGCATGACTGTTTGCACGCCATCTTGCGTACCTAGTAGAACTACGTAGTCACAAATCTTGTAATACTGCCATCTCTTAGTGAGCTTTAGATAATATTCCCCCTCGAGGGGGAATATTTTAAAGTTAAACTTGTTGGAAGGGGCATAAAAAGTTTCACTTCAAAAAGTGATTTGTTTTCAGGATTCATGTATATATGATGTTGTCATCATCAGCCTATAATGTTCCCACTGCTGGGACCGGGACTGGGTCCTCCTCTCTATGAGAGGGAGTGGGGTGTAATCCACCACGCGGGCCCAGTGAGGGTTGGTAGATGTCTCATGTCTTCGAAATTTTATTTGTCGGTTTCCTCACGATGTTTTCCTTCACTGTTTTTGAGGGCAGCGGTGATGAAATAAATTACACAAAGTAATGCGCCTGCCTGAGTTCGAACCCACGGCGTACTGCTCGTAAGTCGGGGCTGCCACCACTGGGCCACCGCTGCTCTCAAAATGATGTTGTATAATTGTGTAGTTCTGTATTTTTCCTAAACTTTCTTGTTATTAGCTCTGCCAGAAACAGACGCAACACAAACACCAACATAACACCCAGTGTCTGATTTATTGAATATTCATTAGAAGTAAAAATAACTAAAAATAAGGATTAAAAATTGATCTAACATGAATTTATTGTTAAAACTTACATTAAAAAAAATATTAAACTAGTTTAGATTAGTTACATAATAAAATCAACGAAACGATATGCCTGTTTTACAAAAAAAATAAAATAAAATATGTAATTAGTAAAACAGTGTGAAAAGTTAAAAGAAACAACAAAACAATGCGAAAAGGCATCAATACCTTTAAAAAATTGTTTTAAATTAAAATGTCTCGTCTCCAAAAGATTAAAAACTATCAACACACAATATTTTCAGCTAATCATATTAACATTGATATCAAAATAATCCCCGAAACCTAATCTTTGAAAAATCATTATCTTCATCCATCTTGTACTGTGAACTTGTAAAACTGCAAAATATGTGACGTCAGACTATAGAGGGAAGAGTTGTGACAAGGAAGGGGGAGGTCAACAAAAAAATGGAAATCTTGTGATGTAACTTAGGGATGTACCCTTACCCACGATCTTCTGAACATCATCCACCAAACTGACTGTTGGTCTGCCATCACTTCTTCACTTCATCTTCTTGGCCAATCACATCAAAACTTTATGCACATGACATAAAGTCAAAATTGGCGTGGCTGTAGGCTCACAGGGCGGTGATCCAGCCCCTCCTGCAATATCCAAATGAGTGTATTTGATATTCTTCTCTTCTAAGCCACCAACTTTGATTAGAAATCCTCCAGCTAACTGATGATGGCGAGCTTTCGCGTCCATATCGACTTGGACCAAATCATCGCCTTTGCATTTACCATTGTTGACTGACAAATCTTCAGGACGTAGAAAAGAGACCTCAAAGCCTTCGCCAACTCTTGCACCGCTGAATTGCAAAGCGCTTGCATGATTTGTGCCTCTAGCGCTATAGTTGTCTAAAGCGGCTGTATAGTTACCGTAGCACATTCTAGCATGTCCTGTCAAAGTAGCTATGGTGTATAAATGAGGATTTAGCTCCTTTTCAGCCAGTTCTCCCATTTTGAATAAGGAATCAGCCATTGCAAATCTTCCTTCTGCATCTGTGTTGGTAACCCTCACAGTCTTACCGCTTTTGGAGAGTAATAATTCATCAGGCACATACGAATCTTCTCCTATAGAATTTCTGCAGAGGCAGAGGACTCCAATAACCTTTAGATGAGGAGGTTTCAGTAATGAGCAGGCTTTTAGAAAGCCAGCTACAGCGGCAGCTCCACTTTTGTCGCGGCACATGCCCGCCATTTTGCCGGAGATTTTCAAATCTGCGCCGCCAGTGTCGTAAGTCACTCCTTTACCGACTAGCAACAGGGTTTGGGTAACTCTCGCTATATCTGAAGGTCTGTATTCAATCTCTACAATCCTAGGCTTGTGTCTGTCAACTTGATTCGCAGCTCTTGACACAGCTGCTAGCAACGGATAATCTTCTAAAATGATGTCTGAATCGTCAATTATTCTGATGAAAATGTTACTGTCTCCTGCAAACTCGGATTGTACGTATTTTACGATATTAGCTGGAGTCATCCGTTCGGGATCACTTCCTGCAATGTCTCTGGCAAACACTCTAGCCTTTTCCAAAGCGATAGCGTTGCGAACGGTCTTCTCAAACTTCTCACTAAGTTTTTCTTCAGAATGGAAGCCGATTTTAAGGAAATTCTTCGTGTTATCCCTTTCTCTGATTTGTAAAGGTATGTATAATGCTTCTAGAGCACCAAGTATGCCGACTAGCTGTCCATCAGGAAAGTTCACAACATTCTGAATGACTAGCAAAGGTTTCTTCGCTCCTGCTTCCAACGCCCTGACCATACCTTTATAAGCTGCATCTTTGATTACTTTTGCATCATGGTACGGGGAAATCGTCCCTGTCGGAGACAGCACTAATCTGCCACCAGAAACATAATCACAATTCCACACTGTTGCCGCTTTGTGCACATGTTTATCTAGTTTTGCGATTTTATCTATAAAGCTACCGATATGTCTTGGTAACGGCACTTTTTGGTCTTCAGGATACAGGATCAGAATCACAGCATCGTAGTCAATTGATTGTATATTCGTTTCAATGAATACGTTATCGTATAATTTTAGTTCGGGAGCAGACATGTTGATTAAAGAGTAGTTGGAACAATACTGTCGGAGTAACTTATCGCAGTGTGAAATGCTTTGTTTATCTAGTGAAGTTATTATCAGCGTAATTTATGAAGATATTGTTTGTGTTATCTGTGTTTGCGATGTATGTATTGTGTTGTGAATAATAAATCTTTATTGAATGTTTTTTTTAATGACTAACATAATCAGCCAATACGGGTGCGGACTGGGTAAAGAAAACGACATTCTATTTTGTCCGTCAGAGAGGTAATACAAAAATATTAGACATGTATTTTTTGTTTTATCAAAATATCAAAAAAAATACTAAGTTAAAACTCATTAAAGTTGGAGAGTGGGGTCTCACTACGTCACAAGAAGGTATAAAACTTACCTACATGTGACGTCATGCGCCATTTCAACTCAATAGAGTATATCTCCGTAATTTTATGACCACGTGAAAAAAAGAAAAAATACGTGTCCAATACTTTTCAATAAACTAACCGACGGACAAAGAAAAAAAATGATTATCCCCTATTGCAGACGCACAGACCTGTGAGAGGGAGTGAGCTATTTCATCATGCGAGTATAGTTCGATTTGCTAGATGTCGAATGTCTTCGATTTTTTGGTTCAAGGACTTGCTGGTGTCTTTGTAATATTTTGCATCATTTAATGTAATGTTAAAACTAGAGTTTTACAAGATCTCGACTACAAATTTTCCATTCATAAACCGACAATGACTTAACTTTAAAAACAAATAAAGGGTGTAAAACCTCTCTTAACGAAGCCGAAAAGCACTGGTTCTCCCTGTCATTGCGATCAGTTTTTTGTTCTACACCATACCTGGGAACCTTCTAGTTACGGAGATATTAGGAGTCAAAGTTACAACTTTTTGATATTTTTTTTTTTAAATACAAGTTTTTAATGTAAGATTTTTACTTGAAACACCTCCACGACCCCCGTACTATTCAATCCGTCCACCAGCACAATGTTTTGAGTGCGTTACATTGAGATCTACCACAAAACATGATTTTACACCCCCCAAATAAAAGTCGTTACCCAGCAATAATTTTTGCGTAAAGTTACTTAGTTTCATGTATAGAATGCTTGGTTGACGGCTTCGTGATGAGGTGATTTACACCATGTATAGTTAAACGTAACTTTATAGAATAGCATCATCTTGTCCCATTCTATTTGTGGTCGTCGCATTACGTTTGCTTCTTCCAGTCTCCCCTGTCAAACGTCACGTTATCATTAAGTCCTTTCTCATTCATATCATTCCTTACATCCATCCATCCATATTTTCTTTGGCCTTCCTCTCTGTCTCCATCCACCAACAACTTTAAAGAGCAGCACTTTCCTAAAATGTATGAATTTAAAACACTTACTAGGTTCAATGTTCTCGATCAAAACCTCGATGTAGGTATCTCTGCTGATTCTGTTATGTTCGAACGGTAATCCAAGTGCCCTCATGACTATCATGTCAATTTCTGGAGACTTTAGACAGTCGTACCCAACCAGAACTAACTGTGGAAATAAAAATATCAATCATCAACGTTGGTCCAGTGTTTTTTTGAAGTGAAACTTCTTATGCGACTTCCAACAAGTTCAACGTTTTCATGGAGGGGGAATATTTTCTATTACCCACAAAGAGATGGCGCTATTACAAGATTTGTGACTACGTAGTTTTACTAGGTACGCAAGATGGCGTGCAAACAGTCATGCATTCGACTCTTCGGTGTGACCAGCCTTCTTTCAATTTCCATGAGTAGAATAACCTGGATAAACGTATGTAATAAAAAGTGTACAACAATAAAACAATAAAATATAATTTAGAAGCTCAATAAAATAACGAATGTGAATGCGTGGCACTCGGACGCATGCGTATTGTATTATGAAGTTTCACTTCTTCCGCGCGGAGGGACTCCACGCACTATTTTTTTAAACGTTTCCCCACATTAGGATTTTCTCCGGTATCGTGGGTGCATTTACAAACATTTAAACTCACATACAGAAACAGCCAGACTCGGAACAAGTATCTGTAGGGCATACAAATATTTGTTCCGTACGGGGATCGAACCCGTGACATGTAGCGCAGCAGTCAATCGCTTAGCCACTGCGCCAACCGCCATGTTCACAAGCGTAACTGCTAGGCTTGAGGGCTTGAGGTTTTTCATTACAAATATCTGAGTAGTAGCTCGGAGTTTGGAAGTTGGCGGTATGACACCTCCGTGCTTCGGAGAATACGTTAAGCCTGGTCTCTATCTCTCTCCGGTCGTGTCGGATTGCCGTCCCATTGGACTATGAGAGTGAGGGAACAGAGAGTGCACCTGTGTCTGCCCACACACTTGTGGACTATAATATCTCCCGCGCCAGTGGCTAATCTCCGCTGAGATTTGACGACGTGACTGAAAAGCGGTCAGGAGGACAATTTTTTTATTCAACAGCGCAAGTGGGTGAAAGACGGAGCTCGTGTCAAAAAAAAAACAGCGGCACAGGTCGATCTTTAAGGTTAAACCGTGCTTGCCAAGGTTGGTCTGTGGATGGGTGACCATAATAACCTACATGCCGAGTTTCCGCCATGCCTCGGAAAGCACGCTAAGCCGTTGGTCCCGGCTGTCATTTGTAGATCTTTGACAGTCGTTACGAGTAGTCAGAAGCCTCACATTCAGTCTTACCAAGAGGTATCGTATTACCCTGTTACTGGGTTGTAGAGGTCAGATAGGCAGTCGCTTCATGTAAAATACTAGTACTCAGCTGCATCCGGTTAGACTGGAAGCAGATCCCAAGATAGTTTGGGAAAAGGCTAGGCAGATGATGAGTGAGTGCAAGTGGGTAAAACAAGACAGCCAACGTTGATGATAATAAAGGTTCCTTAACACTTTCACGGTCACCCATATAATAGGATTTTCAAATCATTAGGGGATCGGACTGGGTAAAGAAAACCACATTCTATTTTGTCCGTCAGACAGGTAATACAAAAATATTAGACACGTATTTTTTGTTTTATCAAAATATCAAAAAATTACTTAGTTAGGATTAATTAAAGTTGGAGAGTGGGGGCTTACTACGTCACAAGTAGGTATAAAACTTACCTACATGTGACGTCATGCGCCATTTCAACTCAATATATCTCCGTAATTTTATGACCACGTGAAAAAAGAAAAAAATTACGTGTCCAATACTTTTCAATAAACTACCCGACGGACAAAGAAAAAAAAATAGGATTATCCCCTATTCGCCGTTGGGCGGGCGCACCTATTACCATCTGCACAAGCCGCGGTGTCAAAGCTATAACGTCCAAAGAGACCGCCAGCCGCTATACGAATTTATGCGCAGCTCAGTGGCAGAGTTAAGTAGCTATACGAGCTCCCCCAAAATACAACTAATACGAGGGTCAGTCGAGTGCCCCTGTTACCCAATCCTACATCGATTGACCCCGTCCGGGTTGATGGACGTCATTACTATTTTTAGAGTATTTTACATGGAGCGACTGCCTATCTGACCTCCACAATCTAGTTAGTACTAGTACGAAACCCCTGGCCCTTGATAAGACTGGTTTTCAGACTTTCGGGTCAATGACTACCGTCACGACCATCAAAGATCTACAAATGACAGCCGGGCGGGACCAATGGCTTAACGTGCTTTCCGAGGCACGGAGGCAATTTGGTATGCATTGATTGGTCACCTATCCACAGACCGTCCTTGGCAAACGCGGCTTAACCTTGTAGCTCGACCCTTGCGAGAGTTAGGTATTATTTAACTAAGTTGGACTCGTGGATTAAAAGGAGGTGTCTGATGAGATGACAAGTAGGAAATAAAGAAACTGTATGGCAGAAGAAGACATGCTGCGTCGACCCCAAATAATAATAATAATAATCATTTATTAACAGATCATACAATCCAATTTGTTAGTAATACATACACACTTAAGTACTAGAGTTAGTAGATAATTATAAATTGATTGAAATTTCTGGTTATACTTATTAACAATGTCAAAATAATTAAAAGTAAAAATGTCAAAATCATAAAAACAATAATGTCAAAATCACCATCAATCCTGTCAACATCATTAATAATAAATAAGCTCGAACTAAAATAAACATTATTTCAAGGCACGGGTTGATGGTAATACTTGTGTTGTGGTCCAGTGCCTGAGTATTAGACCTTCCGCCCTATCAGCCACAGTGACCAAGAGGCTGTTGGCGCTGCCCCGCACCCCCCGCATCAAGTGGGCGACACGCTTTCGCATGATTGCGAAAAAATCGTCTATACGTGCCTCTGCGAACATCCCTGATGCGCTACAGTGTCGTGGCAACCCCAACAACGCACTGTATGCGTTATTATACTGGACGCGTAAGGCGCTGTAAGCCTTTTGCGTGTAATCGACCCATAGATTGCTGGTGTAAAAAGATTGGCAGTAATAATAAATTGGGATAAATAAGGGTAAAATAATGATGATAGCACGATGGACAGTATTGTACCGTGGGACCAAATAACTCACATGGGGATTATCACTCGAGTGCCCCTGTAACTCAATCCTGCACCGTCTGATCCCGCTAGGGTTGATGAAGGTCATCACATGCTGACCCTCCCTAGGTGCAGTCATCACCGGAGCGAACTTGATGCAAGTCTTGAACGCTATCTTTGATAAGCACGTCATTATGATTGTTGCTTGCTCGTGGTCTGGAAAAAAGGGAAAATCACATGAGGTACCGTCAAAACCTATCCCTCTTCTGTGAGGAAGGCCAAAGAAAAGGTGTTTGGAATGATTTATTTATTTATTTATGTACACACTTAATACACAGAAAAAGAAAGGAACAGAAAATAGGTACAAAGGTCATGCTTATTAATTCTAAAGAAATCTCTTCCAGCATACCTGCGAAAGGAGATATTAAAAAAAGAGATACAGACATAGTGTGTAAAAGAAAAAGAGAGAAATTAATACATAAAACATAAAGTAAATATCAATTTAAAATATAAAATACAATAAAAAAAAAACTTGAGAGGTGTCAAGGGACACCCGGATGGAACGAAGTTCCTTTCACGTACATAATATCAATACATTTTAGATTTAAGTTAGTGTGCGAAAAATAAAATATTTAATTTAAGGAAGATTAATCCTTAACTCGAAGCAATACGTCTTACTTAACTGCACAACCGAATTTGTACTTTGTAGTTCAGTCACTCAAAATAATAATCATATCTATCCTTACTCACATACACACCCCAATTGTATGTAATTTAAGGAAATGGATATGGACTGGAAGATGATGATGATGACGCGAGATACCGCCAGGCCTGTAATCCCCAAAGTCTGAGGCAGAGGTTGAGGTTGTACATGTAATACACTTTTACGTTACGTTACGTTTTTTTTGCAATTTAAAGGTCAGGTTGATTAAAATATGATTCGCAACCATAACAAATATGGTTATACAGAGTTAAAATCATTTTTCCCTTTTTTTTTACGGATGGGAAATCACGAATAGCGAAGTCTCAGTAATAGGGTCCCATTTGACCTTTGGGTACGGAACCCTAAAAATCAACAAATAGGTACTTACCGAAATGGTCAGGATTTATATAAAACGGCACAGTGGCGTTTGGCCATATCACAAAAGAACTCGGTGTGATGATTTCTGAAATAAAAAAAGGTTTTTTTTTTAAGTCAGTGGATTTAAGACAAGGGTTTTTTTGGGATAAAGGGTTTTATTTACTACACTTTTTTGTGACCCGCGAAATTGAGTGGCACCCTTTCATCATCTGCCTAGCCTTTGCCAAACTGTGTTGGGGTCGGCTTCCAGTCTAACCGGATGTAGCTAAATAACAGTCTTTTTTAAATGGAGCGACTGCCTATCTGAGCTACACAACCCAGTAAGTTCTGGGTAATAATACCCACCCCTTGGTATAACTGGTTGTTAAACTTTCCAGCCACTACCTGAAACGACTGTCACAGATCTACAAATGAGCCGACGGCTTTTAAGAGGGGACTCTAGTGGGCCTATCTCCATACAAACGTATTCCGCTGTTTTCTTCGTGGATAATGCGTCTAGAGCAATCATTTTTTTTTTCTAAAAAATCTAGGTCTTATTAATACATGCCCCTATCGTTTAGTTTTTTAAAAACATAATCACTGAAAGAATTATGACAATCCAAAAACCCCAAAAAGCCCGTTTTTACCGCCATGCTTAGAAGACTATCAGACAAATTAGATTATAAGTTTTTAACAAAAAAGAAAATAATAGAAGCATAGATATACTTTTCCTCTAAATTTTTATATAAGAATTATTAAGATTTGTTTGGTTTTTAAGAAGAAAACAGTGGAATACAAAACGTCTTTTGGTCAAGATTTTTGTAGGTAAAATCAGCCTGAGCTGCGGTTGTCCCTTTCGCACTTTACGGGGGCTTGGTAGGACGCAGCGCGACGGAAATAGTTTCTTCAAATACCTATACTTCAAATTCCTCGGGGCTAGAGTCCCCTTTTAATTAACGTGCTTCCGAGGCACGGGAATCTCCGTATGTAATAATCACCGATCACCCATCCACGGATCAACCTAGAAAAGCGCGAATTAACCTGAAGATCGACCGGAACGGCTGTTATTATTTAGCCACGAGCTCAATCACCATAATAGTACATTATGATATAAGTGCGGTAAGTTGAAAATTACAGCCGAGGCGATATTGCTAGCCCGAGCCGTAGGCGAGGGCTAACAAGAAAGCAGAGGCTGTAATTATCAAAGCGCACGTATGTCATACGACGTTTTATAACATATTTGCGAGGAAATAAATAAAAGTCGGACGACATTTTCAAATAAAAACAAAACAGCGAAAAGAAAAAGCGCGCGGAATATTTTTTACTTGTTCACAAATTATGAAATTAACGTTGCGCGCGCATTAGCGCTTTTTTTTAAGGCAAGGGCACAGAAACAGCCAGTATTACTAATAAAGTAAATTAATATTTTTGTTTTTTTTACAGATAAATGGTACAACCATTTATCTGCAAAATGTATTTATGGTCAAAATTGATTAAATTAAAGAATTAAATGTTTATTTATTATATTTTATCTCCCAAGTTTATTTTATTCGTAAAATGTTGACCACTTTTCTGACATAAAAACTCTTTGCTATGATTAAAAAAAGTACCGTTCGTTTTAGACGGAGCATTATGATAAGCCGTGCGTTTTACTTTACATTACCGCACTAGTGCGTAATGAGATACATTACGATACTGAACTTGGTGCAATAAGAGACCCTTTACGAGCAAATGTGTTATAATAGTACATTATGATATAAGTGCGGTAAGTTGAAAATGACAGCCGAGGCGATATTTCTAGCCCAAGCCGTAGGCGCGGGCTACAAGAAAGCAGAGGCTGTAATTATCAAAGCGCACGTATGTCATACGACGTTTTATAACATATTGCGAGACAATAAATAAAACTCAGACGACATTTTCAAATAAAAACAGTAAAGCGAAAAGAAAAAGCGCGCGGAATTATTTTTATTTGTTCACAAATTAGCGATGCGCGCGCATCAGCGCTTTTTTTTAAGGCAAATCACAATAATAGCCAATATTTACTAATAAAGTAAACTAATATTTTTGTGTTTTGTTACAGATCTGTACATGGTTGTAATTTATGGTCAAAATTAAATAAATTAAATAATTAAATGTTTATTTATTACATTTTATCTCCCAAGTTTATTTTATTCATAAATTTTGACCACTTTTCTGACATAAAAAATCTTTGCTAAGATTTAAAAAAATACCGTTCGTTTTAGACGGAGAATTTTGATAAACCGGGCGTAATTACATTACAATAACGCACTAGTACGTAATGAGATACATTACGATACTGAAATTGGTGAATTATGAGATCCTTTACGAGCAAATGAGTTATAAAAATTACTTACGTATGCCTTGTATCCGCGATATCTGTAATGAGCATTTTATTAAAAAACAACTAAATAATAGAAAAATATTATGATATTTCAACATCGCCCAAACTCTTACTTGATAGAGAGCGGAAAGGATTTGAATTCAATTTGAATTTTATGAGTTTCTTTATTGCAAGCATTTATTGAAGCAAATAAAAATATAATTCCACCGCTAGTTTATGTTTTTTATTTAATTGTATGTTTATTTTACATTGATATATAAACTGACTCGTTTAGTCGCGTGGTCGCAAGCGCGACTCCTAGGCATTAGGACCAGGTGGCGTACCATGACGTATTAAAACATTATTGTTCCATTCTCATTCCAGAGTGAAAAAGAGACGGAGCTATACAGGTCGTCTAGCTGGGTCCATATTGGCTCACCTAAAGTTCTTTACCCGAAATTGTTCTTCCTAATGATTTGTAATCCGAATGATCACTCTTCCTAAAATTTTACATCCTAAAGTTTTCATTCATACTATTTGTAGTGCTCCCAGCGATGCTCATAACACTCATGTTTCCGAAAATTGTAATAAATAATATCATTATTGTAAATATATTTCAACTCCTACTGTGTTTTATCATAACGCTTTTATCCCTAAACATAATTACCATAATAATTTCACTCATACTCAGAAAGAAACATTTACCAAGTGTAATAAATAATATATGTGGATAAAAGATGATATTTATAGTGCCCCCACCATGAAAAAAATATTTAGAAACATTTCGCGACCAATTTCGAGGTAGCGCTCGCCGGCCGCTGCCGCGGCACCGCTCGCTTCGCTCGCTCGGCTCGCGCGTAGTTGGTCGCAGTTCTAACCTAACCTAACCTATGGATATCTTTGCGGGTACACACCTCTTTAAATAAAATTAAAGAAGACGCTTTAATTAATAAAAAGTAAATCTAAACAAAAAAGATATGACTTTGAATAATAGTGTAAAAGATGGTTATGTTGAGAAAATATAGGAAAACAAATAAAAGTATAATAGATGATTATTGCTACTGACATTATGAAGCCGAATGCTTCGGAATTAGAACATTAGAGACAGAGTAATTAGGAATTGCGATTGTTAGGATGAAAAATGTTAGGAAGAACATTTTCGGATTTCCAATAATCGGAGTTGAAAATTTAGGTGAACTTTGGCGCACCCCGTCTAGCTCCATCTCTTTCCCACTCTGGAATAGGAATGGCTCTGATAATGGCCCTGGCTTCGATTCCCGGGTCGGGCAGTGTTATTGGGTATTATCTAAGATAGCTGCTTTAAGGGTATGAGGAACAGGGTGTAAAGTTCTTCATCCCCTGTAGTAAGGGGAGGATCCTCCTACCATATACGTGTTATGTCTGGTGGGAAATTGCCCGACACTTGTTGTCGGGTTACTCTATATAGTCTTATTGTCGATGTAAACTTTGCTTGCGAGATTCAGACCATATTAGTTCTTCAGTTTTATCATAGATGGCGCTGTACTACTTTTTGTTGTAAGATGCTTTTTGAAGGTCGCTACAGTAGCCACTGGGTCTGTTTTTGAGCCCGGTTGATAGCGATATACTCGCCACCTATCATTGGGACTTAAACATAACTGGCGACATGGGTGTACTTTAATTAAGTACACCTCTGCCTTATCCTTCAAGGATTACACGCGTGATGTTACATTTATGTTTTGAGTTCTAATTTAAATGATCCTGTTTCATCCTTTCTACACACTGTGTCTACATTTCTTATCCAACTTTCCTCTCGCAGGTCTGCTGGAAGAAGTTTCTCAAATAAGCAGTACCGTTGTGCTCTTTTTTATAACACATGTGCTCGTAAAGGGTCTCTTATTTCACCAATATCAGTATCGTAATGTATCTCATTACGCACTAGTGCGGTAATGTAAAGTAAAACGCACGGTTTATCAAAATGCTCCGTCTAAAATAAACGGTACTTTTTTTAAAAGCTTTTATTTAACTTGCAATGTATTTAAATCTTAGCAAAGAGTTTTTATGTCAGAAAAGTGGTCAACATTTTATGAATAAAATTTACTTGGGAGATAAAATATAAATAAACATTTAATTCATTAATTTAATCAATTTTGACCATAAATTAAAACTATTTATCTGTAACAAAACACAAAAATATTAATTTACTTTATTAGTAATACTGGCTGTTTTTGTGCCTTTGCCTTAAAAAAAGCGCTGATGCACGCGCAGTGCTAAGTAAAAATTATTCCGCGCGGTTTTTCTTTTCGCTGTTTTGTTTTTATTTGAAAATGTCGTCCGAGTTTTATTTATTTCCTCGCAAATATGTTATAAAACGTCGTATGACATACGTGCGCTTTGATAATTACAGCCTCTGCTTTCTTGTAGCCCTCGCCTACCGCTCGGGCTAGCAATATCGCCTCGGCTGTAATTTTCAACTTACCGCACTTATATCATAATGTACTATTATATTAAAATGGAACCCACAGGTTATCCCGCAAAATTCAAATTTTCTTACATTTTTTGCAATTTGCCGGTCAGCGTCAGTTTTTATGTTGAAAAAATATGATACGCGGCCAAGGTGAACAAGGGTGGTTACCCTTGTTTTAAACGCAGCTCGTCTGATCCTCGCCCTATAACCGCGTTTTCACACATACAAAAAATCTCAAACGTTTATTCGATGATTTCTTACGCTGAAATACTGACTTTAAACAGTCAAAAATATATCAGCGTTTATTAATAATTAACTAGGTACACTAATTTTATGGATGCAACACCTTGTTTAAAGAACTTCTATCGACCAAAAAATCAGATTCCTAAAGGATTGTATTTTAAGAGAAATAAGCTTTCAATACTGTTCATGGAGAGCGGCGGTGGCCCAGTGGTGGTAGCCCCGACTTACGAGCAGTAAGCCGTGGGTTCGAACCCAGGCAGGCGCATTACTTTGTGTAATTTATTTCATCATCGCTGCTCTCAAAAACGGTGAAGGAAAACATCGTGAGGAAACCGGCATGTCCTAGAACCAAAAATTCGAAGACATGTGATATCTACCAAGCCGCACTGGGCCCGCGTGGTGGATTTACAGCCCACTCCCTCTCATAGGAGAGGAGGCCTTTGTCCCAGCAGTGGGAACATTATAGGCTAATGATGAATGATGATGATGATGATGACTGTTCGAAGGGAAATGGGGATGACGAGATCCTGCCCATCCCGCAGCAGACGCACCGGCGCAGAGGACTGATAACGACCTCTTCCGCCCCCCCTAAAAAGGTCCCCAACAATGGACCCGAGACGCGTTGAGTTCCACGCGAGCCTCTCATACACGTAATGGGAGAGTACACCTCACGCCCCCCCGGGACAAGGCCCGCACAGGTCGAGCGGGCCGACACTAGTCCGGGGCAGCGGAAGTCGCATTAGATCTCACTGCCCCCCCACGACGCAAGTGTGCAAGGGAACACCGGTGTGGTTTTAGTCAGTACGAGTCTGACAGACCCCTCTGCTCTCCCCAGGGCGGAGGACATCCCTCGAGGATTTACACATCGTAAAAATTAAGTTAGGTTGGGTCAGAAATTTTATTGCGTCCAGAGACACATCTCTGCGCGGGCTAGCAATCCACAAATATAACAGGGTAGGCCAAATAAAAATTATGATTTTTGGTCAAAAATCCAATGACCTGTATGATCACCTGGCGTTATTGGCTGAACAAGCCCGTGCGTGTTACCTACCGCTGAGGGCAACGCACGTGCCCCCGAAGGGCCCCGTTGCGTGGATGCGGGGCCTGCATCCCCGCGACGGGTTCCGTCGCACAGAGACAGGCCCCATCGCGTGGGTGTGGGGCTCGCGTCCCCGCAACGGGTTCCGTCGCACAGAGTTGGGCCCCATAGCGTGATTGCGGGGCCCGCCTCCCCGCGACAGTCGCCCTCGCAGGTCCCCGCGTCGGACAACTTTTGGTATGGAAACGCGTGGGCGCCCGCTTAACGCAGTTTCAGGCCTAAACGTGAGAGACAGATAGGTCGCTCCATATCAATTACTGGTGTATTCAGCTGCACCCGGCTAGACAAATAGCCGACTTGAGATAGTTTTTTTCAACCTAATAGTAGACCGACATTTCGCCAGTTATGTTGCACCTAACTACATGTGGATATTATAAGTGATGACGTGCCCGTCGTTGTGCGTGCCAATACCCGCACACATACACTCGCGGCATCGCATTCACGAATCAATCATCCCAGGACAAGACATTGGTATACATAGTTGTATGGCATATTAAGTCTTATGTAACAGGGTGGGGGAGTGATGTACCAAGAAATAAAACCCACATCAGTGTCAATATATAAATTTATTAACGCCTTCACTAAGCTTCAGGTTTTACAGGTTTAGGCTTCTTAGTTTTCTTAGAACCTGGAGGTTTTCTGATAGCCTTCGCTTTCTTAGGAGGAGGGGCGGTTTTCTTGGCTACCGGCTTCTTGGGTTTCTTAGCGGCGGCAGCTTTGGCGGCTTTCACCCTTCGTGCGCGCAGCTTCTCGGCTTTCACGGCGGGGTCGGTCTCTGAGAGCTTGATCTGTAGAAATGTGTTTTATGTTAATCGTGGGAAAGTTGTAACGGGTTTGTGGTGAAGAAGGGGTTAAGTTCAGAAAGTGTCAACGTGTGAGTAATCATGGTTATCATAACCCAATGCTCTGATAGAGAAGTATCATCATTTTGGAGGGTCTGCTAAATAACACCTGAATGCCAGAATCCGTGGCTGCTACGAAAAACCCAATAAAAATTTGCCTAAACTGGGAATCGAACCCACAACCTCATGCTTAGCAGTAGCGCTTGCAAACACTAGTCCAACGAAGTAGACAATAAAACAATTTGCTATCAAAAAAATCTTTTTTTTGCTGACCGTTACACAACTTCTTCGATTTAACAGCTATGACGTCACAACAAGGCGCGAGGTCAGTCCTATTCTCATTCGAAACTGAGCTTTTACTGAGCAATTCGTGATGGAATCTAGTAGCTTTGCCAGACTTCGGGAATCCTGTGTGTGCGAGTACAACACGCACTTGGCCGGATTTTTATTTAGTTTCTCCAGCACGCGTAGCATGACCACTGTAGAAACGAGTTATGTCTACGGAAGAATCAATATAATGGCAGATAGACAATGACAATGTGTCATTTTGTCAATTCTTCCATCGACATATATCCCGTTTCTACGGCGGTCATGCTTACGCGTGCTAACGTTAAGTCTCAGTTTCTCAGCAAATAACCTACACAACCATGAAGAAATATTCATAAAACACTCATCATCACCAAAGATACTCACTCCACGCTTCTCAGCCAGTTTCAAGGCCTTGACATTGTTCCTCCTGTCCTGGTCGAGCACTGCCTTCCTTCTGAGTACAGCCGAGAATGGGTTCAGCCTCAGCATAGCCTTTGTATTGGTCAGAGGGTTCAACTTCCTGGTCGCACGGACGACACGCTTGCTGTAACAAGACGGTGTGGTTAGATGGGGTTTGAAAGGGGGTGTAGGGTGATGAAGGGTGGGGTGTTGTCAGAAAGTGTCAACGTGTGAGTAATCATGGTTTTCATAACCCAATGCTCTGAAAAGAGAGTATCATCATTTTAGTGAAAGAAATCTTGTGACGAATTTTGTATTTTCATTTGTGTAGTTAACATTTTGCCTGAAATTATATAGAGACGTCAGTTTCGTTCATGATTGAATTGTACCTTTATGATCTACTAGCACCTCGCCCGCGACTGATATAATATAGGCTGTTTTACTCGGTAAAGATGTAGCTTTCTAAAAGTGAAAGAATTTTTAAAATCGGTCGAGTAGTTTTTGAGTTAAATCGTAACAAACAAACAATTAAATCTTTCCTCTTTATAATATTAAGTTTAGATGAGTCACTAACAAAACTTACTTATTTTTACATTGTTCATAAGTATAACCAGAAATTTCAATCAATTTATAATTATCTACTAACTCTAGTACTTAAGTGTGTATGTATTACTAACAAATTGGATTGTATGATCTGTTAATAAATGATTATTATTATTATTATTTAACCCTTTACTGGTTTCGGGGGTCAAAAATTACCCCAGGGATATATTTTTTTAGTTTTAATTGTTCAGTCTAATTACCTAAACTCTCTTGCGTTAACTTGACGCGATATGCCATGGGTGACGGATTAGCGCCGCTCTAATATTACTGAGAGTGAAGTTACGTTGACGTACCACGTACGACAGATGCAATGGTCACATTATAGATTTGTATTTTTTTACCGAGTTAAGTTAAGAGTTTCGTTTGTTTGGTTGAACGCGCTTATCTAGGGAACAACTGATTCGAATTGAAAAAAATCTTTTAGTGTTTGATAGCTCATTTATCGACGAATGTTATAGGCTATACACGGTGTAAATCACCTCATCACGAAGCCGTCAACCAAGCATTCTGTACATGAAACTAAGTAACTTTACGCAAAAATTATTGCTGTGAAACGACTTTTTTTTGGGGGGTGTAAAATCATGTTTTGTGGTAGAACTCAATGTAACGCACTCAAAACATTGTGCTGGTGGACGGATTGAATAGTACGGGGGTCATGGAGGTGTTTAAAGTAAAAATCTTACATTAAAAACTTGTATTTAAAAAAATACTTGTCAAAAAGTTGGAACTTTGACCCCTAATATCTCCGTAACTAGAAGGTTCCCAGGTATGGTGTAGAACAAAAAAATGATCGCAATGACAGGGAGAAACAGTGCCTTTCGGCTTCGTTAAGAGGTGTTTTACACCCTTTATAACATCACGCTACGATCAATAGGAGCGGAGCATAAATGAGAAATGTATGCAAAAACGGGGTAAATGTATAGAGGACGCCCATATCCGAGGCTTAGTTAAAAGGTCCAAAGTAATACGCGACGATCTTCGCAAGATAGCTTGGTAACAACTGGATGAGAGTTGCCGTGAATCGAGCTGAACGGCGTGCGATTGTAGAGGCCTATTGTCCAGCAGTAGCCTGTTATAAGCTGATGATGAAAGTAATACGTACTTGGGTGCGCGCAGAACCTTCCTGATCTCGTCAGACTTCAGCAGACGGCTGAGGTCGGTGTTGGCCATCTTAGGCTGGGGCAGATTGAAGTTCTTCTTCTCCTTGGAGGGAGTCTTCCATGATCCGAACAGGGGGTCTGTGGGGAAAGAATACATTTTTCAGGTGGAGAAAAATGGTTATTGGAAACTGATATGTTTATGGATTGTGTTGTGTTTCGTCTTAAGCGCAACACACACAGGGATTGGGCGCGGCAATACGTCGGGTGTATTTCATGTACTTAAATGGATGACATCAGACAGAGAACGTGAGCGTGCAGAGCGCTTCACGCGACAGGCTCGGTCCGACTCGCTCCCTGTGTGATTTGGGCTTAACTCCGTGACTACTACGCGCCGAATCCTGCTCAAAGCCAGTGACGATATTCGATTTTGAGAACAAAATAGTATTTTGTCCCCATTCCCTATAACCTAACAGACAGATGTGTTGCTGGGAAGTTTGTTCTGCCACTTCTTCCCAGATAAAACACTAGGAAGTGTAAGGGCACCTAACACAAGCATCTCGTTGCTTAAAAAATGATCTCCAAATCATGTGTGATAAATAGAGATCGGATATTCGGATACATATTTACCTTAAGTTTGAGTGTTGACTACTTCGAGCGCGCGTCAGTACTGAGGACTGTCTCTTGTAATTTTGACGTTCAAAAAGTTCTGATTATCAGCCTAATTTGAATAAATGACTTTTGATTTTAATTCCGAGCTTTTACCAATGCTTTTACACACTATCACCCATATTTATATTTTTTTTAATAACCCGCCAGCTGGCCATATTGCAGAGAGAGGGTTAAGTCCGTTTTCGTAACTCTTTTGTCGTATCAAGTTTACAACTAAATGGTAGGACCTAATAAATAAATAAATGTATTCCACAAGTCGACACACTGACAGACAAGTCGTCCGCGTCAATGTTTCCTAAGGGAACTCTGATATACCCCTCGTTATTCGTAACTCGATTTTGTATGTGACAAAACCAGTAAGGCTTATAGGGGATGATTGCTTCTATGTGTTTAGAACTATTTTAATCCATGGTATAACAGACGCACGGGTCGATTAACGGCTAAGCGACGTTTGCCTAGTTCGGTACGTTGATGGGTGGCCATCTTCTATTACATATTGAGACCTTCCCGTGACCTTTTGGAGCTTCTGCTATCATTGACTTTTTATGCCAGGAACCTGAAGAACTAACAAGCAGTCTTGCAAAGTAGTTTCGGTTGTGCAGGTCAGATAGGCAGTCGCTCCAGAATAAAATCCTGGTACTCAGCTGCATCCATTTAAGACTGGAAGCCGACCCCAACGGAGTTGGAAACAAGCTAGGGAGACGTGTGTGTGGTCAAATGCAAGATTGGGATGACGAGGATGGGAGGAGGAGGAGGAGATGAGGCTTCGCAAGGGAGATTAAATGTTATCAATGGTCACTTATCCACGGTCAGACCTTGGCAAGCCGCGCCTAACCCTTTATTTTAATTAAGTACTTTTTTTTTTTTATTACTGATTTAATCTTTTTCCTCTGGACGTTCTTATCCTGCCCGTATTTCTACATCGTTCTCACATATTTGTAATTCTTAACATGAATGATGTAACCAAGATTTTGTAACATATTTGATTTAAAAGAGTGTCCATGGAGTTTCTTGCCCGTTCTTCTCCATAGAGATCTACGCTACGGAATGGGCAACTACAGTACTTTCACAAGTTATTATGCCTTGTGATTGGGACTGTAGCTTCGCGTTTTATTTTGTTTTTTGACTTTCAAAAGTGCCTGTAATGGTCTAATTGAAATAAATGCTTTGACTTGACTTTGACTTTATAAGACGGCTCATACAAAGTGGCTAGTCACTTCAAGGTCGTTTTTTCATAGATTTTTATTTGAACATTGAAGCTTTCTAAATATAGGGTGACTGGTAATTAGTGACCGATACTTAAACACGTGATTGTACTCATGATAACAAACAACTTCCCCAAAGAAACATTGTTTTTAATACTCACTTCACTTTTATCACAATAACACAACAGCCATGTGAAATTCGGGGTTGCGAGCCGTGAGGATGCTCTGCCTACCCACTGTGGCATGGTACGAAAGTTATGAGACTCTACGGCGTCACGCGGCTAACAGCTGATAGGTCACTGGCGCACGCGCGCGCGAATTTCATACGGCTGTTGTGTTGTAATATGAATGAGGATAAAAAAAAAATCTTAAAAAAGTTAGGGTGTGCGTTACAGCATTAACCTTTGATCGGGTGGCATAAGAGTTGGAGTATCTATCATACAAGTGCTGTACTCACCAAGCCTGTCGAAAGCGGACTGGGTCCAGATGCAGAAGCGTCCGAGGTGACCACCGGGCGCCAGCTTCAGAAGGTTGAGCTTGTCCACATTCAGCATCTCAACGCCGGGAATGTTACGGAAGGCGCGGGTCAGACCCTGGGGAAACAAACACGACGTTTAGAACAAGAAAGCAACAGCCTTTATCAAAGTTAAAAGCCTACCCGACTCTGCAACAGCAAAAATAGTGCGTGGAGTCCTTCCGCGCGGAAGAAGTGATACTTCGTAATACAACACGCATGCGTTCGAGTGCCACGCATTCACTCTCGTTATACTTGTAGCGCCACTTATGATCCGCTATGCGTACAAACGCGCGCAGTTCGGTTGTGACGCGTTGATATTACCCCTAGACGAAGCAGAAGCTTTGAAACGCTTCAGCCAATCGGTGCCGGGGTAAGAAAGTGGGCAGAAGAATTGCCATAAACTTTCAACTATCAGGAAAGTGAGGTTAGTTCCCGAAGATAAAGGCAATGAGAAAGTTAGTAACGTGTTAGCAGTGTTGGGAGAACTCGAGAGAATGCTCTGGAATTCTAGAGGCCTGAACCAAGACTTGTTTTTGTAAATCTTTTTTTCCTATCCTTGACGAAACATAGGAGCCTCAAATATCTTGACACAGATATTACGACTGGCTAATAGAATTATATCATAACACGAGTAAATATTTCCGATCATAGATTTTGGCATCTTGCTTCTGTCACTCGCCTGCCGATTGATCGCAAAACAAAGTTCCAGATGAATGTCCTATCTGATGATGTGTGGCACATGGGTGGCACCCACGTCCCAAACATCATCACGTCATCACAAGGAATGAAACAAAAATTACTGTTCACTCAAGAGAAGCGTTTGATTTTGGTTGAAGTAGATCTTGTTAAACCATGTTATCACAATTGAAACAGGAACTTGTTGCAAACGTCAACCAACACAGATAAACTTAGTACACGCATTGACTCAAGTTCTGTAAATATCCTGTTTCAAGTGTTAGTGGCCATGTTAGGTTATAATAAATTATTTAAGAAACTGCTAATGCTACAGATCCTTACCTGGTCCTTGTGGTAGATGATGAGGGGTCCCTTACGCTGCACGCGGCGACGGTTGCGCATCTTACCCTTACCGGCGCGCAGACGCTGGGATTTGTACACCTGGCCAGAGAGAAATGAGGTTTTATTCAGGTTTCTATGTTACACATACTGGGCAATTGCCAAATTGGATGCCTTAGTTCTAAAAGTCACTAAATCCTTTTTTTTTTTTTTTGAGATTAGACCATATAACTATATATGGTCTAATCTCAAAAAAAAATATAATGCACTAGCATTATATATATTTTTTTAATTAATTGGATTTATTAATAAATTTTTAACATATAAATGAACTGTTTGTTTCATTTTATATATTATATATATTCTAAAATTTAAATAAATTACGAAAAAAATAGTTTCTGGGACCAATTTATTTGGTTTTATTGGTTTTAAAACTATTTGCATAAAAATATAAGAACAATTAATTAAAAAAAAAAAAACTTTTTGCGCTTTATATGATCTTATCTCAACGGATTTAGTGACTTCTAAAACTAAAGCATCAAATTACACTTCGTACGAGGAGGGATGGAAAAAGGAATGGAACCCAGGTCACCACACCCCGCAGTCACTCTAGCGACCACTAGACCTAAAAGACAGTCAAGTGTTACCCTGAAACACAATGTGTAAGAACTATTGTAACTTGACTGGACTACGTGATCCCGCTTGCAATCACAGTAATATTATAAAGTCATTACTTTATGAGTGAGTGAGTGAGTGTGTGTGTGTGTGTGTTTGTATGTTTGTCACTCCTTCACGCCTCAAAGGCTGAACGGATTTGGATGAAATTTGGTATGTAATAGCTTATACCCTGGATTGACACATTTTTTATCCCGGTCTGTCTAGTCTCTAGATAAATGCAGAAGCTTGTTTTTACAGAAAGCTAACGTAAAATCTAAGTTATAGTTACAATTCAAATGTTTTCCACAGTTTACGTCCGCGTTGAACAATACTATTCAGCCGGATGGTTGGCTTGGAAGTTTACTGTCTCTCCATAGACATAACGACAGATATATAGATCTGTAATTAGCTTTTAAGGAGAAAATATATATACTGATATACCAGATAAAGTATGCACTTCGGTAATCGTCGTATTACCTAATTAGCACGACTGTCGCGCCACGTTGTAACCCCTTCACAGAAGCAAAGCTTCTTGGTTTTGCAGACCTATCATTGCAAGTTTGTTTGAAGCTTTACTTCTGTTGGTTATCTACTCTAGTTACACCGAGTCACCTGACCTGTTACTTAAAAGTTGCTAGGTTTGCGTTGAGCTTCTAAATGTTATTTTGAACTGACTGGTCATCTCTTAGCTGCCATGGTTTATTTTAATTACTTTATTTTTGAATTACTGATTTAATACTTATACTCTGGACGCTTTACCCGTATTTCTACATCGTTCTCACATATTTGTAATTTTTAACATGAATGATGTAACCAAGAATTTGTAACATATTTTAGTGTCCATGGAGTTTCTTGCCCATTCTTCTCCATAGAGATCTACGCTACGGAATTGGCACCTACAGTACTTTCACAAGTTATTATACCTTGTGACTGTGACTGTAGCTTTTTTTTTTTCTTAATTTCCAAAGTGCCTGTAATGGTCTAATTGAAATAAATGCTTTGAGTTTGAACCTATGGTAATAAAAAATACTATAAACATCGCAATTCTGCGGTTGTAAAAATAAATTTCTAAAAATAAATGTGTCTCATCATCCCGCGATCATATTTCCGAAGATAGACGAAGATGTTCGAAGCGCATACATTTTCTAGGACATCTGTAATGTTCTTCAACAAACCTTGAGGACATCAGACCAGGCCTTGATGCGTCTCAGGAAGATGACGGCCTGTTTGGTCTTGTTGATCTCTTGGACCTTGTCGGAGACCACCAGGGGCAGCTCAGGTACTTTCTCGATGATGTGACCTGTACGGAGAGAACAATATTTAGTATTCTTGCTCCAGTAGAAGTGTTGGTCGTGCAGTGAGGTGGGCAGGCGACATTGTAAGAATTTGATGAGGCTAGCTTAAAGAGAGTGAATGTTTTCCACAGTTTACGTCCGCGTTGAACAATACTATTCAGCCGGATGGTTGGCTTGGAAGTTTAATATTTCTCCATAGACATAACGACAGATATATAGATCTGTAATTAGCTTTTAAGGAGAACTTTTATCTTAGGCCCTAACCTAGTGAACCATTTGTGAGTTGTTAGTTATTTCTAACAATACCTAAATCAAAATCATCCAAAAGAAATGGTTATTTAATTTGAAGGTACACTTTCCAAGAGTGACGCTTGAAATAGATGTTATAGCTTTGGCGGCAGCCTCACCTCTTTTACAAACTATATAATAATGATGATGCCCTTTTGACTGCTAACCTCAGGGTTACTCCATTCATCCGCAAACACATCACACTCAGGTGTGATGTGTTTGCGGATGAATGGAGTAAATTAATGCGTAAGTGTCTGGCGTTCTGTGAGAGAAAGTATGCAAGAGTGTCTACTATTCCGTGTTAATTTTAATTTTTGCTTAATTTAAACCATTGAATGTTGTCAACTGGATGTATTACTTTTGATTTCTGTTCCTAAGAGCAGCGATGGCCCAGTGTTGGCAGCCCCGACTTACGAAAAAACCAAACAGCTGTGGGTTCGAACCCAGGCAGGCGCATTACTTTGTGTAATTTATTTCGTCACCGCTGCTCTCAAAAACATCGTGAGGAAACCGGCATGTCCTAGAACAAAAAATTCGAAGACATGTGACACCTACTAAACCGCACTGGGCCCGCGTGGTGGATTAAAGCCCACTTCCTCTCATAAAGAGGAGGCCTGTGTCCCAGCAGGGGGAACATTATAGGCTGATGATGATGAATTCGTCTAATATCACCTGCACCATTCTATGGCGAAACTACAATAAGTATCTGTTTTGGTAATGTGTGTACTTGTGGCATGTGCCAAATAAAGGTAGGTATTTTCTTTCTTGTTCTACAACATAAATCAGTACATACCCCTAGCCTGCACGAGCGCGGGTACTCCGCTAGCGGCGACGGCAGCGGCGACGGCGGCGCGCCTCTGACGTAGGTTCACGCGACGGTGCCAACGGCGCCACGGCTTGGTGGGCGCGAACATGCGACCACCGCGACACATGTTACCGAACGCACCCTGGCCGGACCTGAGGGAGGGAGAGGAAGTAAAGTAACCTGACTTAAATTTAAAAAAAAACCGGCCAAGTGCGAGTCGGACTCGCACACGAAGGGGTCCGTACGATTATAAAAAAAAAAAATGAGCAAAATAAATCAACATTTTTCCAATTCTCTTTAAATATTTATTTTTGTTCCGTTTTTAGTATTTGTTGTCATAGCGGCAACAGAAATACATAATCTATAGAAATTTCAAATGGCTAATTATCACGGTTCATGAGATACAACCTGGTGACTGACGGACGGACGGACAGCGAAGTCTCAGTAATAGGGTCCCGTTTGACTTTCTGGGTACGGAACCCTAAAAATTGTGGTAAAATAGATTAAATATCGTCATGATTCTATTTTATACTTAAAGGGTCAAAGTTTATGTACATTTCGAAAGTCATGTTATGTATTAAATTGATTTAGTACCTATATTATTACCCGACCAGGGAATCAAACCCAAGACAAAATGAGCAGCAGTACTTGCGAGCAGTTCACCAAGGAGGTAGTCTGACACAGTCAAACACAAGTAAAGTAGCATTTGAAGACCTTTTCATCATTTGAAGCTGCCGTTTGTTGGATAACAGCAATAATAACTTGTAAAAAGTATGTATAATATATTTTTTTTAAACTTTGCCCCTCTCTTGGAATTTCTCCTGTATATCGTGGGTGTGTTTACCAACATTTAAACTAACATACACAAACAGTCAGACCCGGAATAACTATCCGTAGACCATACAAATATTTGATTCGTGCGGGGATCGAACCCGCGACACGCAGCGCAGCAGTCGATCGCTCAACCACTGCGCCAACAGTGCCGTAAATAGATGTATTCTAACATATCGAATGCGTCTACCCACAGGGAGTAGACGTCCGCGCTATTAGAACTTTGATGTACCCCGCCATTGTCACTCATCACAATAACTGTACTGTAACTGTGTATAAACGGGGATATTTTTACAAAATACATGCTGAGAGCGAGTCGTATGTACAACACAACCTGCCAGGAAGCTGAGATTGACATTTTCTATACTAGTTTGAATAATTTGAAGAAAATTTTATGTGCTTGCTTCTTCGAGCGTAAATAGTAATTTTACTGTTTGGTGTCATAAAGGGTGTAAAACACCTCTTAACGAAGCCAAAAGGCACTGGTTCTCCCTGTCATTGCGATCATTTTTTTGTTCTACACCATACCTGGGAACCTTCTAGTTACGGAGATATTAGGGGTCAAAGTTCCAACTTTTTGACAAGTATTTTTTTTAATACAAGTTTTTTATGTTTGACTTTTACTTTAAACACCTCCACGACCTCCGTACTATTCAATCCGTCCATCAGCACAATGTTTTAAGTGCATTACATTGAGTTCTACCACAAAACATGATTTTACACCTCCCAAAAAAAAGTCGTTTCCCAGCATAATTTTTGCGTAAAGTTACTTAGTTTCATGTACAGAATGCTTGGTTGACGGCTTCGTGATGAGGTGATTTACACGGTGTATACATATTAATTTGATCATAATTAATTTTATCAATTTTCTGTTTCATATATTCCGTTTACTACATGTGGAAACTTGTAATTGGCCATATACTGTTTAAACTATTGCTAAATGTCTGCTTAGTTGTAAGTTTTGTTCCCGTTTAGTTCCCTTCAAAATGGTTGAGTTGAATGATGGCTGATACATGCGTCATGTTCGTGAACGGGCGCTGTCAGTTGTGACTGGTCATCTCTTAGCTGCCACGGTTTATTTTAATCACTTTACTTTTTAATTACTAATTTAATCTTTTAATCTGGACGCTCTTAACTTGCCCGTATTTCTACATTGTTCTCACATATTTTTATTTCTTAACATGAATGATGTAACCAAGATTTTGTAACATATTTTGATTTAAAAGAGTGTCACTGGAGTTTCTTGCCCATTCTTCTCCATAGAGATCTACGCTACGGAATGGGCAACTACAGTACTTTCACAAGTTATTATGCCTTGTGACTGGGACTGTAGCTTCGCGTTTTATTTTGTTTTTTTGACTTTCAAAAGTGCCTGTAATGGTCTAATTGAAATAAATGCTAAAATAAATAAATAAAAAATAAAAAAATTGTGTAAAAGTAGCCTTAACAAAGTCGAAAAGTACTTGTTCTCCGCGTCATTGGTATTTTATGTGGGAACCTTCTAGTTACAGATATTGAGAGTTTGTAAAAAATAAAATAATGAAAAAGCGTTTATTCGTGGTTACATCCGTGTTACACAATATATTAATTCTGCCAAATTGTAAAACAGTTTGTTGGCAGATGTAGCTCCCATATACAATTATATATATTTTCATGTAACCACTTGTTAGTACTTTTCCATCAATAACAAAGATACTTTTACCTACAACTAAAAATTTATTTTACACAAAGGCTGAAAAAAGGTGTTTAAAAGAAACTTCCCAACTGGTTTAAAACAAGCTTTTCAATATTATGTACGTGTGACGTCGTTTTTTTTTGTTTCGTATCATCCTCGGATTGGGCATCTCCGCTTTTATTTATCTCGTAGATATGAGGTTGCTATTGAAACCAAAATACACACTATGCTCACTGTAGTCTTTCATCTTGAAGAAACCTGAATAAAATCAAATCATAAAAAACAAAATTTCCGCCTTCTTACCTGTGGGTACCACCACCACGGACACGCGGGATACGAGCTACAGCACGACCGGTACCCCATGACTCGGCACTGGTCTGGTGACCTGGTAGACAAAGACAAAAAGTTTTATTAATGACCTTGACCTTGGGTCGCATTAAGAAGAAATATCATAAGTATGGAAGAGAAGTTATTGACAGAAGATTAAAAAAAAAGCTTGACAAATTATATTGAAAGTTTTGTACTAGTCACCTTGACCTTGGAATGGTCTTGTAAATTGCGGACCATGAAAAAAGAATCTGATTAGGAATGAAAACCGAAATGGTAATTTAATTAAATGGCAAGTATTTCTGATTATGAACTTGACCTTGAAAGGTCATGGTCTACTTAGAGATAACTACCTTATATACTGAATAAGCACTTTTTTACTGATTAAAAAGCGCATTGCATAACTTTAGTATGCTGTTAAGCTACATTTACACGTTCACGAGAGGGTTGATGTATTGTGCTGCAACTTGAGTGAATTTGCAAAAGTTACATTATATATACTAAGTTACTTAGATTAAGAATATTATTTTTAGATGTAGATGTAGGATTTAGTTAGTAAGGCCAATCTATCGCATTGGATCGCAGATCTGTAATGATAGTTTTAGGTAAGATTTGTATAAATAAATAAATACACGGTGTAAATCACCTCATCACGAAGCCGTCAACCAAGCATTCTGTACATGAAACTAAGTAACTTTACGCAAAAATTATTGCTGGGAAACGACTTTTTTTTTGGGGGTGTAAAATCATGTTTTTTGGTATAACTCAATGTAACGCACTCAAAACATTGTACTGATGGACGGATTGAATAGTACGGGGGTCGTGGAGGTGTTTAAAGTAAAAATCTTACATTAAAAACTTGTATTAAAAAAAATACTAGTCAAAAAGTTGGAACTTTGACCCCTAATATCTCCGTAACTAGAAGGTTCCCAGGTATGGTGTAGAACAAAAAAATGATCGCAATGACAGGGAAAACCAGTGCCTTTCGGCTTCGTTAAGAGGTGTTTTACACCCTTTATAAATAAATAAATAAATTTAACAACAAGGAATAACACCCATTAATAATGCTTGAAGGCTTTTTATTTTAATCTTTAGATTTGTTTGTAGTAAAAACTCTGCACCCGTCCCCACTACAGAGTGGGTCCAGAACGCCATGTTTGTACATTGATGTTGCACTAATCCGCAGTAACGCTCCACGGCAATATTATCCGGGAGTGTGGACATTTAGTGCCAAAGCTGTTCTGTAATAATCTAGATTTTATTACTTACTCATAGAAAACAAAATCATTTTTGCTATAGGAAGTTATGTGCAACGTTTCCTAGCCTCTTCACATCATATTAATTATCAGAACTTAAACTCTTGATGTTTATTATTCTTTATTTATCAAAAAAAAAAAGTAAATCTAAACTCTTAAAAAAAACATACTACATACGAAGTAATTTAAATGAAAACCTACCTTAAAATTGTGCTACAAAACTAAAATTCCAGAAAAAAATATTTCTGTGTAGACATTCTTGCCTAAAAATTGAGATTACTCACCAGCCTCCTTGTTGACAGAGTACGGCTGCCTGCCGTTCTTAGACATGGACACATGCACATTGTTGACGAGGTCAGGCCGGATGGGGGCCTTAAAGACGAACGGGAGAGGGAGGGAGGCGCCAGCGACTGCCTCGCTCTTCTCCGTGTACACCGACACAAGAGGTCGGGCAACTGATAGACTCTGAAATAGAGGGGATAGTTAGTATTGATCACTAGATGCAGATAGTATTGTATACTAGGCTATAATTATGTGTTTATCTCAGTGTCTGATACCTAAGCTTTTCAAAGAGGCCAACGATGCCTTACTGGTACTGGGAATCTCATGGCGAGTAACTCAGTTATAGTATTTTTCTCACCATGAGGTAACTCCTTAGAAACATGTCTGTCTTTCTAGTAATAATGATAGTTAGAAAATGTTTCTAAAAGTCAATAAAAGCTGAAAGTGCACTATAACATACACTTCTTAATGGGACATTGTTCTGATGGTTGACCTTGAATCCCTACTTCTATACTAATATTATTAAGAGGGAAGACATGTTCCTTTGTTACAATTTTTAAAAAAATCATTCACTTTTTAGAAAGTTACATCTTTACTGAGTAACATAGGCAACATAATATCATATTAAAATTTTCGCAGACAAAGTCGAGACTAAACGGCTAATCATATTATAATGAAAATTGAAGAAATTGATTTGATCCTGGGGAAGGACATAGGCTATATTTTCCTTTCAATCACCAAGCGAGCAAAGTTGCAGGCAGCAGCTGGTTTACTATTCGTCCAGCATCAACAACCAGTTTTAAATTTCTTTGACACCATACCAACTGACTATGTAAATGTGTTATTGTTTATTTATCAACACTATTTTAAGCCATTTATTTGCATGAAGTGGGTATTGAAGGCACAACCTAGCACAGAAGAAAAAAGAACTTCTAAGCCCAATGCCAGTATTTAGGAGTTGAGTTATTCTTAGTGAAACTATGACTCATCTATTACAAGAGCCACATAAGCAAACATTTCAATAAATACTAGACTCTAGAGGAGATACACCTTAAACTTTATTGACTACTACAAAAGTATGACAGTGGGTTTCTGAATAGGAATTTCAAGTTAAAAGTTGTCAAATGATTTTATGATAATAGTGGGTAGGTAGGTGAACCCTTCGAAGTAGCCCATGAAATTAAAAATCACCTTTGCTAAAGAACAACATGAGTTCTTAAATTCAATTTATCAAATCTGAAATTATAAATAAAATATATGAAGAATGTTTGTGTTCCACAAGTCGACACACAACTAGTACATACTGGCCATGTTTCCTACGGGAACTATTTAATTTACCCCTTAAAAATTGTACCTAGAAGTCTATATTAGTTCAGCTAGGAAGAGTATAGGGGATGCGGAACTTAAAACTAGAAATATTGAGAAACAGTATTAAAAAAAATGCGGAAGACACCTCATTTTTCGCTTCTTACAAGTTAAATGATGGTGTGAGTGAAATTGAAAGGTTTTAAAGCCACATTGACAAGTTGAGAGGTTGTTTTCCATGTAAATGTCATGGATTCCGGACAATCTCTTGGCGTAGGACCAATCATAACCTCAAAATTCTCACACATTTTCACAACAATTAAACGATTGTAAAATAACGATTTTTAATAATATTAGATGGTAAAAGATTAGTAAATAGAGTTCAGCATTGGTTTCGAACAATGATCTGAAAGATTTATGGAAAATAAACAAGGGATGCTAAGACGGCGTGTGGTTTTCATCGATCGTAAATTCTTCATTAAACACCATAAAATGTAGTAATTCAGCTATAAAACGACAGCATATCCCATATAAATGTTGAATTACACAAAGAACTTACGAAACACCATGATAATCTTGTTATTTCGCGAAATGTAAAAGCAAACACGTGTTTGTACCACGGCAACAAAATACTTACAACTACACACTTTCACTTCATTGGATTGATTCACTTAACAATATTAAACATTACAAAATCACATCAGTTTCGATTAAACTTACCATTTCGCTTTTTAAGCGAAGTAATTCCTCCAAATAACACTATAGGCGGCGGTATAGACCATCCGCCATGCCACGGAGGAGTAAAAAGACCGGAAATTAGAATGGTTTTTTGACAGTACGAAAAGGCAGTGACCAGCCCAAAAAATTAAATCGTTGGTTAATGGACTGGATTTGATAACTTACAAAATACAACCTCATTGTATTAGTAAAACTTCGTTGTTTGCAAAATATAATACAATATTTGTTTCATTTATTTATGCATATTCAGCAAAAACATACGATGTCGAAATGTAAAAAGAAGTAGTATCAACAATAAAGCTAAGCTGAGACAATAATTTGTGTAAAGCCAAGTTAGTCGAATACTGACAGATACTAATAATGACATTTCAGAATGCATGAATT
This sequence comes from Cerastis leucographa, assembly GCA_963082945.1. Classification (NCBI taxonomy): domain Eukaryota; kingdom Metazoa; phylum Arthropoda; class Insecta; order Lepidoptera; family Noctuidae; genus Cerastis; species Cerastis leucographa. Next base: position 4,478,424 of record OY720376.1, read on the forward strand.
ATTTGTATTATTTAATTAAAAGTATTTTGAAAAAGTGTTTCATATGTGAATTTTAATATAAAATACAAAAAAAGAAATCTTGTAACAGTACTGACGTCGTTTTTTTTATTTATTAAAACCAGTAAAGTGCACACAACGAGTGATTGCAACGTTTTTAATAAACATTAAACCTGTGAAACTCCGTTAAACAGGTAGCTGTACCACAAAATGCTTTTTTAATAACTTTAAATACCCATCTCCAATAATACTCCCAAGTGTATTTGCTTTTGTTTGGGTCAAAATTCCTGCACAAACGCTTAATCAAGGTTATATCATAATGTGGTCCTTTATCCACACACGAAGTCATACTGCAAATGATTTGCTGAGCAACTGCAAATGACTGAATTTGAGCAGACATCTGGTCGCTTAACTACATCAGATAGCTATGACCTGGGTCTGCCCAGGTATACAAGTTCACAGTACAAAACCTGCAGGCCGTAGGGTATAAATGCTGTGGAACTAACTAAACTTGCCCGTTTTGTTTGGAGAAGCGAAGCTATGCTTATCATAATTTTATTATACTTGTTGAAACGAAAATTTTGTGACATTTCTTTTCAAACTTAGTTTTTCGTCATGCTTACGCAAATGTTTATAATAATCGTATTTCCACAGCTTCAATGGATGAAAAGCCAAAATGCAGTCATAATGTAGGTTTAGAGCCAATAAAACAGCAGCCAACAGAGAAAGATCAATCAGAAAATAAAAAAGACCTACTGATTCTGCCAGAAGTGCTAATTCTGCCAGAAGAGCTCATTTTGCCAGAAGAGCTCATTCTGCCAGAAGAGCTCATTCTGCCAAAAGAGACGATTTTGCCAGAAGAGCTGACTCGAGCAGCAAAAACACAAACTGTATTATTAAAAGAGCAAACGGCTTCTTCAAAATATGAAATTTTACCGAAAAGTCAACCTACTTTAACTATAGAGCAGCCCATTTATATAATAGAGCAAACGAAATTTTTGAAAGATCAACCAGGATTTTCGGAAGACCAACTGGCTTTTTCGAAGAACCAAAGGACTTTTTCGGAAGATCAGCCGTCTTATTCAAAAGACCAACCGAATAATCCGGAAGACCTGCCGTCTTATTCAAAAGATCAACCGAATAATTCAGAAAACCAGCCGTCTCGTTCAAAAGATCGACAAAATAATTCAGAAGATCGACCAAATAATTCAGAAGTTCAACCAAATAATTCAGAAAATCGACCAAATAATTCGGAAGACCAACCGTCTCATTCAAAAGTCCCACCGAATAATTCGAAAGAGCTACCGACTTTCTCGAAAACCCGAACGGTAGATAAACCGGCCTTGACTGCAAGTTTAACGAAAATATACATTGAAACAACGAAAGACGGATCAGCTTCATCAAGAGAGTTCATAATTGCACCTAAAATTCAATTTGATAAAAGAAAAGGCGAAACATATTTGTCAAAAGAACAGAGAACGTTAATCATGAAAAAATATACTGCGGCTGCAGTGGCCCTTTCTTGTAATATTAATAAGGATCATTTTTTAAGTACTAACGCGCCTTTAAAAATCACTTCCTCCACCCAAAATCCTAAAACAAATAACCCTAGGTCTCAGTTTCCGGTTACAGGGATAACCATGCCATCAGTTGGCCAACCGGGCCAACCTCCAAGTTTATTCTTACAAGCTTTATCAAAACTAAACGAGAGTTCTTTAGCTGTAGCGGTTCTCCCTTTTAGACTACAATCTTCCCCTAATTTGAGTAAAATCTGCAATGTGGTATCTGGGGATATAACACCTCCCGACTCCTTGACAAGTGCCCCACCAACTTATTCGTTCGTTTTGAGGCAAATGGCGATTAGAAGAAGACCGAGATTCATGGGAACGTTCTTTCCATCGCCCTCTTTCGTTCAACACGCTCCTCCCCCAACGTATACTGGTGCTTTTGATGTTTACATAGAACCTGCCCTCCCTCCACCTCCTGCGAGAGTGTACAATTTTGGGTTCGCGTCAATACCCGTAGTTTGCACAGAATGTGGATTCACGGGTATGACTCTAACAAAAAGTCGTATCACCATTTGCACTCATCTATGTGCAATCACTTTATGTTTACTCTGCTGTTGGATATGTGCCCCATTGCCGTATATTTTAAGTTCATGTAAGGATGTTTATCATTATTGTAGAAATTGTAGGACTTTCTTGGGAATGTATTGTCCAACCAACCCCGAGGCTGGTTATCCGAACGTTTAGCTTGATTAGGTTTCATTGTTTATCAGTTTTATTTTAACATATATATTTTTAACACGTTTTTTTTTCTAGTAAGTGTAACTTTAATGAAGTTTTTACTTTTCCTAATGTTTGTTTCACAATCGATTTCAAAACGAAATCAAATGATGATCCATAGACAATAAATACTTGCGAAAGGATATCTGTTTTTATTTTGCTGATTTTATTTTATTTTTAAAATAACATACGAAGTTTTATTGCACACCCCTTTTTATTATTATTTTCTTGTTAAATTTAGTTAATATTTTTTTCTGGTGTTGCACAGAACATTAGTGATTTGCAAAGATCCGAAATGTGATTTAAATATGGATGCGTTCACATTTATTAGCTGTCGAGGATTGAAAATTATTGATCAACTAACTTAAAAACATATCTTTATTAACTTGTAAAGACGAAGAATTATATGTTTATGTAAATGAAAGTGTTTATAAAGCTGAAACTTTAAGCTTTTGTTTAAAAATTGCATTTATTTATTGTTAATTTTGAACGTTTTCACTGTCAATGATGTTTCAGCGCCCTCTAGCGTCAAAATGTCCTGTGTAAAATTAGAAGTCACAGCCTTCCGTAAGTTCCGTGTGTGTTGCGGAAAAATCCCTTTTTGGGCGTCCGACCACATGTGTGAATAGTGAACAAAATATGGTTCTATTATGATTTTATGTTAATAGAAGCGTATTTCATAGTGATCGGTACACGACTTCGATTGATAAAGTGCGTACGGATCGTTCAGTGTGCCAGAAAAGTTGGAACAAGACGACAGAAGTGCATTTTTTTGGATGTAAATACGGTCCAACCAGGGTCAGTCCGGTGTGGTACGAGAGGTTCGCGCATATTTCCCAGCTACAGGCCGTGTGTGCGCGCTACTGGGACGTGTGAGTTACTCGTGAATAATTCGACCTTCGTACTGTTCGATCAGGCCGTCTTCAACGGGATAGTTCGTTCGCGATTAGTGGGTTAACCCCATCATGCCGTCGTGTTGAGGGGCATGGAGGCGCGCTCGTGATCGTCTGTCGGCGCGGAGCGCGCGCCCGGGCTTACATAACGAGGGCAGCGGCGGCATGGCCGCCCGCGTGTCCGCCGAGGGCGCAGGGCCCTCTTACGCGTCAGTGTTGAACTTTAGAGGGGGTGACAGCAACAAGGAGAACATTGAGGCCGCGCCGGGTGAAGTGCCTGACGCGCCTCCGACGAAACAGGATGACGGGGAGGAGGAGGAAGGGTTTGTGCCTGTCATATCGCACGCACGCCGTCCTGGGAAGGGGCGAAGGCACCCTGAGCGTAGGGCTCCGCCTCGCCCTCACAAGGCCCCCGCACCGCACACGGACCCTCAGCCAACGCCAGAGCAGCAGCAGCAGTCATCTGAGAGCCAACCGAAGAAGTTTGTAGAAGCGCCAATACCTAAAGTGAACCCTTGGCAGGTGAGTGGTATTATGTAAACAATACAATGTCATAACATTAAATGATGCAATTTGGTTCTAAAAGCTTAATCATGGGAGAAGGAAACTGTTTATGTATGTATTCTACACACTTTTTCCAACTTTGCCTTGTGTGCGTTGGTCTATGGTTCATATTACTTTTTTTCAGGTTACATTGACTTGACTGCGGCAATCGCATGTTATGCCTATTGATGTTGTTATTGTTTTACAATATTCTTATAAGTATTCGTGAGTAAGATGTGTTTCATACAATTTGAATATTTAACGCAGGTTTTAGCATATTATCTAATTTTGTAACAGCTTCTCATTTTAACTAACACATGATTTCTGTTGTAACCAAAGCCAAATCTACATTTAGAAGTTAACAATTAGCCAGTACCTTGCCTTCTCTTCACGTTATTTTACTAAAACAAGACAGCATAATCAGCCTTGAGTTTTCCCACTGCTAGGACAGAGGCCGAGCCGGCATCCACCATGGGGGCCCAATGCAGGTTGATGGATGTTAAAGATAATCATTTATATTTTCACCAAATTTTCTTATTGGTATCAGCCTTTATAAAAGCTACCTAGCGCTAGGATGTAGAGGTACAATATTCAAATGGGTATTCAAAGCTTTGTAGGGTGTTGAGCAATAGATTTCACCCCCTGGCATCGTCTGACAACCTATTGCACCATAATTTTTGACAACTTGACATACGTCAAAGACAACATTCTGTGATTATCTTAAATTACTTATGACCACAGAACCTATACTTAAATATTTAACCAATCAAGTTTTAAATACAATTTTATTTCTTTCCCTACAAATTAAAAAAGCTATCAAGACATTGAATAGTGTATATTGACTCTTATTGATTCTCCTACATACCAAGTTATTCTGAAATTGACAAGTTTATCTACAAGAAAAAGATATTTATATTTTTATCATCATCATCAGCCTATATTGTTCCCACTGCTGGGACGCAGGCCTCCTCTCTATGAGAGGGAATGGGCTGTAATCCACCACGCGGGCCCAGTGCGGGTTGGTAGATGTCACATGTCTTCGAATTTTTAGTTCTAGGACATGCCGGTTTCCTCACGATGTTTTCCTTCACCGTTTTGAGAGCATATTTTTATATTGTATGTGATTTGAACATATCACTATAGATTTTCTATATAATACTTCTTAAACAATGTTTTATTTATGCTATATAAAAGTTGCAAATATTTTATCACACAATTATAAATTCAAGTTCTTGAGCTGTACTTCCTTATGGATACAAAGTTATTTTTCTGAATTTGTTTAATTTGTTTTTTTGTTTTCATAATAAGTTTATTTCTGTATATAGATAATAATTATCCTATTAGAATACTTTAATATGTGGTCTATAAGCTAATTACTTAAATAATTAAACACTTACTTTTAAAATCCATAATAATTTAAAATACTGTAAAGTAAATATCTCATTGATCTCAGCTCCTTTGGTTGTAGCATAATGTTTCTCACTAAATGTTCTTCCTCAATAAATGGCTATCTAACACTAAAAGATTTTCGTAATTCCAATCAGTAGTTCCCGAGACTAGCGCGTTCAAACTAACAAACTCTTCAACACCTGTAACACCTATGAAAATCCAGCCTCCGAGTAATCCAACACTAGAAACATAAAGAAATTCATAAATCATTGGTATGGGGCATGTGATGCGGAGGAATGAGGAAAATGTCGTAAGGAAAGTTTTAAGTATAAATGTGGATGGGTATAAGAGTAGAGGAAGACCAAAGAAACGACGGATGGACTGTGTGAAGGATGATATGGCAAGAAAGGAGGTGTCTCATGAGATGACGAGTAATAGAGAAGTAAGGAAGAAGAAAACACGCTGCGCCAACCTGCGATAAAGGAATAATGAGTACTGTGTGAAGATCCTGGCTCATACAACCTGGTACAGCCAACAGAAACTCCGTTGCATGACCCGTCTTGCAAAATTATTGTTATAATGATTTTACCTTTGTTATGTATTTGGTTCAGCTTATTGACATTCCCGAGTTGGTTTGATGAGGTATTATTGCATTTTTAAACATTAAACTGTTGAATTTGTATACATTATAAGCCTATGTAGTAAAATAAGGACTTGTCATGTGTGGAAAGTGATTGCTGCGGTTATTCAGTATTTTTCCATTTCTATTATGCATCTGGACTTCGGAATCTAGGCTCCCATCATAAAATCAAATATAACTTGTGACATGAGTGTGCATTATAGGTCCTGGCCCATCTAGGATAACATGTGATTTTGTTATCAAAGTTTTCTCTTTTCATTATCAATAAACATAACTATAAACATACAAATCATAAATATTGATGACTTTCTCAAACCTTCGTTCATATATTGAAGGCAAATACCTACTTATCAACCAGTCTTACCAAATGAGAACCGTATTACCTGGTAAGAACTGAGTTATGAAGGTCAGATTGGTCCGTGGATCGGTGACCATAATTACATAACAAGTTTCCTCCGTGCCTCGGAAAGCATGTTAAACTGTTGATCCCGGCTGTCATTTGTAGATCTTGGACAGTCGTTACGAGTAGTCAGATGCTAAAAGTCTGACATCCAGTCTTAAGTTAGGGTATCATATTACCCAGTTACTGGGTTGTGGAGGTCAGATAGGCAGTAGCTCCATGTAAAATACTGGTACTCAGATGCATCTGGTTAGATTGAAAGCCGACCCCAACATAGTTAGAAAAAGGCTCGGCAAATGATGATGACACCTACTTATCATACACATTTTAACACATGCTTCTTTTCATACGAGAAATAAATCTATAAATAACCTTATCAAAAAACTTTTCAATGATTTTGTAAACACTTGATTAAACAAAGTTTAGGAATAGCTTTTAAATATATTCATATATTTCGTCATGCAGTGTTCACACATATGTAGTCTTTTCCCAATAGGGGATCGGACTGGGTAAAGAAAACGACATTCTATTTTGTCCGTCAGACAGGTAATACAAAAATATTAGACACGTATTTTTTGTTTTATCATAATATCAAAAAATTACTTAGTTAAAACTCATTAAAGTTGGAGAGTGGGGGCTTACTACGTCACAAGTAGGTATAAAAATTACCTACATGTGACGTCATGCGCCATTTCAACTCAATATATCTACGTAATTTATGACCACGTGAAAAAAGAAAAAATACGTGTCCAATACTTTTCAATAAACTACCCGAAGAACAAAGAAAAAAAAATTGGATTATCCCCTATTATGTTCGGCTTCCAGCCTAGAATCAGAATCATTTATTAGTTAAACATAGGTATAAACATTAAGGATCTTATATGTAGATAGTAAAAGCTCTTGCTATGTTTTGTCGTTGTAGACATACAAATTTTAACAGAGAAAAAAAAAAATGAATTGAGATTACAAATAAAAAGTCAACTAAAATAAAAGATTACAAATATAAAATTAAATTTAAAATAAAATTTAAAAAATCACAGAAACTAAATGTCAATTAAAACTAAAAATAAAATAATTTAAAAATAAAATAAAATTTAAAAAATAATAAAATCACAAAAACGAAATGTCAATAAAATAATAAAATGCCAATAAATTTAAAAATCATAAAAAGAAAACAAATATAAACCAATAATCGCAAAATCAGAAATCAGAATAATTCATACAAAGAAATTATCATTTAAATATTCATCCACACTGTAGTAAAATTTGTCTAGTAGTATCCCCTGTAGGGACTTTTTAAATCTATTTAAAGGCATACATTTAATTCTGTCTGGTAGGTGATTATAAATTTCACTTATTTAATTAACACCTAATCTGATGCAGCTAAATATTAGTATTTTACATGAAGCGATTGCCTATCTGACCACCACAACCCAGTTACTGGTTATTTAGTGTATATCGTTAAAAACCAGTATCAACCTATAATAGTCTCATCATCATCAGCCTATGAAAGCACAGCACGGTTGGCGCAGTGGTTGAGCAATCGACTGCTGCGCTGCGTGCCGCGCGTTCGATCCCCGCATGGAACAAATATTTGTAAGGCTTACAGATAGTTGTTCCGGGTCTGGCTGTGTGTGTACGTGAGTTTACATATTTGTAAACCCCACGATACAGGAGAAATTCATAGTGTGGGGTAACATTCAAAAAAACCTTCAAATTGCCCTGGAAGGACATGACCTTATTGGTGATGATCTTTATAAAAGTCATAGTAGTCATAACCGGCGTGCGTTTATGACCAGATGTATAAACGTGGACGAGGCGAAAGGGGTATTTAAGAATAGGGGACCGGACTGGGTAAAGAAAACGACATTCTATTTTGTCCGTCAGACAGGTGATACAAAAATATTAGACACGTATTTTTTGTATTATCAAAATATCAAAAAATTACTTAGTTAAAACTCATTAAAGTTGGAGAGTGGGGGCTTACTACGTCACATGTAGGTATAAAACTTACCCACATGTGACGTCATGCGCCATTTCAACTCAATATATCTCCGTAATTTTATGACCACGTGAAAAAAGAAAAAATACGTGTCCAATACTTTTCAATAAACTACCCGACGGACAAAGAAAAAAAAAGTTGGATTATCCCCTATTGCAGCAGCTGGCGTTCTGGTTTGTCTCTGCCTCCACCAATGGGCAAAAAAGCGTGAGTTTATCTATGAATGCATGGCTGACAACATGCAGCTGCAAGTGCAATGTGCTAAGTTAAAAAACCCAATGCACTTTTCCTGTAACTAGCAGGAATTGAAAGTACACAATATAGGTTTTACAACAGGCAATAAATAAATAATAATACAATTATTAAATAAGCATTAATAATAAAACTAAAATTAATCAATCAACATATTCACGATAATATGGCTTAGTTTTTAGTTCATGTTGAATTCATCATGGATATTCCTTCCTCATTTATTAATTTATTTCTCATTCAGGTATATCCACATATTATATTCAATGAACGCTACTTACTGCGAACATTCGCCTCGCGAATAGGGGTGCGGACTGGGTTAAGAAAACGACATTATATTTTGTCCGTCAGACAGGTAATACAAAAAAAATTAGACACGTATTTTTTGTTTTATCAAAATATCAAAAAATTACTTAGTTATAACTCATTAAAGTTGGAGAGTGGGGGCTCACTACGTCACAAGTAGGTATAAAACTTACCTACATGTGACGTCATGCGCCATTTCAACTCAATATATCTCCGTAATTTTATGACCACGTGAAAAAAGAAAAAATACGTGTCCAATACTTTTCAATAAACTACCAGACGGACAAAGAAAAAAAAAATGTGATCATTCCCTAATATTCGTAGCGCAAGCTTTAGTTACTTAGACGACGAACATTCGTTTGCGAAAAACGAATAAAAAACAATCTCATACTCAGTATTGTCTTGCCCGTTACTTTTTTTTTTTGGGGCTGCATTTCGGTATTAGGGACTGCCTTTTCCCAACTATGTTGTAGTCGGCTTCTAGTCTAACCGGATGCAGTTGAATACCAGTATGTTACATGGAGCGACTGCCTATCTGACCTCCACAACCCAGTTAGTACCCGATAATACGATACCTCTTGGTGAGGCTGGTTACCAGACTTTCGGGCCACTGATTGACGATCACCACGCGTAGCATGACCACAGAATCGACAAAATAACAGTTATTCATTGTCTAGCTGTCATTATGTCGATTTTTCCGCAGAGAAAACTCGTTTCTACAGTGGTCATGCTAAGCGTGCTGTAACGAATGTCAAAGATCTACAATTTACAGCCGAGACCAACGGCTTATATGCTTATTGCTCAAGCGCGGCTTAGCTTTCAGACCAACCCGAGCGGCTGTTATTATTTTGTCACGAGCTCCTCAGGGTTACTTCTGAAATGAAAAAGACCTCATCCATCCTTCTCTTCCTCAGTCTTCCCCTACTCATCGTCCTCCAGCCCTTATTCCAGTTTATTTGGTCGGCGCAGTATGTCTTTTTCTTCCCTACTTCTCTTATTGTCGTCAGTAGTCACCCCCCATAATCATCTTTCATACATCCATCCTTTTCTCGGTCTAACGAAGTATTTTAGAAAAAAATCGTGACGTGCGACAATGCGTAAACAATTTTTGTTAAAACTTGCTGATTTACGGTAACTAGAGATCGCCCATTGGTCGAAATTCGAAAATAATTCATGTAAACTTTTAGGTTTGTGTGTGTGTCAAAGATATGGTGTGTGTAATGATTTTAATTATTATTATAAAGACAATTGGGTGTCTGTACTCCTTCTCCAATAAACTTAAACTGTGCATTATTTCATACTCTTCCGTCCGCGTAATTTTCGTATAAAATCGCTACAAAGTTTTTGCTTCACGTATTAATATAGATTATAGAAACACATGTTTTTACGTCATTCGTATGTATAATACCTGACAACTGTTATGTTCATTAGGTTCGCCCCCTATTACGGCCATAACTGGCAAAATATTTGAGTGAATTAAGAACACCTCTGCCAGTCTGCCTAACCTTACAGGGAATTCAGGCGAGTTATTATGTCACGCAAAATTACCTAATTTAATCTAACCTTATAAAAATATTGATGTTAAAAGTCATATCAACATATAAGATCGGTTCTTGTTGTAAACAACAGCTGACAAAAGATTTCACTCCATAATAATTATCGGAGTTGTACTTGAGCTAAAAGCTTTTATTCCTTTAAATGAACGGAAGAAAATTAGGTTTATCTATCAACATTAACCGCGTATACAAAGTTTCGTGTCGGTGCTATTAAACGTTGAGGAGTTGTCACGTGAGGAGGCGATCCTCGCTGGTCATGTCTGTCATAAAATGCTTTGTCAACAGAACCAAAGGTATGAGCAAATTTTTTGCTCAAATGGTTGGGGCTACGAGTTATTGCAGATTTTACCAATACAAACAAGGCAAGTTTATAAAAAAACCTAGGCGCATGAAAAAGTCAAAACATATTCTGTCAAAAAATGAACAATAAAATACTAAAATAGTACATTGTATCCTGGCCTAGTGCTCTAATACACTGAATTCGGTTAAAAACTAACTGGAAAACTCGTTTTTAACCAGCTGATCAAAATTCTTTCATTGCCAAATTATAATGGATATGTAAATTAACAATCGACCCAACGTATTCACGTCTATAAACGCTACTATTTAATATATTATGCCTATATATTTGCGTCATAACAGCATGACATAACATGTGACTATTTTGAGGTTATGTGTCCTTATCAGCAACGTTTCGTGTTCCGTAATCGCGATTTAGTAATAGACTACGGTAGCACTTTTTTAATTTTATTTTTAGAATTCGCGCGGGAATTTTGACGTTTGTGTTTTCAAGATGGCGCGAATTTTTCAAGTTGCAAAATTTGAAGTTCATTTTTTAGTAAATAATGCTTAATTTTCCTTGAAAATATTGTAATGTGATGGCTTTTAATGTTAAAACGAAGAAATTGCCGTATGTCGTTCTCGCTAATTTTCAACTAACATATTTGTACGCAAATATTTTGAAAAATAAATTGATTTAATCTTTGCCGACGGAACATCCAGAGCCTGAAATGAGTAATCTAATCCAAATCAGTTTTGGTCGTCCCCTCGTAAGTTAAATACTTCTTCTTTTTACGGTTGCTAATGGATAATTCGATGTTTAAATATAATTCTGAATAGTTTGTTTTAGGGGCCACAAAAAAAAACCTCTCCAGTCACATCAATTAAAAAGGGAATTCTGTCTTATTTGGATTTATCCCACGTGTGTTAAACATTTTAGTTCACGTTACTACAGATAGATGGCGTTACTTGTAGCGTTGAAGGATTAATATTATCATTATTTTGCATAGCTTTGTCCTATTAGTACAATCTGCATTACTTATTAATAACTCTTTACATAACACAAACACACGTTTCGTATTCTATAAAACTGTTTTAGATACTTTCGGCCAGTCCTCGTAGTCTATAAAATGATCGACTGGTAAAAAAAAAAATTTGATGGTTTCTGTTTTGAATTTCAACAGATTAAGAACATCATCTGCCTAGGCTTTTCCCTAGTATTTTGGGGTCGGCTTCCTGTCTAACCGGATTCAGCTGAAAACCAGTATTTTTTTCGACCACGAATGCGTTTGATGTCAAGCAAGGATGAGGTCGATGAAGTCGAAGACGAGAGGCTCAATTCGGGTTCATCAACATATCGACCCGGAATTTCCCACTGCTGGATATAGGCCTTCCCTTCCCTTTTTTCTGCCACAATAGGGGATGATCACATTTTTTTTTCTTGGTCTGTCGGGTAGGTTATTGAAAAGTATTGGACACGTATCTATTCTTTTTTCACGTGGTCATAAAATTACGGAGATATATTGAGTTGAAATGGCGCATGACGTCACATGTAGGTAAGTTTTATACCTACTTGTGACGAAGTGAGCCCCCACTCTCCAACTTTAATGAGTTTTAACTAAGTAATTTTTAAATATTTTGATAAAACAAAAAATACATGTCTAATATTTTTGTATTACCTGTCTGACGGACAAAATAGAATGTCGTTTTCTTTACCCAGTCCGATCCCCTATTACCGGTTCGGGTTTCGGGCGTCCCTTATGAATGTGTTTCCCAAAATTTTGACGACGATCCAATTCGGGTTGGTGGATGCTAACTTGCCTAGATGTAATCGATTCACTCGTGACTTATCTAGACATTAAGAGCGTTTATTCCTTACCGCTTTTCATACAAACTTTCAAGTAGTTTTTTTCCGAAATGACTGAACCGATTTAAATGAAACTTTATACGCATAAGCAAGATACATAGGTCTAAAAAGTTACTAAAAAATATTTTCAAAATGTGTTTTAAAACAAGAGATAATTGGAATTTACTGTTTCTATAGAAAATTTAAATTTGGTCTAATTTAACTGTAACACTATTTTTCGAAAATGTTTTTTAGTAACTTTTTAGATCTGTGTATCCTGCTTATGTGTACGAAGTTTCATCAAAATCAGTTCAGTCATTTCGGAAAATAACGACTTGAAAGTTTGTATGAAATGTCGTAAGGCGTAAACACTCTTAAGTTGCAACATTTTTTTATCAATTTATAAAGTAGAACTATAGGTATGTAGTATGGATGGGTTAACAACCCACCTGTTTGATTCATTGTTGCAATCTTTCAATAGAATTTATCGACTTGCTACAAGATATCGTATCTTACATGTGATTTGAGAAGTATTGGTAAGAATCTCTTACTTACACGTCAATTATGTAATTTTTCACGGTAAGAACCACGTGGGGCTCGTTGTTGAAGAACAGTCCCACAGAAAGATGAAGCTTTAAGGCCGAAACACACTTACGTGTCGTGGCGTGTCGTGACGCGCAAGAAGCATTCGGTTTCATACATCGTTGCGACACGACACGCTATGCTAATAGGTCCCTAACCATATTAAATGTATGAAACCGATTTGCTTCTGGCGCGACACGACACGCCACGACACGTAAGTATGTTTCCGTCTTTAGTTACGCTTGTCTGTGGCGGAATACAAAGATTTGTATAAACCATGGCCTTCCTAACTTCCGCCTTTTCATAATCATCAAATATGCTCGGAAACACCCACTGCTGGGTAGACGCCTCCTCTTTTTAGGGTTCCGTACCCAAAGGGTCAAACAGGACTCTATTACTGAGACTTCGCTGTCCGTCTGTCACCAGGCTGTATCTCATTAACCGTGATAGTTAGCCAGTTGAAATTTCTACAGATTATGTTTTTCTGTTGCCGCTATAACAAAAAAATACTAAAAACAGAATAAAATAAATAATTAGGGTACAAACAAGTGTTTTTTTGTTCGTTCTTATAAATAATGGTACGGAACCCTTCGTGCGCGAGTCCGACTCGCACTTGGCCGGTTTTTTTCTGACACACTTCCCAGTTCTGTGCGTCGTTTATCCAGGTGTTTCCCGCGACTTTGACAATATCGTCAACCCAACAAGCTTTAGGACGCCATTTTATTTTTACAATTTTTGTCTCTTACTATAGTTCTTCTTCTTGTTTATATTGATGTCAATTATCGATTTGTTGTACTGAAGATGTCGTCAATAGATTCTTACTTTGATAGCTCATATCTCGGAAACGTGACGCTTAAGAGTCAGCTCACACCGAGACGCGACGCTGCGCGCACACTTTAAAAGAGCGATTCAAAATATAACTTTATTTTCTTCACGAAAAGATACACATTTCGTTGTGAGAATTCAGAATACGTTGCGCGACGTATTCTGAATTCTCAAGGTGCGCGCAGCATCGCGTCGCGTCGCGTCTCGGTGTGAGCTGATCGTTTGAAGATTTTGTTCAAACAATGCTTGCAATGTATTTAGGTATACCAGTTATCTATTAATATTGGTGATATTGTAGAGGAAATGAATGTGGATGGGTATAAGAGTAGAGGAAGACCAAAGAAACGATGGATGGACTGTGTGAAGGATGATATGGCAAGAAAGGAGGTGTCTGCTGAGATGACGAGTAATTGAGAAGTGTGGCAGACGAAGACATGCCGACAGACTGCACCGACCCCAAATTAATTGTGATAAAGGGCAAGATAATGATGATGATAAGCGTAGCATCCATCATCATCTACCAAGCCTTTTCCCAAACTATCTTGGGGTCGGCTTCTAGTCTAACCAGATGCAGCTAAGTACCAGTATTTTACATGAAGCGACTGCCTATCTGACCTCCACAACCCAGTAACTGGGTAATACCCCTTGGTAATACTGGATGTCAGACTTTTGGCTTCTGACTACTCGTAACGACTGTCGAAGATCTAGAAATGACAGCCGGGACCAACGGCTTAACGTGCTTTCCGAGGCACGGAGTAAACTCGGTATGTAATTATGGTCACCCATCCACGGACCAACCTCGGCAAGCACGGCTTAATCTTAAAGATTAACCCGTGCGGCTGTTATTATTTAGCCACGAGCTACGATATTAAAAGATAAAGAATTTAAATAATTAATTCTCGAGCAGCTTCCTGTGTTGTAAGTGAAATACTGTTTTGATAAGATATCAATTTAAATCGATAGACTGTTCGATCGGAAAATCCTACTTAATCGAAAATCCTTGATGATTAATTATATCATGGTACACGTTTTTGTTTTATCAAAGTAAGTTTTATCAATTATTTTTATATTGATTTGTTTCGGTAGTCAATCCTGACTTGCAAACTGATATTTACGGCAATAGCTTTAAGTGCAGTAAAGGCGCAATTCAGAAGTCGACCGCAGCGGCAATGCCCTACCACAACGACATACTGCAGGGGGTACTAGCTTGGGTCAGCACCTACCAAAACAACACAATATATGTCCCGCAAAATGTTATGGATTCAAATAAAATCATTTATTTCAAGTAGGCCAGTTAAAGGCACTTAACAGATGACCAGGCACAACTGATAGCGCCCGTTTACGAACACGGCGAATGGATCAGCCATCATTCAACTCAACCATTTTTCACATTACGTCACAAAAATAGGCTAAACCTACCGAGCTCTAAGCTAAAAATGCACTCAACAAGTGCCCTAGCCATGTCAATGAAAATTTATAATAAATTACCCGAAATTATTAAAAATGAGCAAAAATTTAATTCATTCATAAATAAATTACAACAATTTTTATTATATAAATGCTATTATACTATTAATGAATACCTAAATGACAAATTTTAAATTAATATGACTAACAAAATTTCGTATTCTTTATTTATCTTCTATTATTTTTATTTTTTTTTGACGTGACAACGTCTTATAAATTGGTTTGCCGGGTGACACTTCAAGAAACTGCGTTACGCTCCGCTCACGTTATGCGCTCACAATGAGAGCGAGTGAGAGGCACGCGTGCCTTTCACTTTTTATGTCTGTCTCTCTCGCTCTTAGGCGGGCTAACCATGCCCGAGTGGAAGGGACGCGTGCCTCTATATATGTATATCCATACTAATATTATAAATGCGAATGACACTCTGTTTGTTTGTTTGTTTGTTTGTATGTTTGTTACCTTTTCACGACTAAACGGCTGATCGGATCTTAATGAAATTTGGCAAGAAGATAGATTTCAACTTGGGGAAGGACATAGGCTATATATCATTACGCTACGACCAATAGGAGCGGAGCAGCAATGAAAAATGTTGCGAAAACGGGGAAAATGTGACGCAGACGAAGTTGCGCGGGACAGCTAGTTTGTATATAAATACGTATGTATGTGTAAAGGTAAAAATAAAATTTTGTTAATATGAAATTCAGTGCGAGATTCTTTGTATAAATTAATGTTTTAAATATAATTCTTTGTATAAATAAATGTTTTAAATTGTTACTATTATTTCATCCTTCTTCCTACTATACGAATGAATATTCACATTAAAATTATTTTACCACTCAAAGTCGTTGTCACGTAAAACTTTCGCCCGTATACCGACTTTACAGGCAACCAATTTTTTTTTAATTTATTGTTACATTTGTATACCTACTAATTAATAAGATTAAAGCCCTCTCCCAGTCTCCTACTTTGCTGTGCCCTTACAGGGTCCATATTTATGTACCTAGCTTTAAGCCCTTTGTAACATCTTTTTTACAATATGGAATGCAAAATATATGAATATGAAGGGAACTAAATGACCCGACACATGCGCCACCATCAGCGTGACATTTGAGTGAGCACGACATACTCTCAACCGCCAGGCCACGGCCATGGATTTACAGTTATACTAAATTTTCCAATACGTCGTAGGTACTATTTACTGGACACCCTGTATACATTCATGCCTTTTTCTAAGTGCGTAGACAGAAATGGCAACGCCACCAGCTGCTAGCCTAACATACTCCTTTTGCTTCATCCATGTTCAAACATCAAGTCATACTGGAACGCCAGATGCGAGTCTGTACTACGCACTTGATCTTTCACTGATAATTTCAGTGTACATATCCTTCTGGGGTGTCCAATCTAGCCACCGTATTCACAAACGCTTCGATTCGATAAATCGTATGTCTATCTTGTTTTCGTATTAAGAAAGCGAGCGAGATAGTCATACGACTTTCCGAACCGAAATCGAATCGAAGCGTTTGTGAATACGGGGGCAGGTCTTTCCTTACCCGTCTGGTTTATTCGTTAGCCGCCCTTCAGTAATTCTATGAACATGACTAAACCATCTAAACATACAAATATGATTTCGACAAAGTTAAATGCTAATAATACATTTAGTTTTATGCCTCTTGCAAATAATAAAACGAGAAGTTGTGTTAATAAGATAATTGCAACCTTAGCTTTTCAAATTACTAGAAACAATTGTCTTTGCAGATATTAAGCTGCCTCCGGTTAGAAGGGAAGCCGATCCCTACATAGTTTGGCGAAAGGCTAAGCAGTTGATGAATCGTCTATCCTAGCGAAACGCTAAACTTAAGCTTCCCTAATTAAAATGTCACCATTGTCGTCATAATCCCAAATCTGATGTAACATCTAGGTCGTTTTCACGATACCTAAATCCAGGCTTACGTCACTGAATTACGCCCAACCTAAACTTCTCTAGGAAACCGCCACTTCCCCTAAACTTCCTGACATTAAATATGGTAATTTGTAATTTTCCTAGCGGTAAACAACGTTTGGTGTAATAAGTAGATTATAAATTAAGAAATTAGTGTCTGAGAGAACAGCGAATGAGGTCAAAAGGCGAGCGAATTTAGGTATGCATATTTGTTTTCGCAATATAGCCGAAATCATGGGCAGCCAGTCTTACCAAGGAGTATCCCGTAACTGGGTTGTGTAGAAGTCGCTTCTCTTTCAGGAGTTGCGATGTATGAGGATAGCGTTGGGGCTTATAATAAAGAAAAAACCGGCCAAGTGCGAGTCGGATTCGCGCACGAAGGGTTCCGTACCATTAGGTACCTATTTATAAAAACGAGCAAAAATATTACTTTTACAAAAAAGTCCCCCTTATGTGAGTCCCTTGTGGGAGCCCCCTTAAATATTTATTTTATTATGTTTTTAGTATTTGTTGTTATAGCATCAACAGAAATAAATAAATTTTTAGACATTTCAACTGGCTAACCATCACGGTTCATGAGATACAGCCTGGTGACAGACGGACGGACGGTCAGCGAAGTCTCAGTATTAGGTTCCCGTTAGACCCTTTGGGTACGTAACCCTAAAAAACAGTCGTTTATACTAAAATACGTGACTTCAGCTGCATCCAGTTAGACTGGAAGCCGATCCTAATCATCATCATCTTCTCCTGCCCTCATACCAATTTATTTGGGGTCGGCGCAGCATGTCTTCTTATTTCATACTTCTCTATTACTCGTCATCGGCCATATCATTCTTCACACAGTACTGCCATCGTGTGCCGTTCCTAATGTATATGGGTAAAGTCTAGGCAGATGTGATAATGCCCAAAATAAAGGGAAGCCCCTTTATTTTAACAAAAACTTACCGCTACTAGATTCGCTAAAAACTTACGATAAATCCAGGACATTCCGAATAGCAGACCTAGTCTGTATCGGAGCTAATATTCGCAAGATTTATGAAACTTTTAGAGGCGGAGATGACCTTATAGAGAAGGCCACTGCGGCATTCAGTGTCATTACTTTGGTTTGATATATCTACAGAGTTATTACTTACAGCTTCAGAGTATTGAAGATGTAGTAATAAATCTTTGTCTAGAGCCTAGATAGACTTAATAGTTGTATTGCACTAGAGGATATTTTGTTTTGTTTTATTTGCCTATTCTGTCCCACTCCTGAACAAAGGCCTTCTCCATTCCTTTTTTAAGTGTCTTGTCTTCTGTGGCCAATCACTTAAAAACGATTCCAAATCGTAAGTTTATTATTGCAGGACCTATTCACGGTTATTTTTACTAGGCAAGCTTGCTTCGTCGTCCACCGCAGTATTGCTTATCAAGCAGGGGTATGGTAGTTTTCACTGCTGGAAAACAGGCCGCCTTTCCGTGGAAGAGAGCAGGCCACCACGCGGGTCCATTGACGGTTCTTGGGCGAGCCTATCAAAAAAACCATTGTTACACAATAGACAGCAACCTTTTTAGTGCAAGATTTTGTTCGTTGAGATCGCAAATTGTCCGACAGGAACGTATTGCTGGGATACAAAGTAACATGTCCTATTTGCTTTATTAATTTTAAGAAAAACTTACAAGTAACCTAGGCCAAGCGTTACCTAATTCTTTCCCATTCCTGGGCAAACGAATCATCCACTTATCTTGCAATTTTCCCACTTCTACAGTTTTTAGCTAGAAAGCAATTGTCTCCACAGACAAACCTTCCATCTTGCGCTGCAACACCTGCTCATTTGAAGATCTTATGACTGCATCAGGGAGCGGATTTCTCTTGGCTGAGTTTTGGGCTAAACAAATTTAGCGATTTGCCGTCGACACGCTAAGAAGAAGCTAGAAAGCGAACAGCAGAAATTGTGCCAGGAAAAACGCGAAACATTACTAAGCAAAAATATCTAGTCCAGTAATGTCAGTGGGAATTCGTGTCCAGTCACTACCACCCACTTTTCGAAGACGTTAGTTCGTCCACCTCAGCCCACGTCCTGACCTCTAGTTTACTCAAATATTAGTCACTTTTATGGCATTGTTTTAGTCATATACATACGGCAACGCAGAAGTAACAAGAGTTAGGTATGAAGGAAATTGCTGTCTTGTTTCTCGCCGATGAAAACGCGATCCAAAAGTATCCGGCCTACACATTAGATAAATCAGAGATACAAAACCATCATGTACTAAATTAATAAAGTTTTGGTTCAATACGTATAATCTCCCTTTGGCAATCCATTTTTAACCCCCGGCCAAAAAATAGGGGTGTTATAAGTTTGACGTGTGTATCTGTGTGTCTGTCTGTGGTAGCGTAGCTCCTAAACGGATGAACCGATTTTAATGAAATTGATTTCGTTTGAAAGGTGTTTTAATCGAGAGTGTTCTTAGTTATGTTTCGATAGAATCTGATCAGCCGTTTGAAGGCCATCACCTCTTTTCTAGTTGAAGGGAAATTAACAATTTCCACAGGTCTGATCGATTCGAAATTTGGAATCTTGACACTTGTCTCCATGGGCACTGCCAGGGGGGGGTGCTAACACCCCCCCCTCCCCCCAGAAAGTTTTTTTTTTTTTTTTAATTTTTGCTGTTTTCGTTAATTGGCGAGATGACACGCAACACCGAGAAAAGTGGAAGCAATGGGGGACGCTTAGTACAAGCACATAACAAAGCGGACCCCCGACGCTCAGACGCTTGGATTATTTTATTTTTGGTTTTTTAGAGGTTTTTTTGTCGGGGGTTTTTTAAATTTTTAATTTAATTTTTTTGTCCTTATACATTCGTCATGTCTGTCTGTCCGTCAGTCCGTATGTCCCAGCCGCTTTATCCCGAAACTGTTAGGACTACAGCTGAAACTTGACAGGTATTTTGTGAACCGCTTTACGATGATTATACAAAAATAAAAAGATAAAAGAATAATGGGGAAATAGCGAAACAGCTAGTGGACACTTGAACAATGTTCGAAAACCTATATCGTGCTGTTAAAGATCGCTGATCCTGGTAACTGCAGCTCCACTAAAGCGAATCCTAGTCTATAAATTCCAAATAAACGGTCGCCCTATATCAAAGCTACTGCTTACATTTAATATAGTACTTCTCGTTAATGCTCAAATCTAGGAATTGAATTTGAATCCATTAAGTCCGGTAAATGAGAATCGTACAGCTTGGACTGCAAAACTTTCAAAAGCATTTAATCATCGCTGTCAGCTGTGGGAGTTGCAAAATTTTGAACTTTTATAAAATATAATGCGAGCGGCTGAGAGCAGCGGTGGCCCAGTGGTGGCAGCCCCGACTTACGAGCATTAAGCCGTGGATTCGAAGCCAGGCAGGCGCATTACTTTTTGTAATTTATTTCAAAACTGCTGCTCTCAAAAACGTTGAACGAAAACATCGTGAGGAAACCGGCATGTCCTAGATCTAAAAAGTCAGAAGACATGTGACATCTACCAACCCGCAGTGGTCCCGCGTGGTGGATTACAGCCCACTCCTTCTCATAGAGAGGAGGCCTGTGTCCTAGCAGGGGGAACATTATAGGCTGATGATGAGATAAAATATAATTACTGTCGGCGTGAAGCAGAGATAGCCTAGTGGCGTGACCTTCGGACTGCTTATTCTTTGGCCTCAAATTCGAACACAAGACACGGCTCTCTGACTTTTCGGATTCATTTACGTATTTTATAATTATCACTTACTTCCGTGAAGGTAAATTTCGACCACGGCATGTAAAGCCAAGTCAGAGGCCCATGGGCGGTATAAAATCTCTGACACCAGGTTAGGCTACTAATCGACAAAGAAGACGATTACTGCCGTGCCACCGAAACGAAGTATCTAGAATCTTCGTAAACAAACCGCGTTTCCATCCACGCCCAATCCAAAATCCCAGAAATTCATTCACACACAAACGCACACCGAAAATAATCAAATGAAACAGTAATACCATCATGAAAACTTTACGGGTAAATTATTTCAGTTTGATAACATCTACCTGTAGGTTGGCACTCATCCAGGTATACGTCATTTGGTGTCAACGCCTCTCTGACGTTGAAACCCTGATTGTCATTGGAAGTATTTTTGGTTAGTTTCTGTGACCACAGCAACCGTCCCTTTGCCAGAAATAGACATTCACCTTCGCGTTCTTTTAACCTTACAACAGAGAAGTTAGTGCTCCTAGTGAGAATATCAAGGAAAATGGAGAAAAACTTATGACATTTCCATAGAACACTTGCAATGAATCAGCTATGTAATCATTTTAGGCCCAATTTTCAAAAATGCTTGTTCAGTGTTCATTGGACTGCCAAGTCTTCGGACTTCGTATCCAAGACACGCACCAGATTTTTCGGATTCATGTGCGTATTGGATAATTATCACTTGCTTCGGTGAAAGAAAACATCGTCAGGAGACTAGCATGCCTGAGACATATTTCTCGATGGCATGTAAAGCCAAGTCAGAGACCCATCAGCGTCATAAAAGCTCTCTGATCTGACACCAGGTTTGTTATAGAAAGAAGATCTTTAGCATTAGGAACACCTGTGCCAGTACTACTGAATTTTCGATGAGCATTCTGTTATGTTTTCTGTCTCCTCTTTAGTGATTAGGAATGCAAGAGGGCTTAGTTCGTTGCAGTTACTTTAATATTTTCTATTACCGATAAAAAGAACCATTAACGAACTCCCGATTCCCGTCGTCCGGTGCTGTTTGCTCGTAGTTTAAAAAGCAATTCGGCCATTCTTAATCACGTTGGACACGGTCCAAACTGCCAACCCGGTACTGCGTCGTATTTTGTCATAGTGCTTGCTTTACTGGTTAAAGTAGGAAGATGCTGATAGTTAGATCAACCTTTTTTTTTTTACAGATGGGAAGTCATCAAATGCCCCCCTCCCCGCTCTGGGCGGAGCGGGAGGGAGTGTCAGACTAAAACCCATCCATGTTCCTTCTTAGCCCTTTGTGTTCCAGGGCCACGGTATCTCTTTCGAACAGTCCCGCAGCCCTGGCAGGCATCGGTCCTCTCGGACCCCTTCTGGATGGTTATATCAAACTGGAACTGTTCCTTCCCTCTCCAGTGCAAAGCTCCACCTTGCCTCGTAAAACAGGAAATCGTGTGGTATGCCACAGGCTGTAGAATCGGATCGGTATAGAGTCACATTGTCGTGTCAAGAAAAGCTCGTGGCTAAATAATACGACGATATTAAGGTTAAGCCGCACTTGCCTAGGTTGGTCCGAGGCTAGAGGAAACTCGGTATCTAATGGGTGGTCCATTTTGTGTGGAATGCACGTTAAGCCGTTGGTCCCGGCTGTCATTTGTAGATCTTTGACAGTCGTACAGTTTGTTAGTCTTACAGTTTGTCAGTCGTACATTTGTCAGTGGCCCGAAAGTCTTACAACCTGTCTTACCAAACGGTATCGTATTACCCACTAACGGTTTATGGAGGTCAGATAGGCTATCGCTCTATGGAAAAATACTGGTATTCAGATGCATCAATCAGATACAGACTGCCAGTTACTACCTTACAGAATTTTGCTGATCCTTACAGAATTTTGCTGATCCTTACAGAATTTTGCTGATCCTTACAGAATTTTGCTGAACCTTACAGAATTTTGCTGAACCTTACAGAATTTTGCTGATTAGTTTGATTGTTCGACGAATCCGCACCAAATGAAAATAAAAACCGGCCAAGTGCGAGTCGGACTCGCACACGATGGGTTCCGTACAATTATTTATGTAAAGGAGCCAAAAAAACACTTTTTGTATGGGATTCCCCCTTAAATATTTATCTTATTCTGTTTTGAGTATTTGTTGTTATAGCGGCAACAGAAATACATAGTCTGTAGAAATTTCAACTGGATAAGTGTCACGGTTCATGAGATACAGCCTGGTGACAGACGGACGGACGGACAGCGAAGTCTCAGTAATAGGGTCCCGTTTGATCCTTTGGGTACGGAACCCTAAAAATTTGCATTCCCACACCTAGGCGTCGATCAATTTTCTAGACTTCGGAATTCTTTAGGATAAAGTAGGGTTCCAATGAAAGGAAAAAGGGTCACCCAGGTGCTACCTACATCAAAGTTAATATGCCGGTGGCTTTATTTACGGAGGTAGACGGCGGTCACGCCTTTGAAGTGAAGAAGGGTTGAATATTGTAGTGGCTTCCTATATTTTGTCGATAATGATATCCTGAGTACCGAAAAGGCATTGAAAGGCAACTGGTCCGGTATTTTCGAGCCTCAATAGAGTTTGCAGACAGAAACTTCTACAGTGTTGGCGATCATGGCTTGGTATCGTTAGCTGGGGAGTTTGTTCCAACACTTCTGTCTTGATGGTCCAGTGGTCGCAAGCGCGACTTTTGAGCATGAGATCCTGTGTTCGATTCCCAGGTCGGGCAGTGTTATTGGGTTTTTCTTTCAGCATTTTGTCAGTAGTAGTGTCACGGTCATAAATACCGAGTTTCCTCCGTGCCTCGGAAAGCACGTTAAGCCGTTGGTCCCGGCTGTCATTTGTAGATCTTTGACAGTCGTTACGAGTAGTCAGAAGCCGACAGTCTGACATCCAGTCTTACCAAGGGGTATCGTATTACCCAGTCACTGGGTTGTGGAGGTCAGATAGGCAGTCGCTCCAAGTAAAATACTGTTAGTCAGCTGCATCTATGTAGGACTGGAAGCCGCCCCCAGTTGGGAAAAGGCTAGGCAGATCATGAGTTCGATGTGCGTGCTCACTTTTCTCAGTGTTGGCACTTTCTCGACCTATGTGACATGAAAGTGACGGCACATCTAATGACTTAAATCATTGATCCTGCCTTTCTGGCAACGTAAAAGCAGTTTTATTTGCCTAGTTCTTAGTTTGCCGGCCAAATAATTACGTAGACGGTAAATAGGTAATTATACAAACAAACGCCGACATTCTAGTTTTTAGCCTTGGCATAAACTGAAGACGGGTGTTTAAAAGTTATATTCTGAAACATTTTAGCTATGTCGTTATTATGTTAGTGCGATTTTGTATCATCCAACGTATTTTAATCATCAGCAGCCTTGTTCCACTCACTGCTTAATGCTGCCTCTTATCTCCTGTGCTATGCTGTCCTGGTCAGTACAAGTCTCAGCCAGGTCTTTTGTAGGTTGTCCACCCATCTGGTTGTCGCCAATGCTCCCTCTGTCATCCCTCGGCAACAATTCCGTTGGGGTTATACTCCACCTGCCATCGGAAAGCAAGCCTTACCTTTCCTATATTAATGTCCTGTTCCTTATTTATACAAGGTGTTGTTTTGCATCCTCGTCAAAATTCACGAGGTTGTCACAAAAGACATAAATTATAAATTTAAATTACGGTACCTAATTGATAATTAACTGCATAAACGCTGCTTTCCTTGATGTTTAAATTTGTCAGTATTTCAGAAGAACTCCCATAACGTGGTTTAGGGAATAAGAAATTATCGAATAAACGTTTGAGATTGTTTGTATGTGTGAAACGAATAAGGCGAGAATCAGACTGGCCGCGTTTAAAACACGGGTGGTTCGCACTTACCGAATTCCGTAAATAAAAAAAATAGTGCGTGGAGTCCCTCCGCGCGGAAGAAGTGAAACTTCGTAATACTACACGCATGCGTTCTAGTGCCACGCATTCACTCTCGTTATTTTATTGAGCTTCCAAATAATATTTTATTGTTTTATTGTTGTACACTTTTTATAACATAAGTTTATCGAGGATATTCTACTCATGGAAATTGAGCGAAGGCTGGTCACACCGAAGAGTCGAATGCATGACTGTTAGCACGCCATTTTGCGTACATAGTAGACCTACGTAGTCACAAATCTTGTAATAGCGCCATCTCTTAGTGGGTAATAGAAAATATTCCCCCTCCATGAAAACGTTAAACTTGTTGGAAGTCGCTTATGAAGTTTCACTTCAAAAAAATGCCTACACATTTTATAATTAATTCCGGTCGAGAATCATTAGCATAGTTACCTCCTTGAATTTGACGAGGATGCAAAAAAACAGCCTATATGTTTGTTTTTATTTTCAATATACTTATGTATTTGCCAGTATTCACCTTAACCTCCGGTAAGACTGAAAGCCGTCCAGATAATATACTATAAGAATTCCGTTATTTCAAATCATCTGCGACTCTTGGGCAAAAGGGTTAATCAGTCAATGGTGTCTGCTGGACAATTCTACCTTTCCATTCTTTCCATTTCTTCCAGCTGCCTTGAAAACCAGTCTTTCATTAAGAGTGGTATGACAACAAAGTGGTATTCAGTATTCGTTCTAACTTTTAGTAACTTATTACTTGATGGTTGCTTTTCTTTTTTGTCATCCTGAACTGTCCCACTCCTGGGCAAAAGCTTCTCCCCATTCCTTTTAATTTTCACGATGTGGCGTCTCTTCTCGCCAATTAACGAGGCATACCGCCATCTTCTCGATTATAACCATCTATTCCGTCATAATTACATTGTATATTGTAGGCGTAAAATGTAACTGCTGAATCTACACTTGGGATCAAATAAATCGAGCCACTTCCATTTTTCACGTATAATGGTTAATATTTTTGGTAATATAAGACGTGTCAATTCGAAATTTCGAACCATATAGCGCCTAAAAGTTAAATAATCTTTATTTTTCTTTCAGAGCCAATAATTTTTAAGCTAATAATTACCCTTATTATAAAGATTTGATACGTTCAATATTACCAAAACTATTAAAGATTGAACGTGAAAAAAAAGAAAGTGGCTCGATTTATTTGCTCCCAAGTGTATAAAAATATTTAACAAATAACTGAATACGCTATCTTGAACTAACCAAGCATGCACTATCGTCGACCATATCATCGCTTACCAACAGACCAAATTAATGGAAAAACGCAAACTTTTCAAATATAACTACAAAATTACAATTAGCTTGAATCTAAACCAAATAATTCATTTGTTTCAGACCTCAGAGACTCCATTGCAGGTATGTTTTATTTCTACCCTCATTTCGGTGGTTTTCTTAATTTTTAATGATAGGCATAGTTTTTTGGCCAGGATAATCTATTTAATAATAACAAGCTAAAATAATAATAGGGAATAGCGCATGCCGTGGTAGAAATAATAGTAGCCTGTCAGCAAGGTGGTAGCGGGGTGGGCAGCCTTTTTTTTTATATGTGGAAATCCTTAATGGATAACCGCTGCCCTGGGGAGAGCGGAGGGGTCTGTCAGACTCGTACTGACTAAAACCACACCGCTGTTCCCTGGCAAAGCTGCGTCGGGGGTTAACGGAATCTAATGCGACATCCGCTGCCCTGGACTAGTGCGGCGCACGCTTGACTTGCGGGCCTCGTCCCAGGGGAGGAGAGGGTAGACAGCCTATGTTAACTATGCATGCATATGTTCGCGAACTTCAAACCTCTCTTTGACCTACTCAGGGAAAGCTTCATGGAAAGTAATTGCTTGGCACATCTCTAGATCGTTCAAAAAGCATAACGCAAAACTTTTTGTGCTCAAGGTACATCTAGGAAATCCTAACTTTTTTGAGGACCTTTCTCTCTTCGGTCTATTTAACTTTAAGAGATAACTTTATTTTTCTGAGGCACACCGACTAATGACCACGGGACACCAGTGTGCCGCGGTACACACTTTGCGAAACACTGGTTTAATATACAATTACGAAGGTGACGGCAATTGCAAACCGCAACGGCAAAGCCGTCGAATCTCCATGACAGAACTCGGCAATTGGCATCTACAGGATGTAAACGACGTACGGACACTACGCCAAAATGATTGCTGAGATACGACCTTTTTTGGGGTGAAAAATCACGTTTTATGGTAGGACTCAATGTAATACACTCAAAACAATGTGCTGATGGATGCATTGAGTAGCAAGCGGGGTCATGGAGGTTTTTGAATATAAAGAGAAAAGTTGTAATATAAAGAGAAGAAATTAAAAAACAAAACTTGTGGAAAAGTTGGAACTTCGACCTCCAATATATCCGTGAGTAACTAGAATGTTCCCAGGAGCAAAACAAAATGATCGCTATGACGGACGGGGAGAACAAGTGCCTCTGGGCTTCGCTAGGGTCTATTTAGACTGATTTAGACCACACTAAGTCACTTTATGGAATTGCGTCCGGAGATAGATGTCAGAATTGCTGCATGTTGCTGTTTGTGGAACTGTGCCTTTAGGCTGTGTATCTTGCGGGCCTGTGGACGGTGAGTAATGGGCTAGCTCATCGTCCGTCCGTGTTATGACGACAGGCCGTGCCGACGGCGCGTTCGTGTCCCATGCGCGCCTCAAGGAGATGTCAGCAAATCGGAAAGGGGTCCGAGAGGGCCGATGACTGCCAGGGCTGCGGGATTGTCCGAAAGAGATACCGTGGCCCTGGAACACAAAGGGCTAAGAAGGAACATGGATGGGTTTTAGTCAGTACAAGTCTGACACTCCCTTCCGCTCCGCCCAGAGCGGGAGAAGTCATTTGATAATTCACATAAGATAAAAAAAAAGAAAGGCTGTGTTTCTTCTATCATAGAATGGCTTACCAAAAACACGATGTTCTTCACTAACACAAAATCTAATTTGCCAACATCTCTTTTAATATTTAGCCAGAATACGGCCGGTATATGAAAATGACCGCCCAGCTAAATATATGACTGTAATAATATTATGTGTGGCCATGACAGTTTACGGGGTTCTGCTTCGCTGCCGTCCAAGAGTAAGGTCTCTTTCACGACACTTTTTATGATAAAATTGATGGTCAATATGCTAGACTTTTGTCGTGTCCCATCGATGGACTAAAGCCTCTTCTTGTACAATGAAAATACAAGCTTTAATTTCAGCGCTTGCTCATTGCTTGTTAGCGGTTCTAGAGTGCTATAATTCCAGATCTTTCAGATATATTTTTTTTGCTGGGGAGTTTGTTTCGCCACTTCTAGAGCTTTCAGCTACAACACTAGGAAGTGGCGAAGGGCGGGCGTTTTGGGGGACTGTCTCTTGTAATTTTGACGTTCAAAAAGTGCTGATTATCAGCCTAATTTGAATAAATGACTTTTGATTTTGAAGAATAATTAACACAAAATCTGGGTGTGGTCCTTTTTAACCGACTTCTAAAAAAGGGGGAGGTTATGTATTCCGCAAGTATTTTATTTTTTTCATGTAGGTTCACCCAGTGCTGGTGATTTCTGATTACTGGTGGTTCTAATGAAACAAACAACAAAAGTCGCCGATTTCCGAAAGTGAAGTTATTTTCCACTTTTTAGTGTTTTTTTTGGTCTTTTTTACAAAAACGTTTTTCAAATAAACTATCAACGAAGAGTATCTGCTGCACTGCTGGAAATAGACCATACCTAAGATGAGCTGTGGCTCAACTTAGGAATGGTCTAATTCAGTGTTTCAGTTTCCTATTTGTGGTGCAGGTCCAGTTTGTTCCACATCCAGTTTGTTCCAGCCGCCTTCTTATCCGCCTGACTAAGTGGCGTATGCATGCCAATGCGCTGTTTCCA
The DNA here is from genome assembly GCA_963082945.1 of Cerastis leucographa. NCBI lineage: Eukaryota > Metazoa > Arthropoda > Insecta > Lepidoptera > Noctuidae > Cerastis > Cerastis leucographa. The sequence continues at coordinate 4,507,145 of OY720376.1, forward strand.
TTAAAACTGCCATCGATTATTCGAAAGTCTAGTTAAGCCGCACTTGCCTAGGTTGGTTCGTGGATAGGTGACCCATTACATACCGAGTTTCGTCCGTTCCTAGGAAAGCGCGTTAAGCCGTTGGTCGCGGCTGTTAATCCTACTAATATTATAAATGCGAAAGTTTGTGAAGATGGATGGATGTTTGTTACTCTTTCACGCAAAAACTACTGAATGGATTTAGATGAAATTTGGCACACGGGTAGTTTATAACCTGGATTAACACATAGGATACTTTTTATCCCGATAATATGTTCCCGTGGGACAATTATCGAACTCCACGCGGGCGACGCCGTGGGCATAAGCTAGTTATAGATATTTGACAGTAGTTTGGTACTCAGTCGCCCGAAAATGTGATAACAGTCTTACCAAGGGGTATCTTATTACCTAGTACCGTGTCATAGATGGCGGTATGGTACTTTTTGTCCTATGTTACTGTAGTACTTTTTATAGTGCCGCTACTAAAGAATCAGTCGTAATCCACCTAAAACTCATTACAATAATTTCCAGACACATTCAAGCCGTGAGAGTAAGCATAGTTCCATTTTTTTCTCATTCATAAACGTTCTCATCGAACGCTTTGACAATGTTATGTCATACATTCGTGCCTAGTATAGTGTTAGTAGGACATTCTTTACATATTTTAGCACGTTATTTCCGTGACAGATACATAAATAATTTAGTATTATTAACTTGTAGGTGCAAATTAATTTGCGGAAGTTATTTAATATTTCCATTACCAATATTAATACGCTGTAACATTGAGAGCAGCGGTGGCTCAGTGATGGCAGCACCGACTAACGAGCAGTAAGCCGTGGGTTCGAACCCAGGCAGGCGCATTACTTTGTGTAATTTATTTCATCACCGCCGCCCTAAAAAACGGTGAAGGAAAACATCGTGAGGAAACCGGCATGTTCTAGAACTAAAAATTCGAAGACATTGTGACATCTACCAACCCGCACTGGGCCCACGTGGTGAATAATAGCCCACTCCCTCTCATAGAGAGGAGGCCTGTGTCCCAGGGTGTTCAAGAGCTGTTTGGGTCAATATTCTATAGCAAAATCAGTCTTAAATGTTCACACTGCTTGGACTCAGGCCTCCTCCTTCCTCCTAAAAAGAAGAAAGTTTTTATTTTTTTTCTTATTTACTTACGGAAATCGGTAATTGTGAACATCCCGTGTTTTAAACGCGAGCCGTCTGAATCTCGTCCTGTAACTGCGCTTCCACACATACAAACAATCTGAAACGTTTATTCGATATTTTTTTATTCCCTATAACACGTTAAGGGGGTTATTCTGAAATACTGACTAACATTAACAACCAAAAAAATCAGTGTTTATTAATAATTAACTAGGTAAAATAATTTTAATTGATTATTTATGTATTTTGTGACAACTTCCTAAATTTTGACGAGGATGCAAAACAACACCTTGTATGTATAGCATGGATATTATTGTTACATAATACGGTATTACGCGAATGTAAAGGATGACACGGATGTAGAACTACCATCAAAATACAAAATCGCGCAGTTTAAGTTATCCGCGACTCCGGTTGAGATATTGACTGCTGCGCTGCATGCCGCGGGTTCGATCCCCGCACGGATCAAATATTTGTATGGCCTACAGATAGTTGTTCCGGGTCTGGCTGTTTGTGTATGTGAATTTAAATGTTTGTAAACGCACCCACGATACAGGAGAAATTCCTAGTGTGGGGCAAGGTTTAAAAAAAAAGGGCAACCATCACCCGTCTAGTCTTAGGATACTTCTTCTACTATGGGGGATGAAAAACTTTACACCCTGCCGGCCTAGCATGACCGCTGTAGAAACGAGCTATGTCTACGGAAGAATCGACAATTTGACAGATATTTCTATCTTCCCAAGCATGGCGATATTAAGAATGTAGAAAAGAAATGTTTCTTTTCTTCAGTCGACACAAGTCTACAACGTCGAGCATGACGACCATATTTTCTCTTCTTTTGACATTTGGGGGTAGAAACATTACTTCTGACAAATGTCAAACTAGTCTTAATAAAAACTAAATACGAGAAATACGTTTCGTGGTTGCGTTGAGTTACGTTCAAAAGGTTGAAATGTTATGTAAAATATTTAGGTTTAATTTCGCGAAAAAGATCCAGGCCTGGATCCAAGATGCAGCAACACCATCTCGCCAACGAAAAATGAAAAACTCGTGCAATTGGCAACTTTTTTTTGTTAACTAAACGTAACCTTTTAACTTTCCATAGCAACGTCCCCGTTGCTATGGAAAGAATTTCTGTCTATGTCTTCATAGAAACGCGAGTCGACGGTGCGCGCCATGCTCGGGCAGAAGAAATGACAAGTTGTAAAGAAAAGATTTCTTGTCGTTTCTTGGTAGAATAGAGATAGAACGGTCATTCTAGGGGGGCGAGTCCTTAACCCCCAATACTCTTTTACAAAGAGGATGCCTGTGTTATGTGTCCAAGCAGTGGGAGCTTAAAGGCGGATTATGATAATTAATCGTTCCCTAAGGAAAGGCAATAACATTGCAAACATTTCCGTAGAAAACTGGAGTTTCCATACAACTTGGAACCTCTGGACGATACAGACTCAGATTTTTTAGGAATAGATATATGAAAGAAACGTGTTGCGCTCACCCCAAGAAACATGGGATAAGGGGTACGTCTCGTACTGCCAGGGCTGCGGGACTATTAGAAAGAGATACCGTGGCCCTGGAACACAAAGGGCTAAGAAGGAACATGGATGGGTTTTAGTCAGTACAAGTCTGATACTCCCTTCCGCTCCATCCAGAGCGGGAGGAGTCATTTGATGATTTACAATACGAAAAAAAAAAAACGAGCGTCTCGTTTGGTAACTTTCCCATTGGGACAACTAAACAAAAGACGTGCAAAACAAGTGAAAAACAGTGCCATCTCGTAATTATTTTAATCTTAATACAGTCCCGTTTCGTGATACATAGATTTAAATAAGGGATCATCCATAAAGTACGTCACACGTTAAGGTGGAGGGAAGGGGTCGACGAAGTTTTACATTGTGTGACAAGGGGTGGTAGGGGTCCTAAGTTTCGTGATGTCATATTTCTTCGTTCATCAAATCTTATACATCTAAGTGTTAAAATGCCATTAAAATATTTCCAACTCTCTATATGTATCTGTAAGGTTTAAATTGTTTTGTTGGCAGGTTCACACTCGCTCTATTAGTTACATTCATACATTCATTAAATAGAAAGAAAACTTATTTCGGAAGTGCAGTTTTAATTTAATAAATTGTAGATGTGAAATTGCAAGATATTAGTGTGACGTACTTTATGGATGGCCCCTGAGGGCAGGAAGATGATGATATGCTGACCAAACATTTAGATCCCTAATCCATAGCATCTGACATTAGTAACGGTCACCCATCTGAGGAGGAGGAGCTCGTGGCTAAATAATAACAGCCGCCTGGGTCGATCTTTAAGGATAAGCCGTGCTTGCCGAGGTTGGTCCGTGGATAGGTGACCATAATTACAAACCGAGTTTCCTCCGTGCCTCGGAAAGCACGTTAAGCCGTTGGTCCCGGCTGTCATTTGTAGATCTTTGACAGTCGTTACGAGTAGTCAGAAGCCAAAAAGTCTGACATCCAGTCTTACCAAGGGGTATCGTATTACCCAGTTACTGGGTTGTGGAGGTCAGATAGGCAGTCGCTTCATGTAAAATACTGGTACTCAGCTGCATCCGGTTAGACTGGAAGCCGACCCCAAGATAGTTTGGGAAAAGGCTAGGCAGATGGTGACCCATCTGAGGACATGGCTGTTGAAATGCAGCTTAACCTCGCGAAATAGTGACTTGGCCACGTGCTCCTGACATGATTTACGATATCATTATCATTCTCTGGTCCTTATCGCAATTCATTTGGGTTTGGCGCAGCATGTCTTCTTCTTCCATACTTTTCTATTACTCGTCATCTCATCAGACACCTCCACACACGATCAGGCATGATTCACGATAATCTAATATAAAGGGTGTAAAACACCTCTTAACGAAGCCGAAAGGCACTGGTTCTCCTTGTCATTGCAATCATTTTTTTGTTCTACACCGTACCTGGGAACCTTCTAGTTACGGAGATATTAGGGGTCAAAGTTCCAACTTTTTGACAAGTATTTTTTGAAATACAAGTTTTTTATGTAAGATTTTTACTTTAAACACCTCCACGACCCCGGTACTATTCAATCCGTCCATCAGCACAATGTTTTGAGTGCGTTACATTGAGTTTACCACAAAACATGATCTTACACCCCCCAAAAAAAAGTCGTTTCCGAGCAATAATTTTTGCGTAAAGTTACTTAGTTTCATGTACAGAATGCTTGGTTCGTGATGAGGTGATTTACACGGTGTATACTAATAATAAAGCTGAAGAGTTTGTTTGTTTGCTTGAATGCGCTAAACTCAGGAACTGGTCCGATTTGAAAAATTCTTTCAGTGTTAGATAGCCCATTAATCGTGTTAGATAGCCCATTAATCGAGGAAGGCTATAGGTATATATCATCACGCTATGGCCAATAGGAGCGGAGAAGCAATGAAAAATGTTGCCAAAACGGGGAAAATGTGACGCAGACGAAATAGGGGATAATCCTATTTTTTTTTCTTTGTCCGTCGGGTAGTTTATTGAAAAGTATTGGACACGTATTTTTTCTTTTCTCACGTGGTCATAAAATTACGGAGATATATTGAGTTGAAATGGCGCATGACGTCACATGTAGGTAAGTTTTATACCCACTTGTGACGTAGTGAGCCCCCACTCTCCAACTTTAATGAGTTCTAACTAAGTATTTTTTTGATATTTTGATAAAACAAAAAATACGTGTGTAATATTTTTGTATTACCTGTCTGACGGACAAAATAGAATGTCGTTTTCTTTACCCAGTCCGATCCCCTATTGTGCGGGACAGCTAGTGATGATATAATCATTGTATCATACCTATCACAACCCATAAAATTTACCAATACTGTGTTTATTATCAAAATATTCCCATGCCAACATCATAGAGAAAATCTCGATGAAGACATGACATAAACATTCAAAACTAAAAACGAAGTACGTAGATGAAATTGAAAGAAAAAAAAAACAAGCAGGATGTTTATTTTACGTCAAAATCGTTAATATTACATCACTTACGTTTCTCAGTCTACAGCGTAACCTCTCTTGGCTGAAAGCCAGTGGAAAAGAAATATCTGAAACGAACGCGCCTCTGAAACTTTTATTTTGTATTTGTTTTATATTTTTACTGAGTTGCGGCGTTTGTATCCAATTACGGGTTTTGTGTTTGGACTGGGTTTGTTTTAAGACTATTTCTTCTTAAAATTGGCTTTATTAGGAAAACAGCAATTTTGATTGACAATCTAAGTAGGTAATAAATAAGTAGTAAGTGCGTAGAATTTATAGATGAGTCTAAAAACGCCGCTGATTGAACCCGGAAGATATTTTGCATCCATCCTATACTGGCTCGTTTTTCGCCATTTCCACTGAACCTAGCTGCCAGGCTAGTTTTTAGGGTTCCGTACCCAAAGGGTTAAACGGGACCCTATTACTGAGACTTCGCTGTCCGTCCGTCCGTCTGTCACCAGGCTGAACCGTGATAGCTAGCCAGTTGAAATTTCTACAGATTATGTATTTCTGTTGCCGCTATAACAACAAATACTAAAAACAGAATAAAATAAATATTTAAGGGGGGGGGGGCTCCCATGCGAAAAAGTGATATTTATACTCGTTTTTTATAAATAATGGTACGGAACCATTCGTGCGCGAGTCCGACTCGCACTTGGCCGAATTTTTTACATCTCTTACCAACTCGAAAGGAGCCAAAATAGAAAATGGAAAAAAAAAAACTCGAAAGGAGTTCAAAATTATTTCGCAATATGATATTTCTTCTAAAACATAATAATGATAATTTAATAATTGAAACATTACGTTCTACTATGTCAATACGCAGATAATATGCCTAAAAAACTATTGTTTTAATAATAACTAGCTGTACCCAGCATGCGTTGCAATGCACTTTTTACTACCCACCTACCCTATCCGACCTACCTACCCTATCCTACCTACCCTACCCGACGCTACCTACCTACCTACTCTACCCTACCCTACCTACCTACTCTACCCTACCCTACCCTACCCTTACTACCTACCTACCCTACCTACCCTACCTACCTACCCTACCCTACCTACCTACCCTACCCTACCCTACCTACCTACCCTACCCTACCTACCTACCCTACCCTACCTACCTACCCTACCCACCTACCTACCCTACCCTACCTACCTACCCTACCTACCTACCTACCCTACCCTACCTACCTACCCTACCCTACCTACCTACCCTACCTAACCTACCCTACCTACCTACCCTACCCTACCTACCTACCCTACCCTACCTACCTACCCTATCCTACCTACCTACCCTACCCTACCCTACCCTACCGTATCCTATGTCCTTCTCCTGGCTCTAAACTACCTCCCTGCCAATTTTCAGCTAAATCGGTTCAGCCGTTCTTGAGTTATAAGTGAAGTAACTAACACGACTTTCTTTTATATATATAGATAATTCATTTATTATCAGGTTACAAAGACCCATAGATAAATACTTTAATATAAATATACATACTACTATAACAACAATAGGGGATAATCCAATTTTTTTTTCTTTGTCCGTCGGGTAGTTTATTGAAAATTATTGGACACGTATTTTTTCTTTTTTCACGTGGTCATAAAATTACGGAGATATATTGAGTTGAAATGGCGCATGACGTCACATGTAGGTAAGTTTTATACCTACTTGTGACGTAGTGAGCCCCCACTCTCCAACTTTAATGAGTTCTAACTAAGTAATTTTTTGATATTTTGATAAAACAAAAAATACGTGTCTAATATTTTTGTATTACCTGTCTGACGGACAAAATAGATTTTCGTTTTCTTTACCCAGTCCGATCCCCTATTCTGTTAGTATATGAAACTTAACCATATAGTTCGGTACGGGCCCCCGAAGGGGCTCGACGCTCATACCTCCGCTGGCTTGGTATGGGCCCCGAAAGGGGCTAGCAATTAAGTCATTCGTCGTCCTCATTATTTATGTAAATATTTAATATTCTAATTATCAAATACTACGAGTGTGCGTTAATTAAGAGAGTTGGATAAAAATCTCTTATATCAACGCCATTAAAACTTCTGTATTTAGCGCGCAAGTTTCTTAATTTGCCCTTATAAAATACAAGTGCATAAATACGGTCATCGCCATTTTGACGGCTGTGCCGGTCGAGGCTAAAAATCATAAAAATTGTGTTTTTCGAACATTCTATCTCCACTATGTGGACAATAATGATCTCATCATTTAATTATGGTGCGAATTCATCCATAGTTCAATTTAAATAAGCAGTGGTAATGATGAATTTTGATATCTAAAGTCGAAGTTTCGCGCCAATCGTGCGTGTTTACATTTTTATATTTCACATATAACACAAACAAGCGTATAGATTCGATAACAATGATGACAAATATCATTCCAAATATTATAAACCACATGAAAATGCCCAGATCTTAGCGTTATTTACTAAAACAGGACCAATAACACGTAATATTCATTACCACCACTCAATTTGAATTTGAAATAGACGACCATTTGTTTTTTTTTTTAAATTATTGTGATGTGTGAAAGCGATTATTCCAATCGATTATTTTTTTTATAAACAACGATTTACTCGAGTAATTAAATTAAGGAATTTAATAAATCTATGGATGAAAATTAAAATTAGTTTATTTTGAGCGTAGATACAATTAATATTTATTATAATATTTTTTTTTAAATCTTTTATAATGGTAATCTTAATTGTTTTTCGTACATTGTGACCCAAAAATAAACAGCACAAACTGATATTATGACTAAATTCGCGCCGATTTTTTTTCCATTTCAAAATTTAAATTAGGAATTCGTTCTCTGTTCCAATTTATTTTGTAGGTATTTAAATTTATTATTTTTATGTTATTATTTCTATTTTTCTTATAGATAATTTATTGTGAATTTTGTTTTGAACTATCCGAAAGTTGGTAGAATGCCGAGGATCTCGGTAGGCATAGTAAAAAAGAATTATGTAGTTTGATTATTGGTTAGGAGGTTGGGTTGGTTAATGGGTATTTACTCTTTTATCAGCCTGCTCTGTCCCACTGCTGGTTAAAAGCGCCCATGTCTTCCCAATTTTGTTTATCTTTTGCGTTCTCCGACCAATAATTTTAATTGATACTATTTTTTTGATACCTTCTTAGATAAGCTTGGGTATAACAACCCCAAACTAAAAATACAATTTTAAACACAACTCTACAAAATTTACGAGTAAGACTCATGTCCTGATGGTTCTGGTTCATATCACGGATATTCACGGCATATGATGGATAACCTGAAATTGGCAGATATAAAAAAAAACCTTTTTAGAATGTACAGTGACCCGCTTTGAAAGAATAAACTAATCTTCCTTGAAACGGCGCATTGCTGATTGTCAACCATCATCATCATCTGTCTGCCTAGTGTTTTATTTATTTATTTATTTATTTATTTATTTATTGTGTTTTCCCAACTTTGTTGGAGTCGGCTTCTAGTCTACCCGGATGCAGCTCCATACCTGTACTTTAAATAGAGCGACCTGCGACTGCCTATCTGACCTCCTCAAACCAGTTAATATCGGGTAGCACGATACCCCTTGGTAAGACTGGCTGTCATACTTTCGGGCCACTGACTACCTGTAAAGTGGGTGATAGACGTGCGATTAAGTACGCAGACTTGTGGCTCGACGACCGTTTTCGCCTGTGTGTCACCTTAAAAACGCGAACTTTAAAATTGCCGCACAAGTTCGCCGGCGATCCAACCGGTTTGAAATCTTACTCGTAGCTCGTCTCGGCTCGTACGTGTGTGGCAGCACTGCGAGCTGCGAGCCGCCATTTTTTTCGTCAGTTCATGCAGATGCACGAGGAGGGTACCCACCTACCGTAATTGCGTATTTTTTGTTATTTTAGCTATAATCATCTGTGTTGTAGAAATCCAGCTTCTCGTGTGTCACCAACGTCGAGCCGAGTAAGTTCGCGATCTTAAAAACCGCGTACATTAAGTTCGCACGTCTATCACCCACTTAACATAACAATAACCCAACCATACGACACACAATCTTGGAAGAATATAATTTATCTTTGGTGGATCAAAAAAATATTTTTACTACTAGCTGCCCCGCGTGCGTATTGCCAAACTGTAAACTGACCCAGACTGGGGTTGCTCTGAGTTTGATCGCAGTTTGCCTTTTTAGTTGAAGAGCAAACTGTATACCTATTCAGAGAGTTTCTGAATCAATATACATTTTGCTTTAAAATACTAGAGCAAAATACATACGAGTCCAGCCGGCGAATTTACAAAGGCTATAATACTACTTGAGTGACGAGCCAGAATATAATAGATGAGCTTTTGTTTATGCATATTACTCGCCAAAACCTAATCTATCTCAGTAAAAAAAAATACTCAAATGGACTAGCTTTTTGCCTAGATATTTTCAAAGAAAGTGCACGGACAAAAGGGATGATGACTGGGTAAAGAAAACGAAATCCTATTTTGTCCGTCAATCAGGTAATACAAAAATAGTAGATACGTATTTTTTGTTTTATCAAGTTAGTAAAAAAATACTTAGTTAAAACGCATTAAAGTTGGAGAGTGGGGGGCTCACTACGTCACAACTAGGTATAAAATGTACTGAGCCGTGACATCATGCGCCATTTCAACTCAAAATATCTCCGTAATTTTACGATTACGGGAAAAAAGAAAAAATACGTTTCAAATACTTTTTAATAATCTACTCGATAGACAAATAAAAAAAATGAGTCACCATCCCTATTATACACATCCAGGAGAATTTGGATGCAAGAGCGAGCGAAGCGAGCTCTGGACTTGGGGCACCCCAACTCGGTTAGGTTAGGTTCGAAGGGGATGGCGGGGTCTAGCGAGCGAGCGGAGTGAGCGAACTAAGACCCCGACTTCCCCTTCGTGTTAGTTACTATTTAAATTTTGAAATAGAAAATAATCGGCGCGAATTAAGCCTAAGGTGCTGTCTGTGCTTAAATTTGAAAATCATTCCGTTTTCTGTTTCTTTCTTTGCTTGAACTTTGAGACTTAATTTCTTGTTATATTTCACGCTGCTAGTTCAACGGAAAGTTTCTCCTATCTTTAAGTTTCTCAAAGAAAGAAAATTATCAAAATGTTGATTTGGTTTTTTTTTGAGTTTTCAGACTTCTGTCGTTCTTTTTAGTAATAAATCTCCTTCCCTTGAAGTCAACGTTCATTAATTAATTATAAGATGCTTTCGATCTAATAATTACTTAATGAAATTGTTAAAAAAGAAAATATTTTATGACCTATTTCTACATTAAATAATTATTTGAAATTATACCAATAAGTTTTTATTCAGTCTCAACTCTTTTTTCGAAACTCGATTTTATTACGATTATCGATTAGGCTGAATGCAACTTATTAATCGTAATTATGGAACCCGGGTTTTCGGTCAGCACTAAGAAGTATTATGTAACAACATAGTTTTTAGTAATATTTGTCAAGACTTTGATTGTGTTTTTATTGGAAATTGTGTATGAATAATGGCAAAAATAAGAACGGAGATAGAATGTTACTGTTTTTATTTTGCCTCTTCGAATTCTTTTAGCATATGAGAAGTTTGCCTATGTACATTATTTCCAGCGCATCTAAGGTACCTACTTTTTGGAAGGGTGTAGTAATATGTATTTTACACATATTTCGCAATAGACTGACTCCGCTTTAGCGACTTCAACACGATATTGGAGATATTAACATCAAATTTATCGTATGAAACAGATCCCATGACATATTTTTCACAGTAAAATTGAATCCTGAAAGTTGATGAAAATTTCGTGAATTTCATGACAATTCGAATCACCCCGCCGAATCAGCTGATGTGACATGTGTCAAAATCTTGTCGGGCATAGTGGTTAAAACTACGTTAGTATCGCTCACTTGCATTGTGCGTTTTAACAAACTAACTCAAATATCAAAGACATAATGACAGTGACCTTGAATCTTGCTGTTAAATAATTATTTAGCTTTACGTGAATTCGCACGATACATGCGTATACTGTCGTAGTGAAGATCATTAACGCCGTTCTGTGGCTTCGATCGTTGATCTGTTAGTTCGTTCGCTCCACACTAGTAACTTCTAATGTATCGTGGTTGCGTTTGCATTTAAATTCACATTCACAAACAGTACCTGTAGGCCATACAAAATATTTGTTCCGTGCGGGGATCGAATCCGCGACACGCAGCGCAGAAGCCTGCTGCTCAGCCACTGCGCCCACCTTGTGCTCCGCCTGCTGTCTTTTTCTACCGTTGTCATTATCACCTTGTCTTGGCCCTCTGGTTCTTGTCCCCTCGTATCCAGGCTACGTCTGACACCTTCAGGATATTTGCCGCATCATTCGAGTCTCTATCTTTGCCAGTTCGCTGTCTCTTTTCAAGGCACCAAGATGTGATGCTTCGGCAGTATTATTTTTGTTTATCTCTTCTTCTTGTTTTTGTGCAGTTCCGGGGTCGTCTTCGCTAGTAATATTAGTAACTAGCTGTACCCGGCATGCGTTGCAATGCACTTTTTCCTACCTACCGACCCTATTTTACCTACCTACCCTACTTACCTATCCTACTTTACCTACCCTACCTACCCTACCTACCCTACCTACCCTACCTACCCTACCTACCCTACCTACCCTACCTACCCTACCTACCCTACCTACCCTACCTACCCTACCTACCCTACCCTACCTACCCTACCTACCCTACCTACCCTACCTACCCTACCTACCCTACCTACCCTACCTACCTACCCTACCCTACCTACCCTACCTACCCTACCTACCCTACCTACCCTACCTACCCTACCTACCCTACCTACCCTACCTATCCTACTCTATTAAATCCTCAATCCCGAACACGCCGCCCCAGATATAAAAGGAGTAAAACACCTCTTAACGAAGCCGAAAGGCACTGGTTCTCCCTGTCATTGCGATCATTTTTTTGTTCTACACCATACCTGGGAACCTTCTAGTTACGGAGATATTAGGGGTCAAAGTTCCAACTTTTTGACAAGTATTTTTTTAAATACATGTTTTTAATGTAAGATTTTTAGTTTTAACACCTCCACGACCCCCGTACTATTCAATCCGTCCATCAGCACAATGTTTTGAGTGCGTTACATTGAGTTCTACCACAAACATGATTTTACACCCCCCAAAAAAAAAGTCGTTTCCCAGCAATAATTTTTGCGTAAAGTTACTTAGTTTCATGTACAGAATGCTTGGTTGACGGCTTCGTGATGAGGTGATTTACACGGTGTATATCTTATGCATTTCCAAAGCAAAAATAGTATATTTGACCAGATTTTCCAACTGTTTTGCGTCTCTGGAATTCTTAGCTACACTGCTAGAATTATTCGGATCTACGGAGAAAACTGGCATAGTCTTTTACTGAAAGCATTTGTAATTGCTATGGAAACATTCCAGAGCTGTGTTACCAGCCTAACTCCTTCGCGTACGCACTATTTCCTTAACACCGATTAACAATCGCGCGTTATGATAACAGCTGATAAGGGCTTACATTTCCGGCATGTTGGTAGTACTACATTTCTTGTTTGCCGCGTGAATGGGATTATTTTTAGTAGATTATGTGCTGTTTTAAGAAAATGGTAGCAAAGGAAGGAAAAACGCATTATGCCACCCAAGGAAATTTAAAAGACTTATAAAGCGGACCTTGGAAATATTTTTTTTTACAAAAGGCTAACACACCCAATTATTATTAATCGTAAATCCCAAATCGCAACAATGGCCCAGAAAAAGATGGCGGATCGTATTGCTAGTTGCTAGCTACTAACTGGGTTGTGGAGTTACCCCTTGGTAAGACTTGATGTCAGACTTTTTGGCTTCTGACTGCTCGTAACGTGCTTTCCGAGGCACGGAGGAAACTCGGTATGTAATTATGGTCACCCATCCACGGATTAACCTCGGCAAGCACGGCTTAACCTTAAAGATTGACCCCCGGCGGCTGTTACTATTTAGCCACGAGCTCCTCACAACATTCCTGACTGCAGGAATGATATAATTATAAAAAATATCTTAATAATGCACATGCTTGCCAACTAATTTAGCATGCCTCGCTTGGATGCACTCAAGTTATTAAAATGAACGTTAGTTTTTTTAATTATTATTTATTTAATTATCAGAGTTCATTGGAGATTGAGGTTGGGTACTCACGCGATGGATTCCAGTGTGGCCGACGTTTCCTATCTCAAATTTTGTTTGCATGAAACCAATTGCCATTTACATGCACAAAAAAAAATTGAAACCTCCATTCAAGGAGACTTTTTTTTTAGTAACTTTAATCATTTATCGCATTTACCCATCCTTCGCACAACCTGATGCAGGTAATACCAGTATTTTGCATAGAGCGTCTGCCTATTCTACCACCAGAACTCGGTAATAAGAAATCCATTGGTCAAACATCTGACGAACAAGTGTCAATACAAATGACAGTCAGAACCAACTGCTTAACGTTGTTTATGAAGCACGTACGGACTCGGTTTGTCATAGATTGTCACCCTTCCACGGACAGAACTCGGCCCGCGTAGATTAACCTTGAAGATTGACATGACCTAGCGCCGATTTTATTGTCATAGCATTGAATTGCCAATAAAATCTAGAAACATAATAACGAAAAATCGGCGGCCATTAAAAAATATATAAGTATTTCTTATAAAGCAATAAATTGCCAGTCCATAACTTTACTGATTAGGAAATCCTTGGCTGATATAGAATAGTGATAAGGGCGAGTCATCGATCAGAGACGTAGCTAAACTTTAGATTGTGGGTTTAAACCTCGTTTACACAGCCACATTATTTAGTCGACATACAAATGTAGTGCCAACATTTAAAAATAAAACTCAATTAAATTTTGCGCCTCGGTCTGCCCTTGATGTAGTCCATCCATTTCCAATTAGCGCTTCAACCCTTCTGTTGTAAGCTCGGCATAGAAGCGTCTGACATTATTAACATACTGAGCACCCATTCGCTGTAAACATAATTTGGCAAAATGGGGAAAAGAAATCCTTTCGACACACAGTGTAAATGCGGTTCTCCCTACCAGAAGATCTCTCACTTGCAGGAGTGTCCGAAGTGTTCCGACACCTGCAATTTAGCGGACCTAAAAGACGCCACAGACGCCGTGATTAGCGTGGCCACAAACTGGGTCTAAGAAATGAAGTCGTAATTATTCTTCTTTCGTGTCGATGGTATGACACCAAAGAAGAATAAGACTGCAATGTAAAACTGGCAACTATTGGACGAGACTTGTTCTTGAGAGGTGACCGTAAACCAAAATACAAGCAGGCCCTCAGCTAAGAACAACGATTATATGTAGTGTCCGACCGAAACTGGTTTTTACGACCAAAACCGAATTTCGGCAACGCTCTCAGTTTCGGCCGAAACCGAAACCGAAAATTCCCTACAAGGATCATATTTTCAGAGAAAAATGAAGAAAATGTTATTATAATCAGTCAGTCTTTATTTTTGTATCTCACACACATATTTTTTATCACATGGCTATGCAGTCTTCGACATAGACTTAATATTTAAGTAATAAACAAAAAACAAAACAACATAATTATCACTTCTATCTTGACTCAACGCGCCGAACATGACCGATTGTAGTGCAAGAACTCCTGAATGCAGTTTCGGTTTCGGTCGTAGTTTCGGCAGGTTTGCCGCCGAAACCGATACTCGTTTTTTTGCCGAAACCCAAACCGAACATTCGTTGGGGCACTAATGATGTGTATTAAAAGTGACGTCACAAAAACGTTTTGTTTTCTGTCTCTGAAAAATAAATCGTTGCTAACCTAACAATTTTCGTATTGTTAGTTATAAATAAGTCAGTAGTGCGTTGTTTTACTTAGATAATGTATGTCAGCAAACTTCCTACCGAGTTATCTGAGAGCTGACAGGTCAAAGTCACTATTCTGTGTTAGTAATATTATCTTTGGTCGCTTTTGATTTATTATGGTCACGTTTTAGTTCATTATCTTAGAAGTATTACTGTCTTCGGTAGTCTGACAACTAGTCTTCTCAAGGAATTCCCGAAATCCAGTTACTGGGAAATAAGATATCGTATTACCCAGTAATTGGATTTCGGGAATACCGGTATTCATTCATACTAAGAACTAGCTAATTCCTGCGGCTTCGCCCGCATAGACTTCGGTTATTGTCCCACGGGATGAAACCGGGATGAAAGTAACCTTGTGTTAATCCAGATTATTAACTATCTGTGCGCCAGATTTCATCCAAGTCCGCTGAGAAGTTTTTGCATGAAAAATTAACAAAATTTCACATATATGACAGTACTAGCTGCGCCCCGTTTTCACCCGCGCAGACCAGGATAAAAAGTAGCCTATGTGTTAATCCAGGGTATATGCTATCTACATACCAACTTTCATCCAAATCCGTTCAGCCATTGAGGCGTAAAGGAGTGACAAACAAACACACACACACAGTCACTCACAAACTTTTTATAATATTAGTGTGATTAAGATCAATGCTGTCTTCACAAACAGGATAGTCCCAAACGGTTCTAGCTTTACTATTTTGAATTGTTTTGGCCTTACCTAGCATAAACTGGGGTCGAGTCCTCACGGTCCAACTGTCCTTATCTCAGCACAGCATGTCTTCATCCATACGGCGACGGCACGGTTGGCGCAGTGGCTAACCGATTGACTGCTGCGCTGCGTGTCGCGGGTTCGATCCCCGCACGGAACAAATATTTGCAAGGCCTACAGAAAGTTGTTCCGAGTCTGGCCGTTTCTCTATGTGAGTTTAAATGTTCGTAAATGCCCCAACGATAGGAGATATTCCTAGTGTTGGTTCTTTAAAACAATTATACATTTGCAGTATTTTGACGACGTTGCAAAACAACACCTTGTATATACTCTTAAGTCGATGTAAACTTTGCTTGTGAGATTCAGACCATATTAGTTCTTCAGTTTTACCATAGATGGCGCTGTAGTACATTTTGTTATAAGTTGCTTATCGTAGGTCGCTACAGTGGATTATGATAAATATATCATCTACATAGCAATTTTCTATTTTGGAGTCTGCTTCTTATCTTACCAGATGCTGCTGAATACCAGTATGTAACATAGAGCTCTGCCAATCGGTCCTCAATCAAGTTACTGGGTAATGCGATAACCCCAATAAATTTTGTAAGACTTCTTTTTGAACGCCATTGTCGCATATACGTGACAAGCAAGCGCGTGCCCTGTACGCCAACGACACAAATATGTGACAAAAAATGTGGTGCACTATAACACGAAATAAGTAATTTAAATCATTACTTTTGTGTGTGTTTATTTATATATATCTTTAAAATGTGATCTATAATATATCTTAAATATTAAATGTCTTATCAAGAAATAAGTTAACAATACACGGTGTAAATCACCTCATCACGAAGCCGTCAACCAAGCATTCTGTATACATGAAACTAAGTAACTTTACGCAGAAATTATTGCTGGGAAACGAATTTTTTTTTGGGGGTGTAAAATCATGTTTTGTGGTAGAACTCAATGTAACGCACTGAAAACATTGTGCTGATGGACGGGTTGAATAGTACGGGGGTCGTGGAGGTGTTTAAAGTAAAAATCTTACATTTAAAACTTGAATTAAAAAAAAAAACTTGTCAAAAAGTTGGAACTTTGACCCCTAATATCTCCGTAACTAGAAGGTTCCCAGGTATGGTTTAGAACAAAAAAATTATCGCAATGACAGGGAGAACCAGTGCCTTTCGGCTTCGTTAAGAGTTGTTTTACACCCTTTATTTTTGAAATCCCATTTTTTTTATTGTAAGTAATTACGGTGAATTTTTGGCTTGGCGTGGAGGGCACGCGCGTGCGTTTATGCTTTGGCGTTCAAAAGGTTAAAATGACGTCAAGAATGCATAGTTTCTGTTCAATTTCACTTCTAAGCACGTGACGTATAAATTAAAATAAGTTATAACCTCTCTTGTATCATGTTCCAATGTTACTAGGATGATTTCATAACCACTGTTACTAAATATTACTTAACAAACACAAGTCAATAACCTATTGCGATATTTGGCGGCAAAAAATATCCGCCATCTTTATTTGAAAACACCATTTTAGATTATCTTGTTGGGCCTCGGAATAGGCGGTAAGAAATGAGCTACTTAGGTTTTTTATTGATAACTGAGTCATTGGCAAACTTGTTCTACCCACTGGTTATAGGCCTCCTCTCTTTTCTTCAACTTATGCGAGTCTTATTCAGCTCTTATTCAGCCCCTAAGACTTCCTCATTATCTTCGTATCCGTGTCCGAAGTTGCTTGGTGTCAGAGCAATACATTTTCTTCTTCCATTTTACTCTGGTGACAGTCATGCTGTCATTCTTCAGAGGACTTCTACTGTGGCACGTAAAGCCAATTTTTTTTTCTTTTTTTTTTCTGAGATGGCATCTAATATCGAATTTTGAAAATAGAAGACATGCTGCGCCGCCCCGAAATCAATAGGGGATCGGACTGGGTAAAGAAAACGACATTCTATTTTGTCCGTAAGACAGGTAATACAAAAATATTAGACACGTATTTTATGTTTTATCAAAATATTAAAAAAATACTTAGTTAAAACTCATTAAAGTTGGAGAGTGGGGGCTCACTACGTCACAAGTGGGTATAAAACTTACCTACATGTGACGTCATGCGCCATTTCAGCTCAATATATCTCCGTAATTTTATGACCACGTGAAAAAAGAAAAAATACGTGTCAAATACTTTTTAATAATCTACCCGATAGACAAATAAAAAAAAATAAGTCACCATCCCTATTGGGAAGACGAATGTACATTTCCCTCACTTAAAAGAAGAGTGCATCAATAAAATATCTCCAAAAGTGTACCAAGAAGATCTTATTACCTAAATAATCCTTTAGAAATATATTCGCTACCCTTTCAGAACCGGCTCTTACCTGTCTTTTCCCATTCCTGCCTTTATACAGGGTGTAAATCACCTCATCACGAAGCCGTCAACCAAGCATTCTGTACATGAAACTAAGTAACATTACGCAAAAATTATTGCTGGGAAACGACTTTTTTTTGGGGGGTGTAAAATCATTTTTTGTGGTAGAACTCAATGTAACGCACTCAAAACATTGTGCTGATGGACGGATTGAATAGTAAGGGGGTCGTGGAGGTGTTTAAAGTAAAAATCTTACATTAAAAACTTGTAATTAAAAAAATACTTGTCAAAAAGTTGTAACTTTGACCCCTAATATCTCCGTAACTAGAAGGTTCCCAGGTATGGTGTAGAACAAAAAAATGATCGCAATGACAGGGAGAACCAGTGCCTTTCGGCTTCGTTAAGAGGTGGTTTACACCCTTTATAGCTACTTTGCACTTGACTTTACCTGAAGGACACACACGAAAGGGGTCAATGTCCGAATTGAGGATGTCCTTCAAGAAATCAGGTGCGTGGCTAGTGGCTTCTCGATTGCGTGTGAAAAATATTCATGAATTTTTGAGTAAAGAAATAATGGGCGATGGAATTGTAGCGTTTCATGGGTCTAAGTTATTATAAATCCTTAATCTGTTTCTAAAATAAAAGTACCCTCACGCCGTATAACATCTATCTATCTGCCTGTGAAATTCCCACAATAACGGTCCAGCAGTTTCGGAGATTATCCGGAATAAACAAACATTAGAATACTTAGCAGATGGCGCCACTGGCGAGTAAGATCCTGTCAGTACTTTTATTTCATCAATACAAATAAATAAAATTGAAGTGTGTGTTTGTAATTTGTTAATAACTGCTTTTATATAGTTATATACTTTCATATGCATTCAGTAAAAAGCAGTTATTTTAAAATTACAAACAGACACTTAATTTTTATTTATTTGAAAAGATACGACTTTGCGTTCATCCCTCTCTTGTGCCTTTCACAAATAAAAAAAAGCAAACTTATACACGGTGTAAATCACCTCATCACGAAGCCGTCAACCAAGCATTCTGTACATGAAACTAAGTAACTTTACGCAAAAATTATTGCTGGGAAACGACTTTTTTTGGGGGGTGTAAAATCATGTTTTGTGGTAGAACTCAATGTAACGCACTCAAAACATTGTGCTGATGGACGATTGAATAGTACGGGGGTCGTGGAAGTGTTTATAGTAAAAATCTTACATTAAAAACTTCTATTTAAAAAAATACTTGTCACAAAGTTGGAACTTTGACCCCTAATATCTCCGTAACTAGAAGGTTCCCAGGTATGGTGTAGAACAAAAAAATGATCGCAATGACAGGGAGAACCAGTGCCTTTCGGCTTCGTTAAGGGGTGTCTTACACCCTTTATTTTTCATGTAATTAGCGCAGAACATATTTAAGACAGAATTTTAAAAACATTATTTCTCATCAATCAAAAATTCCATACTTCAAACGAAATCCATTTAGCCTAAAATTTAAAACCCTAAACGAATTTCGCTTCCTTTCAAACATTCGCAGTAACAATCGAATTGCATGGGGTAGTTCATTTGGCCCCTGCAGCTATGCTAGGGTCGCTACCCCTCCCCCTTTGTTACAGGGGTATTATTATTAACAGCGGTACGCGAATACGTGCTAAATGTGAGGGTCCATGTTTTGGCAGTTGTTACGTCTAGATTTTAAATTATTTCCGGTGTTGATGAATATTTAGACTGACATTTATTTATTTTACTAGCATATGCCCGCGGCGTCGCGTCGCCCGCGTGGAGTTCGATAATTGTCCCACGGGAACATACTACCGGGATAAAAAGTATCCTATGTGTTAATCCAAGTTATAAACTACCCGTGTGCCAAATTTCATCAAAATCCATTCAGTAGTTTTTGCGTGAAAGAGTAACAAACATCCATCCATCCATCCTCACAAAATTTCGCATTTATAATATTAGTAGGATATTGAGACGCGTTTGAGCTCGTGGCTAAATAATAACAGCCGCACAGGTCGATCTTCGAGGTTAAACCGTACTTGCTGAGGTTGGTCCGTGGATGGGTCACCATCTTTACATACCGAGGTTCCTCCTGCCTCGGAAAGCACGGTAAGGGTCAGCTCACAGATTACGTTGCGCAACGTATTCTGAATTCTCACAAGTGCGCGCAGCGTCGCGTCGCGTCTCGGTGTGAGCTGACGCTAAGCCATTGGTCCCGGCTATCATTTGTAGATCTTTGACAGTCGTTACAAGTAGTCAGAAGCCAAAAAGTCTGACATGCAGTCTTATCAAGGGGTGTCGTATTACTCAGTTACTGAGTTGTGGAGGTCAGATAGGCAGTCGCTTCATGTAAAATACTGGTACTCAGCTGCATCCGGTTAGACTGGAAGCCGACCCCAACATAGTTTGGGAAAAGGCTAGGCTAGGGGTAGATGATGAGTTCAAGCATTATTTTAGTCTACTCCCAGCTAGACAGTTTAGAAGAAATGCATTGCTCATTTTTCAATCGTTCGGGGTCAAACGCGGATCGACAAAGCATGTCGATTGTTTTATTCACAGCTTCACACTTTTGGGCACTCGTCCAAGCGTGTAAGGGCATCAAAGACATTAATAGTTTTGTCAGAATGCTTGTCTTTGCAGGTTAATTACCCACCCTTTGATTAAATCGGCATTTCTTTTAAAGTGAAACTTTTATTACATCGTCTCAAACTTTTTAGTCTGTGTGTTGCATGTCGCGTGACGCTCAGCCGCGGAGTAGCCACTCCGCGTTTTATACGTTTTACACCCTTAAGGCGCAGATATACGACTTTTAATGATTTTAAATTGAACATCACGTCTAAACTTCTAGTCTTATTTCTTTGAAAAAAATATATGTTATACTAGACAATTTTCTTTATAGATTGATATGTGAAAATGTGAAATTATATTTTTATAGCATAGTGTATTTAATTTGTAAATTCATGTCTAACGTGGACAAAAAACGAAAATAACGCAAAAACTATCGGACGTATTTTCATGCAACTTTGACCATCTGAAAGACAATTTAACAACCCATATTTTAGTATACGGCTTTTATTTGTATTGTGTTTGATAAGTCAAGGTGGGTTGTTTTTCCGAGTAATCTTGGTGCGCGTTGAAGCTTTACGCATGCACTTTTACTCGCTCAAGGTCGCGGGCACTTATTGTCGCCTTAATGGAATATTATTCCAAAAATATTTAGTTATATATATGTCTATCTATAGTGTGAAAAGAAGTTTCACTTTTACCGTGGTTTCATAAAACCACACAATCCTTTTTTAAATACTGCCGTGTTCGTCAAGTGGGGTCGTTTCACGGATCGGGCAGTGTTATGAGGTCTTTCCATCAGGAATCTCTCAGTAGCAGCCACTGAGCCTGGGTTTGTGCCCGGTTGATGTCAATAGGCTCGCCCCCTATTATATCGGAGTTAAGTATAACTGGTGAAATGTGGATGTAGAGGCGTACCTAAACGCCTCTGCCAAACTCTTCGGAGATCAAAGGCGTGAAGTTATGTTATGTTCTTTTTAACATGTTCGTTGAAAAATCGTCAACGTTTTCTTAACGACGTTGGGGTATGCTTCGATCTAACCCCCTCAATCCTTTCCCCCCTGAAAAACACATCAAAATTTCCACGCGAACTATGTCGCGGGCAGCAGCTATTTGCATATAATACTACCACTAGACATACAATAAACCGTTAACCTTTAATTTCTTTACCCAGTATAAATTAATACAGTTTTCTTATTTAAACCGCTAACCGTCGCCGGCGCAGGTGTCGACTCCCACCTCATGGCCCCCGATGAAACCCGACAAAAAACGAAGTGCGCATCGGCTTTTTATGTCAACGCCGAACGTTGTCCTGTAAAAAAAAGGCTAAGTGCGAACGGGCTAAGTCAGCCTTAGACACAAATAGGGTTCCGTAAATAGAGTACGTACAATATGAGCTAGAAGAAGAAAACCGTGAAAATTGTGTTTTATAATTTTCTGAATAGAAAAGGTAAAAACATTATGTTTTTGAGTTTTTCATAGAACCGAAGAATTTTGACCCGTATATCTTATTGCATAGTTACTAAATGGAGCCCCAAGTAGCATAAATGGCCCTTTCTGTATCCTAGGAGCACGTATTTTTAAGCCCTATAGAAATCCTACAAACGACTATTATCCTCTATAGTCGTTTTTTTACAGTCCGGTAAAGTGCCATTCCATTTTATAATAATCTTATTCTGTTGCTTTTACAAGATACATTTCGCCAGTTATGTTTAAGTCCCAACCCATGTAGAAGGGGGGCGATCTCATTGCCATCAACCTGGCACAAAGACACTGTCGTTGACAATAAGAAATTCCTGATGGAATAACCCAATAACACTACTTTACCGCCCTGGGATTCGAAGCCAGGTCTTCATGCTCAGTAGGCGCGCTTGCGACCACTTAATCAACGAGGCATTCGAGGCAGTTCGCATTACAAGACAAATATTATTAGCCATGAAGGCGAAGACGATCTTAGATTTACGTATCTGAAGATAAGCTTGCAATTACGATATCCAAACATAGATTCTATTGATATACAAATAAAGGGTGTAAAACACCTCTTAACGAAGCCGAAAGGCACTGGTTCTCCCTGTCATTGCGATCATTTTTTTGTTCTACACCATACCTAGTTACGTAGATATTAGGGGTCAAAGTTCCAACTTTTTGACAAGTATTTTTTTAAATACAAGTTTTTAATGTAAGATTTTTACTTTAAACACCTCCACGACCCCCGTACTATTCAATCCGTCCATCAGCACTGCGTTTTGAGTGCGTTACATTGAGTTCTACCACAAAACATGATATTACACCCCCCAAAAAAAAGTCGTTTCCCAGCAATAATTTTTGCGTAAAGTTACTTAGTTTCATGTACGGAATGCTTGGTTGACGGCTTCGTGATGAGGTGATTTACACGGTGTATATGGCTTGCGTCTGTGTTTCCAAACGCTTACAACCATCATCTCTTCAAAGTTAGAATGTACAGGCTTCTTCTGGGTAAGCTCGTACCATCGTCGACTTTGTCTCTGTCATCTCTGACCTAGACTAGAGTCAAGAGCAAACCCACCGCAAATATACTGATGTCGTAAACTGAATATTACAACTGGCTAGCTATAACTCTTTTAAAGAAACAAACAGTCTACGTAGGCTGAGTAATCGCGTCCCGTCGTAATTTAGGTACGGTACCCTGAAAAATAATCTCTTATTCATCTTTACTGCTATCTCGCTCGTTACATACTTTTTTATTATTGCCATCTCGGTCGTGTTCGATTCAGCGATTCCGTGATCCGTGAAGTTGTATTTATTTCAGTTTTCACACGCGATTGAGCATCGTTTAGTATTGTAATTGGTTATGGAAATACTGTATTTCGGTTGTGGATTGATGAGCGGTTCTTTAGCTTCATACATGAAATGAGAACTGAAGGGCAGGAGCCGCTACTTTACAGAGAAGGCATGAGTATTGAACACCACTCTTCCTCAATGCGTATTGGCGATTTTAGACAGAGGTCATACCACTAAATCTGCACATAGTGAGGAGAATTTAAAGACGTATCTTCTACAGGGTTCGAAGTGATAAAAAACGGGTTGCACTCCCAGTGAAAACTTGAATATTAACGTTGTGCATTTTTGATATTTTAGAATGGTTAGGAAATCATTTTGCAGGAATTGCATTTATTATCAATAGACAATTTATATTACATTAAAAATTTATCTCTTCAGAACTATTACAATCCGTCTTACGAATAGGGGATAATCCTATTTTCTTTTTCTTTGTCCGTCGGGTAGTTTATTGAAAAGTATTGGACATGTATTTTTTCTTTTTTCACGTGGTCATAAAATTACGGAGATATATTGAGTTGAAATGGCGCATGACGTCACATGTAGGTAAGTTTTATACCCACTTGTGACGTAGTAAGCCCCCACTCTCCAACTTTAATGAGTTCTAACTAAGTATTTTTTTGATATTTTGATAAAACAAAAAATACGTGTCTAATATTTTTGTATTACCTGTCTGACGGACAAAATAGAATGTCGTTTTCTTTACCCAGTCCGGTCCCCTATTTAGTAAAGTGTCAAATAAAAAAAAGTTGTATTACATATTTTTTGTATTTTTTTGATAGGTTTGATTTTTGCTATTTCAGAGTGATACTTACAAAAATGAACACCCTCTTCGCACTGAATTCAAATGCATTAAAACAATAAAAAGCTATTTGGCTCAAAAATTACGGAGTAGTATTACTGAGTGTCCATGTCCACTTCATCATTCTCTTGCCCAAATTCCAATTTATTTGTGGTCGGCTCAGCATGTCTTCTTCTTCCATACAGCAGTCCACGTCCAATGTCCATGGCCACTTATTTTGAGGAAGTCTAAACTTCTGCTCAATAAATCGACAGGCAGTCAAACTCAAAGCATTTATTTCAAATAGACTATTACAGGCACTTTTGAAAGTAAAAAAAAAAAAAAAAACGTGAAGCTGCAGTCCCAGTCACAAGGCATAATAACTTGTGAAAGTACCGTAGTTGCCCATTCCGTAGCGTAGATCACTATGGAGAAGAATGGGCAAGAAACTCCATGGACACTCTTTTAAACAATATCTTAATGCAGATACTTGATTAGTCCCTACCTTCGTACTATCAGCAGTCAAAAAGGCAAACAGTAGGCAACAGGCAGGCAGTAAAAAACCCGGGTTTTTATATATCAATGCTCTGAGTAATAAGAATCTGAAACTTCGCTGGCAACATAGCGTAGATTTTTGCTCAGTAATAATCGTTTTGTTTACAAGCAGTTGTACGATTTAGTAAACAGTTTCGTTTTTTAGACGTCATGAGGTATCTTGACTGTTTCAGATTTGTTTTTTTATAAAACCGGCTGCCCCGGTTAGAGGCCCATCTATTCTGCTTAGTACAGGCCATGTAACTTAGAGAATTTCTTATCGGAAAATTATTAAGTGCTAGACAAGCTTTCATCGCCTTATTTTTTTAAAATTAACCTTGCCACAACAAGGAATTTCTCCTGTTTCGTAAGTACGTTTACAAACATTTATATATTCACATACAAATACAGCCAGACCCAGAACTACTACCTGTAGGTCATACAAATATATAATCCTGTGCGGGGATCGAACCCGCGACACGCGGCGAATATTACGAATATTCAAAAATCTTTGAAGCAGCTGATTACCAGTATTTAACAAGAAGCGATTGCCTATCTGATTCTCCCTTCCAGTAAGCGTCAGCTCACACCGAGACGCGACTCGACGCGACGCTGCGCGCACCCTTTTAAAGAGCGATTCAAAATATAACTTTATTTTCTACAAGTATGAGCGCGCAGCGTCGCGTCTCGGTGTGAGTGAGCTGACCCTAACTTTGTAATACTCTTTCGTGAGCCTTCATAATACCTAAGTCTAGGCTTGAAACCTAAATCAATTTGGAATTTAGAGAGTTTGGTTGGTAACAATTAAAAATAAAAGTAAATGACAGCTGACAAGTTCGATGTAAACAATGTCACAACAAAGAAAACTAAGAAAATATTTATAAAAATGAAACAAATCGTAATATGCTAATGGAAAACCAATAAAAGTATGAATATGGATGATAAGTGTGAGTATAAAGTGTCTGTAGTAGGCAGATACTATATTTCCCCAACGACTAAAGTACCATCATCATCTGCCTAGCATCGTTGTTCGGATCAGCTTCCACTTTCCGAAGCAGCTGAATACCAGAATTTTACATGGAGCGACTGTCAATCCGGTTAGACTGGAAGCCGACCCCAAGATACTTTGGGAAAAGGCTAGGCAGATGATGACTGTCAATCTGACCTCCACAATCCAGTTAGTGCTGGGTAATACGATACCCCTTAGTAGGACTGGTTGTCAGACTTTTGGGCACCTGATTACCTGTAACGACAATCAAAGGTCTACAAGACAGCCGGTATCGACGGCTTAACGTGCTTTCCGAAGCACGGAGGAAATGTACACAATGGGAGGTCACCCACTGACCAACCTAGTCAAGCACAGAATAACCTAAAGCTCGACCCGGGCGGCTGTGACAGTTTATCCTCGAAGTCCTCCGTCTTAATAATCATCATCATCAGCCTATAATGTTCCCACTGCTGGGACACAGGCCTCCTCTCTATGAGAGGGAGTGGACTGTAATCCTTCACGCGGGCCCGGTGCGGGTTGGTAGATATCACATGTCTTCGAATTTTTAGTTCTAGGACATGCCCGTTTCCTCACGATGTTTTCCTTCACAGTTTTTGAGGAGAGCGGTGATGAAATAAATTACACAAAGTAATGCGCTTGCCTGTGTTCCAATTCGAACCCACGGCTTACTCCTCGTAAGTCGGGGCTGCCACCACTGCTCTCTTCGCTGCTCTCCGTCTTAATAAAACCTACCATTCCAGCCTTTAAACTTTAACAGCACCAAACATGCAGCAATAAATAACCATGATCGATGAAAAGCCAATAAAACAAGAAATTGCTTAATATTACTCCCGTTGACATTTCCAGGCGTATGCTAAAAACCGGTCGATTCAATTTTCATTTGGTACTTGCTATCCGATTTTGAACTCTATTGCTTTAGGTGTAGAGAGCGTTTGAGTGGACGCTTGCGGTTAAGTGTTGACATGTTGGTCGGTGGGGTGTGGTAGTAATGCAAGAGCAGAGCGATTTGAATTTTTGGTGTACTTTGTAGGGTTTTAAATTTTGCATGTGCTTTGGTAATTTCGAGGAGCTCGTGGCTAAATAATTACAGCCGCACGGGTCGATCTTTAAGGTTAAACCGTGCTTGCCGGGGTTGGTCCGTGGATGGGTGACCATAATTACATACCGAGTTTCCTCCGCGCCTCGGAAAGCACGTTAAGCCGTTGGTCCCGGCTGTCATTTGTAGATCTTTGACAGTCGTTATGAGTAGTCAGAAGACAAAAGTCTGACATCCAGTCTTACTAAGGGGTATCGTATTACCCAGTTACTGGGTTGTGGAGGTCAGATAGGCAGTCGCTTCATGTAAAATACTGGTACTCAGCTGCATCCGGTTAGACTGGAAGCAGACCCCAAGATAGTTTGGAAAAACGCTAGGCAGATGAGGATGTGCTATGGTAATTTAAAAGCTTAGTCGGATGGTTGTGGAACAATGGTTTGGAACAATTGGGTTCAGTGTTACACACCTTTGAAGTTATTGTGAAAATCGAATCAAGAGAAAAAATACTGATCCGTTTCTTTTGTTAAATTAGCGATTCGGTCCGGATTCTTGTCGGTGCACAATCAACCTTAATTCCTTTTTCTACCCTCAAAAATTTAAGAGAGCTGTACCGTCGATAGGAAAGAAACTGGTGCGATCTTGTTTTATACTTCTCAAACTGGTGCACTGGTGCTTATATAACACTTAAATACAGAATGAGTTCTAACTTTAGTCCAAGCTCTAAGCAAAGAGCATGTTTTTTTAAAGTGAAACTTTTATTACATCGTCTCAAACTTTTTCGTCTGTGTGTTGCATGTCGCGTGACGCTGACGGTCGGCTGCGGAGTAGGGATAAAGTGATAGGCGCTCGTCAGAGCGCCTTTCATTTTATCCCTACTCCGCGCTATAGTGTGAAAAAAAGTGTCACTTTTATCGTGGTTTCATAAAACCACACAATCCTTTTTTTTTTTTTGTAATAAAGTTTTCGATTGTCTTCTGAACTGAATTCTTACGGAAGTAAAGTTATTTAGTCCCGATTTTAATGTATTGTATTTAAGGACTATACCCCAGTCGGAATTAGCTGTGAGATACTTTTAAATGGTTTTATAGTTTCAACTAAAGATCCTATCTAAGCCCAATTTTGTCATGTCATGTTTATGTCATGTTGTGTTATGGTCATGTTTAAACCTTTTTTGTCCTAGCCTGTTCTGTCCCATTTGCTGGGCTAAGGGCTCCCTCCACTTTTTGCATTTCTCGCCTACCTCATGTCCTCTTTACACTTCTTAAAACGTTGCTTAGAAAATGTGCTCAAGTAGCATTTATGTTACTTTGCAGAGAATACAAGTATGTACGTATTTTTTATCGCCAAAAAATCAGAAATTGTATATTTTGCTTGAGGTTTCGGCGTTCCTTCTTATGAAAATAAAAACTGAATGTGGCTTAAGGGTTTCATACTAATGAGCTCAAAAAATTCCACTGTATAACAATTTCAAATCGCGAAACGCTGTCACTTGTACCGCATAAACACGTTTTTCGATACAGTAAACTAGTTTTAATATCAGAACTCGAATTGGTAGCGGTATTTAAAAAATAATTGTTTCACCGACTGGTATTATAGTCGTTAGAGAATATTACATTGTTTTTGTCTCCGTTTTTTTTTCAAAAATTTAAAATATTATGCTTTAAAGTATTATTGTTTGGAGTTAAACAGCAAATTGTATGCAATCTTCTGAAAATTGGATAAAAGCTGAAAAACTATCGAAAGGATCTCGAGCCTCTAGTTAGTGTGAAGAGAGGTGAAGAGTTAGGCAGACGATGACGACTAATGCTACTTCGCAAATCCAACCGCTGATCATCATCTGCCTAACATTTTCCGAACTACGTTAGAGTCGGCTTCCAGCCTAACCAGATACAGCTCATCATCTGCCTAGCCTTTTCCCAAACTTTGTTGGGGTCGGCTTCCAGTCTAACCGGATGCAGCTGAGTATCAGTACGAGTATTTTACATGGAGCGACTGCCTATCTGACCTCCATAACCCAGTGATTGGGTAATACGATACCCCTTAGTAAGACTGGATGTCAGACTGTCGGCTTCTGACTACTCGTAACGACTGTCAAAGATCTACAAATGACAGCCGGGACCAACGGCTTAACGTGCTTTCCGAGGCGATGTAATTATGGTCACCCATCCACGACCAACCTCGGCAAGCACGGCTTAACCTTGAAGATCGACCCGTGCGGCTGTTAATATTTAGCCACGAGCTCCTCAAAGGGGACCTGGATACAGTTACCGGATACAGCTGAATACCTGTATTTGACATGAAGCGACTGCTTACCTGACCTCCACATCCCAGTTAGTAACTGGGTAATACGATACCCTTTGGTAAGATTGGTTGTCAGACTTTCGGGCCTCTGACTAGCCACGAGCTCCTTCGCATATCTCCTACTCTAACCGCACTCTACTGCACACTACTGCAACCGCCAACCTATTAATAAGACAAAATTAAAAACACTCGTCTTCCGAGTAATATCAAGTTATCCTCCAAGTACATAACAGATAAAACTACAAGAAAATATTAAGACTTAATGACTGTTTTGCTATAGCTTCAAGGAAAAATATTATAATGTTACTGTTTGTTTGCTTCTTGGGAATTACCGATACAAATGTTTGTACAGTCCACGTGCATTTTAAGTCAATAGGCATCAGTGCAGCAGTCTTCATTGCATAAAACATAAACTGACGTCTTTTCCTATGGGGATAGGCGGAAACCGTCGCCACCGCCAACTGCTACGTTCGTTACATATTTTGCGATTCGTCTGCCCCCGTATTCACAAACGCTCGTATTCGATTTCGATTCGGAAAGTCGTATATCTATCTCGCTCGCTTTCGTAATGCCAAAACAAGATAGACTTACGACTTATCGAATCGAAATCGAATCCGAGCGTTTGTGAATAGGGGGGCATGTCATACACGCACGCCTATTGGGACTTCATTACAACTAATGTTAATAAAAACTCTGTCTTAACAACATCACCACATTCTTATACGAGATCTTTCTGTCTACCCAAAATGCAGTCTTCAATAGTAAACTAAAGCAATATTTCTTGCTGGATAGTGAAGGGATCATCCATAAAGTACGTCACACGTTAAGGGGGAAGGAGGGGTCGACGAAGTGTTACATTGTGTGACAAGGGGTGGGAGGGATCCTAAGTTTCGTGACGTCACAGATTTAAGTGTTAAAATGCCACTAACATTTGAACTGTTAACGAACAACTTAAAATATCTCCAACTCTATCTGTATCTGTAAGTATAAAATTGTTTTGTTGGCAGGTTCACACTCGCTCTACTAGGTAACTAGTTAGTTATATGTAATGGAAATAAAACTAATTTCAGGAGTGCAGTTTTAATTTATAATTTGTAGATGTTAAATACTCCTATTTAACATCTATAGTTATAATCCAATTTTTTTTTCTTTGTCTGTCGGGTAATTCATTGAAAAGTATTGGAAGAGTGGTCATAAAATTACGGAGATATATTGAGTTGAAATGGCGCATGACGTCACATGTAGGTAAGTTTTATACCTACTTGTGACGTAGTAAGCCCCCACTCTCCAACTTTAATGAGTTCTAACTAAGTAATTTTTTGATATTTCGATAAAACAAAAAATACGTATCTAATACACACATCAAAAGTGTCTAGGGATCAACATATATTTTTGCAATAACTTTTCTCCTGATTGATATTAATTAAAATTTTCTTTAAGGATTCATCAAATAAAGTGTTTTCGTTTGTCACAGTAACGATAAACCAAGTCACCTTTGCATTAATAAAGAAATTTGCCATTTTCTAATAAAGGGATTTTTGACATTTGAACCACTAACATTAAAGTTCGAAAAAAAGACTGAAATAACAGTTTTCTTTAAAATTTTATTGGGTAACTTAAACAATTAATAATCCGTGTTTCTACCGCGAACACTAACAACACAAGAACATCGGTTTGGCATACTCAAAATGAGTTCATCCAAATCACGCTGTGGAATGGCCGCCCATGTTCGTTGCAACAACAAAAAAAGGTCTTCTTGCGACTGGATACCCTCCATATTCGGCAGAGCTCTTCTCTGTAGCATATACCATGCATGCTCAATCGGGTTCAAGTCTGGCGACTGAGCAGGCCAGGGCAGGACATTGATGTTAGCTGCGGCGAGAGTCTGTCTTACAACTCTTGCGGTGTGCGGTCGTGCATTATCATGCATTAACTGAAATAAGGGACCGATTTGCACTTGTAGAGGAACGATGACGTCTGATACAATCGTCTCAGCATAAATTTGAGCGTTGAGGTTGCCTCTGATCCAAATCAACTCAGTTCTTCCGCCGATCCAAATACCCGCCCATACCATGATGGTTCCACCACTATAAGGATGGACTTCCTGGCAGGATTTTAATCGCTGTTGGCGTCCAGGGGTTCTCCAGTGTCGTATACGTCTTGTATCCGGTCTCATACCAAAACGAGACTCATCAGAAAAGCACACGAAACGCCATTGTTCTTCTGCCCAATTTCTGTGTTCAAGAGCCCATTGATATCGAATCCTACGATTGTGCATTGCTATAGGTGGTACCCGTAGCGGTCTTCGGGAATGAAGGTTCACTTCATGCAAGCGGTTTCTGACTGTTTGGTCGCTAATTAAGTTCCCTGAAGAGTGATGAAGCCTCACGGTTAACATCATGGCGGTTATTGTTGGAGCTCTTCGAGTTAAGATTTGAATGTATCGGTCTTGTCTCCGTGTGGTGCAGCGATACCGTCCTCCATGGCGCTCAGCCACGGTACCAGTGCTTCGGTAACGTGTCCAAAGTCGACTGATAACACTCTGACTTGTATTCAGAGCTAAAGCCACAGTACGTTGCCGGGAACCAGCTTCTATCATTCCCACGGCTCTGAGCATTTCTTCCCTGCTTAAATGACGTCGCCGCTCCATAATAACGTTGGTTTTAATCAGTAGTAGGGAAACAGTAGCACTAATAATGTCTTCAATGCGTTGTATGTTTTTATAGGGAAAATATTGACAGCTGATTTTCATCTTTTACTCGAATTTGATTCACAGTTCCTGATTCAAATTATGAAATGCACCAAAAAGGATCCATATAAATTTATAAAATCATAAATTTATTACAAAGCCACATCTCAATCTCAAGAAATCCGCATAAAAATGCTTGATCCCTAGACACTTTTGATGTGTGTATTTTTGTATTACCTGTCTGACGGACAAAATAGAATGTCGTTCTCTTTACCCAGTCCGATCCCCTATTGCAAGATATGTGACGTCAATCTAGGGAGGGGAGGGTATAATAAATGTGACCAACTGTGGCAAGGACGGGGTAAAAAATATCACGAAATTAGTGTGACGAACTTTATGGATGACCCCTAATCATGTAAATCTATTACAAATTATTAAGAAAAAGTGTTCACAATATACTACATTTCTTGAGAAGACCAAAAGCCATCTATCAAAACTGTTCTACGAAGAAATAAAACTAACCAACTCTCTCTTGTCACCAGGTCCGAGGTGGCAGCACAGGTGCTCCGCCCCCGGCGGCTCCAGCCATGATTGAGCAGGAGAAGAGGTCTCCACTACAGCCACAGCAGCAGGGTAGGGTGCAGCCAGGTAATAAAAATGTCCTTTTTAGGGTTCCGTAGCCAAATGGCAAAAAAAACGGAACCCTTATAGATTCGTCATGGCTGTCAAAGTCAAAGTATTTATTAGTGTTATTTTTAGGGTTACGTGTCTCGAAAGGAAAAAACGGAACCCTTATAGAATCAATTTGTTGTCCGTCAGTCTGTGTGTCAAGAACCGTTTTCTCAGGAACGCGTGGAGGTGTCAAGCTGGAATTTATATCACATACTCAAGTCTACTGTTCCTTGCTGTGAAAAAATAACAACAAACTTCTTAGCCAACGCTATCAAAAGATACAGCCGTTTATGCCGTAAATTACCGCAAATTTTCGACACTCGCAAGGGAATCAAAACCTACAGGGTACTTCCCGTTAACTCAGAATCTTGAAATTTGGTACGAAGCACCATCTTATAACGCAGATAATGGAAAAATTGCGAAAACCGTAATTTTTTTGTTACATCATATAATAAAAATATTTTGAATAATTACGGTTTTAAAAGTACGGAACCTTCGGTGCGCGAGTCCGACTCGCACTTGGCCGGTTTTTGTTGATACATTAGGTCTTATAGTTAGGTTATGGTAACTCTAAAAACTACCCATTAGCATACACTATTTTACAATATAAGAATTTAAAATTCATATTACATACAAATTAACAATATCACCCGAAGTTAGCCTAAAGAAATACGACAATTCACGAATATAAAGTTTCAGTAGAGCCGAAGTTTCGGCCAAAATGTGGCCGGAACTAGATTTTTTGGCCAAATCTGGCCGAAACCGTACCTTTCATCGGACACTAACTCCAACTTTTCCAACCTGTATGTAGATACCTGGACAACTCTATCATTGTTTTCGTTTAAATCCTGAAAGAAGCCCATCTTGCAAAATGACCTGCAGTCATTATGCAAGATGGGCAGGAAATCAAAGTCAATGTCAAACAATTTATTTCAATCAGTCCATTTAAAGGCACCTTTCAATAGAATTGATTCAAGCTAGCTAGATATTTTCGAATGGAGAAGACTGGGCAAGGAGAAATGCTCGCAGCTAGATAATAACAGCCGCTCGGGTCGACCCATAGGTTAAGCCGCTCTTCCCAAGGTTGGTCCGCGGATGGGTGACCATGTCCACCCATTACAAATCGATTTTTCTTCATTTATAGAGCTTTGACATTCGTTTCTTGTAGTCGGTGGCCTAAAAGACTGACAACCGTGATCCAGTTTGGTAAAACGCGGGGCTTATTACCTAGTACTAACTAGGTTGTAGAGGTCAGATAGGCACTCCATGTAATGTAAAACACTGGCATTCAGCTGCATCTGGTTAGACTGCAAGCCGACCCCAACATATTTGGGTAAAGACTAAGTAGAAAAAAAAAACGATTGTGTGGTTTTATGAAACCACGGTAAAAGTGAAACTTTTTTTCACACTATAGACATCTAACTAAAAATGTTTGGAATAATATTCCATTAAGGGTATAAAACGCGGAGTAGGGATAAAGTGAAAGGCGCTCTAACGAGCGTTTTTCACTTTATCCCTACTCCGCGGCCGAGCGTCACGCGACAGTCAACACACAGACGAAAAAGTTTGAGACGATGTAATAAAAGTTTCACTTTAAAAGTTCCACAAAGTTAAAGTTCCACCGTGGAACTTTAACTTTGTGGAACTTTATGTTACATATGATATCGTGGAACTTCCACGATATCATATTTCTAGCCTTTTCCCTGTCGGCTTCCAGTCTAACCGGATGCAGCTGTATATTCGTATTTTACATGGAGCGACTGCCTAGCTGACCTCCACAACCCAAATTGTACTGGGTAATAGGATACACGGTATGACTGGATGTCAGACTTTTGAACCACCTCTAAAGACTGTCTAAAGTCTAGTTCAAGTGCGCGACCCAAGGTTCAGTTTCGGCCAAAAAAATTAATTCCCTTCAAGCTACTAAGTTCTTGTTCTTCTTCACAGAACCGCCGGTTGTGGCAGTACCTCCACCACCGAAACCAGCGATAGTGAAGGCCCCGAAGAATGCTAAAATTAATCAGAAGGTAAGCTTTATTATAAGATTCCACCTTTGTAGACCTAGCACGACTCTGTGAAGCAGCTCTTTTGGAAAATTTCTTCCACCACGCATAGAAAGACAGAAAAAGCTTATATTAGTCTGGTACAAGGCGCAATTTTTTTTTTAATTTACAGCTTAAATAAAATGATATAAAAAAGTCAAAAATTGAGAATAAATTTAGACAAATTAAACTGTTCTTGTACGAGGCTAAAACGTCCTTATCTCAGCATGGTGCTGTTACTTTTGTAAAAAACACATACATACACTTAATATGTGTTTGTGACTTCTTCGTCGTCGCGTCGCTGGCCTGACAATTTTTATATTTCGGTAGCCACGAACTTCGCCACTTCCACCGCGTCGTCGGTGACAGCGCAAAGTTTACTTCGGCTTAATGTTTTTGGGCCAAGAGCGCAGGTTAAGAGATGGAGCAGAGTTTGCAGCACAGCTCCACAACCATGTTACTGCGCAAGCGTTGCTGTGTTTTGGATTGAAGAAAAACAAGAAAGAAAATATATTTATTTAGCATGGTTGAAAAGATCACGACAGAATCTGCAAACACAAGAGGTAGAGGCAAAATTACAGTACTGTGTGCCACTTGATTACACCTAGATTAATGCCAGACTGCTAATGCCTGACGCAGAATTTCAACTGAAGGGTATCCGGATGGATCACGGTGTATAACAGCTACATGAGACGTTCTAGCTTTTGACAGCAACGCTTCTGCGACGTCTCTGATCTTCTAGATTTCATTCAAGCAAGCAAGCTAGTGATTGCAACATTTGCAACCAAATAACTTAAAAAAAAAAACACTATAGGTACCTAATTTTGCTGACGAAAACCCTTACGATACTTTTTAATCTCGAGGTCGGACGGAAGAAATGCCGTTCTATACGATATGTCATTGTACTCGTATTTAATTAACAGAAAGTACGGAACCAATTTTATTTACGCGGGATTTTGCGGTGACGTATTTTTTTTTTACCCTATGCTTGGTATTTTACAAGATTTACTTGAAGTTATAGGAAGGAGATCCAAGTAAGTATTTTTTGTATGGCCTAATATTTTTTCATTTTGTCGATGTTGAATACTTTGTAATTTATAAATAAACTAGCTGCTGCCCGCAACTTCGTTCGCTTGGAAATTTTAATGGGTTTAGGGGTATGAAAAATAGATGTTTTGCCGATTCTCAGACTTACCCGATTTGCACACTAAATTTCATACAAATCGGTTCAGCCGTTTCGGAGGAGTTTGGTAACAAACTCCGCCCCACGAGAATTTTATACAAGGTGTTGTTTTGCATCCTCGTCAAGTTCAAGGAGGTAACTATGCTAATGATTCTCGACCCAAATCAATATTAAAATGAATAGGTAATTTTTATTTTTTTTCTTATTTACGGAAATCGGTAAGTGTGAACCATCCGTGTTTTAAACGCGGCTTGTCTGATTCTCGCCCTATAACCGCGCGTCCACACATACAAACAATATTAAACGATTTTTCAATAATTCCCTAAACCATATTAAGGGGGTTATTCTGAAATACTGACAAACTGAAACAAGCAAAAAAAATCAGCGTTTATTAATAATTAACCAGGAACCGTAATTGATATTGATTATTTATGTCTTTTCTGAAAACCCCCTGAATTTTGACGAGGATGCAAAACAACACCTTGCATATTAGACTAGCGATTTCGTTCGCGTGGAAATTTTGATGGGTTTTAGGGGTATGCAAAACACAGAATTTTATATATTAGATGTAGGGT
This sequence comes from Cerastis leucographa, assembly GCA_963082945.1. Taxonomy (NCBI): domain Eukaryota; kingdom Metazoa; phylum Arthropoda; class Insecta; order Lepidoptera; family Noctuidae; genus Cerastis; species Cerastis leucographa. The sequence continues at coordinate 4,543,478 of OY720376.1, forward strand.
AAAGGTAGTAAAGATATACCGAAATACGTTACGCGTAAGTAATAAATATTTCGCTAAATTCAATCAACGTGTTTCAAATGAAGTTATTTTTTATTTATGCGTTTGTTGAATTGATTTCATGCGTTATTTCATTATTATTAAAAATATTTTGTTTGTAACTGTATTATTCCGTACCTATTATTTTGTTATCATAAAACAACTATAAATCACTGATTATTGCCGCCGTTTGAAACAGTTAATGGATTTTATGAAAGATGATATTGAAAGTATGGAAGAAGATGCTACATCATCTGCCTAGCCTTTACCCAAACTATCTTGGGGCAAGCTTCCAGTCTAACCGGATGCATCTGAGTATCAGTATTTTACATGAAGCGACTGCCTATCTGACCTCCACAACCCAGTAACTGGGTAATACGATAAAAAAAGCAATGTGCTGATAGATTCATTGAATAGTACAGGGTTCATGGAGAACGTTGCCAGGAACGCTGAAGAACAAAAAGAAATATCGCAATGACGAGGAGATCAAAGTACCTTTCCGCTTCGTTAAAGGGATTTTACGAGTAACACACATTAGATCGACTACTTATCTGACCTCCACAACCCCCCGTTACAGAGTAAAACGATATTCTTATATGATGTCCAGTAAGCATTTTTCAATAAATACAAGGTGTTGTTTTGCATCCTCGTCAAATTCAAGGAGGTAACTATGCTAATGATTCTCGACCTGAATCAATAATTAAAAAGGGGTAGGTATTTTTTTTTTCTTCATTTCTGAAATCGGTAAGTGATCCTCGCCTTCTAAGCTTGCTTACACACATACAAAACATCTCTAACGTTTATTCGATAACTAGCTGTACCCAGCATGCGTTGCAATGCACTTTTTACTACCCACCTACCCTATCCGACCTACCTACCCTATCCTACCTACCCTACCCGACGCTACCTACCTACCTACTCTACCCTACCCTACCTACCTACTCTACCCTACCCTACCCTACCCTTACTACCTACCTACCCTACCTACCTACCCTACCCTACCTACCTACCCTACCCTACCCTACCTACCTACCCTACCTACCTACCCTACCTACCTACCCTACCCTACCTACCTACCCTACCCTACCTACCTACCTACCCTACCCTACCTACCTACCCTACCTACCTACCTACCTACCCTACCTACCTACCTACCCTACCTACCTACCCTACCCTACCTACCTACCCTCAAATCAAATCAAATCAAATCAAATCATTTATTTGCAATGAATGTAGGTTACATTAAAATACAGGTGGAATTGGAAGGAGTGAGCCATGTACATTCTGCCTGAAAGTAGGCACGCAAAAATTATAAAAATTGTTAAGATTCTAAAAATACAGATTCTAGAAATACAAATTCAGATGTCACAGTTAGAATTATTATATATTATTACAATTATACATAATACACTAGTTAATATTGAAACATGACAAATTAAAATGTTACTAAAGACTAATATTAAAAATTTATGTAATTATGTTAGGTAATGTCCAGGATAATATTCATTATATTTATTATACACATCGCTGATTAAAAAGTTGTGTCCATTAAAAAATCATTAATCGAATAATAACATTTTTCTGTTAGGAAGGCCACAACTTTCTTTTTAAAGTTTTTAATTGTATCATTTTTTATTATATCTGGCAATTTATTGTATATAGTAGGACCCATACAAATAACACTTTTCCTCATTAATGCAGTGTTACAGGACTCGGTTTGTAATAAATTTTTATATTGATTTCTGACAGGTCGTTTTCGAGTTTCTGTCATAGTGGGAAAAAGGTTTTTATTGGTCTTTACAAACATGGCCATTTCCAGAATATACAATGATGGAAATGTGAGCAATTTTAGGGACTTAAACTTTGGTTCGCAACTGTCTGTGGTCTTCAAACCACACATCGCTCTAATGCAACGTTTTTGCGCCTTGAATATGTACTCCCTTGAGCTGCAATTGCCCCAGAAAATAATACCGAATCTTAGAACTGATGCAACCAGACCATGATAAGCTACTAATGTTGTTTGAATGTCAACTTTCCTGGACAACTTTGAGAGGACATATGCCGCTGTATTCAACCTTTTGCAAATTTCCTCTGCTTGTGGTTGCCAATTAAGTTGTCGGTCAATGTAAATTCCTAAAAATTTTGCTACTTTAACTTGGTCAATTTTTTGTTTATTGTAGTGAACCGATACTTCTTTTAAAATTGTGCGTTGATGGAAGTGCAGTATGTTAGTTTTTTGTAAGTTTATCACCAAGTTGTTTCTGTCAAGCCAATGTACGATATCTTCCAGCGTCTTATTTATGTCTTGTTCATAGCTATCTGGATGTTTACATTTTACTACCGCGGTGCTGTCATCGGCAAATAGCACCATTGGATTATCAACCTGTCGTGGCAACTCGTTTATATAAGTTAAGAAAAGGGGTGGCCCAAGGACGCTGCCCTGTGGCACACCATATTTTATTGTTCGTCCTTCGGATCGGTATTTTCTTTCACTCTTCGTCTTAGGGCAAATTCTAGTTATTTCGGTGTACTGTTTACGATCACTAAGGTATGATTTAATAAGTTTGAGTACATTTCCCCTTATTCCATAAGCTTCTAACTTGTTTAGTAGAATGTCGTGGTCGACGCAATCAAAGCTTTTGACATATCTGTGAAAATTGCGCAAACAGGTACTTTGTTATCAACGTTTTTTATGATGATATTAAATAGATCGAAAATTGCTGTATTAATGCTTTTGTTCTTCCGAAAACCTTTTTGTTCATTACACAAAATGTCATATTTAGATAAGAAATTGTTAAGTAATTCGTAGATTAACTTCTCTACTACTTTGGACAGTACCGGAATTAAGGCTACTGGTCTGTAATTAGCTACATATTTCTTCTCTTTTATTTTTCTTATAAAGTGGTTTAACTATAACAGTTTTTAAGGCATCAGGGAACACCCCAGAATTAATACTGAGATTAATAATATGGCCTAGATGTACAGCTATATTGTTGGCTACAAATTTAACAACTTTCGTTGCTATACCATCATACCCAACGCTGTTTTTGTTTTTTAAAGATTTAATTGCTCTAATCACATCTTGGGGTAAAACTGGGGCCATAAACATTGAGTTTGGATTTTTCTGAATACTACTAGTTTCGTATGACACTTGGGGTGACTGTTGAATTTGGTCAATGAAGTAGTTATTAAAGATATTAGCAATTTTTTTAGGATCTGTTATTGTTGTATCATTCAGGCTAATTTGGGATATTGGGTCGTAAGAGTGTGTTTTGTTATGTATGACTTGCCAAGATGCTTTCGACTTATTATCTGAAGTTCGTATGAAATAGTTATTTTGTGATTTTTGAGTTAATTTTATAATTTTTCGAAATTTTTTTGAGTAGTCTTTAAATTTATTTTTATTTTCATTAGTTGGCCTAAGTCTGTATCGCCATAGTAGGTGACGTTGCTTTTTACTGCACACACGTATTCCTCGAGAGACCCATTTAACTTTTTTGTATGGTTGTATAGTAACAAATTTATAGGGAAAGCAAAGGTCATACAGTAAACGGAAATCTTCCAAGAAAATATCATATGCCACATTTACATTCTCCGTATTGTATATTTCGGAGAACGAGATGCAGCTAAGATGATTATTAAATTTAACGAGGTTTTCTAACGATAAATCTCGTTTCCTGATTCGCCAAGATTTTAATCTACATGTTTTATTTACTTTAATTTGCAGAGTTTGTGCCGTATGATCTGAAAGAGCTAATTCGATGACTTCACATTTACATTTTTGACGAGAATTGTGAGCAAAGTTATCAATGCAGCTATTACTGCACAATCTAGTTGGTTGCCTTAGTTCCAGCTTAAGATTGCAGCCCAAAAGAAAATATTCAAAGTCTAGGGACATTCTATTCCTTTTTAAGGTATCAATGTTGAAGTCCCCGCACAGAACAACCGTTTTATTCGAGTTAATACAATAAGTTTTCATAACAATTTCAAGTTTTTCGTAGAACATATTTAGATTGTTAGTTTTCGGTGGCCTGTATATACAAATAAAGACTAATTTTTGCCGGACTAGTTCGATTCCACAGCATTCAAAAGTGTTTGTTATTGAATGGCGTGAGATCTCTGTTAGTTCCTTATACTCTAGGCCTATTTTAACTAGAACGCAAGATCCTCCGCGCTTCTTTTCTCGCCTTGCATAACACGCAGCTAGTTTATAATTTGGAATATTTAATGCCTTTTCAGAGCCCCGCATAATGAAGTGTTCAGTTATGCAGACCACATCTATGTCTTTTTGTTCCTTAGATAGCTCCTGAAGCTGAACTGTGAGCAGGTCAACCTTATTTAAAAGACCAGCAATGTTTTGATGCAAGATATTTATGCTGTTATAGGCGAAAAAAACAATTGGTCGACTCATTTGTCTCATTAATACGAGTATTACTAGGTGGGTTAGATCGATTAACATTAGAATTAGTGTAGTTATCAGAAATTTCATCTCTTAAAAGTCTTAAATTAGACGTGTTTACTGCCTCTATGTCTAGGATGAAGTCTTGCAAGTCCGAGATAATCTGCATAAAGCCTTTGTTATTTACCCTACCCTACCTAACCTACCCTACCCTACCTACCTACCCTACCCTACCTACCTACCCTACCCTACCTACCTACCCTACCCTACCTACCTACCCTATCCTACCTACCTACCCTACCCTACCCTACCGTATCCTATGTCCTTCTCCTGGCTCTAAACTACCTCCCTGCCAATTTTCAGCTAAATCGGTTCAGCCGTTCTTGAGTTATAAGTGAAGTAACTAACACGACTTTCTTTTATATATATAGATTTATTATTCCCTAAACCACATTAAGGGGGTTATTCTGAAATACTGACAACATAAACAAAATAAAAGCTGTGTTTTTTTAATAATTAACTAGGTACTTACCGTAATTTATATCGATAATATTGTATGTCTTTCGTGGCAACATCCTGAATTTTGACGAGGTTGCAAAACAACACTTGTCCTTGTATATATATTTTTTTTACGTGCAAGTCAACATTTGTCCAATAAAAAAAAATACTAGGTAGCAACAGTTTCGGATTACAATTATTACGTTTTGCTTTTCATTATAATAAATAATTAAATTAAACACGTTTCCATTTTCCTTGAAAATATAAATAATATATTGCTACGCTTCTAATAGCTTTCTTACCATGTAATCGTACCAATTTGTGTGTTGCTAGCATTTGCTTTTATTTCTATGGAGGTTTCCTTGTTGTAAAAGGGAATAAAGTTGAATATTTTTTATTGTTCCCCATAGAGCACCAAGCTATTAAAACGGTTGGTGCTCAAATGGGAATACCTTTGGTGCTCTATGTACAGGTGCTCTAAAAATAGGTGCTCAAATGGGAATACTCCGTTGTTCTGGCTGGTGGTCGCAAATACTATAGCTGAGCATGAGGTCTTGAGTTCTATTCCTTGGTCAAACATTGTTTTTAGTGTATACCATCAGTAAATTCTCAGTAGCAGACACGGAGTCTGGCCCTGTACCCGGTTGATGGCATTACTGGTATTCAGCTGTTCATCACGTCTTCGAAAATTCTGTGCTTCTTGTTTTCGATCCCAAACATTATAACATTTTGAATTTATTTATTTACGCCTTTTTTTACGGATGGGAAATCATCAAATGACTTCTCCCGCTCTGGGCGCAGCGGGAGGGTGTGTCAGACTTGTACTGACTAAAACCCATCCATGTTCCTTCTTAGCCCTTTGTGTTCCAGGGCCACGGTATCTCTTTCGAACAGTCCCGCAACCCCGGCAGGCATCGGCACCGGCCTCGGTATTTACCTACTTATGAACGTTTACTTCTTACGACATTTCATACAAACTTCAAGTCCTTATTTTCCGAAATGACTGAACTGATTTTAATGAAACTTTATACGCATAAGCAAAATACATTAGTCTAAAAAGTTCCCTAAAAACATTTTCGAAAAATAGTGTTACAGCTAAATTAGACCGATTATAAATTACTTATAGAAACAGAAATTTCCAATTATCTTTTTTTTTAAAGACATTTCGAAAATGTTTTTAGTAACTTTTTAGACCTATGTATTCTGCTTATGCGTACGAACTTTCATGAAAATCGGTTCATTCGTTTTGGAAATACATAAACGCTCATAAGAAATTACAAGCATTATAGACAAAAATGAAAATCAACGCGTTTCTAAACAAAAATAAAAGTATTTTCAATACTATTTCAACTTCTATGTTCCTAATACTTCAGTAAAAACAAATGTTTTACAATTGGTATTACTAAATTTCATAAGAATAGAGTTTATATTCGCGTGTAAGGCATCTTTACTTCGGTATATAAAAACATTATTCATCTGTTGGGCGACATATTTTTTTTCTATTAATGATAATGACCATGCAATCAGAATTATGATTGACAACAATAAATTCATGGGCAATTGCCTTCCCATCATACTTTAGTAAGCACGTCGAGTTATACTGGGTGTAAGGCGTCGTACAGACGAGCAGCACTTTGCTGTCGACAGAAGCTACTGCAGCTGCTGGCATTGGTCGGCGTTTGCCGTCGACACGTGGACAGCAAACGCCGACCAATGGCGACAGCTTAGTATGAGAGCAGCGCGCGCGCTGCCTTGTAAGTGTGCGCAGCGGCGCACTACAACAATGCTGTCGACATGGTGGGCAGCAGTCGGCGTGTCGAATACTGCAGCAGTTGCTTTTGTCGACAGTAGCAGTTGCTTCTGTCGACAGCTGCAGTTGCCTCTGTCGACAGCTGAAGTTGGCTCTGTCGACAGCAAAGTGCTGCTTATCTGTTTGACAACTTACGGAAAGGGTATTTACATACTTAAGGGTGTGGTACAGACCATCAAACTGAACATTTTTCTCCATCTGACAAACATCGAAATAGCGAAAAAAAATATCTGCTGCGCCATACAAAATTTCAATACCTATTCGACCCAACTAACATGGCCAGAGATCGCACAGGATAGAGAGGTATGGAAGGAGAAAAGGGAGGCCTTTGCTCAGCAGTGGGACACTATGTAAGCTAACAAAAAAAAAAAAAACGACCCAAATGTATTCGACTCTGACGTGTTTGCGGATGAATGGAATAAAGTAATGCTTGTATGCAAGAATGTTCACTGTTCCGTGTTGATTTTAGTTTATCCTATTGAATATCGTCAATTTTATTAACCCCCGACCAAAAAAGAGGGGTGTTATAAGTTTGACGTGTGTATCTGTGTGTCTGTCTGTGGCATCGTAGCTGCTAAACGGATGAACCGATATTGATAAAACTGGTTTCGTTTGAAAGGTGTTTTAATCGAGAGTGTTCTTAGCTATGTTTCGAGAAAATCTGGTCAGCCGTTTGAAGGTTATCACCTCTTTTCTAGTAGAAGGGAAATTAACAACTTCCACAGGTCGACTCGAAATTTGAAATCTGGTCACTTGTAACCATGGGCATCGCCAGGGAGGGTTGCCTGCACCCCCCTCCCCCCAAATAATCGGGATTTTTATAAATATAGCTGTTTTCGTTAATTGTCGAGAAGACGCGCAACACCGAGAAAAAGTGGAAGCAATGGGGTTGGCCTACGCCCACGATAGGGTCAGTCAAGCCTAAGATAAAAAAAATACTATAAGTTTAAAAAGCGTGAAATAAAAATTAAATTAAAAATTTAAAAAACCCCCGACACTAAAAACCTCTAAAAAACCAGAAATAAAGTAATCCAAGCGTCTTAGCGTCGGGGGACCGCTAAGTAGACCGCTTAGTACAAGCACAAAACGAAGCGGACCCCCGACGCTAAGACGCTTGGATTACTTTATTTCTGGTTTTTTAGAGGTTTTTGTTCTACCTTTTTCTATTTCCATGTTTATTACTAAAATTGATGACCGTTTTAATTAACTATAAACTAACGAAAAAATGGTCAAGCCCCCACGCGAGAGGTCTTGCTTTTATTAAGTTACATCTTGTACACATTGGTGACAGGGAAACTTTTCTTGAAAGGGGTTATACTAGTGGTTATTAGCAACAAAACTCCAGTCAACTAGGGGGCTTTATGCACGATAGGGTTTTTTCTAGCTGGTCTAACGGTCACAACCACAACTGTTGAGCATGAGCTCCTGGGTTCGATTCGGCAAATCAGCCGGGCAAAGCATTACCGGCTTTTTCCATCAGGAATAACGGGTAAAGGGTAACGAAAAGAAAGTCCAGCTCCTACCTTGAGAACTGCTCTTTGAGTTCTTTCAACCTCCAGAAGGTGAACTTTGTCTGCTCCTCCCCAGGAGGTTATGCAATAATTTACTATTGACTGGCAGAGTTTCGAGTAGACCATGTTGGTAGTTTTGAGATCCGAAACATGTCTCAAAGTCTTAAAAATGTAAATAATCTTGAGAATCCTGGTAACGAACCTTGAGAACTGCTCTTTGAGCTCTTTCAACCTCCAGAAGGTGAACTTTGCCTGCTCCTCCCCAGGAGGTTATGCAATAATTTACTATTGACTGGCAGAGTGCCGAGTAGACCATTATGGTAGTTTTGAGATCCAAAACATGTCTCAAAGTCTTTAAAATGTAAAAAAAGCTTGCGAATCCTGGTAACGAGTATGTCGACGTGGGAAGTTCTCAGTAGCAGCCGCGGAGTCTGGATTTATGTCCGATTGATGAATATAGGCTCTCTCCCTATGATATGGGACTTAAACATAACTGGCGAAGTGTTGGTTTATTGTTAGGTACACCTCTGCTTAACCCTTCGCGGCTTACAGGCGTGATGATATGTGTTATAAAATTCTTCAGCATAAAACGCTAAAGACTGTCTCTCAATTACTGAGAATCAAGGCCATAGCGCGGTTTGCTGCGCAAAAACAGGTTTCAATTTAGCTACGTGTCGTTTATGTTGTTGTTAAGTAGTGATGTGATGTATCGATTGTGTGGCGGAGTCGATAGTTCAGGTAATCGATTTTTGTTGGTTGGTCAGTAGCCTCTCGATTCGACCCACCCATGTTCCGGGTGTGCTGGGAGGGTTTTGTAAATGGTAAAAAACATAGATTAGAAATCTTCCATCTCTTTCGCCATTTTAATTATTTCTAATATTATTATTCCCTTTATTCATTTATATATACAAATTTAATACATTTTTAAATGTTCCTTATAGATAATTAAAAAAAAAAAAACATTCTAAAATATAAAAAATTGTAGCCCACCGGTATCGGGAACAGGGTCCAAGCTACGCGGTCAGGGCTACAGAGAAAGGAACCTCCTAACAATACGAGCAGTGTCCAGGAGTACCGCGCACTGAATCAAGCCCTTGATCCAGCTGCCTAACGAGAGCCTCATCTTTAATATTATATTATATCTTTAATTTTTCTAATATTTATTATTATGCCTTGTGACTGGGACTGTAGCTTCGCGTTTTTTTTTTTTTTTTGTCTTTCAAAAGTGCTTGTAATGGTCTTATTGAAATAAATGCTTCGAGTTTGAATAAAACGTAAGGGTAAACTTGTTTTTTAATGAGGTGCTTATATACTGGACTTGTAATTGAGTGGTTTTAACGCTTTCCCTTGGTATGTTTTGCATTGATTAGTTATATGTGTTAGTTTTTACTGACTAATTGTGGTTTTAATGGTTAGGATGACTGTAAAGTGTGCTTTGTTCAATGTTACAAAATAAATAATTTTAATTCTCAACAAATTAGAAAAATTGCTGAGAATCAAAGGGATTGAAAAACCAGATTTTTATGACACCAAAATAAAGGGTGTAAAACACCTCTTAACAAAGCCGAAAGCCACTGGTTCTCCCTGTCATTGCGATCATTGTTTTGTTCTACATCATACCTGGGAACCTTCTAGTTACGGAGATATAAGGGGTCCAAGTACTAACTTTTTGACAAGTATTTTTTTAAATACAAGCTTTTAATGTAAGATTTTTACTTTAAACACCTCCACGACCCCCGTACTATTCAATCCGTCCATCAGCACAATGTTTTGAGTGCGTTACATTGAGTTCATGATTTTACACCCCCCAAAAAAAATTTGTTTCTCAGCAATATTTTTTGCGTAAAGTTATTTAGTTTCATGTACAGAATGCTTGGTTGACGGCTTCGTGATGAGGTGATTTACACCGTGTACATAAGAAAATCCAACCCTAATCATAAATACAGTGAAAGTTTACTCTCAGAAACAAACAATACCCTTTATATATCAGTTCATGTAACGAATATATTAAATTGGATACGCTCAAGATCTAGTTCATAAGGCCAGGCTATAATTAGCAACATTGTAATCAGATGCAAAATGTCTGCCTTGAAGATGAATACAGAACGTATTCGTCTGTTATTGAAGTATCTTTGTTTGATGGATGTCTTTAGATGTTATCGATTTAAATACAGATTTATGTTTTTTTTTTTAATCGATTCTATTTGAAGAAATGTTTCAATTATTTATTATATCAATCAATTACTGCCTCGTTAGTTTAGCAGTTGCTAGGTAGAGAGCTAGCAACTGCTAATCTACTGCTTCTGAGGAAATTTCTAATGAAAACCTCGACACTTTGAGCGATTTAACGTAAAGGCAGGAAGGAAGTTTTTTTTTTGTTATTGGGCTTTTCCATCCGGAATTTATAAGTAGCAGCCTAGTCTAGATTTGTATCCATCATCATCATCATCAGTCTATAATGTTCCCACTGCTGTGACACAGACCTCCACTCTATGAGAGGGAGTGGGCTGTAATCCAAAACGCGGGCCCAGTGCGGGTCGGTAGGTGTCACATGTCCTCGAATTTTTAGTTCTATGACATGCCGGTTTCCTTACGATGTTTTCCTTCACCGTTTTTTGAGAGCAACGGTGATGAAATAAATTACACAAAGTAATGCCTGGGTTCGAACCCACGGCTTACTGCTCGTAAGGCGGGGCTGTCACCACTGGGCCACTGCTGCTCTCATTTACATTTGATTAAACCCGGTTTTTTATTTGTACCCGGTTGATGACAATAGGTTCGCCCCTTATTCATCATCATCTACCTAGCCTTTTCCCAACGACTTGCCTATCTGGCCTCCACAAATCAGTACTGGTTAATACGAAAACCCTCGGAAACACTGATCGTCCAGACTCCTCAGGCTCGTCTCTCGTCACGTAGGACTTAAAACATCATAACTGGCGAAATGTGTGTACTATTAGATACAACTCTGCATAACCCTTCGGGTATTATAAGCTTGATGTTATGTTACCAACATTTACTAACAATCAAATCGTTACTAAATATCACCACAAAATCGCTTCAATACAGCTTAAATTAATGCCGGCCACCCAACCGAGAAGAATCGATATGATCCGATTCGCTTCCCATAACAACGAGTCGCCTCACTACTAGTTGTTCGGCTATCGTCGGCTCGAGCGGTCGCGCTCTCGGCGCGAAATATTTGAAAATATTCGAATAAACAACATTCTATTTTTATATTTTCCATAGACATTCTTTAACGAACTCTTTTGATTTGACATCGAGTGATTTTCCTTTTCTGTGTGGATTAAAGTTTGTGTTTAAGTGTGAAAAAAACTTGCATAAATAAACAATATACGAGGTTTTTATTGCTTAAATTCGTTCTGGTGACACATATCGAGTTTTTTTTAATTGTTGTTACTTTAGTTTCTCGCGAATATTTGTACACTGCTTCGTTTTCCGGCCGGTGTGTTTAATTGAAACTTCGATAAGAGTTGTGTATAATAATTTCGTATTGCGTATTGGATAATCGTGGTTTTACGGCGTATATACACGCATGCGCGATTGTGGTGTGAGCAGACATGCTACAACATTGCACGTTCCAAGTTTTCAATTGGAAATTCGAACCTTGAAGTTTTTTGCCGGTTCTTCTCTATCATAATACAACACGAACGCTGCACCTATCTTTCGATGTTTCACAAGTGCCCGTGGAGGGTTTATGAATAAAATATTTTGAATTTTAATTTGAGCGGTGTCTCGTTGTGATTCCGAGATGATTAACTTTTAAAAACAAATTAGTTCGCTTTCGAATGGTGTGTGCTCACTTGAGTGAGGTTCCAAATAGTTGTTAGATTAGATTCCCGAAATATGAATAAGGATGCCAAAATTACTGGTTCAGGTCAGGGTCGGATCATTGGGTTAGGCGTCCAGTAAGCGAGATAAGAAACAAGTTTAATTTATTTTATTTTATTTTTTATTTATTTATTAAAGGTCTACCAACAATTGTTTACACTGGATACAGCGACATAATACATTCTTAAAATTAAATTACAGTGCAACAATTACTTATAGGTAAACACCACATGCACAGAACAGTAGATTCGGAAGAATAACTTTATTTAGACTCGTAGCAAAGAGTTTGCAAGGCGTTTGACGAACTTAAGTATGGAATGCAGTGCAAGTTAAACTTGGCTTGATATATTTATCTAGAGGGAAGTGTCTTCGAAGATAGCTTCTAATGAGACTTATTCAAAGAGTGTTTGGATTGCTGCACCGAACACAAATAAATTGATGATATTTATTTATTTAACAATTTATGTACACACTTATCACAGAGTAGAAGAAAGGAACAGAAAATAGGTACAAAGGTGATGCTTATTTATAAAGAAGTCTTTTCCAGCATACCTGCGAAAGGAGATATAAAAAAAAGATATGCCGACATAGTGTGTATAACCCCATAACTGATGTATGTTAAGAGCGAACTGGCAAGTGAAAAAAAAAATCGAGCGAGTGAGTGCAGTGTAAGTTTAAAAGAGTGTCCATGGAGTTTCTTGTCCATTATTCTCCATAGAGATCTACGCTTTGGAATGGACAACTACAGTACCTTTAGTTATTATGCCTTGTGACTGGGACTGTAGCTTCGCGTTTTTTTTTGTTTTTTGACTTTCAAAAGTGCCTGTAATGGTCTAATTGAAATAAATGCTTTGAGTTTTGAGTTTGAAATGTAAACATTATCATGGTATGTCTATGCAGAAAGGTTCATAAGTACAACGTTTCCCCTTTAAAAAAATAGGTACTAGGAAGCGGTGAAGGGGTGTGCTTTTTTATTCGGATACTGAAGAGGCTAATTGGTTTGGGTATAAAAAAAAAAAAACGAATTTAGCTTGCACTAGGATTCTAGGAAATAAAAACTAAGTAAGTAGATAACATTGAATTAGGATTAGAAATATTTTGATGATAAAGTAATAAAGTTATTTAATCACCTTTTCAAGGCGACTATTTGCATTCGACACGTTTTATACTCGAATTCCTGCAATTCAACATTTTAGTTAGACCGCGCTCCAAGAAATTTTGAGTAGAGTTAGCAAAAAACATTTTGCATGAAACATTATTTATTTCAGGCATACGTATCCATACACAACAATTATTATTACAGCAAATAAGAATTAGAATAGATATAATATAATCTTTCCTTCAGTCAGGTAAAAAAGCATATCAAATATGTATAACGTCTCATCTAAGGGTCAGTTCACACCGAGACGCGACGCGACGCGACACACTTATAAAGAGCGATTCAAAATATAACTTTATTTTCTACACGAAAGGATACATATTTCTTTACAGGCGTCACGCGGCGCAGCGCTGCGTGGCGCAACGTATTCTCACAAGGAAATGTGTATCTTTTCGTGTAGATAATAAAGTTAAATTTTGAATCGCTCTTTAAAATGTGCGCGCAGCGTCGCGTCTCGGTGTGAGCTGACCCTAACATTTTTTTCTCACTTAGAAACAATGAAAAAAATCATAGCTTTACGAAGCGAAAAATTTTCTATTACGATAGAAATTTTTTCTTAAACTTAGAATACAAATCGCAACATATTTTAAATGTTTTTTTAATGCTTTCATTTCGGTACCTACATTGATTACAGTGTAATTTCAAAATTTGAAGATTCTATACAGAAAGCTTTAAAACCGTGCGCTTGCAAGGACGACCGCAGACCGAGTGAGGGCAGAATATATATATTATAGTATAGCTCCCGTGTGTGGTAGCTTGCTAGCTTTACTGTAATACAAGGTGTTGTTTTGCATCCTCGTTAAATTTTAGGAGATGACTATGCTAATGATTCTCATCCCGAATCAATAATAAAATAGGTAGGTATTTTTTTTTTTTTTACGAATATCGTTAAGTGTGAACCACCCGTTTTTTAAACGCGGCCCGTCTGAATCTCGCCCTATAGCCGCGCTTTCATACATACAAACAATCTCAAACGTTTATTTGATCATTTCTTATTTTCTGAACCACGTTAAGGGGGTTATTCTGAAATACTGAAAAACTTAAACAACCAAAAAAATTGCGTTTATTAATAACTAGCTGTCCCGCGCAACTTCGTCTGCGCCACATTTTCCTCGTTTTCGCAACATTTTTCATTGCTGATCCGCTCCTATTGGTCGTAGCGTGATGATATTTAGCCTATGTCCTTCCTCAGGTTGAAATCTATCTTCTTGCCAAAATTCATTAAGATCCGATCAGCCGTTTAGTCGTGAAAAGGTAACAAACAAACAAACATACAAACAAACAAACAGAGTGACTTTCGCATTTATAATATTAGTATGGATTAACTGGGTACCTTTATTTTAATTGATTGTGTAGGTCTTTTGTGACATCCGCTTGAATTTTGACGAGGATGCAAAACAACATCTTGTATATCCCGATAAATTAATATGTATTATAGCTACGTCTGTGACGGGCAAACAGGTTATATATTTTTTGGTATTCATTTTGCTTTTGATCTTAAAACTTATCCTCGTTAAGGAAAAAACATCAATAAATAAAAAGTTCGATTTCAGTCCAGGTAAAAACCATTAGGTTGCTAAGTTTAAAATGCGGGCTCTTATAATAAATTATGTAATTATTTTGTCTGTTTTTCCTTATAAGTCACATACCATCTGCCTAGCCTTTTCCCAAACTATCTTGGGGTCGGCTTCCAGTCTAACCGGATGCAGCTGAGTACCAGTATTTTACATGAAGCGACTGCCTATCTGACCTCCACAACCCAGTAACTGGGTAATACGATACTCCTTGGTAAGACTGGATGTCAGACTTTTTGGCTTCTGACTACTCGTAACGACTGTCAAAGATCTACAAATGACAGCCGGGACCAACGGCTTAACGTGTTTTCCGAGGCACGGAGGAAACTCGGTATGTAATTATGCTCACCCATCCACGGACCAACCTCGGCAAGCACGGCTTAACCTTAAAGATCGACCCGGGCGGCTGTTATTATTTAGCCACGAGCACCTCCCACCTCGCACCTCTTATAAGTCACATAATAGATCTAAATTCGATTTTGAATCGATTTTCACGTACCCAGTAGTTACAGTTACCAGTTAGTACAGAGGAAAACGAAAACACCCATTGGTAAGACTGGTTGCCAGACTTTCGGACTACTTGTAACGACTGTCAAAGATCTGTATCTTAACAATTAACATGTTACGGAAAAAGATCTTGGCATTATGAGAGTCTCTCATAAATGGAGTCTTACAAATAAAAATATTAGTTATTTTTTGCAGTTAAAATACAGGTTGCGACTCTAATACTAGAGTCTTATAGACATTGAACTTCTTTTTTTGACCATTTGGATACAAAAAGGCAGCAGCGGTAGCCCAGTGGTGGCTCCTCGACTTACGAACAGTAAGCCGTGGGTTCGAACCCAGGTAGGCGATTTACTTTGTGTAATTTATTTCATCACCGCTGCCGGTGAAGGAAAACATCGTGAGGAAACCGGCGGCATGTTCTAGAAATAAAAATTCGAAGACATGTGACATCTACCAACCCGCACTGGGCCCGCGTGGTGGATTACAGCCCACTCCCTCTCATAGAGAGGAGGCCTGTGTCGCAGCCGTGGGAACATTATAGGCTGATGATGAGGATACAAAAAGGTGGCGCCAACTATCTAGATACAAAGTTTCTTATTATTACATACAACATAACATCACGCCTGTAACCCCCGAAGGGTTAGGCAGAGGTGTACCTAATCCTAATACCTAAAAATAAAGGGTGTAAAACACCTCTTAACGAAGCCGAAAGGCACTGGTTCTCCCTGTCATTGCAATCATTTTTTTGTTCTACACCATACCTGGGAACCTTCTAGTTACGGAGTAATTAGGGGTCAAAGTTCCAACTTTTTGACAAGTATTTTTATAAATACAAGTTTGTAATGTAAGATTTTTACTTTAAACACCTCCACGACCCCCGTACTATTCAATCCGTCCATCAGCACAATGTTTTGAGTGCGTTACAATTAGTTCTACCACAAAACATGATTTTACACTCCCCAAAAAAAAGTCGTTTCCCAGCAATAATTTTTGCGTAAAGTTACTTAGTCTCAGGTACAGAATGCTTGGTTGACGGCTTCGTGATGAGGTGATTTACAGGGTGTATAATAAAAAAACTTCTCTTTTAAAAGTAAGTCAGTCTGTCAACTTGATATAAAACGTGCAATCTTTTTTAAGATAATGACGTGATAAAAGTACACATTACAAAATGTATTACGTAAATGATTAGCAAACGTTCGAGTTGGAGGAAAGATAAAAATAGTTTTCTTAGTCACGTGTCAAAAGATGTGTTCGGTTGATGACTTGAAAACATTTCATCAGGCCGTAGATGTCCCACTTTTTTTTTTTTACAGGTGCGAAATCATCATAAAGGGTGTAAAACACCTCTTAACGAAGCCGAAAGGCACTGGTTCTCCCTGTCATTGCGATCATTTTTTGTTCTACACCATACCTGGGAACCTTCTAGTTACGGAGATATTAGGGGTCAAAGTTCCAACTTTTTGACAAGTTTTTTTTAAAATACAAGTTTTTAATGTAAGATTTTTACTTTAAACACCTCCACGCCCGTACTATTCAATTCGTTCATCAGCACAATGTTTTGAGTGCGTTACATTGAGTTCTTCCACAAAACATGATTTTACACCCCCCAAAAAAAAGTCGTTTCTCAGCAATAATTTTTGCGTAAACTTTTTGACGGCTTCGTGATGAGGTGATTTACACCGTGTATCTCTCAGGCATGCTGGTTTCCTCAACTTGTGACTGGTAATTACTGACCGATACTTAAACACGTGATTGTACCCATGGTAACAAAAAACTCCCCAAAAATAAAACTTTTTTTTATACTTATTCGCTTTTATCACAATAACACAACAGCCGTATGAAATTCGTGCGCGCGTGCGCCCGTGAACTATCAGCTGTTAGCCGTGTTACGCCGTTTTGTCTCATCACTATCGTTCCTCTGTTCGCCACAGTGGGCAAACAGAGCACCCGCATGGCTCGCAACCCCGAATTTTTGTGTATTTTTTTATAAAAACGGGACGGGTTTAGACAATAACGTGTTTAAGTATCGGTCACTAATTACTAGTCACCGTATATTTTATTTTAATATGGCAAAAGAATTAATAGGGAAGTATCGAAGAAGAAAACATGCAGTGCCGACCCCAAATAAATCGGGATTAGAGCAAGAGAATGGTGACTCCTTCTCATTTGGATTTCCCTAAACTGCAGCTTATTTTCTTAGCCATACAAAATAGGCGCCTTAAACCGTATTATCATTGTAATAAGGTGATAATTCGCTAAAGATAGAGATAACATTATCTTCCATAGATATGTGCCGTCAGAGTAATGTGGGCAACGGCCTTGAGTTAAATACGTCATATGTACGTATGTGCTGTGCGATTATATTGTCTAAGTATTGAATAATAATATATTGGTGGAATGATTAACGTTTACATAAATCTTGCACGATTATTATTTAGCATAATACTTGGTCAGTGTGGTGGGTTGTGGCTAGAGAAGTCGATACCGGCTGTTTTTTCTAATCCCGAAATTTCGGGTTGGATACCGATAATAGGGATGGTGACTCATTTTTTTTTATTTGTCGATCGGGTAGATTATTAAAAAGTATTTGACACGTATTTTTTCTTTTTTCACGTAATCGTAAAATTACGGAGATATTTTGAGTTGAAATGGCGCATGACGTCACGGCTCAGTACATTTTATACCTAGTTGTGACGTAGTGAGCCCCACTCTCGAACTTTAATGCGTTTTAACTAAGTATTTTTTTTTTTACTTGATAAAACATAAAATACGTATCTAATGTTTTTGTATTACCTGATTGACGGACAAAATAGAATTTCGTTTTTTTTACCCAGTCATCATCCCTATTCCGGGATCCCAGGATAGAATGGTAGGAAGAAACAAGTACAATATGAAAATAAGAGCGTATTAGAAAACGTTTAAAAAAAAAAATGAGTAGATACTTTTGTCCCATTTGTCTTGAGCGATAACCTTATTTTTGCGAGGCACACCAACTGATGACCAGGGGGACACCAGTTTGCGCCGCGGACGAGGACAGGTTAGGCGTCGTTATTTGAATAGGCAGCCGAATTCATAATCAATAGTACTTTGGATAAGCTCGCATCCTACTATTATTATAAATGCGAAAGTTTCTGAGGATGGATGGATGGATGTTTGTTACTCTTTCACGCAAAAACTACTGAATGGATTTGGATGAAATTTGGCACACGGGTAGTTTATAACCTGGAATAACACATAGGATACTTTTTATCCCGATAGTATGTTCC
Source organism: Cerastis leucographa (assembly GCA_963082945.1). Classification (NCBI taxonomy): domain Eukaryota; kingdom Metazoa; phylum Arthropoda; class Insecta; order Lepidoptera; family Noctuidae; genus Cerastis; species Cerastis leucographa. The sequence continues at coordinate 4,562,090 of OY720376.1, forward strand.
CGTGGGACAATAGGGATGGTGACTCATTTTTTTTTATTTGTCCGTCGGGTAGTTTATTGAAAAGTATTGAACACGTATTTTTTCTTTTTTCACGTAATCGTAAAATTACGGAGATATTTTGTATTGAAATGGCGCATGACGTCACGGCTCAGTACATTTTATACCTAGTTGTGACGTAGTGAGCCCCCACTCTCCAACTTTAATGCGTTTTAACTAAGTATTCTTTTGATATTTTGATAAAACAAAAAATACGTATCTAATATTTTTGTACTACCTGATTGACGGACAAAATAGAATTTCGTTTTCTTTACCCAGTCATCATCCCTATTATCGAACTCCGCGCGGGCGGCGCCGCGGGCATAAGCTAGTATTCTATAATACGGAAAGTATGGAAGAAGAAGAAACGCTACGCCGACCCCAAGTTAATAGGCATAAGGGCCAGTAAGGCATATTTGGTCCAAACTTGGCACTTATCAATACAAGTTCTAACTTCTGGCCTTCTTCATAACAGTTACTTTGAATCCCCCTTATACTCCTTAGCTTCAAAATTAACTAGAAAAAGATCTCTATGTCCATGACTTGTCTAGACGATAAACAGAATTAGAACATACTGGCAAGCTACCAAGCTTACTATAATTGTTATTGTCACTTATAGAGGACGGTAAATATATGTGATTGTATACATACAGATAGTGTATTTACTATTTGTACTGCTAGCTACTGTTATATCAAATGTTTATGTTACAAAGTGTGGTATTTTTGAGTGGGCCAGGTTTGAAGTGTAATTTTTATGTCAGTTGTCTTCACTTATTTGCGTTAAAATCTGAAATTATTTGTTTGTAAATTTTTTCTTTGGGTCTGAAGTTTTTCAGGAACATTTTCGGCTGTTATTTTGACTATATTTTAGGTTGGTTATACATACAAGGTGTTGTTTTGCATCCTCGTCAAATTTCGAGAGGAAGTCACAAAAGAAAAATCAATTAAAATTACAGTAACTAGTTCATTATTAATAAACGCTGTTTTTTTTTTGGTGGTTTAAGTTTGTCAATATTTCAGAATAACCCCCTTAACGTGGTTGGGAGAATAAGAAATTATCGAATAAACGTTTGAGATTGTTTGTTTGTGTGTGAGCGAGGTTATAGGGCAAGAATCAGACGGGCCGCGTTCAAAACACGGGTGTTTCATACTTACCGATTTCAATAAAAAAAAAAAACCTAGCCATTTTATTGTTGATTCGGGAGGAGAATCATTAGCATAGTTACCTCCTTGAATTTGACGAGGATGCAAAACAACACCTTGTATTATTGGTGACAGCTTTACCGCTTTTTTCTTATTCTTAGTGTCGCTGACACGACAGTATTTTACACTTTGTTGGCCCGTAACTTCGCCACCTCCAAGGCGTCCTTAGCTACCTCATCATTTTAGCCCGAAATCACTCACTACTGGGAATAAGCCTCCCCTTTTTTCCGCCACACTTCCCAATTCTGTGCGTGAGTTTTCCATGTTTTTCCTGCGATTTTGACGATATAGTCGACCCAAACGAGTCGGCTTTCCTTTCCAAATTACACCAATTTTTTTGGAGTAAATTAAGAAATTGGTACATATCTACAAGCTCCATAGTAACCGCCCTTCTATATCCAAAAATAATTAATGAAACCAGCTGATTTTTATTATACTTTCATAACTGGTCAATATACCCAAGTTCGTCGAGTTTTTAAAGTTTTCGCAACTCTACGTATTGTGTAAGTTTTGTTTCGAGTTGATTTTGTTTTATAACTAACTTTGTTGATGCAATAGTTGTGTTTATATGGAGATTGGTGTTATGTGGATATGAGAGAGAATTAAGGTTTGCCGCGAACTGTAGCGTAACTGACGCGCGATTGCGCGGAAAAGCAAAGAAAAGTAGGATGATAATTGCAATGCTTGTAAAAGGCTGCTAAGTCTTAAGTAACAACATAAAATCCACCACCAACATTGTACACTTAGTTCGCAATAAAAATTTGACTTTGACTTTGAAGCTAAAAAAACATGTCGCGTTTTTTTTGCTAGAGTATCAACATAACACACGCATAAAGTAATCAGTTTTTCCCATGAAGGTAGGCATTTGTTGTGGAGGTCAGATAGGCAGTCCCTCTATATAAAATACCGGTATTCAGCATCATCTGGTAAGACTGGGAGCCGACTCCATCACATAGTTGGGAAAAAGCTAGGCAGATGATGATGATGATGGTTGGCATTTGCTGGTGTTAATCTCAATCATCATGACTATGTGTTTTTACCTACATTGACTTAAGTAAACACAGCAACAGATTTTATTGTCAGCTTCAAAAACGAGGTTCGTATGGAATACCTTTGGTGCTCTATGTATAGGTGCTCTAAAAATAGGTGCTCAAACGGGAATACTTAGTATTGCAGGACCTCATTCGAGATTCATGTATTACCTATGTATTAAGTAGATATACCGAGCGTAATGTAAATGGTAAGGTACGTTGGGGTTAGTACACAATCCCCCTTTTAGCTAAACAGTGAAAACAAAAAAATAACTTAATATTAGTATGTATTTGATGTTGTAGATGATAACTTTTATTGATACAAGTTATCTTCTCCAACATCAAACAGTTAACACATTAAACGCTATCAGTAAGTAAACGATTATTAATCAGTAGCAAATCACATTACAATTCAAAAAAGAACAGTCGATCAACGTTTTCCTCAAAGAAAGCGAAACAATCTCTACAAGTGCAATTTATCAATTGAAACCTTGATAGTACTAGTTAAAGGTTGATAACCCTTACTTTATCGTTCGTCCTTAAAATAAACTTTATTGCTATTGAAATAGGTTATTTAGTAGTTTGTATGGTAATTATTGTGTTAAATTACGATAATAGTAACGTTCCAACGAGGATAAACGTAAAGTTAGGCGTTTTGCGTGTTGTCTTTTTGTTATAGACGCGTAAATTTGATTATTTCTTATTAAATTTAGATACCAGAATTGATTTTACTGCCTCATCAATAATATTCTTTGCTGAAGAAACTGCTTTGGGGTGGTTTGTGGCTAATATTTATTTGAATAAAATAACGGCTTAACGTGCTTTTACAGGTAGTCAGTGGCCCGAAAGACTGACACCCAGTCTGACCAAAGGGTATCATATTTCCTCAATACTAACTGAGTTGTGGAGGTCAGATAGTCAGTCGCTCCATGTAAAATATTGGTATTCAGCTGCATCTGGTAAGACTGGAAGCCGATCTCAAACTAGCTGGGAAAAGACTAGGCAGATGATTAATATAAGTATCGATATCTATCTATGTTGCCAAATCGCGCTTTACCAGAACACATCAGTGACTGCACACCTTTAATTAACATGAAATTATGGAATTTTAATATCGAGATCAGTTTTTAAAGGTCGTTGGGTTAGTGAACTACCTTGATCTTTATAGGTTTGAATACGGTGAAAATTACTACAGACTTTCAAGGAAATTGAAATTATAGTCCGGCCTTGTTTCAAAAGTTTTCTTGACTATTAAAACGACAAGGTATTTTATGTAGAACCCAATTACTGTTGTCGTCGGGATATTGTTTTTGTACTCTTGCTGTATTTGTATAGTACAGGTGGCGTACCATGACGTCTAAAAACATTATTGTTCCATTCTTATTCCAGAGTGAAAAAGAGACGGAGCTATACAGGTCGTCTAGCTCCCTCATCTCTTTCCCACTCTGGTATAGGAATGGAACAATAATGTTTTAAGGGTCATAGTAATCCTCCAGATTCCTATGTCTTTCTTTTTTACCGGACAACGCGACAACTAGGACATAGTTTTCACACGTGTCTATGTTGTCCTTTTTCTTTTACCGTGGGGTATAACCCAGTACTAACTGGGTTGTGGAGGTCAGATAGGCAGTCGCTCCATGTAAAATACTGGTATCCAGCTGCATGTGGTTAGACTGGAAGCTGACCCAAACGTAGTTAAGAAAAGGCTAGGCAGATGAGGACGATGATAGATACCCGCCGACGCATTCTTACAGCTGGACGGTTTTTTTTTTAATACAGAAGCAGTTCATCGGTTTAACCTGGGCTGTAAAAAAATGCCGTATTTAACAAAATAATCGAAAGAAGAAACTTTTTCAAGTGAGTAGTCCGAAACAGCTACTAAAGGTGTGACAGACATACTTATTGGGACTACTTGTTGGGACTTCTAATGTACTCTAATGACCCCAAACGTCCACTACGGAACACAGACAGTTATAATGAGCCGTCTGTAAGGAAACTCAATGGTTTCCTTCAATCTAATAAAGCTCAAATTTCTGTGTGTTGCTTCATGTTATTACTTTTAGACCTATGTATCCTACTTATACGTATGAAGTTTCATTAAAATCGGTTCAGTCATTTCGGAAAATAAGGTCTTGAAAGTTTGTATGAAATGCCGTATGGTGTAAACGCTCTTAAGTCAGTTTCAACAAAACCAAATTAACCAAATCATATTAACTCCATCCAAGAAACAGTTAAGCGATATATCTAATCAAGACGGTAAAGGCCGCAGACAGAGACGGACATACTGACCCCATACGTGTAAAAGAGACAGAAATAAATTCGCAATCCACATGTAATTACATGAACAAGACTTGGCTATAGGTTTATTGTTGTTGCGAAAACAATACATAATCGTACAGCTCTTCCACAGTTAGTTTTCTGGCAGCGGTAAACTAAAAACAACCTTAGCGTAATGAGAATAAAAATCACTGTTATTTGACAGACTTGTCTCTGGCTAAAACTCAAAAGTAACCTTATTTTAAGGTACATATAGATCAATATCACTTTGCCAGTCACAAGTGAATTAACTGTGAAGGAACAGTAGTTGTATAAGAAACTGTCGGGACGAAAATGCCTTGACCTTTTTGTGGTTCTTCTTAGAGGATAGGAGACACGCAATGCGGTTAAGGTCCCCGAAAAGATAGACAGAAGTGTAAATGCATTCATCAGCATACTGTTTTCAGTGTCCTACCGAAAAACGTGATTTTACGCCCAGCATTTTTGAGTAGAGTTACTTAGATTGATGCACAGAATGCTTAAGAGGGGACTCTAGCCTCTAGTCAATTTTGCTATTGTAGGTGCCGTTTTTGTGGACTCTACCGATTTTCACTTCAATACCTGTGCCACTGTGTTTCCGAACGCCTACAACCCTAATCTCTTGACTCTTCAAAGTTAGAGTGAACAGGCTTCATCTGGGTAAGCTCGTACCATCTTCGACTTTGTCTCTGTCATCTCTGACCTAGACTAGAGTCAAGAGCAAACCCACTGTAAATAAAAAAAATACAATGCAATTTGTTGAAATTATTTTGTCCAGAAATTAATATTGAGTCCAAAAGACCTTTCGGAAGGGCTCAATTAGAATTGAAGTGTTTCCTCTACCTCTTTTGTAGGTTTTTTTCTTGATGTTTTCTAACTTAACGAAATTCTTTCGATCAGATATAATTAGGTACATTGACCCATAACCAGTCACAGTGAGTGTTTTATTACTCTGGCATTGAGAGGCCAAACTTGAGGACAATAGGGGATAATCACATTTTTGTTTTCTCTGTCCGTCGGGTAGATTATTGAAAAGTATTGGACACGTATTTTTTCTTTTTTCATGTGGTTATCAAATTACGGAGATATATTGAGTTGAAAAGGCGCATGACGTCACGTGTAGGTAATTTTTATACCTACTTGTGACGTAGTGAGCCCCCACTCTGCAACTTTAATTAGTTTTAACTAAGTATTTTTTTGATATTTTGATTTAACAAAAAATACGTGTCTAATATTTTTGTATTACCTGTCTGACGGACAAAATAGAATGTTGTTTTCTTTACCCAGTCCGCACCCCTATTTTTGGGTAATGGTCGGTCAAAAAGTCTCCTGGCAACAGTTCCATACATATAGAAGAATAATTATAGTTTTAAGATCATCATGAAGGTCAATAATTAACTAACAAAACCTGTCTTCTAAATTGCAAATCTCAACGCACGTCTGCCAAAGATATAAACTTCAATAAAAAAAAACGAGATTTTTCATCACTGGCACGTTATAAAAATAACTAAATAAAAATTGCGCACGATTCGATGCAACGCGTTCGCGTGGTTCGTGCGAGCGAGACAGCAATATATGCAGGTTTCTAAGTTAGAGCGAGATGGTTGTACTGCAGTTGTTACTACCCAATAAGCGATATAAATATCTTTATCTATAGAAGTGTAACAGTGTGATTGGAGATATATATTTTTTAAGAAAAAAGTTATCGGTCTGAGGTGATGGCTTCTGAAACGATAATTTTGGTGTTTTAAACGAGTTTGGAATTTTTTTTTTTGTTATTTTTGGTAGCGAGGACTGTTAAGGTCTCTCTCCTTGCCTAGGTTGGTCCTTGGAGGGGTGACCAGCCATAACATACCGAGGTTCCTCCGTGCCTCGGAAAGCACGTTAAGCCGTTGGAACCGGCTGTCATTTGTGCATCTTTGAAATTCGTACAGTTAGTCAGTGGCCCGAAAGTCTGAGAACCAGTCTGACAAAGTGGTAGCGTATTACCCATGACTAACTGGTTTTGTGCAGGTCAGATAGGCAGTCGCTCCATGTAAAATACTGGTATTCAGCTGCATCCGGTTAGACTGGAAGCCGACTCAAACATAGTTGGCAAAAGGCTAGGCAGATGATGATTAAAGTTCTGAATCTTCTCGAGAGAGGGATCAAATAAAAAATAATAAAAAATTGCATAGGCCTACATGGGCACTTATAAAACCTTGAAAAAAAGGTGCACGGTTCGGGTTTGTCGTTTCCTATGGAGAAGAACCGGCAAGAAACTCCATGGTTACTCTTTTAAAATCATTTGGTTTTACAATATTTGAAGTTACAGCGTACAAAATGTAGAACAAGAAAAAAAAATACAAAGCCTACTATGTCCAGACATTCACAAAAAATAGGTAAATAAAAGGAATATATATAAGAGCACAAAATTAAACGATTGTGTTGGAGTTATCCAACACGCGGGTCCAGTGCGGGTTGGTGACTTTACCCCTGATTTATCTGTATTCGACAATATAATTGAGTAAAATGAGCTGTGCACTGATGATTGACTGGCTCGGTGTTCTTGTGGTGGCAAGCGCGGCTGCTGAGCACTAGTTCCTGGATTCGATTCCTGGGGCACACAAAGTGTTATTGTGTTTTTCCATGAGGAATTTCTCAGTAGCCGCAACGGAGTCTGCGTGTTTTGCCGGGTTGATGGCAATAGGCTCGCCCCCTACTACATGGGACTAAAATATAACTGGCGTAATTTTGGGTGTCCTAATGGATCCACATCTGCCGAACCACGTTGGGGATTTCAGGCGTGATCTAAACTGATATTATAAATAGGAAAGATTTGATTATCTGTTTGTTTGTATCTATTATCTCAAAAATGACTCGACTAATTTTAAAACTTCTTTCGCGTTAATAAAGCTTCATCTTTACCGAGTAACATAGGCTATATTATATCACAATTTTCGCGGACGAAGTCGGGGCCGAAGTGCTAGTATTATATTAAATGATTGCATTCGCCAAGCTACAGATGTATAAAACCATATCCATGTGTATGTACCCTTTCACTACAAAATATGTTGCAATAAAACGCCTTTTTTTATAAATTCCATCCAGTTATGTCAATCGGCCTTCGCCACTCAAATCCGGTAACATTTGTCAGTCAGAACCATTTAAAAAAAAACTGGCCAGACGTGAAATATTTTGTCTCGTGATTTCGCAGTCTTTTTCCTGTGTCAATGTAGTTTTGATTCCATGTTTTTTCATTGATCATGGCAAAAATAGGACGTGTGATTCCGTGCCTCGGAAAGCATTTTGTTGGTGTTTATGGCAAATTTGCATACCATGACATGGGCGTTTCCATCAAAGCTATATTGCAAAATTTGCCTTTGCACCTTGATTTCATCAAACAAACCTTATGGTATAAAATAGCCAGGTCATGAGGTCAACAGCCAAGCTGATACGTCACGGGTATCGATTATCTCCGAGTGCTTGCAGACAGAGAATGAAATAAGAAATGAACGAGCATACGAGCTCGTACATAGTATGGCGTTGGAAAGTTTTTGTTTTGCATGTTGGGCTGTTCAAATCCTTGTTTCGTTTTTATGGTTTTGCCAGTTAAATGAATATCAACTTTATCTTAATGTTGATTAAGTTGATTGTAGAATTAGTGTACTTGACGTAACTGGCGTAATGTGGGTGTACTTTAGGATATACAGGATCTAAGGGACAGCAAACGGACAGATTGCATTCAGTTCCTTATTCTGAATCATATTGCATCGTATTTTTCTCAGGAAACTTCTAAGAAACCTAATTTAAATAAATGAAAATGTAAATGAGAACAGCAGTGACTCTGTGTGTACTTGTATAATACAAGTCCACACGAATGCTGAAAATGTATCATAAAAAAAATTGTGCGTGAAGTCCCTCCGCGCGGAAGAAGTGAAACTTCGTAATACTACACGCATGCGTTCGAGTGCCACGCATTCACTCTCGCTCTGTCTCTTTCTATTCCCCCACCATGGTAGCGTTAAACTTGTTGGAAGTCGCATAAGAAGCTTCACTTAAAAAAAAAACAATATAAAACTTTCAGTTAGCACTACTGCTAAATGAACCTCATGTGTCATTGTGAAAGTTGATTCTCCAAAAACATTTGTTTTCAAGATTGGAAACTAAATCGCAGACACAGTATACGTTACATCAAAATGTATACAATTGTGGTAGTAGGACTCGGTCCCGTTTCGTATTTACATAATACGTTGTTGATGGAGTTTACTGTATTAAAGGGCTACTGGTATAGAGAAACAATACGGTTCCCCTTTTTGTCTAGAAGCTTTGTTTATTCTTGAGTATATTTTGAAGTGAAAAAAAAAAATGTTAAACTCGCGTAAGGACACGTGACCTGATTGAAAATTCGTAAGACAGATTGACATTAGGTTACGAAGGAATTTGAACTTTATGATATCTGTCATTGAGTTTGGGTTTCCGTAACTAGGTAATTATCTTATGCACAAACAAAACCTTCGGTTTCTCCAAAGAGGTAAAATTCGTATGACGGATTGTAATAGTTATGAAGTGTTAAATTTTTGATGTAATATAAATTGTCATGTGTACGATAGCGCAGTAAATGTATATTGTATTTTACCACATAAATGATAGTACTTTTATACTGATAATTAAAGCAATTCGTGCAAAGTTATTCCCTAACCATTCCAAATTATCAAAAATGCACAACGTTAATATTGAAGGTTTCACTTCTGCCGGCACTCTCGAAATGCAACCCGTTTTTTTTTTAATATTTTATTTTATTATTGGTGTGCTAGCTGACATGTGACATTAATTTGATGTAATGGATTCTTTGTTAATATAAACTTGAACACTATTGTATAGAATCTGGTTCTTCTAACCTAACAGACATATGTGTTGCTGGGGAGTTTGTTCCGTCACTTCTAGGAAAAAAACAACTAGGAATTGGCGATGGGCGGGCGTTTTGGGGGACTGTCTCTTGTAATATTGACGTTCAAAAATGCTGATTATCAGCCTAATTTGAATAAATGACTTTTGATTTTGATTTTATATAAACTTGAACAATATTGTATAGAATCTGGTTCTTCTAACCTAACAGACAGATGTGTTGCTGGGGAGTTTGTTCCGTCACTTCTTCCCAGCTAAAATACTAGAAAGTGGCGCGTTTTGGGGGACTGTCTCTGGATTATCAGCCTAATATGGATAAATGAGTTTTGATTTTTGAATTTGATTTTGCTTCTGGAGTCATAGGTAGTGGGCTAGTGGGTCTTCCTAGTTAAGGTTGGAGAAAGAATCTACTCATATGAGTTATGTTTCATAATGTGACTGTTTCGTTGGTCTAGTCAAGGGGTTGCAAGCGGAACTGCTGAGCATGAGGTCATGGGTTCGATTCCTGGATCGGGCAAAGTGTTATTGGGTTTTTCCATCAGAAAGGAGATGGTGTTATAGTTCACCCAAAAATCTAAGTGCAATCGATACGGGCAAGCTGTGTGCACAGAAAATCCCTAGAAGTATTTATTTATTTATTTAGAACATGGAGGACTTACAGCTAATAAAAACAAACAAGAAAGGGAACAATAGTCACCAGAGAGCCAATGACAAATCCTCACGTGTAGACATAAAATACAAATTTGTGGTGTGAGCACAGAAACAAAAAACAAAAAACACACCGCTTTAATTAATTAAAGTAAAGTTAAAAGCACTAATACATACTGGGTCTGAAATTATATATAAATTAAAAAAAAAATAAGTATATGTATTGAGAAAATAATAAAAACAAAAGCATACAATACAACCTACCGCTACTTGAAAAATTTGAGGCTTAAGCACCTTCTGGCCGAATTCACACTAATTGTGAATGGATCTAAATCTAATTCCTTGCATATATCATTGAAATGTTTGCTTGCACGCACAATATAACTGTTCTGCCTATAATTCGAAGATGTATGGGGTACTCGTATATAAAAAAAACTTACCCTAGTTGCAACATCCTAATTCGTGGGGTACCGGAGATATCAGCTGTCAAAATATGCAAATTTGAATGTACTGTTAGGTACACCCCTGCTTACCCCTCGGGGATATCAGGCGTGATGGAGGTAGTAATGAGGGTATGATGGAAAATAAAGCGTCTTATTTTAGGTTTAAAAAGGACTTTGAAATCGTTTTTAATGGATGAAACTTTGTATGCAAGCTTTTTTTTTGTGATGTGTTTGCTCTTGACTCTAGTCTGTGAGAGATGACAGAGACAAAGTCGACGATGGTACGAGCTTACCCAGAAGAAGCCTGTTCACTCTAACTTTGAAGAGATTAGGGTTGTAAGCGTTCGGAAACACAGACGCAGGCAGAGAGTTCCACTCCTTTGCTGTGCGCATTATGAAAACGCTTTGTGCGAATTGGTGGAATAGCAATAAGGTAGGGATGATAACTTGCAGTGCGTCTAGATGTCCGATGGTAGAAGGGGGCCGGTGGGATGAGGTCGTGGAGTTCTTGGGCACACTCACCAATGGGTAAGCACACCAAACACACGTCTTGTACAATATCAATCGGAAACAGTTATAGTACTAATAAGACTAAAGTTATTGAAATATTTACCATTGTTCCATTAACAATGCGGTCTGCGTATCTATATGATAAACAATGTAGCGTCATGAAGAAACATTGTTATAGTGCTTCAAGAAACTTCGATTCTTGTGGATAGAGCAGACTAGCTTAGAAAAATCTTGTTTTGATAGCGTGTGCCTCGCCTGATTCATGCAGTTACTTTAGGTCCACGTGCATGAATCCGTGTCGTTGGTCATACATAGAAATAGTACACAAAGTTTTTTATCGGTAACTAGCTTCTGCCCACGGCTTCGCCCGCGTTTTTTCGGTAATTGTCCCGCGGGATCACACTACCGGGATAAAAAGTATCCGATGTGCTATTCCAGACTATTATCTATCCCTGTGCCAAATTTCATCTAGATCCATTACGTAGTTTTCACGTGAAAGAGTAACAAACATCCATCCATCCATACTTACAAACTTTCGCGTTTGTAATATTAGTAGGATTACAAACTTTCGCGTTTATAATATTACTAGCTGTCCCGCGCAACTTCGTCTGCGTCACTTTTTCCCCGTTTTCGCAACATTTTTCATTACTGCTCCGCTCCTATTGGTCGTAGCGTGATGATATATAGCCTATGTCCTTCTCCAGGTTGAAATCTATCTTCTTTCCAAATTTCATTAAGATCCGATGAACCGTTTAGTCGTGAAAAGGTAACAAACAAACAAACGAACATACATACAAACAAACAGAGTGACTTTCGCATTTATAATATAAGTATGGATTGGGATAAATTAAAATGATGTTCCATACATTTTTACCGTGTAATGTTAGCCGTTGTTCCCGGCTGTCATTTGAAGATTTCGGCTTTTCAGCTTTATTCGGCTCTAAAGTCTGACAACCAGTTTTACCAATAAATATCGTATAACCTAGTACTAACTGGGTTGTGGATGTCAGATAGGCAGTCGCTCCATCCATACTTCCATACTAATATTATAAATGCGAATGTCACTCTGTTTGTTTGTATTTTTGTTTGTTTGTTACATTTTCACGACTAAACGGCTGATCGGATCTTTGTGAAATTTGGCAAGAAGATAGATTTCAACCTGGGGAAGGACATAGGCTATATATAATTACGCTACGACCAATAGGAGCGGAGCTGCAATAAAAAATGTTGCGAAAACGGGGAAAATGTGACGCAAACGAAGTTGCGCGGGACAGCTAGTTTAAAATATTTGGACCGTGTTGCAGTTTTGTAGGAAACAGCTGTTTTTGTTTTATTAACCGACGCAACATTTCCAGTCTGTGTAAAATCTACAATAACACATTCGAACAGATAGCTAAAATCTTTACCGCACCCACGGGTCAAGGTCTATTGCTGTCCACCTATACAAGGTGTTGTTTTGCATCCTCGTCAAATTCAAGGGGGTAACTATGCTAATGATTCTCGTCCCGAATCAATAATAAAATGGGTTGGTTATTTTTCCTTTTTTTTCTTTTTTACGGAAATCGGCAAGTGTGAAACACCCGTGTTATAAACGCGGCCCGTCTGGTTCTCGCCCTATAACCTCGCTTAAACACATACAAACAATGTCAAAAGTTTTTTTGATAATTTCTTATTCCCTAAACCACGTTAAGGGGGTTATTCTGAAATGCTGTCAAACTTAAATAACTAAAAAAATCAGCGTTAGTTAATAATTAACTAGGTGCCGTAATTTTAATTGATTATTCATGTCGTTCTTGACCACCTCCTGAAATTTGACGAGGTTGCAAAACAACACCTTGTATACCTAACTTATATAATTTTATGTATTATATGTTAATATGTCAGCGCTGACCGGTTTGTACGGTCATTTGGATTAGTCGTTTCTATTAGTCTGTTGCTAGAGGGCATTTTTAAGACAATCAGTAGAATGTACGGCAGGAAATTGTCTCGAGTTGGAAACTTGGCATTATCTTTGGACATAATGGGTGGTGCATTGGTGAAAACTAGATGATTTGCTGACCAACAATCATCATCATCTGCCTACCCTTTTCCCAAACTAACTTGGGGTCGGCTTCCAGTCTAACCGGATGCAGCAGCTGAGTACCAGTATTTTACATGAAGCGACTGCCTATCTGACCTCCACGAAATACGAATACGAAACCCCTTGGGAAGACTGGATGTCAGACTTTTGGCTTCTGACTACTCGTAACGACTGTCAAAGATCTACAAATGACAGCCAGGACCAACGGCTTAACGTGCTTTCCGAGGCACGGAGGAAACTCGGTATGTAATTATGGTCACCCATCCACGGACCAACCTCGGCATGCACGGCTTAACCTTAAAGATCTACCCGTGCGGCTGTTATTATTTAGCCACGAGCTCCTCCAACTGAGCTGACCAACAATCAAAAGTCATTTATTCAAATTAGACTGATAAACAGCACTTTTTGAATGTCGAAAGTTAACAAGAGATTGTCTCCCAAAACGTACCGCCCTACGTCGCAAGGAAACTTACCTGATAGTCCCGGCTGTCATTTCTAGATATTTGAGAGTCGTAACATAAAGGGTGTAAAACACCTCTTAACGAAGCCGAAAGGCACTGGTTCTCCCTGTCATTGCGATCATTTTATTGTTCTACACCACCACAGAGAGCAGCGGTGGCCCATTGGTGGCAGCCCCGACTTACGAGCAGTAAGCCGTGGGTTCGAACCCAGGCAGGCGCATTACTTTGTGTAATTTATTTCATCACCGCTGCCCTCAAAACGGTGAAGGAAAACATCGTGAGGAAACCGGCATGTCCTAGAACTAAAAATTCGAAGACATGTGACATCTACCAACCCGCACTGGGCCCGCGTGGTGGATTATAGCCCACTCCCTCTCATAGAGAGGAGGCCTGTGTCCCAGCAGTGGGAACATTATAGGCTAATGATGAAAGTTCCAACTTTTTGACAAGTATTTTTTTAAATACAAGTTTTTAATGTAAGATTTTTACTTTAAACACCTCCACGACCCCCGTACTATTCAATCCGTCCATCAGTACAATGTTTTGAGTGCGTTACATCGAGTTCTACCACAAAACATGATTTTACAACCCCCAAAAAAAAGTCGTTTCCCAGCAATAATTTTTGCGTAAAGTTACTTAGTGTCATGTACAGAATGCTTGGTTGACGGCTTCGTGATGAGGTGATTTACACGGTGTATAGTCAGAAGCCAGAAAGTCGGACAGCAGAAATACTGGTATTACTTCTCAGGGTGCATCAAATTTTCTACTTTCAACCGTAGAAAACTTTGGCGGACGAAAATGCATCGGACGTCATAGGATCACTAAAGATTTCGTTGGTTATCCACATCACTTATTGAAACGGCTTTCATATCTAGGTGTAGAGCTAACTATCTGGTGGTTCCAGAAAATCATATAACATACTAGCTGTCCCGCGCAACTTCGTCTGCGTCACATTATCCTCGTTTTCGCAACATTTTTCATTGCTGCTCCGCTCCTATTGGTCGTACGTAATGATATATAGCCTATGTTCTTCCCCAGGTTAAAATCTATCTTCTTGCCAAATTTCATTAAGATCCGATCAGCTGTTTAGTCGTGAAAAGGTAACAAACAAACAAACAAACATACAAACAAACAGAGTGACATTCGCATTTATAATATTATATAGTATGGAAGTATGGATAATGTTGTCTTTAAATTTTAAGAATTCAGTTCAAACGTCAACTCAACTTCGAGATATAAACGGAGATACAGTCGTTCCATTTTCTATAAATACAAAGAAAAACACATTCTCCTCATACTAAATTAGATGAGTTTTAGTTGTCGACAAAACAATGTTATTTATTTTTAATTTTTATGTCTGGTCCTTGGGACGATTAACTTCTGTTTGGTTAGACTGTGAACACGGTAAAATGTATTTATAGCCATGGTGGAGCTCGTGCTTAAATAATAACAGCCGCATGGGTAGATCTTTAAGGTTAAACCGTAGGTAGACGAGTGACCAATCCATTTACCCACCGAGTTTCTTGCGTGTCGCGTAAAGCCGATCGTCTCGGCAGCCATTAATTGTCGATCTGTGACAGTCGTTACAAGGTAGTCAATGGCCCGAAAGTCCGATAACCAGTCTTACCAAAGGGTATTAGGAGTAACTGGTTTGTGGAAGTCAGATAGGCTGTCACTCCAAGTAAAGTACTGGTATTCAGTTGTATCCGATTAGACTGGAAGCCGATCCTAACATAGATAATGTAGGCTAGGCAGATGATGGAGTACTTAAGGGCCAAGCCAGGGAAGTACTAATTCCTTAATGGGAGTTTGTTGCATCAATTCTTTTCATACTGTAAAACAGTTTTGTCACAATTTTGCTGTACAATAAACTATCTAGTTTTTAATTGGTATTTCGTAGACGATAGAGCAAAGAGTTTTGACTCGTCAAAACCTCATTCTCTTTGCTCTTTGAACGAGTTCAACAGCACCAAGATAAGAATTTAAACTTGTCAAGTATAATACAATTATTCAATTTGGCATTTTTTATTGAGTTGCATCGACCTGATCTTGCTGTCTGGCATTCTGCCAGTCGCTGCGCTGTCGAGCAAAAAAAAAATGCCAAGCGTGAACCGGGTCTGTCGGACGGGGTCTTGTTAAACCTGTTTGTTATTAAACGGGTCTTTGCTTAAGCCTTTTGGTTATATATTTGTCTTGAAATTCTGGATTGCTTGTTATTTAGCACTTAAGCGAATATGCGTCGGCATTAGAATTGTTGTCCCCCCTGCTGACTATACTGCTGTCATTATATAAAAGGGTGCATTTGAGAAAACGTATTGCAGTAAAATTATCTTACTAGCATCACCTGTTTTGTTTGCGTTTTCTAAGGCTTATTTTTCTTTACTCTTATTGCCTTGTCCACGTCCATTTTTCTGTTTATAAACACTCGCCTGTTAAGAGTATGTACTGCGCACCTGATCTGACCTTTCTGAAGATCATCGCCGATAAGGTCGGTGTATGTCCTTCTTGTGCGAACCCTCCTACCGCTGTCTTGCCACGTCATAGTTTCTCAACTATTTATGTGGTCAGCCATCACACAGTTTGTGTTATTGCGATTTAATTACTTTTCCATGCTGACGTCAACGGTAAATTGCTTTGATATGACCAGTTTATTAAATACGTAAACTTACGTAGTTGCTAGGAGCTCTTGGCTAAATAATAACAGCCGCCTAGGTCGATCTGTAAGCCGTGCTTGCCGAGGTTGGTCCGTGGATTGGTGACCATAATTACAAACCGAGTTTCCTCCGTGCATCGGAAAGCACGTTGAGCCGTTGGTATCGGCTGTCATTTGCAGATCTTTGACAGCCGTTAGGAGTAGTCAGAAGCCAAAAGTCTGTCATCCAGTCTTACCAAGAGGTAACGTATTACCCAGTTACTGGGTTGTGGAGGTCAGATAGGCATCTGGCATTACTACACAGAGCTACCATTGTTTTCAACCTCTCACCTCAGCTGAAACATGCGCGGTCTTTCTGTATCGTGTGGTTAGCGCCTAACCTGGTATCCTAGTGTTTTATGCCGCCCATGGACCTCTGACTTGGCTTTTCATGCCGTCGAGAAATATCTCTCAGGCATGCTGGTTTCCTCACGATGTTTTCCTTCACCGAAGCAAGTGATATTTTTATACAATACGCATACGAATCCGTAAAATCAGATTGGCGTGTCTTGGTTTCGAACTTTATACCTATGACTTGGCAGTCCGACTGATGTTCACACCACTAGCCTTTCACAACTCGTTCCTTCTCTACACTTGTAAATTCCTTTGTCCTGTACAGGTATTCACAGTCCGATATTAAAACTACAGTTACGTATTTTTATAGCCTTTATTTCACCGTTATCAATTAAAACATCAGCGGACTGCAATAGTGCAATGACATTTATAACTGTGCTAGCCGGAGGCATTATCATTTCTCAATTATAAAAAACTATGTAACTGATATGTCTGACTTAACTTCGCCTGAGGCATTGTCCGACCTTTTTATTGAGTAATGTTTGTCGTAACCGTTTCTATAATAGTTTTATAACATGACTGCGTTCGTCAGGGTTCCTTAACCTATGATCGACCTCTGCGTTTTTCAGAATTACGTTCCTGTCTTTATTTGAGCCGCTCGGGTCAAAATCAAAATCAAAATATTTTATTTTACATAGGCCTACATGGGCACTTATAAAAGTCAACAAAAGGTGCACGGTTCGGGTTGGTCATTTCCAATGGAGAAGAACCGGCAAGAAACTCCATGGTCGATCTTAAAGTTAAGCCGCGCTTGCCTAGGTTGGTCCGTGGATGGGGGACCACCAATTACATATCGAGTTTCGTCCGTGCCTCGGAAAGGACGTTAAGCCGTTGGTCCCGGCTGTCATTTGTCGATCTTGTACAGTCGTTACAAGTACATTCAGTAGCCCAGTCTTACTAAGTGGTATCGGCTTACCCAGTGCTAACTGGGTTGCAGAGGTCAGATAGGCAGTCGACCAATGTAAAATACTAGTATTCAGCTGCAGCTGGTAAGACTTAAAGCCGACCCTAACACATTCGGAGAAGGCTAGGCAGATGATGTTCCTATTTGCAATGGTTGAGGCTATGCGACAATCACAGAACTGCTATTCATGCAATAGTTGATGTTAGGTACAGGATCTTTCTTTCTCCTTGGAAAATACATTTGCTGTGCAGTACGAGTATAATAGGCATTTGACGATACAAAGATCTCGAAGGTAGTATCTCTAGTTTAATACGAATGAATCGTAGAGTTTATTTCTTGCATGGGCTTTTAATGTACCTGAAATATTTGCCAAAGAATTGTTTTATCTTTTTCCTGTATGAATACTGTTATCAGGTACACTTGTAATACAGTAAGGTCTTCAATTTTTATTTAACAGTATTGGAATGGTAAAATAATAATATATCCATGTTTTCTTGAAATAGGGGATCGGACTGGGTAAAGAAAACGACATTCAATTTTGTCCGTCAGACAGGTAATACAAAAATATTAGACACGTATTTTTTTTTAAATCAAAATATCAAAAAATTACTTAGTTAGAACTCATTAAAGTTGGAGAGTGGGGGCTTACTACGTCACAAGTAGGTATAAAACTTACCCACATGTGACGTCAGTCGCCATTTCAACTCAATATATCTCCGTAATTTAATGACCACGTGAAAAAAGAAAAAATACGTGTCCAATACTTTTCAATAAACTACCCGACGGACAAAGAAAGAAAAATAGGATTATCCCCTATTGGGCCTTCGTAGTGGCGTGCCTAGGGGCCAACAATATGACAAGACCCTAGGGCAAGCAGAATGTTTAGAAACGCTAACACCATGAATAGCAGTAAGTTTATATGGACAAGCCAAGCTTTTAGACTTGAATGAAAGTACCACTACCAGGCCTTTGATACATTTCAACAAAGTACAGTCGGCAATTTTAATTCGGAAAAAATAATAAGGACGCTACAATTATTAATTGATTATAACGAGTAGGTAAACAACTGAATTATTGAAAATGTTTTCGTTACAAACATATTCCCAAATATTATCACTTTGACTGATAAAGTTATAATTTAGTAGCTCAGAAAAAAACCCCCGAAACGCAAACAATTTAGTACACAAAGTTAATTTTAGTCAGTACAGAGTTAAGCTGATAAACATCCCGAAAATATATTAAAGAACTTTATAATGATATTGAAGAGGAAATAGTCGGTGAGGCTTGCTGCATAGGATAAAAGGAAAATGTGAAAGCAGACCAACGCTAGTTCTTAGAATTTCGCTTGTTATGTTTAATTTAGTCCCTTGCAATAGGGGACGAATCTCATGTGACTAAAAGAGTCATCATCTGCCTAGCCTTTTCCCAAACTATCTTGGGGTCGGCTTCCAGTCTAACCAGATGCAGCTGAGTACCAGTATTTTACATGAAGCGACTGCCTATCTGACCTCCACAACCCAGTAACTGGGCAATACGATACCCCTTGGTAAGACTGGATGTCAGACTTTTGGGCTTCTGACTACTCGTAACGACTGTCAAAGATCTACAAATGACAGCCGGGAACAACGGCTTAACGTGCTTTCCGAGGCACGGAGGAAACTCGGTATGTAATTATGGTCACTCATCCACGGACCAACTTCGGCAAGCGCGGCTTAACTTTAAAGATCGACCCGGGCGGCTGTTATTATTTAGCCACGAGCTCCTCCTGTGACTAAAAGAGTGATGAATATAAATGTGGATGGATGGAGAGGGAGAGGAAGACCAAAGAAAAGTTGGATGGATTGTGTGAAAAATTATATGAAAGAAAAAAGATTAAATGATAGCGTAACGGTTGACAGTAACATGCGACAAGGGCAGAAAGATGATGATGCTATAGGGGACGAGAAGTTTCTCATAGTCTTCACTAACAGGGGTGCGGACTGGGTAAAGAAAATGACATTCTATTTTGTCCGTCAGACAGGTAATACAAAAATATTAGACACGTATTTTTTATTTTATCAAAAAATCAAAAAATTACTTAGGTAAAACTCATTAAAGTTGGAGAGTGGGGGCTCACTACGTCACAAGTAGGTATAAAACTTACCTACATGTGACGTCATGCGCCATTTCAACTAAATATATCTCCGTAATTTTATGACCACGTGAAAAAAGAAAAAATACGTGTCCAATACTTTTCAATAAACTACCCGACGACGGACAAAGAAAAAAAAATGGATTATCCCCTATTCAGAACAATCTTATTTTGGGTCTGTTCTATCCAAAATCAAGACTCATTTATTCAAATTAGGCTGAAAATCAGAACTTTTTGAACGTCAAAGTTTACAAGAGACAGTTCCCCAAAAACGCTACCTCATCGCCACTTCCTAGTGTTTTAGCTGGGAAGAAATTGCGGAACAAAATCCCCAGCAATACATCTGTCTGTTAGGTTAGAAGAATAGCTATCTATGAACACGATAACGATCATCATTATTTACCCAAAACTCTATGCCTACTTAAAATAACGTTGTTTATTTACCTAACACTCTTAATGAAGCATGAATAATGACGATGACTATGATGACGCTTCTTAAGAAAAACAAAAATAAATTCGCCTCCGCCTATTGCGTAGTATTTTTTAATAACATTAGTGACCCGGCCCTGCTTCATATGAGTGAGTGCAATTGACGTTTCAAAACATCGAGACTTCTGTCCAATACAAATTTATCGCACTGTACCAGCGTGGTCGATTATTCAAATTCAAATTCTTTATTGCGAACTAAGTGCAGTCTTGAAGATGTTGACAATACGTCGGTTCTTATAACTTGGCACAGTCAACTTTACAGACAGGAGGTCTGTGCTCTGTGACCCAGCTGTTGCAACGCTATAACGGTAAAAACACAACCCTTTTAGAATAAATTATCTCTAAACGATGTATAAATTTACATCAGTATTTTAGAAGGAACGGTCACACAGACATACGAAAAGCATTTTTTTCTCTTGCTGTGTATAGATAATGTAATGTATAAAATAAACCAGAATTACGTAGAGCTCTCATTGTGCCGTTTCGTTAACCTTGGCATAATCAACGAGCAGACCCCTGCAGCGAGTGAGCGAGTCAACAACATTAAGTAAGAAAGAGATAACAATACCGGTGCGAACAGCGTGTTCGCCACGCGGCCAAGTTAGGTTATACTTCACTACTTTCTAGGTTATGTCATGTGCTTCATTACAGTTCTATTTTTAAAACCAGAGTGTTCCATTGCATTTTTTTTTCTTTCTCTGTCCAATTGTCTATGGTTATGAAGATATTCGAGGACATTTTTATTTATAACCTCATTTTTGACACGTGATTCTATGTTTTTTTTTGTTTATGGTGGGAGAACGCCATTTGACGGGTTATAGCGGTCGAAGCACGTTGTTTGTTAGTCTTTTTGGCTGTTTTTAGTGTTTCTGATAGTTTTCTAAGCGCGGGAGTTATTTGTTTATCTCCTTGGTGTTAGGTTGACCTTTACGTGTGAGTGATGTTTTAAGTGGTTGTCTAAAAGTTTGTATGGATGGATGTTTGGGTGACAGGTGCCCGGAGAGGGGTAAGCACGATGTTTCAATTGTTTTTAGTTTTTTTTTTCTTTTACTAGTAGAGTCATTGTGTGGACCAAGTAGGTGCTTCTTTAATGTTTAGACTAAGTTTGATAATGCTTGGTCATTGATAATTATGACTATGTTTTTTCCTGATTTGATTTTATTACGTGTTGTATTTGTATCTATCCTCTATTACAGGATTTTTGTATTATGTAGTATAGATCTATTATTTATGCTCATTTTTACTAACTCTACACGATGTATTAAGTGACTGCCTAAATAAAAGCGCACTGATTTATTGTCAACGCTCCGCTCAGCACTTACACGATGTATTAAGTGACTGCCTAAATAAAAGCGCACTGATTGATTGTCAACGCTCCGCTCAGCACTTAAAGTTCAAATTCTAACAGTACAATAATATTCAGGCTTTTCATTAGATTTTAGTGATAATGGAAACGATTACTAGGAGAGCTTAAAGAAAGTAGCTGGTATTTTTCAAAGCACAAATTCGTTGAATTGTACAGCTGTATAGCTTAGGGGTGCCAATATAACAAAAAAAAAACATTGTTCACGGGGAGTGAGTACAATGTATTTTTTTTTAATACTCGGCGAACGAAACCCAATGCGCGTTGCTAGAGACTTAAAAAAAAAAAAATAGAATCAACAAGAAATAGGAATTAGAAGCTGAATAGTGTATTGTAGTATGATCTCTCTGTCCGATCCTTTGGGGATAACAAGCATGATGTTATTGTAATTAGACAACACTGTGATGACAAATATAAAAAGAGGATACTAGTTTTTGCCGCTTCTCCATAGGAAATATCAAAATCGAACCCTATACCTAGTTTCTGACGCTTAATAAATGTCCATATATGTAGGTTACGTGAAATAAAATATTTAGTATTTGAATTAGCACTATTATGTTAAACAATACTTATTCAATCATTGCTGACATTGGCTGTAACTTGAAACTATCAATTATTTTAGTAGCAGTGACAAGTGTATTTCATTGTATAATGTACGTGCGTACATACTTACATAAAATAGCGCTTTTAAATAATCAGGGAAAGCAGAAACCACAGAACGCCACCTGCTAGAATCCTTACATAAACCTTATGTCTCGATCACGTTCATACCTCTGGTCATATATGCACGGATGTACAAAACATTAATTTAAGTAGTATAGATTCGCGGCCAGATCATAGAATAATAGACATAATTCTCTATCAAAATCAAAGCATTTATCTCAAGAAGGTCAGTTACAGGCAATTCTGAATTGTCGAAACAAAAACAACAATATAATGAAGCTCCAGTCACAAGGCATAATACCATCTACAGTAGCTTCACAATCCGAAGCGAAGACTCTACGGAGAAGAACGGGCAAGAAACTCTATGGACGCTCTTAGAAAGACACTCACTATAGACAATACGGAAGGAGTTCTCGCTATTGACCAAACTGCAGTCAGCCTTGTCTTCCTATTGACCTATTTGGCGCTGCGTTTGTTTTTTATTTGTCTAGAAACTACGAAAGTAGAACAATTTAAAACCAAAAATCCTCCAGAAAAGTGATATTTTAAGGCCGTCGGAAAATCCGTGTCAAAAGATCACAATCTACCAAGAATTCTACTTTATAAATATGTATTTGTTGACTGCCAGTTGTTGTTACTACATCGGGCCGGCAATAAACGAAAAACGAAATGTTAGCGTACTAGATAAACCTCTGTCTCATGCCTTGGGGAACGGAAAATAGGCTTGATGTGGTTATGATCTATAAAGATGAATCAAAAATCGAACAGAAGCTGTCCCAAAATGCTCCCCTTTGGTACTCTTGAATAATAAGCTGACAGTTTGTATTAACTTTCTGTCTATTTAACAGTTACAAGGCATATTTAAGTAACAGACATCTAGTCTTTCGCAGTTCTAATAAATGGGGTTAGTAAGTTAGTAAGTTACGCTTGTTTTCACAAACATTAGACGACAACTACGTCAAATGCCTTAATCAAAACTATTACATTTTCAACGCTAGGCTCAGCGCCAAGAGTTGTAAATCCATAAGTGCACTTTTATTTAAATATTGCATTTAGAAAGACTAGCGTCAGTCAAAACAGGTGTAAATGCAATAGAAAACAGGAGTGTTACAACTCTTGAGCCACATATAATTATTATATTGGTATTCAAATATTGCATTACTACTTTGACAGACTAGTAAGTCATTAAAATAAGCTTAATATAACTAGTTGCACCACTTGCAGCTTGTAAGATAAGTTGTGAAGAAATCGCTTAGAGCGGGTCAGATATGGATTTGATAGGAAAATTGACATTGTAATTATGTTGATTAATTGAGTTTGGTGATTAGTTGAATGTGATATTAATGAACTTATCGATCATAGCAGCTTTTTACAGCAACCACAATTTTGATTCACAGTCGCTCCATGTAAAGAACAGCTTCTGCTGCATCCAATTTGACTGAAAGTCGATCCCAACTGGGTTAGGGAAAGGCTAGCCAGATGATGAACGTGATTCACATTGGAAAATTTTGTAAAGGAATCTGTAAAAAAATAATGCAAAATTCATAAACCTAATTTCCGTGCTTACCAAGATAGGTTTAGCTGAGCACGAGGTTCAGGAATCGATTCACTGGTAGGGCAGTCTTATTGGGTTTTATCATCAGGAATTTCGTCACTATAACCTGGAAGGAGTAGGCCCAGATAATGGTAATAACATCAACAACCTCTGTTACACGGGAATGGGACTAAGGCAGAACTGGCAAAATATGAGAGATCTACTTGCCCTATAAGGAGTTAGACGACTGTATGTAACAGTAGAGATTAACCACTTACTTGAAATTGTCATATAATCAACTCCCGGTTATTTCCTACACTGTCAAACCAATCAAGCAGTATAATGGAAAACAATCTTACTAAATTAATGGTTATTAAGCATATCAAAATATGTATAATAACCATCATCGGCAGGGCTAACTGACCTCAAATTTATATTTAACTCGTATCATTAAAATGTCACTAAACTGGTTTCAATTAATGCGTTTCCTTGATTGAGAAATGTCAGATCACACTACGTCTTAAACGTTCTAGTAATTTGATTAGTTTTTTGATTATGACAGAATATTAGTATTATCACGACTAGACTAGAAAAAAAAGCGAGATGGAAAGTTAAGAATATCGTGAGTCTTCTTGGAGATACGTGTTTGTTGCAGTAAGCATTTGAATTTGATTTACTTAAAATACAAATATAAGCATATTCAGCTCAACTACATCGGTGACTGAAAAGTTTTGTGGTAATCGGTTGGCTTGGTATGGGCATGTAATGCGAAGGAATGAGGAAAATATGGTGAGAAACGTTTTGAATAAGAATGTGGGTTTGAGTGTAGAGGAAGACCAAAGTAGCGATGGATGGACTGTGTGAAGGATGATATGGCAAGAAAGAGGAATAGAGAAGTTTAGAAGAAAACAGGACGGGCAGGAATGAATTATGACTATAAAAGTTAACATATTCAGCTCAACCACATCGAAAATATCTTGCTAGTATTTAGACATCCCTAAAAGAAATGCCTACAAGAAAATAAGTGATGAAAATTTTGAGAATGTGTGTAGAGGATGGACTGTGTGAAAGATGATATGGGCAGACAAGGGTGACTGCGGAGTAATCGAGACGTATAGAAGAAGAATAAATGCTGTGCCGAACCCAAATAGATTGGGTAAAGGACAGGAGAATCATATGAGTCATCATAATTATCGATTTAACTGCAAGTTTATTGTAGTTACAGTGCAATGTAGAATCTCTTAATAAAACCTTTGTATCACCAGGACATTAAGCAAAAACCAAACCTCAACTAAATATTTTGTAACGTAACAGATTTAATTGCAAATTAAGGAACTCAACTTAACGATAAGAACATTTCATGTGAAATACCCAAAAACAACAAATCCAAAGTGTTAAAAACTTCAAAAGCTAAGACTAAGTGAAATGACTTCGTATAAATTGAAAAACACCAAGTGACCATAGTGATAAAGAAGGAGAAATAAGTGCAAACGACCTTACTCATAATTAAAAAGAAAAAATAGACCAAGTACATGTTGATACGCACCAAACGCCAGCTCCAATCCGTAAAGAACTAAAATAGCAAAAGACTCAAAAAACTACCAAACTGTTGATCACCCAAGATGATACAGTAAGAGGCAGAGTGTCGGACGATATGACGGCCGGTGTGGCAGCGAGGCGCAAGTCCAGGCCTAGGAGAAGCTGGGCGAAGGTGGAGCAGGATGGCCAGGTATTGACGAGGGAATAAGGAAAATATTATGGTGAATGGGTGTTGATTTTAGTTTGTGTGTTTAGGTTAGTTTTATAATAATTGTGCACCCTAGAGCCGCTGAGAGGAGACTTAGAAAGACCTATGTCTAACAACTTGAGCCTAGAATAGACCAAGAGGGTTTAAAAATCCAAAGCCTAGAGCTACCAGACAGACAGCGCTTTATTTTTTAGGCTTTGCCGGCTCATGTGTGGCTTAATATTTCTGTAAGGATATTTGAGCCACTTGAACTTTGTGATTTGCCAGATCTCATTGTAAACTTACTGATGGAGTTAAGAATACAAAAAGAAGGTTTTGACTCGTCAGTCTTAGCTATTTAAATGCATTTATTATGAAGATGTTGGTAAAGGACTGGCTGGTAAAGGCCAAGTTCTTTGAACAGATCTCCCTTCGATCTTCCTGGTTGCCGTTTTTTGTCAGAAAGCCGACCCATCGAACTATGACAATGAATGAAACGACAGTGCACCTGTGGTTTGCTGAAATTGTGGTTTAATCTGGTTTGATGGCCAGCTGACATAGTCTTCGGCTACGTTGAGATTGGCTGCCATGACCGAAATCTGTCTAAACGGACTATTATGTAAGAATTATAATGACTTTAACACCTTGTCTAACCATCTACTTTCCTTTGTCTCCAGGCATCAGACTTCACCGACATAGGTGACTGGCCGACCCTCGGCGCTGCCGTCTCCGGTGGAGCGAGGTGTCATTCCACACCACCTCCACATGACGCTGATCCGGCGCACCATAATGGGACTGCGGTAAGATTCTTACTAGTATTTGCACATTAATTATTCATTCTTCTCTACTACGCAAGAGAGGACGTACTGGACGTTTAATGGAGAAGTATGAAAGAAGACATGCAAGTCAACTCTAACACGGCAAGAGAATGATGGTAAGTATGCATAAACACTAAAAAATATCAAAAACATAACACAGCCAAGAATTCTATTACCAATTCAACATGCCAAATGCCCTGGACTGGCTCCGGTCCACTTGATCTTCTGGCTTCGTTCCGGGTGGTTGTGAGATGTTTTACTACCCACGTTACGTCTAAGGAGGCGTACGAGGAACACTACGCGCCGCCTTCACGGGTCCAGTATGATAAGGATACATTTTGGACCTCTAGACTAATCCCTGAATTTAATGCACAATACATAAACTCTGCTCCGAATCGGTGACTGAAAAGTTGTGTGGTTATCGGTTGTCTTGGTATGGGCATGTGGTGCGGAGAAATGAAGAAAATGTCCTCAAGAATGTTTTGTGTGTATGGCTGGCTATAAGAGTAGAGGAAGACCAAAGAAACGATGCTTGGAATGTGTGAAGGACGATACGGCAAGAAAGGTGGTGTCTGATGCGATGACAAGTAATAAGAAAAGTGTGGATGAAGAAGACATGCTGCACCTCTCTGAAGTTGCATGCCAACAAATATAGTAGGTACTGGAAAATTAGCCGTAAATTAACCGCAAGTAACCATGAAATCCAAAAAAAATCCGCGTGCCGGCAAACCCGAAAATCGGTTTGAATGCCAACTTCAGCGGAAGACAGCATGCTTTTTAAAAAAAATCGTTCAGAAAAGACCTAAGGCTCATAACACTGGTCAACATAATTTTCTAACAAGAAAGGGGGTTACTCATTTGAAATAACCTACCTATCACCCTCATTACAATTGCAACTCTCTCTCTTGGGTCGGTCCCTCATATCTGAGGATCGTGGTCAGTCGGAGGGTTGCATCGGGAGCGGATGATCTGCTTCCATCGGTTTCTGTCCATTGCACAATTGCAACACTATGTTTATTTTGATTTGATCAGGTATGGTTTTTCTGTTATAGTGACTTCAAGTTTTCTCGGAAATCGCTCGTAGCGTTAAATATGTTTGATCGGCATTACAGCCGTTTACGTGTTGTCCAGATGGCATTATTTCGAAAATTTAATTTCAAATTTCCTGGCTTTATAGTTTTTATCGATAGCGATTAATTTTCGTCTAACTATGAGCCTTGGTAAAGCTGTCTAGGCCTTTTCTAACCAGACCAGAACTAGATTATACATGCTGATTCCATTGAAGTTCTTGTGCAGACAGATTTTCGGGTTTTCTGTAATTTGCGGTTAATTAACGGCTCATTATCCAGTACTTTATTTGTTTGCATGCTACATTTGTCATGCTAATTTCAGAGAGTTACATGCTGCGCCAACGCCAAATGAATTGGAATAAGGGCTGGAAAATGAAGGTACCTATTATGTGTTTACAAAAAAATATCAAAAACACAACACAGCCAAGAATTCTATTACCAATTCAACATGCCACAGCCAATAGTAATCAGAAAGCGAGATAACGAGGCTGTTTCATTGTTTATATTACGTTCTCAAATCGCATAGAGATGACCTTGGGTAGGTTAACAGATTGCGCGCGAGCGTGTGCCGAGATGTTTGTTATTTGAATTTTAGATGCAGTTTTTTTTTTGTACTATTTTGTAAGTGTCAGTGAATAAATGGTGTGGTTTAAATGTGCGTGTATTTTTATATCTAAAAGTAAATGTAGCTTAGGTTTGTGATTTAAAAACAGCTACTTTTCTTTTTCGAAAAAGTTTTCTTTACGCCGTGCATGTGAAGGTTATCCCGTAATTTAGGCCTCATATCTCTTAACAATGGAGATGCTGGGTTACGCAATACGGGTATAGTAAATATTTAACTGTAAGTAGGTTTTATTGAGAACGTTACTGCGATGTTCTTGATTACTTATTGATAAAAACATTTATTTTACACTAGCTGTCCGGTGCAACTTCATCTGCGTCACATTTTCCCGGTTTTCGCAACATTTTTCATTGCTGATCCGCTCCTATTGGTCGTAGTGTGATGATATATAGCCTATAACCTACCTCGATAAATGGACTATGTAACACTGATTTTTTTTTAATCGGACCAGTAGTTCCTGATAATAGCGCGATCAAGCAAACAAACAAACAAACAAACTCTTCAGCTTTATAATATTATATACATATATAGTATAGATTATATAAAGAACGGTTAGGTGAGTATTTGTAACGGTGTGTGTGTGTGTAAGACCAGTTGTTTTAACGTGGACTGACCAAAAAGAGTATGTGAGGATGATAGGTAGCAGAAAGCGTTCTGTCTACCCCAAAACAAAAAAGGCTTGAGTTTATGTGTGTATTTCGCTAGTTGTAAGTCCTATGTTATAGGCTAGGGGTGGCGAACCTTTAGGGATCAACGTGCCATTTTTAGGGTTCCGTACCCAAAGGGTCAAACGGGACCCTATTACTGAGACTTTGCTGTCCGTCCGTCCGTCCGTCAGTCACCAGGCTGTATCTCATGAACCCTGATAGGTAGCTAGTTGAAATTTCTACTGATTATGTATTTCTGTTGATGCTATAACAACAAATACTAAAAACAGAATAAAATAAATATTTAAGGGGGCTCCCATACCAAAAAGTGATTTTGTTTGCTCGTTTTTATAAATAATGGTACGGAACCCCTTCGTGCGCGAGTCCGACTCGCACTTGGCCGGTTTTTACTAAAGAAATGTTTGATGAGGCCATAGATGTGCCGCCAAATAATTTTGATTTAGTGATTGTTAGAAAAACTTAAGTCTTGATTCTCAAAACTCTTTATTTACTGCCAAAAAAAATACTTTTGGCACTGTATAGTATTAAAGGTTTCTGTCACACGATGAAAGTAACATTAGCATGACTTCTGGGTTGCAGATTAGATGAAAAATAACTTGAATGTTGGTTATAAGAGGTGACTTAGAATGTATGGTAGCTTAGTGAATCTATAATGTTAATCATCTCAGAAAATAATGAGCGCCGGCCACAGGTTTATGAATATATAGTTAATCTCAATGGCGTGGCCAAAATATTGTGTCGTGTGCCACCAATGGCACGCGTGCATTGGTTCGCCAGCCATATTACAGTGGGCCATTAAATGGGCGCAAATACCAACCCAGGGTAGCTACACTGACTGACCGAGAGAAATTACCCATCATCGATACAGTTGTTGCAATAAAAATTGTCCATATCTTTTATCCTATCTTTCATTTCCCCACTTGACCATAACTGAGTTTCTCGTCATCACATTACAGGACCAAGACCGCAAGCCCCCAGAGGAACCTCATCATCACCAACCCTCGAAGCAGGAGAGGGTAGAGCTCACGCACAATCATCATCAGCACAACGACAGGCATCATGATAAGCATGGCGATAAAGCTAAAAGTTCAGGTTGGTACTTTCAGAATGAATCAAAATATTTTATTTTACACTAGCTGTGCCCGCGACTTCGTCCGCGTGGAATTTAAGAAGCAGCCTAAGTTACTTCTTATTACATCAGCTATCAGCCAGTGAAAGTCCCGGCAAAATCGGTCCAGCTGTTCCAGAGATTAGCCGGAACAAACAGACAGACAGATAGACAGACAAAAATTGTATAAATTTTATTTTGGTATATGTACCGTATATACATTCATATGCATGTAGTAAAAAGCGGTTATTATAATATTACAAACAGACACTTGAATTTTAATTATGTGTATGTATAGAAAAGCAGTGATAGCCTAGTGGTGTGACCGTTGGACTGCCTAGTCAACCCCCGTATTCACAAAGTCGTATGTCTATCTTGTTTTGGCATTACGAAAGCGAGCGAGATAGACATACGACTTTCCGAATCGAAATCGAATTCGAGCGTTTGTGAGTAGGGGGCCAGGGGGGTTACTATGACGCTTAAAACATTATTGTTCCATTCCTATTCCAGAGTGGGAAACAGATGGAGCTAGACGACCTGTATCGCTCCGTCTCTTTTTCACTCTGGAATAAGAATGGAACAATAATGTTTTAAGACTTCATGGTACGCCAGCAGGTCTCGAGTCCGAAAAATACGAGGTACGTGTCTTGGGTTCGAACCCAAGACACGTACCTCGTATTTTTCGGATGTGAGCGTCGTGTAATTATCACTTACATCGGTGAAGGATACCAGCATACCTGCACGCGTAGCATGACCGCCGTGGAAACGGGCTATGTCGGCGGAAGAATCGACAAACTGACACATTGTCATTGTCTATCTGTCACTATGTTGATTCTTCCGTAGACAAAACTTGTTTCTACAGTGGTCATGCTACGCGTGCTGAGAGCTATATCTCGACGGCATGTAAAGCCAAGTCAGAGGCCTCTGTGGGGCATACAAAAGGGGATAATCCAATTTTTATTTTCTTTGTCCGTCGGGTAGTTTATTGAAAAGTATTGGACACGTATTTTTTCTTTTTTCACGTGGTCATAAAATTACGGAGATATATTGAGTTGAAATGGCGCATGACGTCACATGTAGGTAAGTTTTATACCTACTTGTGACGTAGTGAGCCCCCACTCTCCAACTTTAATGAGTTTTAACTAAGTAATTATTTGATATTTTGATAAAACAAAAAATACGTGTCTAATATTTTTGTATTACCTGTCTGACGGACAAAATAGAATGTCGTTTTCTTTACCCAGTCTTCACCCCTATTCTGACACCAGTACAGCCAATAACCACACGATAAAGAAGTAAAGAATGTCTGGTTTTAACAATATTCTACTATCATCTTCAGGTGCAGGCAAAGGCGGAAGCAAGTCGGGCAAGCACAAATGGGTGCCTCTGGACATCGACGTCAAAGCCGCTCGGCCTGGCAAGCACGGGCCGCAGCATTCGACGAGGCCAGAAAACGGTATGTATTAATACTATAATAGAGACGCTTAGACAGCTCGCTTAGAGGAGCTCGTGGCTAAATAATAACAGCCGCACGGGTCGATCTTTAAGGTTTAGCCGTGCTTGCCGAGGTTGGTCTGTGGATGGGTGACCATAATTACATTCCAAGTTTCCTCTGTACCTCTGAAAGCACGTTAAGCCGTTGGTCCCGGCTGTCATTTGTAGATCTTTGACAGTCGTTACGAGTAGTCAGAAGCCAAAAGTCTGACATCCAGTTTTATCAAGAGGTAGGTATCGTATTACCCAGATACTGGGTTGTGGAGGTCAGATAGGCAGTCGCTTCATGTAAAATACTGGTACTCAGCTGCATCCGGTTAGACTGGAAGCCGACCCCAAGATAGTTTGGGAAAAAGCTAGGCAGATGCTGATGAGAGACGCTTAGACAGAAACCAAGAATTCGTGGATCTTCAAGTTTAAGCAAATATTGCTGAGGTCAAGCCATTACATACCGACCTTTTCATGCCTCGGAAAGCGTGTTAAATGTTGGTCCTGGCGGGCAGAAAACGAAAGCTTGTCTTGTTATGGAATATTATGTAACCCAAAAATTGGGTTGTAGAGGTCAGACAGGCATTCGCTTCATGTAAAATACTGATATTTAGCTACATACTGTTATATTGTTCTCACATATTTGTAATTCCTAACTTGAAATATGTAACCAAGATTTTGTAACACGTTTTGATTTAAAAGAGTGTCCATGGAGTTTCTTGCCCATTCTTCTCCATAGAGATCTACGCTACGGAATGGGCAACTACAGTACTTTCATAAGTTATTATGCCTTGTGACTGGGACTGTAGCTTCGCGTTTTATTTTGTTTTTTGACTTTCAAAAGAGCCTGTAATGGTATAATTGAAATAAATGCTTTGACTTTGATACAGTTAGACAAGAAATCAACCCCATACTTGAGAATCTGATAACAATTGTGGTTTATCCCGTAATTTAGGCCTCATATCTCTTCACAATAGAGATGCTGGGTTACGCAATACGGGTATAGTAAATATTTAACTGTAAGTAGGTTTTATTGAGAACGTTACTGCGATGTTCTTGATTACTTATTGAGAAAAACATATAAAGATATACTGGGACTTGGGACATCGATACGTTAAATGTTATTAAGCACATCATTCCAGACTCCAGTTTATTATAAGTTCGTCAGTTTATAACAAAAAAACTGGCCAAGTGCGGGTCTAACTCGCGCAAGAAGGGTTCCGTACCATCCTAACTAATATTATAAATGTGAATGTAAGTTTGTTTGTTACGCTTTCACGCAAAAACTACTCAACCGATCATCATGAAACTTTGTACACATATTCTTGGAGGTATTAGAAGTAACATAGGCTATATATCATCAGGCTACGATCAAAAGGAGCGGAGCAGCAATGATAAATGTTGCGAAAACGGGGAAATGTGACGCAGACGAAGTTGCGCGGGACAGCTAGTTATCTATAAAAACGAGCAAAAAAATCAAATTTTTGTGCAAAATTAAATATTAATTTAATGCATGACAGTGAAAATAAATGAAACAGCCGACAATTTTAAGAGAAACTCCCAAACTGCTGCTTACTTACTTTAAAAAATAAATGGCCTGTAAAAGTGTCTGTAAAAATGTATTTGCAAAGTAAACATCAATCCATTTCGTCCCTCCAGACACAGTATCCCTGAACGGCGAGGAGTCCCGGTCCCGCGGCGGCGCGCGGCCCCGCGGCTCGCGCGGCCCGTCCCGCGGCGCGCGGCGGCCGGCCCCGCGCCCCGCGTCGGCGCTGCCCGCGCTGCCGGCGCCGCACCACCACGCGCTCTACCACCACGCGCACGACTTCCCGCATCATCCGGATCTCGCACAGGTTAGTGTGTCATCAAGGTCTAAAGCAGCCATACTCAACCTTTTTCTTATTATTATTATTAATTCATTTATTTCAGACATAGTCCATACATTTTACTAGAGTTAAAAATTAAAAAAAAAGGAAAATAACGCAATCATACACATTAGAATTACATATTCAATGTCACAATTAAATTAAATATGTAAATTAAATTCAAACATTACACATGAAAACAATCAATAACAAAATTAGACATACACATTACAATAATAATGTCAAATAAAACGAGGAGAGGCGCTAACATGAAGCTGCATCCACCTCTGTATCAGGGAAAGGTCCCACCGCTCGCACAACACCTTCAGGAGACTGTTCGAGCTGCTTCGTAGGCGACTTAATAGTGAAGCGCTCCGCTTCCTTATGATCGCGTTATAGGGGCCACAAACACCTTTCAGTCATGGTGTTGCGGGCCGCAAAAAAACAATTATTTAAGTGTTAATGAAAAAACGTAATTCAAAATTAACAATGTATTATTGTAAGTAATTACAATTTCAAACTGAAGCCAACTCCGGGTGGGCCAATCATTAAAGCTTGTCGGGCCGCAGGTTGAGTATAGCTGGTCTAAAGTATCTTGCTGACATTTACACTATGTTCTGAACAATCAAACATCGCCTTTGAAGAGTATCTTGTAGTAGTTGCCAACTGTTCACATAATACTCGAGAAAAGACTACAAGAACCCAGAAAGAACGACCTAATCAAGCTATGGTACGGGTTCGATCCCCGTACTACATTTATATTTGAATGTTCCACGGATATTGTTTTTCGTGTGTGAATAATCTATATGTGTACCCTCATAACTTTTGACTGAAGTATTACCCGTTATTTTAATCTAATGTTTTTAACCTTTGCCAAAATATGTATTTTTCTCTGTGTTGGGGCAAGATGTGTGACCTGAACACTTCTTGTCCTTGGTATACATATTATATATTTAAATGTATCCAGCTGCATCCGGTTAGACTGGAAGCCGAACCCAACACAGTTGAGAAAGGCTAAGCAGATGATGATGACATTTAAATGTATAGATATGTATACCAGAATCAAGTCCCCCTATCCCAAAACCCAAATTATTTCATTTGGTTTTCATTTTGAGTACCATTTTCATTTTATTAGTGGCTGCTTCACTGCTTATTCGGTAGATTTTAAGTCATAATAGTATAAGCTAACCTCCGGTCACTGCAGTATAATCCAACATTCTTGGCAGCCGCGGTCATAGAATGCTAGAGCGAGATGGCATGAGACTCAGTAAAGAGTTGTTAGAATTCTTTGTTCCACTTGCTACTCGCACGTTTTATGACCGTGACTGCCAGGTTTCGTATATCATCTTTATTAGATTTAACACCGGTTTTTGGAAGACTGTACAAGTCACTCCAATACAAGATGTTGTTTTGCATTCTCGTCAAATTCAAGGAGAAAACTATGCTAATGATTCTCGTCCCCAATCAATTATAAAATGGGTAGGTAATTTTTATTTTTTTTCTTATTTACGGAAATCGGTATGTGTGAACCACCCGTGTTTTAAACGCGCCCCGTCTTATTCTCGCCCTATAACCGCGCTTCCATACTTACAAACAATCTCAAAAGTTTTTTTTTAAATTTCTTATTCCCTAAACCACGTTAAGGGGGTTATTCTGAAATGCTGACAAAAATAAACAACCAAAAAAATCAGCGTTTATTAATAACTAGCTGTCCCGCGCAACTTCGTTTGCGTCACATTTTCCCCTTTTTCGCAACATTTTTCATTGCTGCTCCGCTCCTATTGGTCGTAGCGTAATGATATATAGCCTATGTCCTTCCCCAGGTTGAAATCTATCTTCTTGCCAAATTTCATTAAGATCCAATCAGCCGTTTAGTCGTGAAAACGTAACAAACATACAAACAAACAAACAGAGTGACATTCGCATTTCTAATATTAGTATGGATTAACCAGGTACCGCAATTAAAATTGATTATGTATGTCTTTTGTGACATCCACCTGAATTTTGACGAGGATGCAAAACAACACCTTGCATACTCAAAGAACTAGTTGGCGAGTGTTTTGATGGCAATAGGTAACATACATGTTGAACAAAATATGATTTGCGGTCTTAATGCGTATGAATTTACAGAATCAAAATTATCAATACAGCCTTCTAAGTTCATTTAATCCCACAGAATGTATTTTAACCTCTCCAACCTTGCGGCTAAACGGTAAAACACCCAGCCGGCCTCACAATGACGTCATCGAGCGTGTCAAGTGTCCTGCGCTCATAAAAAGCTTATCGCGCGAGTTCTATTAGCTCTTATCTCAAGCGGTAAACAGTTTCGGGTTCTTGATTAACGAGACCATGTATTACAATATAAACAACTGTTTTATAACTACTTGAGAATTATAAACATCGCATAGAATTCAGAGAGCTCGCCGCGAACATACTGTTGTCGTAGTTTGTTTTTTTTTGGTAAAACTACTGAATCAATTTACACGAAACTTTAGATCTAACATATCAAATATACAAGTAATCTAATGACAGTGTTTTTTAGGAGTCCCACATAAATTATTCTTGCAAGATTCCAATTCAAACGTCTTATTAGAATCGGCCATTTTCTAACTGCGCAGTTCAATGCATGAAAATACTTGAAATATCAATAAATATGAATAAAAATGCCTCGAATGCATGAAATAATGAATTATCACTATTTTTTCGCTTATTACTAATGTTTCCAAGACCATATTTCATTGTAAAAGAGTCAAATTCATATTTTCAATTTCGACTGACGAACTTCACAACAAAGGAATTTTTGGAGAAATTTTTGGGTCAAAAACATAATTTTTAGATATTTTTTCCAGCAAATGACTATCTAAAAAGTTACATTATACACTTATAACATACTATACATTTACTTACCAAAGTTTAACAACACAAAACACAAAAATTTCACTGCATTCCAAAACAAAACACCACCGTTCCACACTGGCCGCCATGACTCATTTTGACAGTCGACAAAGACGCGTTTCTTTATTTTTTTAATAATTTTGTGCAGTTGTTAGGTTGGTATGTTTGGTTTCATTTTAATCGAACTCTAGTTGGCCAGAGACGTAAATTTTTACAAACGAATTAGACCCTTACTGTACGTACGATAAGGGTTTAAGTTTGCTTGTACGAGGCGTTCCCATATGGGAACCTCGGGGCTCAACCGAATTGTTCGGCGTTCCCATATGGGAACCACGGGGCTGGAGAGGTTAATGACCTTTAATTATCAGTTTAAATGCATTTCGCGGGCTAACATGGCGCTTCCACTTTATTAAAAATATTAAGAGCGTTTACGCTTTACGACATTTCATTCAAACTTTCAAGTCGTTATTTTACGAAATGGCTAAAGAGATTTTAATTAAACTTCATACACATAATCAATATACATAGGTCTAAAAAGTTACAAACAAAAAATAATTTTCAAAAAATAGTGTTACAGCAGCTAAATTAGTAAAAAGTTTCAAATTTTTCTTTTTTTTTTAAAGACATTTCTGAAATGTTTTTAGCAACTTTTTAGACCTACGTATCCTGCTTATGCGTTTGAAGTTTCATTAAAATCGGGTCAGCCATTTCGGGAAATAAGGACTTGAAAGTCTGTATAAAATGCCGTAAGCTGTAAATGCTCTTAATAAAAAAAAAAAATAGATTTACGTGAGTGCGGAATTTGCCGCTATCTGTTATGATTTATGAGTAGTTTTTTAGTTTGTAATTAAATGATTTTCCTTATTCTTATTATCACTTTAAGTAATCGTAGCTAAAAAGTAAATACCCGAATCAGCAATGTTTATCTTTTGTTCGTCTGCAAATACCTATTTTTAAAAGAACTACTGACCTGATTTGGTTATCTTTCTTTTATTTGCTTGTAAAATGACAAGACAAAATATTCTACATAGTATTTACTTGTATCTAAAGCTTACATTCAATATTAAATCTGTTTCTGAGAACGTCAATAAATGTGGTGTCAAATCTTATGTTACTTGTTGTGTTTTGTTGACCTAAATAATAACATCATCATCATCAGCCTATAATGTTCCCACTGCTGGGACACAGGCCTCCTCTCTATGAGAGGGAGTGGGCTGTAATCCACCACGCGGGACCAGTGCGTGTTGGTAGATGTCACATGTCTTCGAATTTTTAGTTCTAGGACATGCTGGTTTACTCACGATGTTTTCCTTCACCGTTTTTGAGAGCAGCGGTGATGAAATAAATTACACAAAGTAACAGCTTACTGCTCGTAAGTCGGAGCTGCCACTACTGGGCCATCGTTGCTCTAAAAAAAAACAATACAAATATAATATAAATAAAAATTTCATATGTTATAGGGTAGCTCAGCCCGTAGCTTCGCTCCCGTTATGTACAGAAATTTTCCTACTGAAACGTTATAAATATAGCGTATGCCACTCTGAGATAATTGGTTGGTTCCCGTTAGTGAAAGAATTGGATCAGTAGTATCGAAGATTACCCGCTACATACAAACTTACAAACTCATGTTACCTCTTTAGAATATTAAGTATAGACATTAGATTTGACAACTCTGATAATTGGAAAAGGCTTGGAAACCATGGACAAATTGTACATATATAGGAGCAGCAAGCCGCGGGTTCGTACCCAGGCAGGCGCATTATTTTGTGTAATTTATTTCATCATCGCTGCTCTCAAAAACGGTAAAGGAAAACATCATGAGGAAACCGGCATGTCCTAGAACTAAAAATTCGAAGACATGTGACATCTACCAACCCGCACTGGGCCCGCATGGTGGATTACAGCCCACTCCCTCTCATAGAGAGGAGGCCTGTGTCCCAGCAGTGGGAACATTATAGGCTGATGATGATGATATGAACACTAAGTGCGTTTACCCGAGTTTTACGTCAATAAAGATTATAGTGCTTTGCTTGTTAGGGGTGGGTTATTTTCAACTATAGGTAAAACTTAGCTATATCTGTGCCCACCATAAGTGAAATACAAGCGTGATATTATGCTATACCTTAATATTGCACTGCACATAAAGCTAATAACGCCATTAAGATTTTTTTGAGATTTCTTAAAGAGAAAATAAAATGTGGCGACAACATAACCTCTATATTGTTTAATTAGGTAAAATTACCGAATGGCAGGCTTTGCGGCTTGCTTCAGTAATTTAAAAATAAGTCGCTTGTACAACGCATAAGCAATCCATAATGGGACAAAATCATATAAACCCTGTTAGTAAGGATTTATGCTTCTCACCATGCTGGGCTAAAACTAACCTAAAAAAAAAGACACATGGTACTCAAAATAACATTTCACGTCATGTGTTTCGGTATTCATGGGACAATATATATATTAATTTATGTATTTACTAATACAGTATGTTAGGTTAAACGAGGGACATATTGAGGGAGGGTATTCAGTATTCGATTCTCGTCCCAAATATATAAAAAACCTATAACGTATATAGAAGAATTTTTAATGTTTTGTTAAGAGCGTTCTCGCAAAATTCTTAACTCAAAAAACAACGACGACTGACGTTGAGTGCGCCTGTGTGCGTGGTGCACGCTTCTTGATACACACACGTGCAGAGGCAGGGGTGCGTAACACGGTTCACTGCGGTATACTTATAATTTAATTGAGAAAAAAATACAAGATATGGAACGTATTATTATGATAAAGAAATACAAATAGTATAAGAGTAGCCTACAAAAGTAAAATAATTATATCTATCCTAACTTATATTTTAAATGCGACGGTGAGTTCGTTTCTTTGTTATGCTTTTACACTAAAACAACTAGACAGATTTGGATAAATGTTGGTTTATACAAATTCTAATCCTGGAAAAAGACATAGGATACTTTTTATCCCGATATTCCTTCTTCCTCTTCGGGTGAAACCACGGGGTGCTGCTATTCTATACTAAGATTATATTATGAAGAGAAAATATTTGTTCACCACTAAAAAGCTATATCTTTACCGAGTAACAAAGCTATATTATATCACAATTTTCGCGGACGAAATCACGGGCGAAATTATAGTATTTTATAAAAACGTAACATAGTAATAATTTTATAATACAATTTCCCTCAAGGGCATCGATCTGCTCCTCCTGGAAGCCTCGATAGTGCAGGCCTGGGTGATATCACCGAACAGGCCTGCCGACGTCAACAACGAGGCAGGGTGGTTCCAGGAGGCATGTCCGACATCTGCGACGTGGCAATGCCCCGAGTTCGGCCAGGAAGCGCCCGGCGTCAGGTGTACTGGTGGTCGCGAGAGCTGACGTCTCTGCGCGAGGCGTGCGTCGCCGCGCGGCACCCGTACGCCAGGCATCGCAGGCTCCGCATCCACCCTCCGGATGCGGCAGCCATTGAAGCGGAGCTGTACGAGGGATACAGAGCAGCGAAGACCGCCCTCCAAGAGGTTGTCCAGCGGGCCAAAGACCTGGGCCGCGAGGAGATGCTGGAGACTCTCGACAGAGATCCGTGGGGGCGCCCTTACAAGATGGTGTGGGACAAACTCCGCACCTGGGCCTCCCGCTGACGCCGAGTCTCCGCCCTCAGCTCGTGGAGGACGTGGTGAGCGCTCTGTTCCCTCTGCGAGGGGAACATCCTTCCCCGCCTATGGCTCCGCCGCTTGCGGTGCCAGAACTGGACCACATCGAGGACGATGACGATATTCCGGAAGTGACCGGGGTAGACCTGAGAGTGGCGGTAGGCAGGCTTAAAGCCAAAAATACCGCCCCGGGACCCGATGGCTTGCCTGGCAAAGCCTGGGTCCTGGCCTCGGAGGCTCTCGGGCCCCAACTGGAAGGACTCTTAAACGCATGCTTGGAGAGAGGCCAGTTCGCTTCGTTGGAAGACGGGGAAGCTGGTCCTCATCCGGAAGCCGGAGCGCCCTGCGGACTCTCCGTCTGCATACCGGCCCATTGTGTTGCTCGACGAGATGGGCAAGCTCTTTGAAAGAGTCATTGCTAACCGCCACGCCGGGCACCTTGTGGGGATGGGGCCGGATCTTGCGGATCACCAGTTTGGTTTCCACAGGGGGCTCTCACGACGGGGGATGCGGTGTCCCGGGGTGGGGTCGCCTTCAACATCATGCCGTGGACCTGCATTAGGGAGGCACTCCGGTATCACCGGGTGCTGACCTACCTTCGTCGTGTGGTCGGGGACTACTTGACGGACAGGGCCGTCATCTACCCCGGTCGCAACGGAGAGTGGAACCGGCGAGAGATGTCGTGCGGTGTTACACAGGGATCGATTCTGGGGCCACCCTTGTGGAACATCGGCTACGACTGGGTGCTGCGCGCTGACCTCCCTAGCGGTGTCAGCGTAGTTTGCTAGGCTAACGACACGCTGGTGCTGGCACAGGGGAGGTCGCACGAGGCGGCGGCCGAACTTATGACACGCGGGGTTGCGATAGTCGTGGCGAGAATCCGGCAACTGGGTCTCGAGGTGGCATTGCACAAGTCTGAGGCCATGTGCTTTCATGGGCCTCGGAATGCACCACCGTCGGGATCCATACTGACGGTAGGAGGGGTTCCCATCGGCGTCGAGTCGACGCTAAAGTACCTAGGGCTTGTCCTCGACAGCCGGTGGAACTTCGTTGAGCACTTCCGACGTTTGGCCCCAAAATTGGAAAGGGCAGGTGCATTCAAGCGGCTCTTGCCCAACCTGGGGAATCCAAACGCCTCCTGCCGGAGGCTCTATGCGGGGGTCGTGCGGTTCATGGCCCTTTACGGGGCCCCGGTGTGGGCGCGTTCTTTGAGGCGGCGAGCCGCCCATTACCTGAACGCGCCCCAGAAGGTGGTAGCCGTAAGGGTGGTCCGGGGGTACCGCACGATCTTCGGCGAGGCGGCGAGCCTCTTGGCCGGATTTCCGCCATGGGATCTCGAGGCACCTCAGACGTCGGGGTTTCAGCAGCTTCATCTGCGCTGACACCCAGCCCACCAGAAGCCTTCCAGCCTCCACGATTGTTTTCGCCGCCGTCACAGGGCAGCTTACCATAATGGTTCGCATGCCCGAGTGGTCCGAACGTAGGGTGCCTGCCCTGACCTGCTCAGCAGGGCACCCACCGGTCCTGGTGACGGCGGCGACCGCCTCCTCTTGGGTCACAGAGTCGTCCAGGCCCAGCATGCGCAAGTCTGCGCATCTGACGGGCCTGGACACTCGGGCCTCATCCGCATCTAGGGACGCTCTTAGCTTTTCAGCCAGAGCGCCAGTGGACGGGCCACTATTTACACCGGGGATCTCCAGCGCTCGAGCCCCTGTCGCGGGGACTTTAAGCAGGAAGCCCCCGGTGATCCCGAGCTCTGCGAGATCCACCGTCGCTTTCGCCTTCGAGAGCATGTCGCGGTAGGACACGCCCCTCTTTTCCGCTTCCGGCTGTAGCGTGATCACTACAGTTGCGGTCTTCGGGGTGCGGAGTCTAGCCGCGACGCTTTGCGCCTTGTGCTGCCACCTTCGCTCCTCGTTACGGGCCTTTTTGGCCGCCTTTCACCCCTTCCTCCTTTCCCCGACCACCTGCCACTCGGTTTCGGCCGTGGCAGGCGTGGGGGGTGGTAGCGGTGGCTGCGGCCGGCTTGCTGCTGGCGCAGGCACCGCCACCACCTGAGGAGCCTCCTTGCCCATTTTCTGAACCGCTGCCGGTTTTGGCGGAGCCGACTTTCCGGGGCCCAGCCTAGTCCTGCCAGAACGCTGGCCAGACTGCCCCGGCCCAGAATTGGCAGCCGTAGCAGCCGCATTTGAGACTGCCTTCGGGCCCGGGACCACCCTCGAGCCCGGGGTCGCATTCGGGCCCGAGCCCGCCCCCGGGCCCGCGGTCGCCTTGTTTGCCGCCAGGGAGGGGCGCAGTACAATGCCCTCCAGGACAGAGGTAACTTTACCTCGTATCAACATTTTGAGCAAGCGATGATGATAATCCATCAATGTGCTGATTAATAACAGGGTCCTTTAATCCGCTGTAAACATAAAATATAACTTAAGTAATGACCGCATACACTACTCAGATCAACTAGGTATTTTTTACATTTACCGTAGAACTGCTCTCGCCTTTTGTAGGTATTCTTTTTTACTAGCTTTCCTCTTCTTCTTTGGGTAGGAACCGTATGTATTACTCTTATGACCCATTATTTCTAAAAGAAAGATTTCTGTTACCCGTAATTTATTGACGATTAATCTTTATAATTAGATTGTACAAAGCTTTTTAATCATAAAACATGACTACAGTGAATCATAAGTACAAAGAATACTAACATTTAAACTGCTGACGACCCCTGGGTTTTCTGTCAAAATTACCTCACGCACACTAAGGCGCGCGGGAGCGCGAGTGACACAGGTCCGTTCTCCACAAGCCCTCAAGCGACACTGACAGTACGCGCGTCGTACATCAACTAATAAGGCATTATTTTAGAATATTGTAATAAATAAATGTGAAGGTAAAAAGTAAAAATAAATATATTTAAAGGAAAGGTAAAGTCTTATATTATAGTATGGTGAACTTTCTTTTTGTTAATTTTGTCATTACCTTATGTTTAAACAATATTTAAAATGCATACATTTTAGATCAGTATTGCTTTTGAATATCGTTTTTTTTTGCGTGGATTCAATTTTTATCTCAATTCTAATCAATCTACGAACTTGAAGACTATATGACCTGTAAATATATATTTTTTTCAGATCTTTTCGCGCTACCAGTTTGACACAAATAGCAGGGAAAACCCTGATGTTTTACGATTGCTTGAAAATGGGTGTCGGGAAATTGCTATTTCTCGAAATATTTACGTATATAACAAAATTCTAAT
The DNA here is from genome assembly GCA_963082945.1 of Cerastis leucographa. NCBI lineage: Eukaryota > Metazoa > Arthropoda > Insecta > Lepidoptera > Noctuidae > Cerastis > Cerastis leucographa. The sequence goes on from OY720376.1 coordinate 4,604,975, forward strand.
CAATCTACAAACTAAATCAAAGTTAGATTTATGAGTTTTCATTGAAATATTATGCCATTATCTTTAAAAAACAAATATCGAGAACTTGAAAAAGTACGTATTTTTGGTCTAACGCTTAAAATATGTGAGCGCGCTCTTAAGTGCCTAGATATTTTGGACTGTCCTAAGCCAGGTAAGTTTAAAGTATGAAGGGAAAATGGATTATACCTAAGAGTCATTGACCCGCTCACATGTTCTGCGATATTATTAAGTCGCTAGCGCAAGGGTGTATACACGTTGCGTGACATTTGCGAAAATTTTGGTATGGTTCTGTCTGTTATTTATCAGTGTTTTTTTTTGTTTATATTTTTATTAGTATCATGTTAGCATGTACTATTATGGGTTTGAATATGTCCCTCGTTTAAACTAACATACTGTATACTAACTGTTTTATATTGTATGTTGTATATTTATTAACGTATTTGTTTAATATTTGATGAAAAATAATGTACAAAGGCGAATTTATAATGCCATTTTTGTACAAAACTTTTTTTAATTATATTTGATATGATACCAGATGCATATAAATTTAATTGTGTTGACATTAGTTTATTAATAGATTCACATTTTTTACTAATAATGAGTACACATTAAGTAAGTTTTTCTACTTGTTATTGAAAAGAATATATTTTCTATACTTTTTTCTTTAGGTATGATTTTTCAACAGTCAGATAGCTTTTTCATCTATTTTTAAATCGTTGCCCGACACTAGCTATTTCTCCTGTATCGTGGGTGCGTTTATAAACATTTAAAATCAAATACACAAACAGCCATACCCGGAACAACTATCTGTAGGCCATACAAATATTTATTCCGTGCGGGGATCGAAGACGCGACACTCAGCGCGGTAATAAATCGCTCAGCCATTGCGCCAATCGTGTCGTCAAATTAATATTATTATGACTAGAAATAAATTCGGTCTAGTGCTCTGAAGTGCGACTGCTGAGTATGAGATCCCGAGATCGATTCTCGTGTCGGGTAGTGTTATTGAATTTTTTCAACGAGGATTTCTCAGTAAAATGGCAATAAGCTCGGCCCCTATTACTTGGGACATAAACATGACATGAAATCTGGGTGTGAAATTAGGTATTTTGCTATCTCTTAAGGGATTAGCCCACTCCCTCTCATAGAGAGGAGGCCTGTGTCCCAGCAGTGGGAACATAATAGGCTAATGATGAAGGGATTACAGCACGCGTAGCATGACCGCCGTAGAAACGGGCTATGTCGACGGAAGAATCTACAAACTGACACATTGTCATTGTCTATCTGTCATTATTATTTCCTTGGTTGATTATTTTTGATGGCACGGTTGGCGCAGTGGTTGAGCGATAGACTGCTGCGCTGCGTGTCGCGGGTTCGATCCCCGCACGGAAGAAATATTTGTATGGCCTACAGATAGTTGTTCCGGGTCTGGCTGTTTGTGTATATCAGTTTAAATGTTTGTAAACGCACCCACGATACAGGAGAAATTCCTAGTGTGGGGAAACGTTTAAAAAAAAAATGTCTATTCTTCCTTAGATAAAATTCGTTTCTACAGTGGTCATGCTATGCGTGCTGACGTGTTATGATATGCCTTTTTTTCTACAAGGTGTTGTTTTGCATCCTCGTCAAATTCAAGGAGGTAACTATGCTAATGATTCTCGACCCGAATTAATAATAAATTCGGTAAGTGTGAACCACCCGTTTTTTAAACGCGGCGTGTCTTATCCTCACTCTATAAAAATCAAAATCAAACGTCATTTATTCAAACTAGGATGATAATCAGCACTTTTTGAACGTCAAAATTATAAGAGACAGTCCCCCAAAACGCCCGCCCTAACCGCGCTTACATACATACGAACAATCTCAAACGTTTATTAGATAATTTCTTATTCCCTGAACCACGTTATGGGGGTTATTCTGAAATCCTGACAAACTTAAACAACCAAAAAATGAGCGTTTATTAATAATTAACTAGGTACTGTAATTTAAATTGATTATCTATGTATTTTGTGACATCCTCTTGAATTTTGACGAGAATGCAAAACAACACCTTGGATAAACAAACCCGAATAATTATTCCTTAAAATTTGACTGTTGAAAAATCAGCCTTTAGATTTAATACAGCATGTATCAATGTTTAAATATAGTTTTGTTATAAAGATTATAAGTTTTTTTTAAAGTGAAACTTTTATTACATCGTCTCGAACTTTTTCGTCTGTGTGTTGCATGTCGCGTGACGCTCGGCCGCGGAGTAGGGATAAAGTGAAAGGCGCTCGTCAGAACGCCTTTCACTTTATCCCTACTCCGCGTTTTACCCTTAATGGAATATTATTCCAAAAATTTTTAGTTAAATGTCTATAGTGTGAAAAAAAGTTTCACTTTTACCGTGGTTTCATAAAACCACACAATCCTTTTTTTTTGTGAATGTCATATATACATATTTTTTAATATTAATGAATGCATATTATTATTACTAATAGAGGTGTGTTCGTTATTGGTGTTCATTTCATTGTTTTCATGTTATTATTATTTATTTTTATTTCATGTGACTTTGGTTGTGAATCAAAATCGTTTTAATACAGTCTTAATTTGAGATAACAGATTTTAAAAGTGACATTGTCTTGAAATTCTGTGTTAAAAACATTCTTATGAATAAAAGTCTGTTCAAATAAAACAATAATAGTGCAAAGGTCATCAAATGGTCTAATTAAGATTTCGTGTATTTGAGATACAGAACCTAAAATCAAAATAAGATAGTTGTTTTGTGGGTTGTAAAAAAACCTGTAAATTCGTATTACCCAGTACTAACTGGGTTGTGGAGGTCAGATAGGCAGTCGTTCCATGTAAAATACTGGTATTCAGCTGCATCCGGTTAGACTGGAAGCCGACCCATAAATAGTTTGGGAAAAGGCTAGGCAGGGTATGATGATTGGTAGCAGAAATCATCTAAAATAACATAAGTTTTTAATGCGATTATAAGATTTGAAACATAATTATTTACTTACTTTGAACAGTATGGATAGGAACAAGCTGTTATCTGTTGTAACAAAATATATCCTCTAACAGATTAACTAATATCACACACTGTTCTTAGTGGTCTTCAAAAGAAAAAAAAAACATATCAAAATGTTTCTTAAAAAGAAGCTGTTGTTGAACCTATTTTTAATAATAAAAAAAAAAAAAAAATTTTCAATACAATACAATACAATATCATTTATTTCAGGCAACTAGGGCCCATAAAACACAATACATATATAAGTATAAAAAAAACAATAACTATAAACTAATAAATTCAGCTGCATCCGGTGAAAAATAAAAATAGAAATACAAGAAAAGTTAGTCACAACCAAACGTCGTGTGAGTTATGACCACCCAACCCCCCCTCCCCCTCCCAGCTCCGCGTGACCCCGGGCGGCATGGCGCAGGTGGTGGTGCCGTTCGGCGGGCTGGCGGCGCTGGGCGCTCCGCCGGCGCTGGCGCAGGCCTTCTACTACGGCGCCGCCGCCGCCACGGCCGCGCCCTACGGGATGGGACTCGACCATGCCACCTTGAAGGATTTGATTAAGAAGCAGATGTGAGTAGCTTTTTATTTATTTATACACCATTTCTGCACATTATACCATACAAAACACACCATATAAAAAACCGGGTTGCACTCCGGTAGTGCCGGCAGAAGTGAAAACTTGAATATTAACTTATTAACGTCGTGTATTTTTGATATTATGGAATGGTTAGGGAATAATTTTGCACGAATTGCTTTAATTATCAGTATAAAAGTACTATCATTTATGTGGTAAAATACAATATTCATTTATTGCGCTATCGTACACAAACATGACAATTTATATTACATTAAAAATTTAACACTTCAGAACTATTACAATCTATCTATCAAATATTTTCATCTGACGATCTGACGCGAGTTTTACATTTTTTACCCATCAAAAAAGTGCACTACATCGCTAAACAAGTTTTCACTTCAAAAATAGTAGTCTGCCGGTGTCGAGAGCAGGGTCCAAGCTACCGTAAGCTAGAGCTGCAGAGACAGGAACCTCCTAACGATACGGGCCGTATCATGGAGTACTACCTTCTGAATCAGGTGGCCTTCCAAGACGTTTTAAAGCAGTATTGTTTTAATCTCTTTCCAGAGTGGGAAAGAGATGCTGACCTCTATAGCTCCGTCTCTTTTTCACACTGTAATGAACACTGCTTTATAAACCACCAGGCCCTTGATCCAATCGCCAAGCGATATCCTCGACAGATGTTCGTCGAGTCTTTCAGCCATCAGGCCATTGGCCGTAACGACAATCGGTACAATGATAGCCGAGTTCATCGACAAACTCGTGTGACAAGTCGAGTTTTTTTTTTTTTCAATTGCAGTTTTTTTCCAAGAAAGACTCTTATTAATTCTATCTCCCCTCTACTCCACAGCGAATACTACTTCAGCCCCGACAACCTAGCCCGCGACTTCTTCCTCCGGCGCAAGATGGCGGCCGACGGCACCATTCCCGTGACGCTGATCGCGTCGTTCCACCGCGTGAGGGCGCTCACGGCTGACGTGCAGCTCGTGCTTGACGCTATACGGGACTCTGACAAGCTGCAGCTCATTCAAGGGTTCAAGGTGACTATGAAGTTCTTATTGCGCTTACTAATATTTAGCTAGGTACCGTAATTTAAATTGAATCTTTATTTCTTTTGTGACAACCTCCTGAATTTTGACGAGTATGCAAAACAACGCCTTGTATTTTAAGTACCATGTTTTAGGGGGCCTATTGCCATCAACTGTGCACTAATTTAGACTCCGTGGCTGCTGACTGAGAACTACTACGACTTAAGACCATATAGACATATTGGCCACCAGACATAGCACCTGCCCTGTCCGAGGATATTCCATTTTCTATGGGGAATGAAGAACTGTACACCCGGATCTTCATACTCTTAAAAACTTACATGTCTACCTCTTTGGGGCCGTCCATTAATCACGTCATGTTTTTTTTAGCATTTTTAACCCCTCTCCCCCTAGGTGATACGTGGTGAGGTTTAAGACTAACCCCCCGCCCCCACCCAAAATCACGTGTATTTTTAGTACCTACGAGTACACAGAATCTTAAAATTTTTAGAATATTATCTTTAAATACAGGTACTTCGTTCGTTGCCTGACAACGGCGAGTCAAGGTCACACTATAAGCCGCTTTTCGGTTAAGAATCGCGCGTTTGACGAAAAAATAAATACACGTGATATCTTACTGTGTAGTAAGATATCACGTGTATTTATTTTTTTGTCCCCTTGTGATATTTCGTGATTTTCTCTAAATCCCCTCCCCCCCCCCCTTTCAAGCCTCACGTGATTAATGGACGGTCCCTTTACGCTTCTTTAATAATATTTAAAATTTTCTCTAATCACACAAAATTCTCTCAAACAGGTACGAACAGCCTTCGAACCGACAAAATGGCCCATACTGGACATAACATCAGGTACTAACGCCGAAGAAGAGAAATCCGACAAACCGATCACCCCCGAGGACAAGCCGAAGACCCCCGAAGACCAGCCGAAGACCCCCGAAGGCCAGCCGAAGACCCCCGAAGGCCAGCCGAAATCTCCCGAAGATATACCGAAGTCTTCCGAAGAGGAAATCAAAGAAAAAGAAACGACAATCGTGAAAGAAGAGGCGCCGAGTATAGAATCCGCGAAAACGGAGAAGATTGAAGAAGCAAGACCATTGCCAGTTCATGCAACAAGTCTTGTTGTGGAGAAGAAGGAACAAGTTAATATCGCAGGTGGTGCTATCACTGCTTCTGTGGTGGAGAAGATTGAGGTACGTGAAGAATGTCTTTTTGAATAGCTAGGCTTTGCTGCTCGCATTGACTAATATAGACTTATTATAGTAACAGAATATTAATATTCACTAATGAAAATAAAATCTATGCCAAGGCTCGCTCGCACGAAAACTAACTCAATTACCTTATCATAATAATCTGGATTTCTTCAAAGCTGCTATGTAAAGTGATGGCCTGAAACACAGGTTTAAATAAACCTAGATCGGGCAGGTCGTTACCAAACATCTGAATTGAACTATCGTTACTTGCAACTGTTGAATATGTTTAAGTTATAGTTTACTTATGAGTACTAATTATGACATTATATGAGAAATAATACTACTGTGCCTAAGTGTACAATTAGTTTATTCATCTTTATACATATTATTTATATTTTTAAATATTTTTACAAAATTATATATTAAAAAAAAAACAAATAAAAATATAAAAATAATAGCCCACCGGCATTGGGAACAGGGTCCGAGCTACCGGTGGTCAGGGCTCTTGAGAGAGGAACCTCTTATCAATATGAGCCATGTCCAGAAGTACTGCTTTCTGAATCAAGCCCTTGATTCAGCTGCCAAGCAGAAGACTCCTCAGATGTTGGTCGAGGCTTTTGGCTATTAAGCCATTGGCCGACACGGCTATTGGCACAATGACTGCTGTACTCACGTTAAATTATTCTTATTCCAATTCATCGTCAGGGAAAACAAAATACCTCCAGATCAAGAGAGAGAGAATCGGTTTCTTCTCGACTAGCGAGCTCCACCCTAAGTTAGCATTATCTATAAATAAGTCAAAATGATTTCTTGAGCAAAAGTTGTAGCTTTATAAAATCAAAATTATTTATTTCAAATAAGCCAGTTACAGGCACTTTTGAATAGTCGAACAACAATAAAAATGAAGCTACAGTCCCAGTCACAAGACATAATAACTGTGAAAGTACTGTAGTTGCTCATTACAAAGCGTAGAATCTATAAAGAAGAATGGGCAAGAAACTCCATGGACACTCTTTTAAATCAGACTCTTGTTACAAAAATGGTTGGTTATGTCATTCATGTTGAGATGGTACATTATGTTAGAACGATGTAGCTTAAAAGTGTCTATAGTAAAAACAAAAAAAGACATATATACGATTTTTATTCTGTAGTTTGGTAATTGCTTGAAGTTAGAACTGTCAAATTTTAGTATTCTTTGGTTGGCGTTCTTTGACGGTTCGGACTTCGTTCAAATTCTTGTCTATTGCATAAAAACGGGTTGCTTAAGTAATTATTTAAAGTCAAGAAATTACTTTAACTTTATTACAGATACCAGCACGCGTAGCATGACCGCCGTAAAAACGAATCGCCAATTGACACATTGTCATTGTCTATCTGTCATTATGTCGATTCTTCCGTAGATAAAAGTTGTTTCTACAGTGGTCATGCTACGCGTGCTGGGTAAGACTCGCTTGCACGAAAATTTACAGAATAGGGGATCGGACTGGGTAAAGAAAACGACATTCTATTTTGTCCGTCACACAGGTAATACAAAAATATTAGACACGTATTTTTTGTTTTATCAAAATATCAAAAAATTACTTAGTTAAAACTCATTAAAGTTGAGAGTGAGGGCTTACTACGTCACAAGTGGGTATAAAACTTACCTACATGTAACGTCATGTGCCATTTCAACTCAATATATCTCCGTAATTTTATGACCACGTGAAAAATGAAAAAATACGTGTCCAATTTTCAATAAACTACCCGACGGACAAAGAAAAAAAAAATTGTTTTATCCCCTATTTCCTAATTATTATAATCTGGATCTCTTCTAAGTTTGAGTGAATCGATTTCTTTAAGGCAAGCGTGCTTCACTCTAGGCCGCATCCTCGCTTCATATCAGGCGAGGAACGGCCAAACGCAAGCCTACTATGAGTACAAAAAAAAACGCTTAAGAGCGGTTTACACCTTACCGCATTTCATACAAACTTTCAAAGTCCTTATTTTCTGAAATGACTGAACCGTTTTAATTAAACTTAATACGGATAAGCGGGATACAAAGGTCTAAATAATTACTTAAAAACATTTTCAAGGGGGCTCCCATACAAAAAAGATGATTTATTTGCTCGTTTTTGCTAATGCCCGCGGCGCCGCCCGCGTGGAGGTCGATATTTGTCCCACTGTATCATACTATCGGGATAAAAAGTATCCTATGTGTTAATCCAGGTTATAATCTAAATGTGTGCCAAATTTCATCCAAATCCATTCAGTAATTATTGCGTGAAAGAGTAACAAACATCCAGCCATCCTCACAAACTTTCGCATTTATAATACATATTAGTAGGATGTTACGTAACCTTTCGTGCCCGAGCCGACTCGTACTTGGCCGGTTTTTAATTTTTATTTGTAAGGATTTATCGTGCAAGCGGGCCTTAAACAATGCGAAAATTAATTGGGTTTAAGATTTAGAAAGGTACTTTTTTATAACTGTAATATATGTATATGCCGCTGCATATGGTTTGGTGATGTTACCACACCCCCTATACACTAACGCTGAGATTCGATTTCGATTCGATAAGTCGTATCTCTATCTTGTTTTGGCATTACGAAAGCGAGCGAGATAGACATACGACTTTCCGAATCGAAATTGAATCCGAGCGTTTGTGAATACGGGAGCTGGTGGCCTACCATGAAGTCTTAAAACCTTTTTTTTTTACTCCCTTTCTAGTGTGGGAAAGAGATGGCGCTAGACATCCTGTATAGCTCCGTCTCTTTCCCACACTGGAATAAGAGTAATACAATACTGCTTTAAGATGTCATGGCAGGCCACTAGATGTGTAAACATGGATGCAGGAATAAGTAAGGACTGTAGTTTATTGGGGCTCTCTGTAGTTCACGCCTCCTCATTTTTTGCCAAAAAAAAGTGTACGGTCTCATCGCCGTACATTTTTCTGCTTACTCGGTGACCTACTTTAGGTCAACGATGCGCGTCATAATTCAACATAATAAAACAACATGACAAACGAATTTAAATATAGTGAACTTATAACCGGGTAGCTATCAACAACTGAGAGAAATACTCGCCTCCCACTCTAGTACTGTAACGTAATCTTAACTTAAATAAATGGAACGTGGTTCTCTATACAATCTAAAAAACCTTCACGACAAATCGGTGTACGGAGTTAACTACTACAACCCGTACAAAAAGGTTCACATCTAACCTTTTAGGGGATTGCAGGTGTATTTTATATGTTTGTTATGTTTCCAACATCGATATCAAGGGTATAAAAATACCCTTATCGATGCATGTTTACAGTTTCTGGGAACCTTTTAGTTACGGAGATATTGAAGGTCGAAATTCCCAAATTTTTGATCACAGTTTAAACTTTACTTTTAATACTATTAAATGCAATCATCATCAAAAAGCGTTACTTTGAGCGCTACCGTACACCGTGATCAAATTACACAAAAAAAAGTTGGTTTCTAGAAAAAAAAATTGCGCAGTGTAACTTAGTTTTATGTACAGAATGCTTGGTTGACGGCTTCGTGATTCGTCCTTATACACCCTGTATAGGAAACTGCTTATACAGGGTGTAAGGGAAAGGGTATAGATTTATCGTTATTCATTTTATGTATTTGTGAAAATATTTATAAGTCTATTTATTTATTTATAAATGTGTATTAGTATGTAAGTATAGGTATATAAGTATAGGTATACAGCGTGTAACGGAAAGGGTATATACATACTTAAGGGTATGCTACAGACCATCAGACTGAACATGTTTCTCCATCGGACAAACATCTTAATAGCGAAAAAAATATCAGCTGGTCCATACAAAATTTCAATACCTATTCGACCCAAGTGTATGGGGCAGCAGATAATTTTTTCGCTATTACGATGTTTGTCCGATGGAGAAACATGTTCAGTTTGATGGTCTGTAGCACACCATTAAGTATGTTTATACCCTTTCCGTTACACCCTGTATATGGCTTGGTCATATCACCAAATATGTAAACATGAATGAAGAAATATGTAAAGATTGTAGCTTGGAGCTTTCCGTAGTTTTCGCCTTCTCATTTAGAAATATGTTTATCGTAAGGTGCTTGAAGCTACTGAGGTACACCTCTGCCATACCCTTCTAAGGATCAGAGGCGTGAAGTTATGTTATATTTCTTATTTTTCCACCGTCATCCGGTATAGCAATATGGAAATCGAAATGTTAACCCGGCTAGACACCGCGACAACGTGTGCGGTGTTGCCCACTGCCTGCTGCAAAGACAAAGACGCACGGTGCAATATTCGTGCGACACTCCATCATCACGGATCATGTGGCAACATACTGCGGACTGTATCCAGTTATATGTGAACTATTGGGATGCTGTATGTTTGCTAGTCATTTTTATGAAGGTCGGAGTAGACCAAACGAACGGACGACTAGATCTTGATACTTTATATCGCCACTCCAAGATTTTTGAGTAAACAGACAGAGCATTTTTACTTTTGCGTTCAGACTCAAATTACCTAACATAACTTCACAATAGATTATCTAATGACCATCAAACTGTTAGGAGAAAGAAAAAGTTATTATTTGTCTCGCACAGGACAAAACAAACTGTTTGAAATTAAAAATATAACAAAATTTTATGAAAAGTAAACGAAGAAATATTAGACATAATATGTACATACATGTAGTGCGTGCGTGCGTGCGTACGTGCGTGTGTGTTACCCAAAAGACCAAACGATCTCCCCAAATACGACCACTCTACAACCCATGACCAACTACCCTAAAAACAAAAAACAAAAAAGCTCTTGATTTCTAAATCTTGATTCAAAAATTGCTGTGCCCGACAGGGTCCATAATTGTGTCTATCATTATTTTTTTTGAACACCTTTTAAGTGTACATTATGGATGCAATAAATGATTTGATTTGATTTCAAACTTAAGCTGATTACGGGGTCAACAGCCACTGGTTGTTATTTTTTGTTTGTTTTATCTTCAATACCCAACACGTTTGTGAAATTTCGCTAGCAAGTTTAAACTTTAAAACCACTAAAATATAAAAAAAAACAATGCTCTTCCTGTTCAAGTTCTATGTTCGTTTGCTCTGCTCCGATCTTGGAAAACATCATCTATTTTTGTGATATAGATATGTCGCATGTTCTGTTAGTTCGCATGCTGACAGACGAACGGACAGATTTAGGAATCGATAGGGAAGGACAGTCGTTTTTTAGCAGCTCCTACTAAGTCGTGATGACAGAAAGAAAGACGGTGTCTTCTGAATGTTGGCAACGTCGCTGATTGCTGTCAAATATTTCGCTGTTTTGGTTATTTAATCATTGCCTGCCTCGTTGGCCTAAACCTTTTTCTAAAGTAAAAGTTAAAAGCCTAAGTCACTCCTTATAGCATCAGCTATCTGCAAGTAAAAGTCCCCTTAAAATCGGTCCGGCCGTTTCGGAGATTAGCCGGAACAAACAGACTGACAAACATGTAAACATTTCAAAAAATGTGTTTTTGTTATAAGTATCGTATGTATATACTTTCATACGCATTCAATAACATGCTGTTATTTTTTTTATTTGTACAAAATGCAGTTGTGCAGTGGAGCTCGTGGCTAAATAATTACAGCCGCACGGGTCGATCTTTGAGGTTAAGCCGTGCTCGCCGAGGTTGGTCCTTGGATGGGTGACCATAATTACATACCGAGATACCTCCGTGCCTCGGAAAGCACGTTAAGCCGTTGGTCCCGGCTGTCATTTGAAGATCTTTGACAGTCGTTACGAGTATTTAGAAGCCAGAAGTCTGACATCCAGTCTTACCAAGGGGTACCGTATTATCCAGTTACTGGGTTGTGGAGGTCAGATAGGCAGTCGCTTCATGTAAAATACTGGTACTCAGCTGCAGCCGGTTAGACTGGAAGCCGACCCCAAGATAGTTTGGGAAAAGGCGAGGTTCAATGTTAACTGTAAAATGAGCGATTTTCTGTCGTCATGACTTAGTGGGAACATTATGTATAGGAGCTGTCTTTTCTACTGTAAAAATATTTCATCTTGGCAGTGGCTTAAACGTTTTTTTTATGTCTTTTCGTTTTTTGGTAAGATGCTTTTGTGAAGATGTTCTTTTTTTCAAAGCTACATTTTTATTAGATTTTTGTTTTTTATTATTCACTGTTTTACTTAGGGTTGATTTTTTCAAATATCTTGATCTTAGATTTGAATCAAATTTTATTCTGTTATAAAAATTAAGTAACTGATGTTGAATAATCAACCTATAGGCTATGTTCATATATATATTTTTAAATATTCATTGTATTGTAAGAAAAACTTAACGAAACTGTTTAGGCAAAAAATCTCAAAGAATTGGCATATTGTTTTTTTTTTAATCACAAAATTTGTAAGTAACCAATCATGTTAGGGTTCTAACAATCAACTATTGGCCCCTAATAAGTGTCAACGAACGAAAAAAATGTCTGCAGCCGTTTGTAAATGGAGCGCATCAGAGGAATGGGCAAGAAACATAAAAAATTGTTTATAAAGATGCCCGTTTTTGTTTATTGTTTTCTCCAGATGCGCACATTTTGCTTATGGCTTTAACGGGCAGTAGGGACATCGACGTTCAAACGATTACAATATATTGAATACATCATCCGAATACATTCATATGCGGTTAAAAAAGAAAGACCAGGAGGTCTACTCTCTTTCTCCGAAACGTAACTTCGGCAACGAACGAAAATTAAACGTAGTTACGTTTTGACTCTACTCTATATAATATGCAGACGCACACAATAACATTCAATACATTCGTTGTCTGTGAATTCGAAATTCTTGTGTGCGTCCGCAAATTATATAGAGTAGGATCACAAACGTAACTACGTTTATTAATAACACTTTTTTTTTTTTTTTTTCTATTTATTTAAAGGGGCTTTTTCAATATGAAGATGTCGCCCCTATAATACAGATGACAAAATACAACACACATAATTGTTGAATTACACTTGCAACGGTATATTTACCATGTGTATTATTTGTTTCGAGTTCCCGAGTTTGTTTCAAGTTGTAACTACGTTTAATTTTCGTTCGTTGCCGAAGTTACGTTTCGGAGAAAGAGAGTAGACCTCCTGCACGGTTAAAACAAGAAACAGTTAAGTACAAGGCGAAAATGTTCTAGGTTAGTTCAGAATCATGTGGTGAATACGTGGTAAACGTTTGTGCGTAGGTGTCGCTTCCACCCTGTATACGTTACAGTCAAAACTGTTCATCAGTCGACTGGTGTCAGTCAAAACCCTACTAACAACATAATAGGGGATCGGACTGGGTAAAGAAAACGACATTCTATTTTGTCCGTCAGACAGGTAATACAAAAATATTAGACACATATTTTTTGTTTTATCAAAATATCAAAAAATTACTTAGTTAGAACTCATTAAAGTTGGAGAGTGGGGGCTTACTACGTCACAAGTAGGTATAAAACTTACCTAAATGTGACGTCATGCGTCATTTCAACTCAATATATCTCCGTAATTTTATGACCACGTGAAAAAAGAAAAAATACGTGTCCAATACTTTTCAATAAACTACCCGACGGACAAAGAAAAAAAAATAGGATTATCCCCTATTTTAATTGACATAACTAGTGATCGGATAATCGGATGCATATTTACCTAAACTGTAGGTGTTGGTTATTAAGGAATGCACTTTTGTATCGAAAAAATCCCGGGAATTCGGAATCGACCAATTTAGTTTTTTTACTATAGAATCAGATCGTGTGTAGGAATATTTACTTAGTTTAAGGTGGATAATATTATGAAATGCACTTTTGTATCGAAAAAATCCTGGGATTTCGGATTCGACAAATTTACTGTTTTTATTATAGAATCAAATCAGGTGTAGGTACATTTACTAATTATTAAAATTAACTAACTTATATAATTAATCAACTTAAAATTAACTTTAACTTAAAAATAAATTAACTGTAAACACACATTAAATATGTAATCCCCTTGTTTTTTTTTTTAATAAATACCACATGCTAAAGACGACGTTTTTTCACCATGTTACAGACTAGTTTCGCATTCCCGAATTTTCTGGAATCCCGGGATTTATATTTTAAAAAATATGTTTTAAGAATCCGCTTCCATAATTTCCTAACCAAAAATGAACTTTAGGTAAATAATATGCATCCGAGTATCCGATCACTGGACATAACGCATTTTGAATTTAATAAGGGTTTTTGACTAAAAATAAATAACGTCAGTCGACTGATAAACAGTTTTGACTGTAACGTATACAGGGAGGAAGCGACACCTACACAAACGCTTGCCACGTATTCGGTACATCATTTGAACTCACCCCACGTAGTAATTTTTCCAACAAAAGTTCATACCTACAAGGTAAAAATATATGGAACAGCTGTTTTTTTTTTAAATTAACGATGAAAAATTTTGTTTGTCAATGTCCCTTCAAACCTGTATAATACAAGTTGTTGTTATGCATCCTCGTCAAATTCAAGGAGGTAACTATGCTAATGATTCTCGTCCCGAATCAATAATAAAATGGGTAGACGTATTTTTTTATTAGTTACGGAAATCGGTAAGTGTGATCCACCTGTGTTGTTTTAAACGCGCCCCGTCTGATTCTCGCCCTATAACCGCACTTCCACTTCTGCAAACAATCTCAAACGTGTATTCGATAATTTCTTATTCCCTAAACCACGTTAATGGGGTTATTCTGAAATACTGACAAACTAAAACAACCAAAAAAATCAGCGTTTATTAATAATTAACTAGGTACCGTAAATTTTAATTGATTACTTGTGCCTTTTGTGACAACTTTCTGAATTTTGACGAGGATGCAAAACAACATATTGTATAATGTGAACATAGCCCAAACCCTGTTTTCTTACCATCTCAGTAGGATACTGAGAAGGGTCACTACGACAGGGCACAACAAACCTTCTTAATGTCGCGGACGCCTATAACCAGTAGATAGACGTTTCGATAAGATAGAAAACAATTTTCTCTAGTTAGAGCATGTTTCATTACTTGCTTTCGCCTTTAGTACAGAAAGCGTGAGTTCTTTACAACTATAAAATCATCTTTTTAGTCGTCATACTAATGTAGGAATCGTATAGTTAAATACTATTATTATCAGAACCATTGCACATACTACAAAGTAAACAAAAAGATCTGATTTCTTCAAGATTCAATCTACCGCCAAAACTAATCTCAAAAAGAAAACAACAGTTAAGATAATAACAGAGAGAATACGACAGAGTCGTATATATCTTAATTATAAAGAAAATAACTATAGGACACGATTGATTTTAATTAAACTTTGAGCCTTGATACACATTGCTATTGCTGTAAAAGAAAAAAAAGTATTTATTTATATTAAACAAAATGGTTTAATTGATGACACGGTATGATGAATTCCACGATGCAGTGTTATCCAATCTAAACTCTTTGTGAAAGGATAGTCCCCTGATCAGCATATTCTGTTAAAACCACCTGTGAAGATTTGGGTGAAATTAGCTGTCAAAAATCAAAATAAAAGCATTTATTTCAAGTAGGCCAGTTACTCTCTTGAACTGTCGAAACAAAGACAACAATAAAGTGAAGCTATAATTCCACAAGGCATAATAACTATTAAAGTACTGTAGTTGCCCATTCCAGAGTGTAGCTCTCAATGGAGAAGAATGGGCAAAAAACTCGATGGAAACACTTTTAAATCAGAATATGGTTTCATCGTTCATGTTGAGGCTGTATATTATGTTGAGAACGATGTAGCGTGCACGTTAACAGTGTCCATAAAAGAAAAAAAAAGTTACAAGTAAGGGTCCTAAAGTTTCCGGCCTACACACATCTAAATTACTTATGTTTTCTCTAGTTACCCACGGTAAAAAAAGTAATATTTTTGTTCAATATGGTAGTGTCCCTTTATTTCTATCCATTTTTGTTTGGATATTATCTAGCTGTGCCCGCGACTTCTTCCGCGTGGAATTTAACAATAACGTTATGTCTTTCATTTATCATTTTGTATTTTTATTTTAATTGTTATTTTTCTTAAAATAGAAATAGCCTAAACTTTTCCTTATCACATCAGCTATCTGCCAGTAAAGGCCCGTCAAAATCGGTCCAGCCGTTCCAGAGATTAGCCGGAACAAAGACAGACAAAATTTTGTGTATACATTCATATCCGCATTTAGTAAATAGCGGTTATTTTAATATTACAAACAGACACTTCAATTTTGTTTATTTGTGTGTAGATTTTAAAGTTGAAGCTGGAAACTTTTGGATCTAACTGATATAATAATGTCGAGTGTCATAAATACATGCTAGGAATTCTCCCTCCACTATCACTTACTTAAGTGATAACAGGGATATGTTTACTGCATATTACGCCACAAAGAAAGAAAGCAAGAAAATTGATTTTATTTGGCATTAATAACACCTTAGAAGTTATACAAGGTAAACAAACAAATAATACTAATAATGCCAAAAGTGCCTCAGCTCAGCATAATGCCAGATAGCGACACAAGCTGGACCACCTGACGCTGATTTTAAGCTGCAGCCCACGAGTGCCATACGCTCGAAAACACAAACATACACTTTATTTTTTTTTTGCACAATGGGGGTCGGACTGTGTAAAGAAAACGAGATTCTATTTTGTCCGTCAGACAGGTAATACAAAAATATTAGACACGTATTTTTTGTTTTATCAAAATATCAAAAAAATACTTAGTTAAAACTCATTAAAGTTGGAGAGTGCGGGCTCACTACGTCACAAGTAGGTATAAAACTTACCTACATGTGGCGTCATGCGACATTTCAACTCAATATATCTCCGTAATTTTATGACCACGTGAAAAAAGAAAAAATACGTGTCCAATACTTTTCAATAAACTAACCGACGGACAAAGAAAAAAAAAATTGATTATCCCCTATTACCAATCGAATTGTATTGTTACTTAAATTCATTAAGAAACAATAAGAAGTAAAAAATACAAAATTAATAACATTGGTAAAATTGATTAACTTGTAAAATTCACCAGATTCCATTAATTTGCCAGATTCGTTTGATTGGCCAATTCTGAATCACGACGCGACAGTTCAGCCTACTGTAGGAACTACTAATCGGGCTGCAGGGCCAAATACTAAAGAACTAACGCTTACTGTACTAACTCCAACCACGCTTTTAGCAAGATCACTCTCAATGTTACACCACCGCGTTCTACAGAATCCTAGCTAATCTCTCGTCTACTCCACAGCCTGTACCCATGCCAGAAGGGGAACACAGAGGGGTAGAAATAACAGAAGTAACAGATGAGAAGCCGGAAGCTGAGGTTGAACCTGAAAAGGTCGTCGATCCCGCCGACGATCCGCCTCTACAATCTGAGGGGGGCGATGATAAGCCTGGAGAAAAACGGTAAGAAACTATTTGTCATTTAGTGTTTTACCTTAACCTTTTAAACCCTAGAGCATAAACGCACGCGTGTGCCCTCCACGCCAAGCCACAAATTCAAAGCAACTTACAAATAAAAAAAAAAATTGGTTGTCTGTAAAGTCGGTTTACTGACGATAGTTGAACGTGACAACGCTATAGGGACGCGTGCCTCTCACTCGCTCTCATTGTGAGCGCATAACGTGAGCGGAGCGTAACGCAGTTTCTTGAAGTGTCACCCGGCAAACCAATTTATAAGACGTTGTCACGTCAAAATACAAACATCCGAATTGAGAACCTCCTCCTTTTTTAGAAGCCGGTTAAAAAAAGGCATTTCAAAAGTATTGTTTACATATTTCTCGATAAGAGATTTAATATTTAAGATATATAGATTACATTTTAAAGATAAATAAATAAACACACACAAAAGTAATGATTTAAATTGCTTATTGTGTGTTATGTTTGTGTTATGTTTACAATTTGACTCTCAAATCTGTATGAACAATACTTTGTTTGTTTTTTCATTAGCAGTAGTAACATTTTTTTTTTATTAATTTCAAAGTTTGTTGTTTAGACTCAAGTTTTTCTATTCTTTTTTTTTATGGTTTAATCTAAACCAAAATGAAAAAAAAAATTGTACGCTATAAGTGGCAGAACATGCAGATCTACCTGTTATTTTAAGACCTTGCACATATTATTTGATGTATACTCATGTTTTACAATAAAAAATACAATAAAATACAATATAGTGCACCAAATTTTTTGTCACATATTTGTGTCGTTGGCGTACAGGGCACGCACTTGCTTGTCTCGTATATTTGACAATGGCGTTCAAAAGGTTAAAGGAAAGCACTGCGAGAGGAAGAATTGCGGCCTTCGCCACTGGTAATTTCGGCATCCGCCTCGAGTAATTTCGACCTCTACCTCTGGTAATTTTAGATGCTGCAAAAGGTAGAACAAGATAAAAAACTATGAATTTACAAAGCTTACAACACACATTCACCAAAAATAGAAATAAATAAAAAAGAACCTATACAAAATTAAAAATAAAACATTATAAGAAGACAGTAGATTATTGAAAAGTATTTGACACGTTTTTTTTTTCTTTTTTCACGTGGTCATAAAATTACGGAGATATATTGAGTTGAAAAGGCGCATGACGTCACGTGTTGATTTTTATACCTACTTGTGACTTAGTGAGCCCCCACTCTCCAACTTTAATTAGTTTTAACTAAGTATTTTTTTGATATTTTGATAAAACAAAAAAAACGTGTCTAATATTTTTGTATTATCTCTCTGACGGAAAAAATGGAATTTCGTTTACTTTACCCAGTCTTCATCCCTATTGACACAAATGTTGTCATCAGTGCTGTAATAGTTTGTACAATTTGTTACAGCCGCAAGAAGCAGATGGTGGGTATCTTCCCGCTGCCCACGATGGGTGGTCCCCTGGTAGCTCCAGTGTCTTCCCTGCTGAGAGCCGTACCTCCACCGCCGCTACCCAGGTACGCTACTACTAATATTATTCTTTACTCTTATGTATTTTGTCAGCACCAGGGTCATCATCATCTGCCTAGCCTTTTCCTCCAGTCTAACCGGATGCAGCTGAGTATCAGTATTTTACATGAAGCGACTGCCTATCTGACCTCCACAACCCAGTAGGTAATACGAAACCCTTTGGGAAGACTGGATGTCAGACTTTCGGCTACTGACTACTTGAGACGACTGTCAAAGATCTACAAATGACAGCCGGGACCTAGGCCGGGGAAAAGGCTAGATAGATGATGATCGAAGACTTATAATCTTATGTGAAAATTGCTGTAAATGTGTCGTTGGTGTGCCTTTCTTAATAAATAAAATACTGAGTGTTTATAATAATAAGTGTGTCGTCCCGGTTGCAGAATGTTCCGCACCGGTCGCGGCGCACTGGCGAGCTCGCCTCACGACCCGCTCAACCCCGACGTGCCCGAGTTCGTGCCGCTCGCTAACCGACACGGTGAGACACACCACATTATCTATCTTATTATACAAGGTTATGTTTTGCATCCTCGTCAAATTCAAGAAGGTAACTATGCTAATGATTCTCGTCCCGAATCAACACCAAAATAGATAGGTATTTTTTATTCTTATTTACATAAATCGGTAAGTGTGAACCACCCGTGTTTCAAACGCAGCCCGTCTGATCATCGCCCTATAACCGAGCTTGCACACATACGAACAATCTCAAACGTTTATTCGATAATTTCTTATTCCCTAAACAACGTTAAGGGAGTTATTCTGTGCCAGGGTTGTGGGACTGTTCGATAGAGATACCGCGGCCCTGGAACACAAAGGGTGAAGAAGGAACATGGATGGGTTTTAGTCAGTACAAGTCTGACACTCCACTTTTTAGATCTATGTATCCTGCTTATGCGTATGAAGTTTCATGAGTATCGGTTCAGTCATTTCGGAAAATAAGGACTTGAAAGTCTGTATGAAATGCCGTAAGGTGTAAACGCTCTTAAGCAGTGATAGTCTAGTGTTGTGACCGTCACACTGCCAAGTCATAGGTCTGGAGTTCGAACTCAAGACACGCACCTCTGATTTATCGGATTCATGTGCGTATTGTATAACTATCACTTGCTTCGGTGAAGGAAAACATCGTGAGGAAATCAAACCAGCATGCCTTAAAAGATAATTCTTAAAGGCATGTTAAGCCAAGTCAGAGGCCAAAGGATCGCGGGCCTGTGGACGGTGAGTAATGTGCTCACCGTCCGTCGATGCCTGCCAGGGCTGCGGGACTGTTCGAAAGGGATACCGTGGCCCTGGAAGACAAAGGGCTAAGAAGGAACATGGATGGGTTTTAGTCAGTACAAGTCTGACACTCCCGGGATTCCGCTCCGCCCAGAGCGGGAGAGGTCATTTGATGATTTCCCATCAGGAAAAAAAAAGAGATCAAAACATGTGGTACATTGTTGACTGATTGAGGCACTCGACCCTCTTAAAAATTTCACGACTGTTTCAAATAATCTATTTTATTTGTATGTTACAGAAGAATTGAACGACAAATCGGACAGTCAAGACGAGAGGCCACGCTCAGGCAACGCCAGTCCCAGCTCTGAACAAGTTTGGACTGAGGTAAGATTATAATAAGAAAAGTATAGTTAATTTTATACACACCTTTTTGAAAAGAATTATAATTTATTTTTTGAAGAAAAAAATATGTCCCACTCTAGCAAGTTCTCCTGTATCGTGGGTGCGTTTACAAACATTTAAACTCACATACACAAACAGCCAGACCCGGAACAACTATCTGTAGTTCATACTAATAGTCCGTGCGACACGCAACGCAGCAGTCAATCGCTCAGCCACTGCACCAACTGTGCCGTCAAATGAGTAAAAAGTGTTTGTTTATAAATGTATGTAAAGACTACTGGCGAAATGTGGACCAGCAAACCACTCTGGTAAATAAAGGATTGACGATTTATTTGTAACTAGCTGTGCCCGCGACTTCGTCCGCGTGGTATTTAACAAAAAAGTTATTTAGTTTTTTTTTCGTACTTGGGCACTGCAACATTACTTTTTTTTGTAATAATTTTAGTTTTTTCTTTTATTTATTATAATTTTAGATTTTTTTCTAAAAATAGCCTAACTTACTCCTTATTACATCAGCTATCTGCCAGTGAAAGTCTCGTCAAAATCGGTCCAGCCATTCCAGAGATTAGCCGGAACAAGCAGACAGACTGACAAAAATTAAAAAAATATATATTTTGGTATATGTACCGTATATACATTCAAATGCATGTAGTAAAAAGCGGTTATTTTAATATTACAAACAGACACTTCAATTTTATTTATTTGTATAGACTAATCGCTATGTATGAATGTTTACGAATCAAAATGAGAATGGAAGGGTCTATAGCTTCTGCCTACGCTTGGGAAAAAGTATTTTCGATTATGAGGGAAGTGACCGACTGTCGACTGACCGTTATCAGAAAAAAAAATCTGTGTCTCTCCGCGCGGAAGAAGTGAAACTTCGTAATACTACACGCATGCGTTCGAGTGCCACGCATTCACTCTCGTTATTTTATTGAGTTTCTAAATAATATTTTTTTGTTTTCTTGTTGTATTATTTTTATTACATAAGTTTATCGAGATTATTCTACTCATGGAAATACCTAGTAGAACTACGTAGTCACAAATCTTGTAATACTGCCATCTCTTAGTGAGTTATAGAAAATATTCCCCCTCCATGGTAGCGTTAAGCCTCATTTACACGATGCAAGAACTTGCATGCAAGTTTCACTACATTGCTGTTTTTGTTTTATTAACTGAATTCATTGCCCGTCAATAGTCTGCAATGTAATGAAACTTGCATGCAAGTTCTTGCATCGTGTAAATGAGGCTTTAAACTTGTTGGAAGTCGCATAAGAAGTTTCACTTTAAAAAAAAAATTGCACTGTATGTCCACTGTATACAATAACGATATTGTACTCAGTCACTGCGAATGTAAGTGCTACATAAACAGAGTCGGCTAGGCGTTCCGTGTTGTCGGCTTAGGCAGAACGGGTGCATTGCTGACGCGACAAGATGACAATGAAAAGCTCTAAAAAGAGATGGCGCTAGACATCCTGTATAGCTCCGTCTCTTTCCCACACTGGAATAAGAGTAGTGAGAGCAGCGGTGGCCCAGTGGTGGCAGCCCCGACTTACGAGCAGTAAGCCGTGGGTTCGAACCCAGGCAGGCGTATTGCTTTGTGTAATTTATTTCATCACCGCTGCTCTCAAAAACGGTAAAGGAAAACATCGTGAGGAAACCGGCATGTCCTAGAACTAAAAATTCGAAGACATGTGACATCTACCAACCCGCACTGGGCCCGCGTGGTGGATTACAGCCCACTCCCTCTCATTGAGAGGAGGCCTGTGCTCCAGCTGTGGGAACATTATAGGCTGATGATGATGATGAATAAGAATAAATTAATACTGCTTTATGACGTCATGGTAGGGCAGCAGATCTCGATGGAATCTTATTGGAGATCCCTTTAATTGAAAAATGTTCAGTTATAAATAAAACACATATAACTAGACCAGGTCCCAAAGCAAATCTAATCTAATATACTAATAATAAAGCTGAAGAGTTTGTTTGTACTTACTTTGCACTAATCTCAGGAACTACTGGTCCGATTTAAAAACTTCTTTAAGTGTTAGATAGCCCATTTATCGAGGAAGGCTAAAGTCTGTATGTCATCACGCTACGACCAAAAGGAGCAGAGCAGCAATGAAAAATGTTGCGAAAACAGGGAAAATGTGACGCAGACGAAGTTGCGCGGGACAGCTAGTTTGTTATAATTTCGTTGCGGGATCCAAGACTGTTAAATTGTTCCTCGGGGACTTCGTCGAGCTTCATTGTCTCGGCGCTGTTCTGGTGGTCTTCACTATTGATTCTGGCGCCCAGGAGTTGCTGTGGTTTGGGAATAGGGGGGCGGGGATTTCCTACAAACAAAAATATGTTATGTTTATTTTTTTACAAAACCTGCTACGCTACGGTTTTCAGCCAATGACTGTATATTAATTTCTTCTCACAAAATTATCTTCTTCCTCAGGTAAAACGCCGTACAAAGGCAGGATCCCGCGAGAGAGGGACTCCCGCTGTCACAGATGAGGAGCAACGCGAGGAGCTCCACTTCCAACTCGATGAGGAACTGGACCTGCCGCCGCCCAGGCAGAACACCTTCACTGATGGGCCTTGGTGAGTAACTATAGTCAGTTACAGTCATCGTCACATGTTGGGGTCGGCTTCCAGTCTAACCGGATGCAGCTGAGTAACTGAAGTACCGGCCCCCTTCTACCATCAAATCAAAATCATTTATTTCAAGTGGGCCAGTTACAGGCACTTTTGAATAGTAAAACAACAATAAAAATGAAGCTACAGTCCCAGTCACAAGACATAATAACGGTGAAAGTACTATAGTAGCCCATTCCAAAGCGTAGATCTCGATGGAGAAGAATGGGCAATAAACTCCATGGACACTCTTTTAAATCAGAATCTTGTTACAAAAACCTTGGTTACATCATTCATGATGAGACGGTACATTACATGGGAACGATGTAGCAAGACGTGCACGTTAAAAGTGTCCATAGTAAAAACAAAAAAGACAATTAAAAAATAAAATAATTAGATCGAAATAAGCCGTGGCAACTAAGAGATGGCCAGGCACAAGTGATAGCGCCCGTTCACGAACATGACGAATGGATCAGCCATCATTCATTCATCATCGGACATCTAGACGCACTGCAAGTTACCATCCCTACCTTAAAGCGCTTTCGAACGTCTTTCGTAATGCGCACAGCAAAGGAGTGGAACTCTCTGCCTGCGTCTGTGTTTCCTAACGCTTACAACTCTAATCTCTTCAAAATAAGAGTGAACAGGCTTCTTCTGAGTAAGCCTGAAATGGCGCCGTGATATACACAGTGTAAATCACCTCATCACGAAGCCGTCAACCAAGCATTCTGTACATGAAACTAAGTAACTTTACGCAAAAATTATTGCTGGGAAATGACTTTTTTTGGGGGGGTGTAAAATCATGTTTTGTGGTAGAACTCAATGTAACGCACTCAAAACATTGTGCTGATGGACGGATTGAATAGTACGGGGGTCGTGGAGGTGTTTAAAGTAAAAATCTTACATTAAAAACTTGTACTTAAAAAAATACTTGTCAAAAAGTTGGAACTTTGACCCCTAATATCTCCGTAACTAGAAGGTTCCCAGGTATGGTGTAGAACAAAAAAATGATCGCAATGACAGGGAGAACCAGTGCCTTTCGGCTTCGTTAAGAGGTGTTTTACACCCTTTATATATGTATATTAATTCTGTAAGAAAATCAACAATCCATAACGGCTAAAATTAAATGGCATAGGTTTAGAAATGTTTGTGCTCTTTCCTTTTCGCAAAGGAATCTTTACAATATATTTGCACTGTATGTCCACTGTATACAATAACGATATTGTACTCAGTCACTGCGAATGTAAGTGCTACATAAACAGAGTCGGCTAGGCGTTCCGTGTTGTCGGCTTAGGCAGAACGGGTGCATTGCTGACGCGACAAGATTTTAGATAAACTAACTAAACATGGTGTTCACTGCTAATGAGATAACCAAGCAACCTTTGACACCAACCACCATTTTGTGAAAATAACAAATTTATGGTAGACTATCCTTTGCCCGCGGTTTCGCACGCGTAGAGTTTGGTAATAGGGGATAATCCAATATTTTTTTTCTTTGTCCGTCGGGTAGTTTATTGAAAAGTATTGGACACGTATTTTTTCTTTTTTCACGTGGTCATAAAATTACGGAGATATATTGAGTTGAAATGGCGCATGACGTCACATGTAGGTAAGTTTTATACCTACTTGTGACGTAGTGAGCCCCCACTCTCCAACTTTAATGAGTTTTAACTAAGTATTTTTTTTATATTTTGATAAAACAAAAAATACGTGTCTAATATTTTTGTATTACCTGTCTGACGCACAAAATAGAATGTCGTTTTCTTTACCCAGTCCGCACCCCTATTGTCCCACGGGATTGTACTTCTGGGATAAAAAATATCCTATGTGTTAATCCAGGTTATAAACTACCCGTGTGCCAAATTTCATCCAATTCCGTTCAGTAGTTTTTACGTGAAAGAGTAACAAACATCCATCCATCCATACTTAAAAACTTTCGCGTTTATAATAATAGTAAGATTGTGACATCTAACATCTATTTTTAGGCGGAAGCGCCAAAGTCGCCCGCGAAATTCAAATTTTCTTACTTTTTTTGCACAAACACGTTTTACGGCCGCGACTCATATTCCGTACAACATACAGGCTGACACTGACCGCCAAATTACAAAAAACGCAAGAAAATTTGAGTTTCGCGGGCTAACCAATCGCTTTCAACTTAAAAACTGCCTGAAAAACTTCTCTATGTGATCTTTTGGTTCTCAATTTTGATGACGAAAGACTGATTTCATCATAGAAAAAAAAACTTTATTCTGTTCTTCCAGCACGTGTATCATGACCGCCGTAGAAGCGGGCTCTGTCGATGGAAGAATCGACAAACTGACACATTCTCATTGTCTATCTGTCATTATTCCAATTTTTTTTTTTGCCGATTTTTCCGTAGACCAAACTCGTTTCTACAGTCGTCATGCTACGCGTGCAGATGTCTTATTGCGTTCATGTTTTTGCCTTATACTTTTTTTAATTATTCCTCCCTGCTTCTCTCAACAGGTCTGACGATGAATCGGACGCGGAGTTCACGGACAAGGACGTCGGGCGCCTGCTGATCGTGACGCAGACGCCGGCGCGACAGCCCAAACACGACGGACACGACCGCCAGGGAGACTGGAACACCCGCACCAAGATCACACAGGATCTAGAACAGGTATGTAGTCAATTTTCTCAAATTAAGCTTAGAAACTTGAATCTGTTGGGGAGACCACAACAGATTTAGAGGATACGCGTACACAAATTAAGGATATGCGCAGCTTTGCAGGTACGTGTATTTTTGTTGCAGCGGTAACAACGCACCTAGCTAATTACAAGATGCAAGAGATCCTCAATTTTTACGGTCACATGATATAATTTTGAGAACATGTTGAATGCAAATGAAATGTTTTTTTTTTTTTTTTAAAGTAAACAGTTGTAATAAATTGACTAGTTCACCAAAGTCATTGCGTGTCTCATAATCGGCCTTTAACCATGCGGGGGATACTCTTGCTCTCTCTTTCTCTTCCTCGTTTTCCCTCTCTCTTCCTCGCTCTCTCTATCTCTTCCTCGCTTTCAATCTCTCTATCTCTCATTATGGAAGATAATTGCTCTTTCTTTCGTTATTTTCCTCACTTTCTCTCACTCTCTCTCGCTTTATCTCTCTGTGGGACAGGAGAGTGGGCCGTAATTGCACAACTCGGGCTTAGTGCAACTTGGGGTATGTCACATTATTAAATTTTCTATTCTGTTACACGTCCGTGTATATTTTCATAATTTTTTCTTCCGTTAAATCCTAACTTAATATAATAAATGCGAAAATAAGTTTGTTTGTTACGCTTTCACGCGAAAACAACTCAACCGATCATCATGAAACTGTGTACACATGTTCTTGAAGGTATTAGGAGTAACATAGTCTATATATCATCACGCTACGACCAATAGGAGCGGAGCAGCAATGAAATATGTTGCGAAAACGGGGAAAATGTGACGCAGACGAAGTTGCGCGGGACAGCTAATATAAAATTGACTATTATTTATTTTCAGGTTATCACAGATGGGCTAAGACGATATGAAGAAGACTTATGGTGTGACACGGATTACCCGTCGGTGAGTTACTTTAATTTGTGTAATTTATACGAAATGTAAGTTTCCCAGAAATATTTTTTGCGTAAAGTTACTTAGTTACCTTTTGAACGCCAGAGCATAAACGCACGCGCGTGCACGCAACGCCAAGCCACAAATTCACCGCAAATACTTACAAATAAAAAAAAAATAGGATTGTGTGGTTTTATGAAACCATGGTTAAAGTGAAACTTTATCCCTACTCCGCGGCCGACCGTCAGCGTCACGCGACATGCAACACACAGACGAAAAAGTTTGAGACGATGTAATAAAAGTTTCACTTTAAAAGGTATTTCAAAAGTATTGTTAACTTATTTCTTGATAAGACATTTGATATTTAAGATATACAGGGTGTAACGGAAAGGGTATATACATCATTAAGCGTGTGCTACAGACCATCAAGCTGAACATGTTTCTCAACATAAAAATATTTTTGCAGCAATAAAAAAATATCAGCTGCCTATACATTTGGGTCGAATAGGTATTGTAATTTTCTATGGGGCAGCAGATATTTTTTTTGCTGAAAAACATGTTTTATGATGAGAAACATGTTCAGTTTGATGGTCTGTAGCACACCCTTAAGGATGTATTTACCCTTTCCGTTACACCCTGTATAGATCACATTTTAAAGATTTATAAATAAACACACACAAAAGCAATGCGTTCAAAAGCTTAATGCACTCGTGTTAATTGAGTCCAACCAACATAACACTCGTGCATTAATAACTCAGTTAGCGCTCGATGCAACTATCTACTATTTTTCTTGTTCTTGTTAAAGTGAATCTTTTATTATATCGTCTCAAACTTTTTCGTCTGTGTGTTGCATGTCGCGTGACGCTCGGCCGCAGAGTAGGGATAAAGTGAAAGACGCTCCCAAAAATTTTTAGTTAAATTTCTATAGTGTGAAAAAAAGTTTCACTTTTACCGTGGTTTCATAAAACCACACAATCCTTTTTTTTTTTTCTTCTTCTGTGTTATCTAATATGAATATGTGTATGTCCGTCAGTCGTACGGCAGCGGGCCCACGAACTACCGCACAGTGTCAGTGATAAGCCGCGAACAGTTCGAGGCGGCCGTGCCGAGCGAGAAGCACGCCAACCCGGCCGAGCCGCCGCCGCCGCCGCCGCGACCCACACATGTGAGTACTATATTGTTTTTACACGCTTTTTATTAAGAAAGAAAGAAAGAAAGAAAATACGTTTATTTAGCACATGCCACAAGAACACACAGCTTTAAAAAAAAAAAAAAAAAACTTAAACCTAAACACAATAAAATGTTTTATGTGTGTCCCACGACTGTGCCAAATAGGCCCAGTTCAGCAAAATGCCGGGCAACTAGTGTCCGACGCTGGTTTTCAACTGGACCTGAGAAAGTGATGTGATTAGCTTCACCTAATAAAATAAATTTGAATATATTTAAATTAAAAAAAAGCGTCGGGTGTATTTTTACTTTACTGCCCTAGGTGTGTAATGTAACTATTGACACCACGCACTCCAAGCTTTTTTCTTAATTTAAATTTATTCAAATTTATTTTCCATTTTTTAATTCGGTTTTCTTTAAAAAGCGTGTTTTTTTTTAGTATTTTTTAACAATTACTTATTTTATGGAAAGACTTGCCTATGGCCGCGCCTTTGTGGCTTCTGCCATGCGTGGAGTTCGGCTCTTGTCCCAATTGATTGCTCTACCGATATTAAAAGTATCCTATGTGTTAATCCAGGTTATTAACTACCAGTGTGCCAAATTTCATGCAAATCCGTTCAATAGTAGAAATTGCACTGTATGTCCACTGTATACAATAACGATATTGTACTCAGTCACTGCGAATGTAAGTGCTACATAAACTGAGTCGGCTTGGCGTTCCGTGTTGTCCGCTTAGGCAGAACGGGTGCATTGTTGACGCGACAAGATTCATTTATTTTTAGAAAAGGTTCCCATTCACATTACTGGGGTTCAGGCCTCGTTTCTAAAAGAGCTCATCTGCCTAGCCTTTTCCCAAACTATCTTGGGTACGGCTTCCAGTCTAACCAGATGCAGCGTGAGTATCTATCTGACCTCCACAACCCAGTAACTGGGTAATACGATACCTCTTAGTAAGGTAATTTATGTTTGGAGAGCAGCGGTAGCTGAGTGGTGGCAGCCTCGACTTACGAGGTAAGCCGTGGGTTCGAACCCAGGCAGGTGTAATTTATTATATCACCGCTGCCCTCAAGAAACGGTGAAGGAAAACATCGTGACGAAACCGGCATGTCCTAGAACTAAAAATAAATCGAAGGCATGTGACACCTACCAACCCGCACTGAGCCCGCGTGGTGGATTACAGCCCACTCCCTCTCATAGAGAGGAGGTCTGTGTCCCAGCAGTGGGAACATTATAGGCTGATGATGATGATGTATTTTTGAACCTTATAATGTGTTTTTCTGAAAATAAAATTTATTTATTCTCCCTACAGGTTGATCATCAATCGGAGTCGCAGAACAAATACAAGCGGCCGCGACGCACGGCGCGATTCTACGCAGCCAACAAGGACCCACACGCAACTGACGTTATGTATGTTTAAACATTAATTCTATATCGGATCGTGAGCATTTAACGTTAGACTCGGTCATCATGTGGGCAGAACATGGATTTCGTGTTATGAAAATACTAGGTACACTGTTTTTATTGAACTAGCAAATCGCAATCCAACACAATAACACTAGGCACCATGAATCGGGATACAGTTTCGGGACGTCTTGACTCCGCCGCGATCAGACACTCATTGTCCACATTGCAGCGAACTCAAAAATATCACGACTCTGTAGAAACGCGCTTAGCTGTGTGTAGAATAGTCAGTAGGTCGCGTGATGCCACCTTTAGCGCGCTTGCCGATTCATTTTCTGCCCGCACTAATTACCGGATCCGACATCTTTATTATTTGCTCTTCGCAACAGACTGCCCTATAAGATGGGTGGTTGCAACCGCAACTGCTGAGCATGAGCTCCCGGGTTTGACTCCCATGTCGGATAGTATGTAATTGGATTTTTCCATCGAGAATTTCTCAAAAGACTCGCCCCCTATTACAACATCATCTGCCTAGCCTTTTCCCAAACTATCTTTGGGTCGGCTTCCAGTCTAACCGGATGCAGCTGAGTACCAGTATTTTACATGAAGCGACTGCCTATCTGACCTCCACAACCCAGTAACTGGGTAACACGATACCCTTTAGTAAGACTGGATGTCAGACTTTTTGGCCTCTGACTACTCGTAGCGACAGTCAAAGATCTACAAATAACTTAAACATCACTGGTGTCGTTTCTATAACTAGAACTTTTTAACAGTAAGCCTGATTCGGACTTAATATATGATATATAGACTTTTTGGCGAAACGAGCCTTACAAAAACTGAATATCCATATCTTTGTTTCGTTGGAAGACGGGTAGGCCTTTAGTGTGGGACGCAACTTGCTTCGATACTCTTGCGCCATCACATCTTCCAAGCTCATCGTGCTGTACAGGCGCTGCCGCTGCGGCTGCGGAGAACCTCAAGCGGCGTAAATATAGTAACCTTTGTGGTAACTATATTTTCGAGCCGTTTGGGGTTGAAATTATAGGGCCGTGGGATCCAAGTGCTCAGAGCCTTTTTAAGAAAATTTCCAAACGCCTAGTTGACGCTTCCCGTGACCCGAGGGCTGGCTTTTACTTTGCCCAGAGGTAAGTATTGCCACACAACGTGGCAATGCTGCCAGTCTCTTGGGCACGTTACCAGCTGACAGCGTTGAGAAGGAGTTTTTTGACGCCCTTTTATAGTTTGTTGTTATTTCAGTTTTAATTATTTTATGAATACAGGTTTAATATTAATGTTCTGTTATACGGTTAAATAAGTATTATTAACGATTTTTTTCGTAAATTTGCAGTAGCAGCCGAAAACACAAGACTAGGCATAGTCTCAACCCGCCTGTGGAGCACCACGTGGGCTGGATCATGGACATACGCGAGCACAGAGCGAGGACGCATAGTACTGGGTAAGTTAAACATTATATACGAGGCGTTGTTTTGCATTCTCGTCAAAATTCAGGAGGTTGTCACAAAACTACTTAAGTGCCAACGCTGTAACTTAGAAAAATTGTAAAGCCAAATGATTTTAAAAGAGTAACCATGGAGTTTCTTGCCGGTTCTTCTCTATAGGAAACTACCAACCCGAACCGTGCACCTTTTGTTGACGTTTTACAAGTGCCCATGTAGGCCTACGTGAAATAAAAATATTTTGATTGATTTGATTTGAAAAGACATAAATAATCAATATAAATTACGGTACCTAGTTAATTATCTAAAAAAAAACACCGCTTTTTTGTTGTTGTTTAAATTTGTCTGTATTTCAGAATAACTCTCAGAACCACTCCCTCTCATAGAGAGAAGGTCTGTGTCCCAGCAGTGGGAACATTACGGGCTGATTATGCTGTTCACGCGCATAGCACTTCTTCTGCGCTATCCTGTTCACAGACAGGAGACTTGTGTTTCAGTAATTTATAGGTTGACTAGCCGATGCCCGCGGCTTCGCACGCGTGGAGTTCGATCGCTGTCCCACGGGATTGTACTATCGGGATAAAAAATATCCTATGTGTTAATCCAGATTATAAAATACCCGTGTGCCAAATTTCATCCAAATCCATTAACAAACATCCATCCATACTTAAAAACTTTCGCGTTTATAATATTGGTAGGATTTTTATATTAATATTCATGATGTCTAACCTCGTTCTGTCCTCATCTCCAGCTCATCGCTAGGCACATCCCCGACTCTTGGGTCGTCGTGCGGCTCGCAGCCTGGCTCGCTGCCTACCTTCCACCACCCGTCGCACGGCCTGCTGCGAGAGAACCACTTCACGCAGCTAGCCTACCACAAGTATCACTCGCGCTGTCTCAAAGGTAACTAATATTATAAAGAAATACCATTTGGGGAGGTGCTGCAAAGGCGGCGCCTCTCTCAGCTGAAAATTTTCAACCGTCATTTAATCCTCCAACCGAAAAATTTCAACGGTTGTTAAAAAAAAAAACCGGCTAAGTGCGAGTCAGACTCGCGCACGAAAGGTTCCGTATCATTGTTTATAAAAACGAGCAAAAAAGTCACTTTTTTGTATGGAAGCCCCGTTAAATATTTATTTTATTCTGTTTTTAGTTTTTGTTGTTATTGCATCAACAGAAATACATAATCTGTAGAAATTTCAACTGGCTAACTATCACGGTTCATGAGATACAGCCTGGTGATAGACGGAAAGCGAAGTCTCAGTAATGGGGTCCCGTTTGACCCTTTAGGTACGGAACCCTAAAAAAACAGCTGTTTCCTACAAAGTACAATACCTGCATAGTCCAAATGTATGGAACATCTGCTTCTTTTAACGACGCAAGAGCATTCTAAATGTTGATATTATATTTCAGAGCGCAAGAAGCTTGGTATCGGCCAATCACAAGAGATGAACACGCTGTTCAGATTCTGGTCATTCTTCCTACGAGATCACTTTAACCGCACCATGTATGACGAATTTAGGTAAGCTATCACGTCTTATTACTTGATGATTATTGATAACCGTTGGGGTAGACGAGTTCTTGAGTGGAGACCACAGATCGGTAAACGTAGCGTAGGACGTTCTCAGACTCGGTGGAGCGATGATCTTCGCAAGGTGGCTGGCGAGAGCTGGATGAGAGTGGCCGAGGATCGTGCTCAGTGGCGTGTCATGGGAGAGGCATATGTCCAGCTGTGGACGAGTACAGGCTGATGATGATGATGATGATTGAGGTCCTGGATTCGATTCGCGGGTCGGGCAAAGTATTATTGGTTTAACAGAGATAAGGTCCTAGCTCTCCTATATTAGTACAATATTATGGAATACTAGACTATGCCCGCGGCTTCGCACGCGTGGAGTTCGGTCACTGTCCCACGGGATTGTACTACCGGGATAAAAAGTATCCTATGTGTTAATCCAGGTTATAAACTACCCGTGTGCCAAATTTCATCCAAATCCGTTTAGTAGTTTTTTTCGTGAAAGAGTTACAACCATCCATACATCCATACTCACAAACTTTCGCATTTATAATATTAGTAGGAAAGATTGTACTAATAATAATAATTGAATTAATTAATAATAATTGAATATTGTATTGTATTATTCTAATAGTAGAATCTTTATTTCGATACATCGTCCTAATTCTCTTGACCTCATCCCAGCCACATATTTTTTATTTTTTTCACGTGGTCATAAAATTACGGAGATATATTGAGTTGAAATGGCGCATGACGTCACTTGTAGGTAATTTTTATACCTACTTGTGACGTAGTGAGCCCCCACTCTCCAACTTTAATGAGTTTTAACTAAGTATTTTTTTGATATTTTGATAAAACAAAAAATACGTGTCTAATATTTTTGTATTACCTGTCTGACGGACAAAATAGAATGTCGTTTTCTTTACCCCAGTCTTCACCCCTATTATATCATCATACTTTCACTCTATTTCCATGTCTGTCCCTTACAGAACACTAGCCAACGAGGACGCTTCCGCCGGCTTCCGCTACGGCCTGGAGTGCCTGTTCCGCTTCTACTCGTACGGCCTGGAGCGGAAGTTCCGTCCGGAGCTGTACCAACACTTCCAGATCGAGACCATGGCTGACTATGAAAAAGGTAAAATTAAGAAGTATCTGCATTTGGCTGGGTAAATTTCCACCTCTGGATATGGGACTTCCTCAAGACATATCGACCTTGCTACGCGTTATGTGTATTAAAATTAACACTATTTAAATTTACCAAAATTTATCTCTTAAAGTATGCTAAGAACCAGCACAATATCTAGATGAGACAATTGGGGCATGCCCTTGCCAAAAATTACGAATACATATGAGTATTTCATTTGACATTTATTCTAATTTGAAACTAATTTTAATTTGACAGTTATTGTAATTTGACATTTATTCTAATTTGACATTTATTTTTAATTTTACTATCTACTTTTTAATTAAATTCAATAATTTACTTATCTAATTTAACTTTGAAATGTAGAATATCAAGCCGACCAATAATTTATGTTTGTGTGTGAATAATTTATGTGTTTGGATTTTTATTTATTTTTGTTTTATATGGGTCACGGACCTGAAATAAATTATTATTATTATTATATACAGTATGTTAGTTTAAACGAGCGACATATTCAAACCCACAATAGTATATGCTATCATGATACTAATAAAAATATAAACAAAAACACTGATAAATAGCAGACAGAACCATACAAAAAATTTCGCAAATGTCACGCAACGTGTATACACCCTTGCGCTAGCGACTTAATACTATCGCAGAACATGTGAGCGGGTCAATGACTTTTAGGTATAATACATTTTCCCTTCATACTTTAAACCTGGCTTAAGACAGTCAAAAATATCTAGGTACTAAACAAAACATTAAAAAAATTAAGGTTATAGTTTTTTTACATATTTGGGACGAGAATCGAATACTGAATACCCTCCCTCAATATGTCCCTCGTTTAACCTAACATACTGTAAGGCAACACGACCTAGGAAAATATTATATGGTAACGAGCCCAGGGTAACGAGGTAACGTGCCCAAGAGACTAGAAGCATTGCCACATTGTATGGAAATACCTCTGGACAAAGTAAAAGAAATGAGGAATATTTTTGCTTGAGACTTAATTCGAGAATCGGGAACTAAATGACCCGACACACCCGCCACCATCATCGTGACATTTAAGTGAGCATGACATACACTCAACCACCAGGGTAAATGTCAAGCCAAGTCAGAGGTGTCACGGGCGGCATAAAAACTCTGACACCGGGTTAGGTTAGATGTCAAACAAAAGAGACTTTACCAGTGTTATGTGAAGATATACTAATATATAATTGTTCGGCAGGTCAACTATACGGTCTGGAGAAGTTCTGGGCGTTCTTAAAGTACTACAAGCACGCCGGAGCCCTACAAGTGGAGCCCAAGCTGCAGGGCTACCTAGAAAGATTCCAGAGCATCGAGGACTTCAGAGTTCTTGAGGTGAGATAAATCTATACAAATACTAGCTGTTGCCCGCAACTTCGTTCGCGTGGAAATTTTGATCGGTTTTAGGGTCATGAAAAATAGATGTTGGCCGATTCTCAGACCTACCCGATATGCACAAAAAATGTGATACAAATCGGTTCAGCCATTTCGGAGGAGTTCGGTAACAAATACCGCGACACGAGAATTTTATATACAAGGTGTTGTTTTGCATCCTCGTCAAAATTCAGGAGGTGGTCACAAAAGACATAAATAATCAATTAAAATTACGACACCTAGTTAATTATTAATAAACGCAGATTTTTTTGGTTGTATAAGTTTGTCAATATTTCAGAATAACCTCCTTAACGTGGTTTAGGGAATAATAAATTATCAATTAAACCTTTGAGATTGTTTGTATGTGTGTAAGCGAGGTTATGGAGCAAGAACCAAACGGGCCGCGTTTAAAACACGGGTGGTTCAAACTTACAGATTTCCGTAAATAAGGAAAAAAATAAAAATTACCTACCCATTTTATTATTGATTCGGGACGAGAATCATTAGCATAGTTACCTCCTTGAATTTGACGAGGATGCAAAACAACACCTTGTATATTAGACTAACTGCCTGCGGCTACTACAGCCCATAAATATTCAGTATGTCCTGGAACCCAATTTAAAAGAATGCGACATCCACCAACGGCGACACTGGGCCCGCGTAGGGGATTACAGCCCACTCTTTTGCACTGTATGTCCACTGTATACAATAACGATATTGTACTCAGTCACTGCGAATGTAAGTGCTACATAAACTGAGTCGGCTAGGCGTTCCGTGTTGTCGGCTTAGGCAGAACGGGTGCATTGTTGACGCGACAAGATTTTCATATGGATTATTTCCTAATTTTCTATGACCTTGACCATGCAAAGTCAATTTGGCCTAGGGCAAACTAGTTAAGACGAAAATCGGCTTTGGCCGGTAACATAATTATTTTACCGGCTTCGAAGCAACTTACGCCAAAAAATATTGCTAGAGCAAAATGTGCTTTGATGATACACGGTGGGGTTCTATCAGTGAGGATAGTCTCAGTTCCTATGATATTGTATACAGGGTTATTTGTAAAACACCGAAAACCTCTCAGGACTATGTTACTCATCAGATTTTCATACAAAAATAAAAATAGTGGATAATCCAATTTTTTTTTAAAGTGAAACTTTTATTACATCGTCTCAAACTTTTTCGTCTGTGTGTTGCATGTCGCGTGACGCTCGGCCGCGGAGTACTTTAGAGCACTTTATCCCTATTCCGCATTTTATACGTTTTATACCCTTAAGGACGCTGTTACAATTTCGACAAACTTAAATTTAGGTATCTAAAGTCGCACACAGCAACATCACCCGTACGCACATTTTGAGCGCTCGATTTTAAACATCACTTAAATAATCTTGGTCCTTGATATATTTTTTTAATTTTATTGAATTTGTTTCCGGAAGGTTACTTGGAACTTTGAAAATGCATTTACTGTTACTTAGTACCGTCGTCTTAATAAGTAGGTTAGTATTTTCAACCGACTTCAAAATAAGAAGTTTCTCTATTCGCTCTTTATATATCCGCGATTTTCTCAAAAACTACTAATCCGATATTACTGGAGTTTTCATTGTTAAATGCATGTTTTCCGGGAAGGTTTTATTGTAAAATATATTAGAGTCTGAGACCTTCGAAGATAGAGAATGGAACTCTTCATTAACAAGCATTTTGCAACTACATGCACGTCTAAAATATTATCACATATAATTTTACTAGCATTAGTAAAATAAATCTCGACTCCCGAATGATCTACTATCAGACTATGGTGTAGGTTCAGCATTTTTGATAAAGTTTAAAACACACGGAGTACTCGTAGTAAAAATCTATAATAGATTTAATAAAGGCTACAAAAATACACCGACAGTAGTGCTATTTGCAACCTTAGCTTTTATGCATTATTTTATACACTCAATGCGTTTTTGAGTGTGTGTGACTATGGTCTCTCAGGTCCATAGACATTGGGTATCGAAGGTCAACCAATTCTGGAAGTAGACCGTTATTGTAGAATTTTATTAAATTTCCTTCCATATTTTACTTGCAGAATTGGTCGTCTCTTTTCAAAAATTCGTATTTCAGTTTTCGGTCTTTTGTCCGCCTGTTCACACTGCGAACACACACATGTCTTGACCAGTTACTCGTAACTGGCCTTGTACTTGGTAGTACCATTTACTTTTTTTATAGACGATGAAAGCTTCAGATCTGTACACCCAAAAGTAAATATTCTTTTGTTTTATCGCTTCTCCAGGATCTAACTTTAAAGTATACGCAGATGATGGACACTTTACTTCCACAATGCCAAGTTCGCATTTGCCATCTGGAGTAACACCCAGAAACGAAAATTCATCATCAATAAATTATCCACATTCTTGGGTATTTAAATTTGATGCGTTTTTTAATTCTTGTAGCGCGGTGTGCTTTTTCTGCCTGCCATGTTTAATCGACGGGACATTGCTCAGATCGTTGCCATATATGAACAATGTTGTGATTATGACCAATGATTAGATACTAGAATTACTCGATAATAGTAAAGTTATTAAGGATTAGTATGATTTTTAATGTATAACTGCTTAAAAGTTAATCTGTGCGTGATTAAAAGGAATAAACAATGGGAATTACTCTTACTGAAATTAACTTTAAAGTTATTACAGAAATTAACTAAATTCAATTCTTTTAAAAAAAGGCTTACCCTTCTTAAATAAAAACAACGAAATTTCATTTTTTATTAAAAGTCTCGAAGGACTTTGATTGTAGGTTGTCTCGTGTCCCGGGACTTTGAAATTGTCGGGAATTCTCAAACCCTAAACTGTAAGCTTGTTAGCAAAGCCTATACGCCAAATCGGTAAGTTTTTGTTTTTTAAATTGTTAAAAATAGTATTTGAACACTTTTCGTCGGTGCCATATTGGTTGTTGGTTTTGACCCCATATTCGTTATTAGCTAGCCCAAAAACCATGAAAATGACACCCATGACGAAAAGATGTTAAATTTTCGTCGGCGCCATCTTGGATGTTGGTTTTGACACCATATTCGTTATTAGCTAGCCCAAAAACCATGAAAATGACACCCATGACGAAAAGATGTTAAATTTTCGTCGGCGCCATCTTGGATGTTGGTTTTGACCCCATATTCGTTATTAGCTAGCCCAAAAACCATGAAAATGACACACATAACGAAAAGATGTTAAATTTTCGTCGGCGCCATCTTGGAGTTTGGTTTTGATCCTATGTCCGTTATTTGCAACCTCAAAAACAATGAAAATGACAGCCATGACGAAAAATTTATAAAATTCGCCATCTTGGATTTTAGTTTTGACCCATTAATCATCATACAGACATACACACCGGTTAAAATTATAACACTCCTCCCGCCCATCCACTTTCGAACCTCACCACAGACAGCTTGACCTTACCCATTTAAATCCTAACCTTACTAATAGCTTCTTAAAACCACCCATCCATTTTTCAACCTTGTCAACAACTGCTTAACCCCACCCATCCCAAAGCTCTTACCCTTCGATCAATAATAGTACTAGATTCCCGATGAGCGCTTCAAAAACGGCTCGAAAAATAAGACCACAAATGCTTTTGTGGTCTTATTTCAAATTAGTATGGTCCAATCATAGCCAACGTTAAGACGTCGAAATGCCCGCAGTGCGTGTTCAATAACTGTGAAAATAATGACCGTAACACTACAATTTTGAAAGGAATATGTTTTTTTTTCGATAAGGATATTTATAAGTGATTTTTCATGTAATGAAAACGGAATTAAATGGTCAATATAAGTGAATTAGCTAATATTATAATTGTTTGACCAATGTTTGCAACAACGCGCCAACTATTGTTCCAAACATTGACTATTTTGGAAAAGACAATGCATGGAGTAGTGTTGTTATTTTAAATATTATTTTTGTTTGTAGATTTTCTAGCGACCCATTTCGATGTGCAGAATATTAAACCTTATAAAAATTCGAGAATATGTTGGATTCATTTTTATAGTTTGAACATAACTGGCAACACGCAAAGGCGTGAATTACAAAAATCTTTATCGGATGAAAACTATATCTGTAGGTATTTTCATGAAATAGGTACTTTAAAACTATTTTCAATACACGGCGTAAGTATGTTTCTTTAAAGGCCACACCTTCAACAAGTTTATTTTTTTAAGATACCACAGGAATACGTGACGTGCCTCGTTAGAAAGTACATGAAAAACATTGTATAAGTACCTATAACATTTGAGGGTTGCCGTTGGTTTCTCTGGGATCCTACCATCAGATTCTGACTAGGTGACAACGGTACCACCACTAGAGTATAGGCTATCAGATAAAAAAATAATTTTGAACATCGGTTTGCAATAAGTGCAGAAATCGGTCAACAACAAAAAAACAAAATATAGTCAAATTGCGAACCTCCTCCTTTTTTTTGAAGTCGGTTAAAAATAGTACCTACTCAAGTCTACAACTTTTTAAAATCGATCAAATCAACTAATTTGCAACCTTACAAAACAAACCTTGGCTTAAAAAAAAATATTCTGCGACTCTACTTCTTTCAATACTTACTGTGTTCTGAGCATTGAAATGTAATACCAAGAACTACGTCTAGTTCTAAATTGGAGTAAGCACGAAATCGTCAATGTAATGTTTTGAACTTTGTCACTTAGATTTTAAGATTAATTATAGAATAAATATTTTTTTCATCACACTTGCACGTAAACAGTGTCATAACATACAGGTTAACTTGGCTGTAATGCCCCATATAAAACCCTAGGGCGGTAAGTATTTTTTTTTTTAATTTTCATCACACTTGCACGTAAACAGTGTCATAACATACAGGTGAACTTGGCTGTAATGCCCCATATAAAACCCTAGGGCGGTAAGTAATTTTTTTTTAATTTACAGCACAGCATGACAGCACACAGGTCATGCAAGTTCAAGCAAGGAGTTTACACGCAATTGAAAAATTGTCTTAAAATGTTATATAAACAGTAATTTCATTCAATCTCGCTACATGTTATTTAATTACTCAACTAATGTTCTAAAATCTAAATAATCGATAGTTTTTGTATCAAAACTTTTTTTTTGTACTACGTCATGGCTGTATACCTAGGTAAGTATTTGCCTTTAACGTTTCTGAACAAAACATTTGTATAATCTGTGGTGTGGGCAAACAGCCCGCCATCCGCAAAGCAGTTCACGTATTTCGTAATAATATGTGCTGACTTGTGTATATTCATAATTATTAACTCGCAAATGTGATGAAAAACATTGTATGTTTCACGGGCGGTACGGGAATTACGAACCTCGACTCAGAAAGCCCTCAGTCTTCGACTTCGGGCTTGTACTAGAGCCTCGATCGTAATTCCTTACTTACCGCCCTTAATACACAATATACTATTAACTCATGACTTTTTATTTCCAAGCGACATTTTAAATTTATTGCCTTTTTTCTTTCT
This sequence comes from Cerastis leucographa, assembly GCA_963082945.1. Lineage (NCBI taxonomy): Eukaryota > Metazoa > Arthropoda > Insecta > Lepidoptera > Noctuidae > Cerastis > Cerastis leucographa. The sequence goes on from OY720376.1 coordinate 4,645,120, forward strand.
CCGATGAAATTTTTGAATTTTCTGCGATTATTGTAATGGGAAAAACGTATTTGTGAGAAAATTTTGTATGACTTCATACAATTTTTTTGATTCCGATCTGGAGATGAATATATTATCTATAAATTAAGACCATGATATCTTTACATTTTTTATTGCATGTACTTTAAAATGGTACAGTCAGCATCAAAAGTCGGTTAACACTTATAAGTATTACACCAAGTTTTGTGCTGGTCAGTGTGATCTGATGTTATGCGAATTTGTGTAACCATTGATGAAAATACTGTTATGTCTTTTACTCCAGTCTTTTAATATGGATCGTTCCAAAACTAAGACGTCTTATAATATTGCTGCTGACCGTACCTGAAAAGCACTGTTATTTGCAGAAAAATGTAAAAGCGTCCTTAATGGAATATTTTTCCAAAAATTTTTAGTTAAATGTCTATACTGTGAAAAACAGTTTCACTTTTACCGTGGTTTCATAAAACCACACAATCCTTTTTTTCTTTGTCCGTCGGGTAGTTTATTGAAAAGTATTGGACACGTATTTTTTGTTTTTTCGCGTGGTTATAAAATTACGGAGATATATTGAGTTGAAATGGCGCGTGACGTCACATGTAGGTAAGTTTTATACCTACTTGTGACGTAGTAAGCCCCCACTCTCCAACTTTAATGAGTTCTAACTAAGTATTTTTTTGATATTTTGATAAAACAAAAAATACTTGTCTAATATTTTTGTATTACGTCTGTCGGACAAAATACAATGTCGTTTTCTTTACCCAGTCCGATCCCCTATTATCACGAAGTCTATGCGAAGCAAAAGAAAGCGATAGTACAATCGACAAATTTGAATTATGACCCACCATAAGCTTTGTTTCTTACAGACATTCAAATACAATTAGGTCGATTATCGCATAAACATACATTTCCATGGTAACGACCTTATTATCTGCCATTTAATTACACAGAGAATTATCTGTTGCAGTCTCCATCTTTGTTAAGAGCTTTTACTCAAGAGTGCAGTATAAAGCTGAATGCACATCCAAAATAAATACGACGCGTACGCATTGTCGTACTAAAATCAATGTGTTTTTAATCTAATATACCTGATTTATTATTTATTTTAATATGCGTTCAGCTTAAATGTGCTACAAACAAGATTCCGCCATCTTCACTGATTTGTTTTCGCAAAGTGCGTTCAACAATAATAAATGGGGAAGTAAAACGCTTAAAAATTATAAGAAATATATTGTTGAACACATTATTATTTAACAATAGTTAATATCGGATGTAACCACCATTGCTTGCAATAACAGCCAATAGTCTCGAACGCATTGATCCAATGAGGCGACTGCAAATATCACTTCCTCTCTCGACTGCATATAATCCCAAATTTCGTTGCAATGCTGCTCAATTGCTTGCTTTGTCTTCTCGTTTCTGTTATCCCATATTTGGACCATCAGACCCCATTAATTTTCAATTGGATTTAAGTCCGGGGATTTAGACGGCCAGGGAATTAGCGTAACTTCTGTATGCTGGCTAAACCAGTTAGACACAACTCTGGCCGTATGCACTCTAAAGTTATCGTGAACATAATAAAAGCTTGGAACTTCTTCCCGTGGGTAAACCGTTCGACTGTCGGTAACATAGATTCTTCTAATAAATCCACATAACCCGTAGCATTCGCATGAGAAGAAATCTGAACCAGCTCGCCTACACCTCCGGTTCCCATCCAGCCCCACATGTTAGCTGAGATTCGGCCAGATAATTGATTCGGCACTACGTGATCCTCGGCGTATCGTGTATTATTGTAACGCCACAAGGTTATGCGACCGTGCTGAGAAGATCTAAAAGATTTTTCGTCTGAAAAGATAACGTTAGTCCAGTCAAAGTTTAAATATTCACGTGCAAAATTTAATCTTGCAAGTTTGTGTGCATCTGTTAAGTCGACTTTCTTAGCGTGATGTCTATAGTGCAGTCCAGTAGAGTGCAAATGATTACTTATCGTTTGTAGACAAACGTCGTAACGTGCCGCAAAACACCGAGTGGGAGTAAACGGATGTTCTTCGTAATGATGACGCATGTCGGTTTTCTGTTGATTCGTGATTTGACGAACGCCATGATTATATCGTCGTCTATCTTCCAGGGTACCCTCTTCTTCATATCGCCTGATCCAGGTGCTCACTGTGTTTCGAGATATATTTAACTCTCGAGATATTTCTCGTAGACCGTAGCCTTGCTCACTGAGAACTATAATCCGAGCTATTTGTTCTGCCACTATACGATATAAATATAAACGAATTATTTTTATTCTTCTAGAAATTATTATTTGACACCAATTTCTGAGTGACTTTTTGACTCTTTGTCATTTTATAAACGAATTAATTCGTTGATGACATGGTTTTGAAAAAAAATACACTTGTTCTGAGTTATAGTTTATTTCAAAGAGTTTGGATTTAAATATGATTATTAATGCTTTATCTAAAATATTATCTATTGCAGTGATGACAAAGGTTAAAATTGCATAGATGTCCGACCCGTATTAAAATAGCTTGCTTAATATTTAAAACGACCTAAGTGCGGCATGCACTGTAAAGGAGAGAAATCTTTGTTGTTTTGACGGTTCCAAACGATTTATCGCCAAAGTGGGTCATGATTCAAATTTGTCGACTGTACAATAGCGAGGGGAGCATAGAATTCGTAACATTTAGAGCGTGCAATTTAAATAATTTTTATTTTTGTAAAATCTGATGAACTAAAATATGACGAATTTTAAAAAGACATACAACAAAAGTTATTCATTATGATGTTAGTAATATAGTTTTGAGAGGTTGTCGGTGTTTTACAAGTAACCCTGTATAAGTAAGAATACTCGGTAGTCTACAGCTGCAACTGAACGAGCTGAAGATTTTATAAAAATATTTTTTTTTAATTGAACGCTCTAATTGTTACGAAGTCTATGCTAAGCAAAAGAAAGCGATAGTACAATAGCGAGGGTAGCATAGACTTTGTAACATTTAGAGCATTCAATATAAAAAAAATATTTTTATAAAATCTGATGAACTAAAATATCACAAAAGTCATAGAACAAAAATGTTTGATTATGATGTTAGTAACATAATCCTGAGAGGTTGTCGGTGTTTTACAAATAACCCTGTATAAGTAAGAATACGGGATCGGACTGGGTAAAGAAAACGACATTCTATTTTGTCCGTCAGACAGGTAATACAAAAATATTAGACACGTATTTTTTGTTTTATCAAAATATCAAAAAATTACTTAATTAAAACTCATTAAAGTTGGAGAGTGGGGGCTTACTACGTCACAAGTAGGTATAAAACTTACCTACATGTGACGTCATGCGCCATTTCAACTCAATATATCTCCGTAATTTTATGACCACGTGAAAAAAGAAAAAATACGTGTCCAATACTTTTCAACAAACTACCCGACGGACAAAGAAAAAAAAAATTGGATTATCCCCTATACTCCATTGTTTACAGCCGCAACTGAACGAGCTGCTGGCAGCGGGAGGTGCGGCAGTGCCGGGGCGCGGGCCGCACGCGCGCGCGTACGACCGCACGCGCTCTGTGTCCGAGAGCGACCGGCATGCCGCCGCCGGCAGGACCAACAGGTAACTGCGGACTCACAGCCCGGCTGAACACACAGCCCTGCCCGAACCCAGGCAGGCGTATTACTTTGTATAATATATTTCATCACCGCTGCCCTCAAAAACGGTGAAGGAAAACATCGTGAGAAACCGGCATGTCCTAGAAATAAAAATTCGAAGACTTCTGACATTTGACCACTGACTACCCCTTATTATTTTTATTCCATAATGTCCATCCAAAGGTTGTCTGGAAAATATCGCTATAAGCGATAAAACCGCCGTTGTAACCATAAAATTAACAGTTTTGTACAATAAAGTTACTCTATTCTATTCTACCAACCCGCCCTGGACCGGCGTGGTGGATTACAGCCCACTCCCTCTCATAGAAAGGAGGCCTTTGTCCCAGCAGTGGGAACATTATAGGCTGATTATGCTTATGCTATATGGATCAATCTTCAAGGTTACGACGCGGTCACAAAGGTCACTCTGTGAATAGGTAACCATCATTACGTACCGAGTTTCCTCCGTGCCTCGGAAAGCACGTTAAGCCGTTGGTCCCGGCTGTCATTTGTAGATCTTTGACAGTCGTCACAGGTAGTCAGTGGCCCGAAAGTCTGAAAACCAATCTTATCAAGGGTTTTCATATTACTCAGTATTAACTGGGTTATGGAGGTCAGATAGGCAGTCACTCCATGTAAAATATTGATACTTAGCTGCATTCCGTAATACTGAAAGCCAACCCCAATAAATTTGGAAAAAGGCAGAGATGATCACATACCAGAGTAAAACGAATTAAAAACACTCTGACATGGTCCTCATTGAACATGGTAGCATAGAGAACTACTTATGGTAGGGTAAAAATTACGCCTATGTGGTACTCATATTTGTGTCTTTTTTGAAGTGAAACTTCTTATGCGACTTCCAACAAGTTTAACGCTACAATGGAAGGGGAATACTTTCTAAAACTCACTAAGAGATGGCAGTATTACAAGATTTGTGACTACGTAGTTCTACCGGTACGCAAGATGGCGTGCAAACAGTCACGCATTCGACTCTTCGATGTGACCATCCTTCTCTCAATTTCCTTGAGTAGAATAACCTCGATAATCTTTTGTAATAAAAATAATACAACAAGAAAACAACAAAATATTATTTAGAAGCTGAATAAAATAACGAGAGTGAATGCGTGGCACTCGAACGCATGCGTGTAGTTTTAGGAAGTTTCACTTCTTCCGCGCGCAGGGACTCCACGCACTATTTTTTTGTCTCGTGCTGATATAAGTCGCTTCTTTACGCAAACATCCTTATCTCATTTCATTGGTCACTGCCACTTTACCAATAACCTCCTGACATGATCAATCCAGCAGTAAGTTCGTGTCGGGCAACCGGCCGGCGAACAACAACAACAACAACAGCAACAACAGCAGCAGCAACAACAATAACAACCGCGGTCGTGCCGGCTCCTGCGGCTCGCAGAGCGTCGTCGCCAAAGCTAGGCCTAGACGTAAGTTTTTTTTTTTTTTTTTTTTTTTTTTTTTCTCTCTTCGATTTGCAATCGGTCGTCAGACCATAAGCGAATTTGTTCCAGCTGATAATATATGGCGTTGTGGTGGAGCAGCCAGTGCTGCGCCTCCCACTTATAGAAGGTGGTTCCTCTTCAGCCTGTTTACCACCGCTGTCGGGTTTAAAAGTTCAGTTACTAGTGGGTTTGGGTGCATGGTTAGGCGTGCCTTGTGTTGACGTTTGAACCGCTCGATTTCAGAGTTTACGGACGGCACTTGTAGGTAGTCGTGGATTTCGTCATTCCTAGTAAACCAAGGTGCATTTATTATTGCTCTTAATATGCCATTTTGAACCCTTTGCAGGCACAAAATGTTGGATTTGCTGGCTACGCCCCACAGTTGAATTCCATATGTCCAAATTGGTTTAAGGACCGAGTTGTAGATGAGTAGTTTGTTGTCTACAGAGAGTACCGAATTTCTTCCCATAAGCCAATACAGATTGCGGAACTTATGGTTTACCTCCTCCCTTTTTTGTTTAATGTGATGCTTCCATGTTAGGCGCCTATCTAAATGAAAGCCAAGATATTTAACACAATCTGTGTGTGGTAAGGTATCAGGTCCAAGTCTAACAGGAGGAGTGTTTCCGTGCCTGAGCGTAAAGGTGATATGGTTAGACTTGGATGCACTTGCGCGTATCCGCCACTTGCTGAGCCATTTATGTGTCTCGTCTAGCTGATTTTGGAGTTTATTGCTGGCCATTTCCGGGTTGTCCTCGACTGATAAGTAGGCTATGTCGTCAGCGTATGTTGCAACTGTTACGTCGTCTAATGTGGGTAGATCGGATGTAAATATGTTATACAACACTGGGCCAAGAACAGAACCCTGTGGTACTCCAGCTTCCACACCAAACAATCTTGATCTTGCTTCGCCTTGTTTAACTCTGAAGCAGCGGTCGGATAAATACGACTTGATGAGCAGGAACATTGAGTGTGGAAGTTTTTCCTTCACTTTAACCAGTAACCCTTTGTGCCAGACACGGTCAAAAGCTTGCTGTACATCAAGAAATGCCGCTGAGCAGTACTTTTTGCGTTCAAGGGCCTGTCTTCCTGTTTGATAAACTCTGTGTACCTGTTCTATCGTTGAATGCGATTTCCGAAAGCCAAATTGGTGAGGTGGTACAACGTCATTGACTTCCATGCATGGTTTTAAACGGTGCAAGAATATCCTTTCCCACAGTTTGGAGAGTACAGGAGTTAAGCTTATCGGCCGATAAGATGACGCTTCATATTCAGGTTTACCCAATTTGTGGATCATGACAACTTCTGAGATTTTCCAGAGGTCAGGAAAGTGAGATGTTCGAAAAATTGCGTTGAACAAGCTAGCTAAGAAGGCTATGCATTTTCTGGGTAGATTTTTTAGGATAGAAGATGTGATCAAGTCAAATCCCGGAGCTTTCTTCGAGTTCAGTTGTCTTATTTCCTTCGCAATTTCTTTAGGTGTTGTTGGTTTGATGGGCAGACACATTTGCAGATCTTGTTCCAATATTGCATCAATATCACGATCGTCTTCAGCACTTTCGTTGGGTTTGAATATAGAGCTCAGATGCATTGCGAATACTTCAGCTTTTTCCAATTCTGTTCTTGCCCAGGATGCTTGTGACCGAATTGGAGGATGAGACTGTTGAGGCTTGTCTAAGTTTTTGGTTGCCTTCCAGAGCGAGCTTGCACCAATCCCCGTAGGTGACATCATCTGTAGATTTGTAGCGACTGTCGAATTAATAGATTCCTGAACTATGGCTTTTAACTCTTTAGCTGCCTTGTTGTAGTATAGTTTATCAAGCGGACGACGGGACTGTTGCCAAATTCTTCTGAGCCGGCGTTTTTCCAAGATTTTTTGCATAATATCAGGAGGATGAGATGGGTTGGTTAGACCTCTAGATGGAGAGGGGGAGTTAATCCACGCAGCAATTTGAATAGTGTTTGTGAGATATCTGCAGGCGTCATCTACATCGTCTTGATGCTTTAAAGGTATAGTAGGAGTAAAGTTATCATTCAGGTAAGTCTTGAAACCGTCCCAGTCAGTTCGGCTGTTTGTCAGAGACTCTGTAATTTCTCGAGAGAGCTCACTAGTACTAATAGTGAGGATCGCCGGTGTGTGATCTGATGATCCGTCTAGGCTCGATTCAATTGTACTGTGTAAACTTTCTATACCCTTATTTATGAAGAAGTCCAGGAGATCCGGTAGTTTCTTAGGGTCGCTAGGCCAGTAGGTAGCTTCACCTGTAGATATCGGTTTCAGGTGATTTTCATCTACACAACGTTTCAGATCGCGTCCACGAGTGCTGCTACAGCGGGATCCCCAAAATGTATGTTTGGCGTTCCAGTCACCGCCGGCAATAAACCTGTGGCCAAGAGTGTTGAAGTAGGTTTTAAACATCTCTGAGGTTATTTTGTGTCTTGGTGGGCAATAGATTGAGGAGAGAATAATAGGGCCTGCTCGGTCCTCCAGTCTAACAGATGTTGCTTGTAGATGCACTGTAGAATACGGTTCTATCTGTGAATGTCTTAGGTTTCCTCGAATGGCCAGCGCTGAACCAGCATGTGCACTACCGTCGGGATGGGGAGTATGGTAAATGTTGAATCCCTTAATGCGGAACGAGCTTCGGGATGTGCCATGTGATTCTGAAATTAGTACCACATCTAGTTTGTTTGTTTTTATTAAAGTCTCCAACTCTTGGATATTGGGAGCCAATCCATTGATGTTCCAGGTCGCAATTCGTAGTGGAGTCATTTATGGTGCTAGTTTTGTAATGACAGTAGTTAAAAGACCCATTAGTGTACTTATTTGTTGCAGGAGTAGGTCGATTTTTTCATTTTGTTTGATCAAAAGTTGTTCCATTAGAGTTACGTTTTGTTGAGAGTTGTCCATGTGGCTAGATGTTTTGGCATTGTCTCGTGGACGATCTTTGATAGATCCAGCAACAATATCCGAGTAGCTTCGTTCTGATCTGCGATGGCTGTTTCGTTGGGGTAGGGCGGATCTTTCTAGAGTTGTATCGGTGCGTGGAATATCAGTAGGAAAGTTGACGGTAGGGAAACTTCTTGGTTTCATTTTTCTTGAAAGGATTTCTTTGTAAACTTGACAACCTTTGTAATTAGCAGGGTGGTCGCAGGAGCAAAGGGCGCATTTGGCGGGTGTATTTCTGTCTTTTTTGGGGCACTCTGAAGTTTTATGGCCCTCCCCACATTTGACACATCTGTATGGCCTCATGCAGTTGTTTTTGCAGTGGCCATATTGTTGGCATCTTTGACATTGTACTATAGTCTTTGTTTTGCGAGGATCTTCGATTTTAATGCGTTGATGATGTATATACTGGATATTTTTAACCAGTTTATTATTTGGGCTAGGTTCCAAGTTTACAAAAAATGTGGATGTGGGAATTTTCTCTGGGCCATAGCGGTGGTTAATGATTTCTCCTCTGACCTTGTTACCAGATTTTTCCAACTCCTGTACGATTGCATCGTGAGGAGTAGTATGATGGAGGTCTTTTATAACTATTCTATAGCATTTCGTATCTTTACGAGAGAATGTGTGCCCGATTAGTCCTTTTTGTCGTATCAGGTCAATGACTAGCTTGTAATCATTGTTTGTGTTAACCATTACGCGTAAAAGGTTTTTATTTATTATTTTATACCGAAATTCTTCCGGACGAATTACGGATTGAATTAGTTTGGTAAGCTCGTTTAGATCCTCAATCCCATATAGCACAATAGGAGGGGGTTTGTTTGGTGGTTTAGGCTCAGTGTTGGTATCTTCCGTTAGGTCAACCGGTAGATTTGAGAATCGGTTAACGGACTCAATTGGTGGTGGTGAGTTGTCACATATTTTTCTTTTCTTTGATGTAGGAACTCGTTGCCATTGTGGAGGTTGTGCTACATCTGTTGAAGGCTGTGTGGCTGGCACTTGTTCTGTCGCTTCTTCCGAGTCTTTCTCGCAGCCAAGCAGGACTGGGTTGTTGGAAGAACCCGATTGCTTGGATGAAATTTCGCTGAGCGAATTCGATCTTTGTCGATTGAAGAGGCTAGGGTGAAAGATTTGTTGAACAAATTTCTTAGGCGACGTTTTGTTCTTTTGATCTTCATCAGTATCATTGGTTTGACTTTGAGCCTGATTTCCCACTCTAGTCAAATTGGTAACATTTTTGCAACTCATGGTGGTAATTATTATCTTACAATGGTAACACTTTCCCAAATGTCAAATGACATTTTGACATCTGACGTTTACTAATTTCAAGCTTTTCTAGTAATTTAAATTATGTGGGTGAACGAAGAAAAGTTGAAATTTTGAAGTGTCACTCTTGAGATTTTATCACTGTTTTTATTATGAATCACTTATTGCTTTTTGCCACCAATAATTGTACACGATTATCACTATTTAAAGTTCACTTTAGTAATGTTTCTAAACACAAACTCGAAGTTTTAAGCACTAGATCACTTTAACTTTCAGACAGCATGACTATGCGTGTTGACAGTTGACAGAAATATTTTCAATCCTAGACGTAAGTGGAATGCAATTATTTAACAAGTTTTTAAAGTGAAACTTTTATTACATCGTCTCAAACTTTTTCGTCTGTATGTTGCATGTTGCGTGACGCTCGGCCGCGTTTTATACGTTTTATAACCTTAATGGAATATTATTCCAAAAATTTTTAGTTAAATGTCTATAGTGTGAAAAAAAGTTTCACTTTTACCGTTGTTTCATTAAACCACACAATCCTTTTTCCGTTTGGTTTTTATGACTGTCTGGCAGTTTGAGTATCGTTCGCCATATGTCATTACTTCCCAGCCCTGCATGACCGTTCTATCTCTATTCTATCAAGAAACGACAAGAAATCTTTTCTATACAACTTGACATTTCTTCTGGCCGAGCATGGCGCGCCCCGTAGACTCGCGTTTCTACGAAGACATAGACAGAAATTCTTTCCATAGCAACGGGGTCGTGTCACGTGATGTTTATATTTCCTGAATATTATTACGTTTAGTTAACAAAAAAAAGTTGCCAACTGCACGAGTTATTCATTTTTCGTGGGCGGGATGGTGTTGCTGCATCCTGGATCCAGGCCTGGATCTTTTTCGCGAAATTAAACCTAAATATTTTACATAACATTTCAACCTTTAGAACGTAACTCAACGCAACCACGAAACGTTTTTCTCGTATTTAGTTTTTAATAAGACTAGTTTGACATTTGTCAGAAGTAATGTTTCTACCCCCAAATGTCAGAAGATGAGACAATATGGTCGTCATGCTCGACGTTGTAGACTTGTGTCGACTGAAGAAAAGAAATGTTTCTTTTCTACATTCTTAATATCATGCTTGGGACGATAGAAATATCTGTCAAATTGTCGATTCTTCCGTAGACATAGCCCGTTTCTACGGCGGTCATGCTAGGCTGGCTGAATTTGATCCTTAGCAGCGACACTATCGAATAGTGTAATAATACAGGCTGTGTTTTATTTTTCAAAATCAACGGGTTCGATTCCTGGTTAGGTATATTAATTTCAAAAAACCATAGATGCGGTTTTAGTTTTTATCAAAATTGGGCTCGAGACTCCTTTGAGTGTTTTTCGCTATTCCTCATAGTTTCGGATTGTGAATTTCAAGAGCTTGAAAAAAAAAAAACTGCGTGTATATCTCGGCTCCGATGTATTTTGGAAATAATTGTTCATAGAAGAAAATAACTGTCTTATTGTGTTCTTACTAATGAAATATTTTTCATTAATGGCCGCAGACTTAAAAAAATCATGCCACTTTTACCAAAACCCCTTTCCTGTTCCACAAAGTTTTACTTCACCAATGTCGGTGATTTACAAAATAAAGGAGATGTTTCATTTTCGGCCATAAGATGTACATTTATTGAAAAAGAGAAAAAAATACCACGAACTTAGGAAAAATATTCTTTCGTGAATTTAAGCCTGATTTACTGTGCACAAAAAGTAATAGTTTTTCAATTATTGCCCCATTCTATTCAACATGGCGTCTTCCAGTTTGCAGTTTGCTTTCGTTCTGAAATCATGTCACACAAAAACATAATATCACATCGACGTTAAATTACTAAAAGTACCTATGTGTTTTTGTAATTAATTATTATTGGTCTCTTAGCCATAATTTTCAACTCATTATAAGCAAGTGTGGTAATTTTATCGTTAAAAACTATATAATAGGTACTACTTTTATGGAGTGTACTTCTGAACGAAAAAATCAAAATGACGTTTTGTTCTGACAAGTGACAAAACCCATCAGTGTCAGTCAGTCAGTCTCGTATTTTTTAACGTTTTATGAAAACAGAGAACAAAACAAATACGAAAGCATCGAAAAAAATCAATTCTGATAAACAATTATTATCAAATAACAATTTCTAGGTTATGTAAACGTCATCTCTACAAGTTGTCATGGCTGTCATAACTCTCGCGACAAACGTCAAACATTTTTAATTTTTATTATGTGCATAAAAACCATCTATTACTATTTAAAAAATGTTACTTTATTCTATTCAGGAGATTGTTTCTCACCTTTCCTGAAAGGTACAGGTCATGGCCGGAGTCCCATACAAAAATGAAACATCTCCTTTAGAAAATTGCATATGAATTGAACTGGCTGAAGTACTAAAACCTCATTTTTGTCCACAGCAACGCCAAAAACGAAGCCCGAAGCGGAACCCAAGCAGCTTTCAGCAAAGCAGTGATGTACATAGAACATAAACATACAAGACTAGACATATAATAGTGCATTGTGCTTAACCACCCAAGTGTAGAGTTACATTGATTATTCTGATGCATTTTCTTTTTCTATATAAAGTAAAGTAAAAAAAAACTTTTATTAATGATATATGATAGTGAGTGCTGTGACACTTTTGTGGTTCGCGTTTGGCGTTATTTGTGGTTGTTTATGGAGCCTAGGTGAGTTGAGTTTTATTTATTTAATACTAGCCTATTCCCCCGCGGCTTCCCCCGCGTTTTGTTCGGTAATTGTCCCACGGGATCATACTTCCGGAATTACAGTATCCTATGTGCTATTCCAGGCTATTATCTATCCCTGTTCCAAATTTCATCCAGATCCATTCATTAGTTTTTGCGTGAAAGAGTAACAAACATACATTCTTACAAACTTTCGCGTTTATAAAATTAATAGCACTTCCCCCGCGACTTCGTCCGCGAAAATTGTGACATAATATAGCTAATGTTACTTAGTAAAGATGTAGCTTTCTAATGATGAAAGAATTAATAAAATCGGTCGAGTAGTTTTTGAGTTAAATCGTAACAAACAAACAATCAAATCTTTCCTCTTTATAATATTATTACTAGCTGTCCCGCGCAACTTCGTCTGCGTCACATTTTCCCCGTTTTCGCAATATTTTTCATTGCTGCTCCGCTCCTATTGGTCGTAGCGTGATGATATACAGGGTGTAACGGAAAGGGTATATACATACTTAAGGGTGTGCTACGGACCATCAAACTGAGCATGTTTCTACATCGGACAAACATCGTAATAGCGAAAAAATTATCTTCTGCCCAATACAAAATTTCTTTTTATTCGACTCAAATCAAACATTTTTTTTCGCTATTACGATGTTTGTCCGATGGAGAAACATGTTCAGTTTGATGGTCTGTAGCACACCCTTAAGTATGTATATACGCTTTCCGTTACACTGTATAAATAGTTTTTTTTTTTAAAGAACAAATTTTGCACTGGAGAAATTTTACAATTATTTAAATCTGTTTTTCTTTTGTCCTCAGCTTATATGCATCGACAATAAGCAACGCTACGCTCTAATGTTCACGCGTTATCAAGTTTGACATCTATATAGCTAGCGTAAGTAAGCGTACTACCATATAAACGATATATATTTATATATTTTTGACATTGTATAAAAATTAACACGACATTCATCTTGAGAAAATTCAAAATGACATAAAAAAAAAGAAAACTACAGTCTTTTCACAATTATTTTACCTTTTACAAAAGCAATTCAATAGCAAATTTATAATAGCCCCTATTATATGGGACTTAAACATAACTGAACAAAATGTGGATGTACTATTGGGTACTACCCAACCCCTCGGGGATTACATGGCGTGATGTTATATTATAAGATCATAAAGATCGCTGTAATTTTGACAGGTTTGTCAGAGACAGCAATATGATTCGTCACACTAATGCAAAGTCATAGGTAAAATATCTGTGGCAAGACTGTATTTTGTCGTAGTCTTTGGTAGGTTAAGTATTTTTTATCTGTGGCGACTATGGTGCTGCGACATCGACAATCCTCGCATTATTTTTTCATCCGCCATCTTGGGATTACTCGAGTGATGTGTCTTTGGGATTTTTAGCAATAATTTCTTTAAAAAAAAAACTTGGATGGGTAAGTTAATGAGTTTAATAGGGAAAGGTAACTTTGAAAGTAATGGCGTAAGTATAGCTAGTTCCAAGCGTCGTCATTGGTGGAATGTCTGCTAATGTCATTTTATATTTGAAAATAGCGTGACTTCATTGGTCGGATCGGGAACTAGCTATGGTAACGCCATCTGCAATGAGCTTTGAGAGTCCTTCACTATTGAGTGTTGATAGAATTTTGTATGTATAAGTCGGGTTGAATTTAATGTAATAAGTTAATAACTCATTCTAGAAGTGCTCATTCAGGTTTTTTTTTTAATAATAAGAGTTTCTTTTTCACTCACGACTCGATAAAAATTGTAACTTCGAGTCAAAAGTGACATAATTATATTCACTCTCGACTCACGCATTCGAGTTACCCCAAAATTCAACAGTTTTTTGGATCTCTAGTAAAAATAAAAATATGTACTAGGATGTGCTACAATCATTTAAAAAGAAACGTTTTTGTATGTAATGTAATGTGTACAGCCGTTAGTAGTGTCATGTATAAACATAGTTTAAAAAAAAAAAATTGACAGAAGACTGGAATTTAATTCTGAAAATTGCGAGAAAAAATAACAAAATGTAGGAAAGAGATGGGTGATGCTTACTCGATGTTTGAAAATACTTAATGATGTTTTTTTTTAGTATACTCTCTTTTTATTTTATTTTGTGCGGACCGTTTCAATTTTGGCGATGTTTTTTTTTTTTTTTAATATGTTTTTGGTAGATACAGTTCCAAACCAATAGATGCGATTTTCAGTATATGAAACAGAAACGTCATTTTATGCGTATTAATTGTATCAGATCGTAAACGTATTTTAAATTAAAAACAAAATATGTGCTTAAAAATGACGACCCGCTCTCTGAAAGTTCAATCTTATGGATGCTGGTTATTTTATATATGAGATTTGACAGTAAAAACATGAGTTTTGCAACTATATGTACCAAAAATATTATTCAAAAAATCTTAAACAATAAAATCGTCAATTTCAAAGAAAATCTTCGAGAAACGGTTAGCAAGATACTGCCACTTGTATTTATATAATATTAAAACTGAGCACACTTTTAATTTAGTACATAACCTTATCGATACATAGGGATGAGGATAAAACGGTTGTCTATATACTATGTTTATTATATAATGTTCAATATGACAGTTAAAAGATAGGCTCATCCCCTGTTACATGAATGGGTAAGCTAATGAATTGAATAGCGAAAGGTAACTGTGAAAGTAATAGCATCAATATAGCTAGTTCCAAGCGTCGTCATTGGTGGAATGTCCGCTAATGTCATTTTTATATTTCAAAATAGCGTGATCTCATTGGTCGGATTGGGAACTAGCTATGGTAACGCCATCTGCAATGAGCTTTGAAAGTCCTATGTCCGCTAATGTCATTTTTATATTTCAAAATAGCGTGACCTCATTGGTCGGTTTGGGAACTAGCTATGGTAACGCCATCTGCAATGAGCTTTGACAGTCCATCCCTATTGGGTTTTGATAAAATTTTGTATACTGACATAATGTGAGTGTACTATTAGATAATAGAATTACAGGTGTAAAGCCTAATCAGGTGTCAGAGTTTTTATGCCGCCCATAGGCCTCTGACTTGGCTTTACATGCCGTCGAGAAATATCTCTCAGGCATGCTGGTTTCCTCACGATGTTTTCTTTCACCGTAGCAAGTCATAATTATTTAATATACAAATAAAAAATACAAAAAGTGTCTTCGTCTATGGTTCTCACCATAGACGAAAATTGGGCGGTCTAATCGCTAGTAGCGATCTTTTTAAGACAACCTTCTGCCTTGTCTTTAACCCAACTATATTGGAGTCTGCTCCCAGTCCAAACGAATGGCAGTATTTTTAGCGACTGACATTTTGATCATTATAAAGTTAAAATTAGTATTTACAGTATCATAAAAATCGTTGAGGAAGAATGAGAAGAGTAAATGATGAATAATTGCTGAATTTCAGTATTTCATAGATGTATCGTAAAAATACATTAAATCATCGTTCAAGGCCTTAATAATTATAGAATAAGCTGAAACTTTCTTACATTTTGACGATGGAAATTTAAAATGATGTAAGACACATTGAGCTTGTTTTTTGAAATGCAACGTTCGTACTTAGCACGGAAAGTTGAAAATCGAACAAAATACTCAACATCCCTTACGACATTTCAAATTAAAACTGTCAATCTGCTGTCATTATGGAAAATGTATGATGTTTTACGCCCCCTATTACATGGGAATCTATTACTGGCAAATTTGGGTGTACTAGGCAACACTTCTGCCAAACGCTTCGGGGATTACAGGCCTGGTGGCGTACCATGACGTCTTAAAATATTATTGTTCCATTCTTATTCCAGAGTGAAAAAGAGACGGAGCTATACAGGTCGTCTAGCTCGCATCTTTTTCCCACTCTGGAATAGGAATGGAACAATAATGTTTTAAGCGTCATAGTAACCCCCCTGATGTTATGTTAGGACAGGTAACGACTGTCAAATGATTAGCAATAACGTCAAGGAATCTTTTCAAACATAATTTTGGTGCTATTTTAATCAAAACTACAACCGTTTTATTTCCATTCCAATGATTTTGGGACGATTTTTAATTGATTTCTTAATTGAAAGAGTGTAATATTTCTTTAGAGGTCCGTTTCCAGTCTTACTGTATGTAGGAAAATACCAGTATTTTACATAAAGCGACTGCCTATCTGACCTCCGCATCCAAGTAACTATAGAACACGATACTCTAGAATTGGTTGTCAGACTCAGGCTTCTGACTGTCAAAGATCTACTAATGACGGCCGGGACCAATTAACATGCTTTCCGAAGCGGGTTGGGCTAGGCCCTGCTCTTCCAATCCTGGACTCAAAATAAGCTTGAAGAGTAATAATAATTCATACAATAATTGATTGAAAATCGTTCCCTTAAAAACCAAATCGATAAAATTAATCACTAATTTGCTCAAGTTTTTCGTTATGTATGAGTGTCTAAGTGTGGTATGTTTCAAGATGTTAATCCGAATTGAATTGTCACAGACAGCTCCCAAAGCGGTGGTAAAACGAACTAATATAATTGACATGCAGCGCCCCTTGCGGTGATATTCAGAAGTTATTGTACCAACAGACTGTGCCTCTAGCGGCAGAAAACCGAACTAAACAGGCGAAAATAGCCCTTTTATGTTACATGCTTTGAAATTCTTGCCTGTGTTACTTTTTTTTTAAGGCCTTTTGTATGATCTTCTACTAAAAATATTTCGAGCAAAATATGTTTTAATTATGATCCGAATCAATTTAGCTTAAATTTTAGTTTTAATAATCGGTTGTGCAAATAGGCCTTGTTGTTACATTCTAACAATAAATTCTATTGATTTGTCAAGAATAAAATTGATGAACGATGGTTCTATAAACCCATGATCATTTGCCTTATGTATAGAAGATTGATAGGCTGTATATGTGCGTTCAATTCGGATAATAATACTTAGCCAATAACTATTAAAGTATATATATTTAAAATAACTGTATAGGATTCATAAAGAATGGTGTGCGAAAATATGGCTCTTTTAATTTTTTTTTAGTGTTTAAGTGTGCTTTTACTTTTTTGTTGTGCACTGTGTCTGCGGTATGTCTTCAAAAAAACTATAAAAAAAATAGAAAAAAAATGGCTGCTTCTTATCGATTTCGTCGATAAATCCTTCAGCTTTGACAGTTCTTCAAAAATTCCTTAATACCAGCTTTTTTAAACATTTCGACTGAAACAATGCTTGTGTTATATTATTATAAATATTTTTAAAAGGCATACCGTGCACCAAATGCAAGTTCTATTTAATAATATATATATATAAAAAAAAAAACTACATTAGGATTATTGATAATAAATAAAATAAAAAAATACATGTAGTTCGCTTAGATCGCTTCGAAAACCCGACGAAATAGTTCCTATATCGATTTATTAATTAATGTCTTTTTTAAGGTTTTACTAAAAAAAAAATGTTGTCACGAAAACCTTGATTTTATTAATTAGGTATGTCGTCAACAAATCGGGGCAATAATGCAAGTGACGTAACGTGCAAATCTTAAGTTTTTGCCTATAGGAAAGAGGCGTTAATTCACGACGTAATGCAAGGAATGGCAGCGAAAAAAATACAATGTATTTTTTTTTTAGATAATTTTTATCGTAACTTTTTGTTGTCTGAAAGTAAGGTAAATGCTCAAATTGAAAGTGTTCTTAATGACTCACATTTTCATACGGCTTTTTACCCGACTGCGCCCTAAAGAAGATTAATATTTCCAGCCAAATTATAGGTGTATATATTTTTCACATTCATGTAATGTAAGCCAGAAATTCTGAGTTAAGGTTGTGTTTTATATTTGATTGAAAAAATACTGGTTTATGAAGTTTTCAAGGTTTTCGTGTCAATAAATAAATCCATTTCTGTTTTTCCCGTCCTTGTAAAGTAGAAAACATTATAAGTGATTTACAGTTAATAAATTTGTATTTCATTGTAACGAGACAAATTAGTGTATGAAGCGATCGAGAGCTGAGATTTTGTATTTATACGCGGTGAAAAACTAAGGTCATCATGGCTATTAAAACTTCGATTTTGAAATGATTTTTTTCAGTAACAGAAAATTGGATTACAAAACAATAAAATTCCTTTAAATGAATCATATTATAATTTGTGAAATTCGTCCATGATTGGAGATTCAATGGAGTTTATTTTGCCTGATTCAATGCATGTTAGTTAAAATATTTTTTTGCTCTTCTCAGACTAAGTCGGAATCGTGAGAATAATTCCGAATACATTGAATAATTTTGCCAGGTTTCCTAAAACCGACACCAGTGCCCTTTTCTACCAATATTAAAACGGCTATTAAATAAACTAAACTCTTTATCGATTGCTAACCAATAAAATTTATAACAAAAAACGATTTTGACTTTTTGATTAGTTCCGTCAATCACCGTTTAATATTGTTTTAAAATGGCGTTGTCAACTGTCAAAGTTCTATTTAGGAGCTGCATAATGGAATTTCGCTTTTAATCGACATAAATAACGGTCTAGTAATGTAGACAGTTTTATAAAGCTTATAAAGAAATGGTGTTACAAATTTCGTAGGAGATTATGTGGACTTTTGAGTCTGTAATAATAGTCAAGATTGATAGGTATGACATGGTACATAACTGGTGAAGGTAACCACACACCTCTGCCTATTCTCTCTGGGAATACCTATAGGAGTGATGTTTTGTGATAGAAATTTAAAATGGCCTAGATAGGATTATATCGTGGCTCTGTATACGAAGTAGTCGGCTCTTGGTAAATTCACGGAATGTTTTATGATTATTTGTAATGTTTTTTCTGAAAATTAGCTATGTTTTCCGGAATTATTCCCAACGTTTTTTTTTTTTTTGGAAACTTCACCGAGTATAAATATAAGTTCATGAAATTCTTATGGCGGGATATTTGTTAAGTTGTTTTTTAAGTTCATTCGTTGCAATTTTTTTTTCTTAAAGTAAGGCGCGCCAAAGGTGTCGAAGACAAGTGTGAAAAACACTTAGGTTTACTGTATAAATGAAAAATATAAAAAAAATATCTTGCTAATAAACTAAGGCTTGGTAATAGTAATTATTGAAAAACTGCAAAATGGTACATAAACAAGACGCATTGATACTTAAAAACATTAAAAAGTCTATTGTCTATCTACCATAGTGCAGATTAACCATAATGTAGCTTCGATATTCTCCAGTGCATTCAATTATTTGCTATCAATTTTTTTTTTTTCGGAAAAACTTTGGTTGTTGTAAAATAATATTAAAAAAAAATAATTGCGTAGATGTTTCAAAAAAAAAAAATTAGTCAATGTAGGTAGGATTAGTTCAGAAATTAAGTAAAAATTGTTTTTTTTTTTAAGATTTGCTTCGTCGAGTGACTTTGACAGATGTATGTATTGTTTGATTCACGATTTTTAAAAGAAATTGCATTTTAGCTAACACTGTCTGGTTACGAGACGCGGTAATTAAGGCTGTAAGTTAAATATACATATTATATTTGAAGTAAATAAATTAATAATAAAACCACAACCTGGAATTTTATTTTCTTACCCTAAAAGCCTGCGCAGACGACGGATTTTTGTCCGCGGCCTTTTTTGTCAAATAAAATAGATCGCTTACAACTGTAGCGAGTAACGCAAACGAGGGATTAAAAGTACCGCATACAAAAAGTGCCCCGAATAACCGAAGACATGCAGAGAGCGGACCGGACAAAAGTACAGGGGAATCCCCGAAAAAAATAGAACTCGTGTGGCAAGGCGAAGCAACGCACATGGCGGACTTTAGTCTGCGTTTTGCGCTCGAGTGTCCGAAACCGTGTGCGTTGAGTTCGCAGTAAACCCGCGGCGGACTTTTTATTTGCGGAGCGTACTTTTTTTTCTCCGCCGCGGAGAAAAGTCCGTCGTCTGCGCAGGCCTTAAAACCTAACAGGGTATCGCGCCCGCGCCGCTTATCTGAAGCAGCTATTGGCTTGACAAAATATCTATTATGTTTAGCTCTTGACTGCTTCGTTGTCTACAAGTCGCAAGCGGGACTACTGACCATGAGGTCTTGGGTTCGATTCCCTGTTCGCGAAAAGTGTTATTGGGTTTTCCACCAGGAATTTCTCAGTAAGTCGGAGTCTGGACTTGTGCCAGCTTGATGGCAACACGCTCGCCCCCTATTGGGACTTAAACATAACTTAACGTGGATGTACTATTAGGTACACCTGTGCCTAACGCTTTGGGATCACAGGCGTGATGTTATCTTAGAATGATTTTTAGCCGATGCGGCAGCCCTCGCAGAAGATGGCGGGAAGAACTAGACTAAAGAAACGAACAGTGGTCGACATTACCCCTTTTCTATTTTTCTTTAAGCCGCGTGTTCCGGTAGTCAATGTAGATCTTTGACAGTCGTTAAGCAGTCAGAGGCCCGAAAGTCTGACAGCCAGTGGGGAATCGTATGATCCAGTACTAACTGGGTTGTGGAGGTCAGATAGGCAGTCGCTCCATGTAAAAATACTGATACTCACCCTAACATAGTTGGAAAACGGTTAGGCAGTTGACGAATATTAACCACCATCATGTAGAGGTAGTAAGAAGAGCCCAGATCGCAAAGTCAGCGGAAAAGCGATTAGAGAAGATTTGGATGAACAGAGGTATCAGCAAAAGGACTAAAGTTAAGTTACTGCGAACCCTGAACTTCTCTATCGTCTTGTATGCTTCTAAAACCTGGACACTGAAATCACGCATTCGTAACAGAGTTGATGCGTTCGAAATGTGGTGCTGGCGCAAAATGTTAGACATTCCCTTGACGGCGCGCCGCACTAACGTCTCGATTCTGAACGAACTAAAAGTTAAATCTCGCTATCGACCTTCTGCATGAAACGACTCCTACAGTACTTCGGACACGTGGCTAGGAAGGAGCCTGCTAGCTTGGAGAAGCTTTTTGTGGCTGGTAACGTGGAAGGGAAAATCACCAACCCGGTGGACAGATGCGGTGAAGGAAGTCTGCAAAGGGTATTTCCAGGCATCTGTCCGCATGGCCGAAAGCCGTCTAGCATGGATAGCGTTGGTGGAGAAGGCGACTGCCTCGTGTGGTCACGACCCTCAGTCATGAGGAAACGAGGAAGAAAAAGAGAATTTATACAAGGTGTTGTTTTGTGATAAACGCTGATTTTTTTAGTTGTTTAAGTTTGGCAGTACTTCAGAGTAACCCCCATAACGTGGTTTCTATGGGTTTGTATGTGTGGAAGCGCTGTTATAGGGCGAGAATCAGACGGCTCGTGTTTAAAACACGGGTGGTTCACACTTACCGATTTCAGAAATTATTTAAAAAAAAAATAACCTGCCTTTTTAACCCCCGACCAAAAAAGAGGGGTGTTATGGACGGGACAAGAATCATTGCCATAGTTACCTCCTTGAATTTGACGAGGATGCAAAACAACACTTGTATTATGGACGATGGAGTGTAGGTAGAATTCACCTAAACTAAGGTAAAAAATTGAAACCCAACGAATAAAAAGAAAAGTATTTATTTTTAAAACATGGTTTTAATCATGGCTCTTAAATTATACAACAATATACACCATGATGTACTATAACTATACCTATGATTGAATTTGTGTTGGATTAAAAAAATATTTTCAAACTACCTTATTTCTCAATAATTAAGAAAAGTAACATTTTGTTCTTAAAAAAAAACAGCTGTTTTTTTTAACAGCGTTTACGCCTTACGACATTTCATACAAACTTTCAAGTCCTTATTGTTCGAAATTACTGAACCGATTTTAATGAAACTTCAAACGCATAAGCAGGATACATAGGTCTAGAAAGTTACTCAAAATCATTTTCGAAAAATAGTGTTACAGCTAAATTATAACGATTATAAATTATCTATAGAAACAGAAATTTCCAATTATCTTCTTTTTAAAAAGACATTTCGAAAATGTTTTTAATAACTTTTTAGACCCATGTATCTGGCTTATACAGTCTTACCAAGAGCTATCGTATTACCCAGTTACTGGGTTGTGGAGGTCAGATAGGCAGTCGCTTCATGTACAAATACTGGTACTCAGCTGCATCCGGTTAGACTGGAAGCCGACCCCAAGATAGTTTGGGAAAAGGCTAGGCAGATGATGATGTATCCGGCTTATGCGTATGAAGTTTCATTAAAATCAGTTCAGTCAAATAAGCACTTGAAAGTTTGTGTGAAATTCCGTAAGTAAACGCTCAATTCTGTATAACAATTAAGCAAGAGTTATTTACTTACTGTTAATTTTTCCATAATACTTTTTTAACCCAACACATCAAAATGAATGGTCAAACAAATATACATGACAGTTATAGATATCTGATTTATTTCGCTAAATTGTCTTATATTTCATGACAAAAAAAAACACCATAATAGGTAGGTAGGCACTCAACTCTTGTATAATATTTGACTGCAAGCTTCTAGAAAAAAAAACAAGTCCTCTTATTTCGTTCCATAGATAGAATAAAACCGTTCTCCTAAGAGACAGATCAAATTTACTGACGTGAAATCAGCTTGATTCGGTCAGGAGATTTATTCATATCATAATATCACGCCTGTCATCACCAAAAGGGTGGGCAGAGGGCCTAATACTACACACACAGTTATATTTAAGTCCCATGCAATAAGGATAGACCCTATTGATTTCAACCGAGCAGAAATCCAGACTCCGTACAGCTACTGGAAGATTCCTGATGCAAAAAACCAATATTACTGCCTGATCTGGGAATCGGAACCCAGGTCCTCATGCTGAGCAGTCGCTATGCCGACCAATGGACCAAACAAGATAAAAAGACCATTTTTTTGCCACGTTTAGGTTTTCCGACGGCGCGACTCAACACTGCGTCGGTCTATTGGCTTTTATTTGCATAGATATAAAGTTTTCTCTGATCGATTCAAGCCGATTCGTCGTCAGTATAGTCCCTTATAGCAACACTTTGCTGTACCCATGGCGACGAATCAAACTTTACATGGTTATTTGTAAAACACCGACAACCTCTCAGGACTATATTACTAACGTCACAAATTTTGTTCTATTACTTTTAAACTTTCGTCATATTTTAGTTCATCATATTTTCATACAAAAATAAAAATATTTAAATTGAACGCTTACGAAGTCTATGCGAAGCAAAAGAAAGCGATAGTACAATAGCGAGGTGAGCATAGTCGTCGAAATTATCGTCAATTAAATATTTTTATTTTTGTATGAAAATTTGATGAACTAAAATATGACGAATTTTTAAAACTCATAGAACAAAAGTTGTTCATTATGATGTTAGTAATATAGTCCTGAGAGGTTGTCGGTGTTTTGCAAATTATCCTGTATAGAACCAGTTTACGCGGATCTGTCATTGTACGGTAAATCTATACAAAAGCAAGGTCATGTTATAGTGGTAATGTATAGCTTGTTTTGTCGCCATGTGACGTCTGTCAGAACCCTTTTTCGTATGAAAAAGTACTTCGTTGGCAAAACTTGGCGTATTATGCGCCCCGAAGACACAATAATTATCTGTCGTCATTCGTGCTAGAGATCTTATTTCGACAGAAAAATCGTAAAATTAATATCAACTGTCCATATGTAAACTATCGAATCTGGAAATATGCATTTCTTTTTAAATTTTATATAGATTTATTGCACTTACTAAAAAAGCAATTTGGAGTGATAATGATTGTTCTTTAGTTAGCTCATTAAAATTATGCTAAGCTTGAAAAATAAATGCATATTTCCAGATTCGGTAGTTTACCATGGGAAAGTCGACATACAAGACACATTTTTAAGTAGTTTTTGCTCACTTTAAATTTCAGTCAAAACCTGCAGTCAAATATTTAACTCTAAAACTGTTGAACCAAAAAAAAACAAAGCACATTAATGCATAAAATTTAAACAAAATCTTAATGATAACACTCGGCATTTGATTTTGAATTCTATACACATTTTAATAGGAATTATATTGGGACCTAATTACCTAATTATATTAAATTTATTTATATGTGCCACAGTCGTTCGCACACTTAGCGTTTCGGTAAGCCATTTTCAGTATGTTTGATACCTTTAATTTGAATGTATTTCGTCGTTTAAACGATCTATTTAATTGCGTAGAAGACATCATTAAAACTAATAATTCCACTTTAAAAGCTTTCTGGAAATCTGATTAATTTTCAATCAACTGTAAAATAAAATTTTAACTTGCTTTAAAATAAAAAAGTAAAATAAAATTTTAATTTTTACTAGCCTCACGTATTTGAGTTGACAAATACGCGAGGCCAAAAATTGCTAAGGCCAATCAAAATCTATGGTAACCGAATTGGCAGCTAATAAAAAGTATGTCAATTGATCGATTTGTTGGTGTAAACTACCCTATTTTGGTTCACAGAAAGTCGAATCGCAATATTTTTAATCGGTAACAATTGATGCAGTGTTTTCATGATTACAAAATAGATCTTTTCATTCATATCTTCCATATTGTTTCAATATTTAAAAAAAAAACTTAACATTTATAACCAACAATTTTTATTAATATGAAGGGGCCTCTGTAAGGAGGCTTTATATGATTCACGTTGCAAACTAAACTGTGACCACAGACGAGAGAGAAGCGGTCTACAATTCTCTCTGGAGGAACGTCAAGTCGTTGCGGGCAGCATATTGACTTGTGTGGTTGTCAAGGAAGGTGGTAACAAGGCGTTGACGGATCGCAGACGTCTGTTTCCTTAATCTTATTAAATCTGGTGCCACATATGTGATGGGGCGGGCAAGGGCCTTTAAATTTAATTAATGCTATATTGATGTTTGTTTGTGCATGTAATGAGATATTTGATAACTTATAATTACCAGTATGTTTTAAACTTTGCTATTTTGGATACTGACTAGTCTTTTCACGAGTACTCTACCCAGCAACCCAAGTAACAACTTTATTTGAACGAATTTATAGATCACTTTGATTTTGACAGTTATCACAGGCAAAATAATTTTGGAAAGACTGTATTCACCATTTTGTATGTTAAGTGTGGTGTCCAATATTGAGGCATATTTTAACCGTTGATTGTAACTTTAGGTCAAGAAAAAATTATGTTTTGAGGCCCAGACAATGATGGTCGAAGAAAAACACTTTTCGTGAACTGAAAAATGTGGTTCAAAACTTTGCCCAGCAGTGGGATAAAACAGAAAGTAGCCCAACATTTAAGAGTACATCCGTAAAGTTAAAATTACAGTTAAAACTAACTGTAATTCTTAACCAGTCATTTTGATAAGAATAGTAAACCTTCGAGATCGCGTAAAAACTATAATAACTAAATTAAACTGTGTGTTTTAATGCCAAAAAACATGTTTAATTAATAATATATTTTTATACATTGGAAAGACTTAAAAAAAAAACCAACTCGCCTTTAGTATTATCAAGCTTTTTGAATGAGGGTAGGTAGGATTTTACGAGTATTCTTTCTTCATAGTGTGGTAATTGCCTTACCTGGTGGCTTTACATGCCGTCTAGAAATATCTCTCAGGCATGCTGGTTTCCTCACGATGTTTTCCTTCACCGAAGCAAGTGATAATTATTCAATACGTACATGAATCCAAAAAATCAGAGGTTCGTAATCTAGGCCTATGACTTGGCAGTGTTTTAAGTTATATTCAATGCTCGTTCATTCTCTGTATAAAAAGTACTCTTGCAACGGGACAGTTAAAACCTAATTTTCTTTAAATAGACACATTTAAAAATTTCTTTCGCTGTTTTAACCTTCATAAGAATGTCATTTGTAGATCTTTGACAGTCATTACGGGAAGTCGGACACGCGAAAGTCTGTTCACCAGTCTTACCAAGGGTATCTCATTTTACCCGGTTTATGGAAGTCGGAGAGACATTTGCTCCATGTAAAATACTGGTATTCAGCTGTATCCGGTAAGACTCGAAGCCAATAGGCTAGGCAGATGATGTTTCAAATGGTAGAAGAACTTCATATGGTGACTATGCGAGTTGTCGTTAGTTTTTTTTTTTTTTTTGTCAATATTTGAAATTAATTTCATTACAAAAATTTAATCCAACAAAAATTGCATTACCAAAAAAGAAAATCTATATTTAAGCCTAAAATTCAACCTACCTTCAAAAAAACAAGCTTGACCCCAAAATCAAATGCCGATTCCAATAAAAATTCTTAAGTAACGAAATCATAACCTAGATATTTCTTATTTTTTCTTCTAACCCGCGAGGCTACCTTTTTAGGATCATCATATTCCTCATCTTGCTCATAGACAATATTATTTTCAATAACCCAGTCACCGGGTTCTTCTTTGACCGGTTGGCTAGCGGACAACCGTTTCTTCTTCTTCCTTCCAGAATCATCTTTTGACCGTTTCTTCGGTCGCTCATCGAGAACCAAGTGCTGATATTCTTCAACAATATAGTTTTCTGGTTCATAACTTGTGGTTATTTCGACTCCAACTGAAGGATCCACATCGGGGAGGATGTAGTAATTTTCAAAATCTCCTTGTAGAGTGATTTCGTTCATGTCTGCGGTGAAATGTCTCTTTTTCTTACCTGATGAGCAGTGTTTTATATATGCATATTTAGGTTTTGTGTCATCCGGTAAGATATTGACGGTCCATTCAGGATTCTCTGAAGCGGTTGTTGTGGTTGCAGGAATCTCCTTCACTTCCTCCATGGTTATTTCTTGTTCTTCTGCGATTTCGTAGATGAAATTGTCGGAAATCGTGTTGTCGTCCATGATTTGCAGTACTTCCGTGCTCTGTGGCTCGGTTGCCGATGTTGATGATGTTTGTGGGATTATCTGCAGAGGAGGGTAGTTGGATGTTAGGCTAATATTTGAACTAAGTGTGGAACTTAATGGTATCTTTACATAAAAAAATATTACTCTCGTAATTATTAAGTCAAAGTGATTGAGCAAAAGTAATAATTTAATATACGATCTTTCTTCTGTAGTTTTGTAGTTACTTAAAGTCAGAACTGACAGAGGTGAACTTTGCTTTCATTGATGGTTTGTACCTCGTTCAAATTCTTGTCTATTGCATCAAAATGGATGCATAAGTAATTACTTTCAAGTAGTTGCTTTAACTTGACTCTTCTCTTAGGCCTTAGTAACAAAATAGGTCAGGTCTGTCTGTTTGTTCCGGTTAATCTCTGGAACGGCTAGACCGATTTTGACGGGACTTTCACTGCAGCAGGCGGGCAGATAGCTGATGTAATAAGGAGTAGCTTAGGCTAATTCTTAAATTCCACGCGGACGAAGTCGCGGACACAGCTAGTATGATATAAAAAAGAAATCATTGTAATGCCCTACAAAAATCTGCTGTTCCATATGTTTTGACCGTGTAAGTATTGCATTTTTATAGGATTTAAAAAAAAAATACCTATGACCAAATTCTCTGTGGGGGGGTTCCGGTTACGCATCGATCTTCAACCCCGTATTGACCCTAATGTGGAAAGTTTAGTGTAATATTGTTTTACCTCAATAATCTGTCTGGGATCAGGCATCTTGGTGATGACCTGCTCTGACTGTGTGATGGACGCCTCAGCTTTATCAGTCTCGACCTTCACAACCCACAACTGCTTACGCTGGAGATTCTTCATGGATCTGTGGATATTATATTTATTAATGTCTGGGATAATTAGTGATAAATGATACTCAGAGATAAGCAATAAGAGGTGTTGCAGCGCCAGGGTCATCATCATCATCAGCCTACAATGTTCCCACTGCTGGGACACAGGCCACCTCTCTATGAGAGGGAGTGGGCTGTAATCCACCACGCGGGCCCAGTGCGGGTTGATAGATGTCACATGTCTTCGAAATTTTTGTTCTAGTACATGCCGGTTTCCTCACGATGTTTTCCTTCACCGTTTTTGAGGGCAGCGGTGATGAGATAAATTAAATAAAGTAATACGCCTGCCTGGGTTCGAACCCACGGCTTACTGCTCGTAAGCACCACCAGGGTGCTTCGATCAATCTTCTTCGTTACGCCGCGCTTGCCTAGGTTGATCTGTGAATAGCTGACCACCCATTACAAACCGAGTTTCCTCCGTGCCTCGGAAGGCACGTTCAGCCGTTGGTCCCGGCTGTCAATTGCAGATCTTTGGCAGTCGTTAAAAGTAGTCGGTGGGCCGAAAGTCTGACAACCAGTCTTACCACGGGTTTCGTATTACCCAGTTACTAGGTTGTGGAGGTCAGATAGGCAGTCCCTCCATGTAAAATAGAGCTGCATCCTATTAGACTGGAAGCCGACCTCAACATCTAAGTTTTTAAATGACAAGGACAATAACGCTAGAAACGGGATATTTACCATGTTAATATTTATTTTGAGATTCCGATATTTCGGCGCTGTTGCTAACGCCATGATCACAGTTTTTCCGTGCTCATGGCGTTTGCAGAGTATTAACCATGGTAAATATCCCGTTTCTAGTGTTATTGGACCCCAACATAAATTGCAAAAGGCTAGGCAGATGATGAGACTATAAAAATTAAGAAAAAAAGAAAGAAAAAATATTTATTTGGCACATGTCACAAATACACACAAAAAAAAACTTAAAACTAAATAGAAAAGATAATATTGTATGTCTCACGGCTGCGCCAAATAGGCCCAGTTCAGCAAACTGCCGAGCAGCTAGTGCCCGACGCTGGTTTTCAACTGGACCCGAGATAATGACGTGACGGACGAAAAACAGTTAAGAACTAAGAAAGGCTGTGCAGGTTACTTACAAATATCCCAAAGTATCGACCAGCTGTCTCACGTTAAGTCTGGAGACGCTCTCCTGCGTCTCTTTAATCGGTTCCACACTGTAGTTATGCTCCATGCGTATTATTTCAGCCACTGCGGACAAAAAGATATATGTCGTTGTATAAAAGATAGATTTCACTTATTTGGAAGGGTAAATAATTAATAGAATACCATAAACGTGACGCCTATTCTGATTAAAGATAGCGCTATGATAGCCCGCAAAATTCAAATTTCTTGAGGTTTTTTGCAATTTGCAGGTGAGTGTCAGTCTGTCTGTTAAATATAATATGAATCTCGACCGTAACGCGTATTAATTTATATAATTATAATTATTAAACTCGTCAATACAACTCTGTAAACTTACATTTAAGAGCGTTTACCACCTTACGGCATTTCATACAAACTTTCAAGTCCTTATTTTACGAAATGACTGAACCGATTTTAATGAAACTTAATACGCATAAGCAGGAGACATTGGTCTAAAATGTTACTAAAAAAAAAAAAAACGAAAAATACTGTTACAGCTAAATTACACCGATTATTAATTCTATATTAATAGAAATAAACAAAATTTTTTTTTTTAAAGATATTTCGAAAATGTTTTTTAGTAACTTTTTAGACCTATGTATCCTGCTTATGCGTATGAAGTTTAATTAAAAACAGTTTAATCATTTCGGATATTAAGGACTTGAACGTTTGTATGAAATGTAAGGCGTAAACGCTCTTAATGGGGTTGTATTGATGATTTTAATTATTATAACTCAGTAAGCGTTTTGTGTGTACCTAGATAAATAAATAAAGCCATATTTGTTTCGGCCGCGAATCATGTTTTAACATACGCTGACCTTATTTTATAACAAAGAATAATTTCATTCAAGAAACCTTTTATTGACTAGATCCGCCCTGTGTCTATATCAGCTGCATAAGCTAGCTCAACGGACCGCAAAAAGAAGATTGAAAGGCCGCATTTAAGATGAAAGCGCCAGGGTACCTTGCGAAATTCGAATTTTTTTTACGTTTTTTTACAATTTGTAGCACGCGTAGCAAGACCACTGTAGAAACGAGTTTTGTTTACGGAAGAATCGAAATGTTTCTAAGAGCCTTTTCATTGTCATGCGTGTTTGAGCCCGCGTGCGGGCCACGCACGCATGCGTGCTGCCCGCAACCTATCGCATCGTATCGTACCGTGTCGTGCTGGCCAGGCCGCCATGCTTGTTGCGGGCCGCCCGCAGAGCAGATTATTTCGCCGCCGGCGCGCGTGTGGCGCGCATGACAATAAAAACAAGTATGATACGATAGGTTGCGGGCAGCCCGCACGCGGGCGCAAACACGCATGACAATGAAAAGGCCCTTTTGACTAAAATTCCGTAAACGCATGCATTTGACGGCACGGTTGACGC
Source organism: Cerastis leucographa (assembly GCA_963082945.1). Classification (NCBI taxonomy): domain Eukaryota; kingdom Metazoa; phylum Arthropoda; class Insecta; order Lepidoptera; family Noctuidae; genus Cerastis; species Cerastis leucographa. The sequence continues at coordinate 4,675,345 of OY720376.1, forward strand.
AGTTGCTAAGCGATTGACTGCTGCGCTGCGTGTCGCGGGTTCGATCCCCGCACGGAACAAATATTTGTAAGGCCTACAGATAATTACACATAATTGAAATAATACAGATAATTGTTCCGGGTCTGTATGTTTGTGAATGCGAGTTTAAATGTTTGTAAACGCACCCACGATACAGAAGAAATTCTATTCTAGTGTTGGGAAACGCTAAAAAAAAAACAAATAAATAAATTGACCGGCTGCGAATCATATTTTATTCAACATAAAACGTGACACTGACCTGCAAATTGCAAAAAAAATGAATTCGCAAGCTACCTTGACGCTTCCCAATTTAGGCTAAAAGCTTATAAAGTTCCCACTGCTGGGACACAGGCCTTCTCTCTGTCCCCACAAAGCTGAAACCACGATGCTAGCTTAGTACGACTTCATGGATGTGTGTCTTCAAATATTTGGTTCTAGGACATGCCGGTTTCCTCACGATGTTTTGCATCACCGTTTTGAGAGTATGTGATGAAAAAAAATGACACAAAATAAATCCCTGTCTGGTTTCAGTGGGACTTACAACGTAATTGTAGTGTCTAACTGCCTATCTTGGTTCGAACCTGTTAGTCGCGGCGCCATTAGTACTGTTCTACCTTCTGTGCTGTAGTATCTACGTCTCTATACAAAGTATCGCTGGCCAATTCGACTGTACGCTTCTATTACATTCCAAATTATCATCTGCCTAGCCTTTTCGCTGGGGTCGGCTTGCAGTCTAACCATCCGGTTAGACTACCAGTATTTTACATGGAGGGACTGCCTATCTGACCTCAACAACCCAGTTAGTACTGGGTAATACGATACCCCTTGCTAAGACTGGTTGTCAGACCTGGCTAGTGACTACCTGCAACGACTGTCAAAGATCTACCAATGACAGACGGGACCAATGGCTTAACGTGCTTTCCGAGGCACGGAGTAAACTCGTTATGTATGGGTGGGAGGACACCCATCCACAGACCAACCTAGGCTAGCATGGCTTTTTATTTACCCACAAGCTCCTCCCCGCAACTCAGTAACTCCTGGTTGTCAAACTTTCAGTTTATAAGTACTCGATACGATGACGACAACGATCTACAAATGACAGCCGGGACCAACAGCTTAAATGTCAAACTAAATAATAATCGATATGTCTGTCTGTGAACAAATTGCAGTACCTTTGGGGACTCCTCCTATGAACTTTTCGAATAGACTCTGATAGGATGGTCCCCTGACAGCGCCTGCAATAAGGCAGAAATGTCACAAGCTAACTAACGGAGGTGGGCAGCGATACTCAACGTTTTGGGTCAGGGCGCATGGATTTATTTTATGAAGAGGACTCGATATTTTTATTTTTCACGAGATAGTTCGTCCTCTATTTTGCTTCTTACAACAAATACTGTAAAGTTTTTATATTACAAAATGATTTACTATATTGTATTTTTTTTTATTATATAATAAATAATTGTTTTATAAAAATCATTTCTATTATATAAAAAAAAAAAAACGTTGCCCCACACTATGAATTTCTCCAGTATCGTGGGTGCGTTTACAAACATTTAAACTCAAAAACAGCCAGACCCGGAACAACTATCTGTAGGCTACACAAATATTTAACCAGTGCGGTGATCGAACCCGCGACACGCAGCGCAGCAGTCGATCACTCAACCACGGCGCCAACCATGCCGTCGAATTGAAATATGGTCTTGATATTTTTTACCCAAATCTTTCCATAATATATTCTAATAGACATATCAACAACATGGGTATACTATTGGCTGTGTATGCGATACTACATTTATATCATCATTCTCCTGGCCAATTTATTTGAGGTCGGTGCAGCACGTATCTTCTTCCATACTTAAAAAAACCTGAAGGCCTAAAAAGGCTTACCAGGCCACAGGGAACTATCGTTAGACACGCGGCCCGCTGAATGTTAAGTACCGCTGCTTTACTACGACCACGAATTTAAACTATATACGAGCAGGTATATCGATCATTTTTGTGCAGTTCCAGTGCTCGATTTTCATTAATTCTCATCTATCTTTTGAATTATACTTTTAGTGCTGATTTTAATCGATCAATTTCTATCTTCCTAATTTTCATATACATAAAAATTAAACAAAAAATTATTCCTTTTATCTCAAACTAATTTGTTTGGAATTGAAGATTTTGTTAATTATACAATTTTTCCTGAATTAAAGAGTTAAGGAGTCTCCTGCAACGTTTTCCTGTAGCGTATGAATGGTAATTCATAAGGAGCCATCCTTCCATCAATAAATTACGTCACACGTCAAAGGGGGAGAGGGAGGGGTGGCCAACGAATTGTGACAACGCCTAGGTAGGGGTCCTAAATTTCGTGACGTCACATTAAAAAAAACTAATATTTCTAAGTATTAAAACACGAAATTTGAACTATTTACGAAAAACTTAGAGGGGACAGTGTGTATTTTTTTTCGTGGGACGCAAACTATGTCGTAAAGTGGCTTTAAAAACCTCACGTTATTTTAGGACGGTATCTAGCTCGTCGATTCCTGGTCGACGTTGGGGCAGGTGCAGTAGGCGCTGTATCAGTTAAGCGGTAGACCTGACGAATGATACAAAAAGTACTTACTTTTCTTGTCGTTTGGCGACTGTATGACGGGCGCCGGTTTCTCCTGATGAGTGAGGAGTTCAGGCAGCATGGGGGAGTCGATCCACAAACCTTGGTTGTCCAGCTCGAAGTGGTAACTGGTAGACAAAATGGCGTTATTATTATTAATATTTTTTGTAATGATAGGTTTTAGGATTCCGCCTAAAGAGAAGATTTAGAGCGTTCAATTTAAATATTTTTATTTTTGTATGAAAATCTGATGCACTAAAATATGACGAATTTTTAAAAGTCATAGAACAAAAGTTGTTGATTATGATGTTAGTAACTTTCTTGATAGGTTGTCGGTGTTTTACAAAAAACCCGTTGGCATTGTCTTACCCGCATAACTGAAGACTGACATGTCGCCAGAGGCACTCGCTCTCCTCATGCATAGCACCCTCGATCCAGTCTTGGCGTTTTGTGTCATTGTCGGTTGATATATTTGCACTGTGGACAAAACAAAAGTACTTAATTAAAATATTCCTGACTTACTACTGATCTTACTACCGTCCCTTGATAGACATCTACTAAAAGATACATTTAAAAAACCGGCCAAGTGCGAGTCGGACTCGCGCACGACTTCCGTACACGACTTCCAGTTTCCGTACCATCTACATCTACACTAATAATAATATAATATTAATAATAATATTATAAAGAGGAAAGATTTGTATTTTTGTATGTAACGAATAAACTCGAAAACTACTGGACCGATTTCAAAAATTCTTTTGGTGTTAAAAAGCTACTTTATCACTGAGTAACATAGGCTATATTTATTACTATAAAAAATTAGAGATCCTTAGAAATCCCTAATAAAACCAACCCCAGGTGTAAAAAAATGAGCCATAAAATGTAATTCATCGCATGCGCTGCGGAAAGTATTGATGATAGAACAAAAAATGTTCTACAATATTATATAACATATCAAAATAAACAAAAAACTTTGTGAGACCATATCTCCAACTATTGTAGTTCATCATCATCAGCCTATATTGTTCCCACTGCTGGGACGCAGGCCTCCTCTCTATGAGAGGGAATGGGCTGTAATCCACCACGCGGGCCCAGTGCGGGTTGGCAGATGTCACATGTCTTCGAATTTTTAGTTCTAGAACATGCCGGTTTCCTCACGATGTTTTCCTTCACCGTTTGAGAGCAGCGGTGATGAAATAAATTACACAAAGTAATGCGCCTGCCTGGGTTCGAACCTACGACTTACTGCTCGTAAGTCGGGGCTGCTACCACTGGGCCACCGATGCTCTCAAATCATCATCACCTGTGTGGCAATCAATTGAAACTTTCAATTTGCGCGCGAATATGTATGAGAGCACATTAAAGTAATAACCACGGTGGCAATTTCTCACAAAAAATACTTAAATTAGGAGACCAGAACTCCCAAGTATTGTTGGATAATGGATTGGCTCAAACTTTTCATAGACTAGAAATTATTATAGACACAATCTATCTCGACATCGAAAATCTTTCAGAAATAAATTTCCATTGCCTCTGTTCGATAGTGATATTATCACCAAGAAACGACTCAGTCCATATGATTATAGAAAAAGCACCCGGTGATTTTAAATGTTACAAATCTGTTGACACCGTGTGCAACATCGAAGATACAGTGCACTACCCACAATAATTTTTATTTCCCTCATTCCTGCCGGTTTGAAGCCCCAAGAACTAAAATTATTAGTCTCAAAGTACTCCTATTATGCTATTGTGAAATTTAAGCCCTTCCAGTATGTGTAATGGCCTTTCTCGGGGAGCTGGGGTGGTTGGAGTAATGTTCCCGCCCGCACGCAAAATACGCGCCTTGTACGTGGAGTTGCGGAAACCAGCCCGCTATACAATACAATGTGTAATGGTACAAGACTTTTGATAAAGGAATTAAGAGACAATGTGATTGTAGCAACTATCATCACGGGTCCCGCGGCCGGTCAGCTCACTCACATTCCGCGGATGCCGATGACACCGACGGATTTGCCTAAATCTTTTGAAATGTTACAGTTTCCTGTAAAAATATCGTTTGCCCTTACAATAAATAAATCCCAGGGACAAACTTTCTCGATGGTTGGCATCGACCTAAGGAAAGAGTGCTTTTCTCACGGGCAATATTGTATGTTGCTCTTTCTCGAGTAGGATCTCCTGAAAATCCATTTGATTTTTGTTGTTGCCACTTACAAATACCACTGCCAACATAGTGTAAAAACTTAAAATTAAATAAAACCTTAAAATGAAAAATAAAGAAATTTAAAAACTACCATGAGTAAAAAAATTTGAGCCCCTAAAAATAAAATACATAAAACAACAAAAAAAAAAAATGTAAAAATATAAAAAAATAGAATAAAAATAGGTTTATTGTAAAATTTGTGAAACATTTGAAAAAGTAAAATTTTCTTAACTTCAAGGAAAATTAGTTTAAAGGTCTTAGTTTTTAATTTTAAAGTTTTGGACAAATTGAGTCATGTACGTTTAAATTAGCATACTTATAAGTAAAATTATCTTTATTGATCCCAAAATGTTTAAAAAAAAATGTGCACCCGAGCGAAGCCGGGACGGGCCGCTAGTTATTTATAAAAACGAGCAAAAAAATCCCTTTTTTGTATGGGAGCCGCCTTCAATATTTATTTTATTCTGCTTTTTGTATTTTTTGTTATAGCGTCACCAGAAATACATAAACCGTAGAAATTTCAATTGACATACTATCGCGGTTCATGAGATACAGCCTGGTGACAGACGGACAGCGAAGTTTCAGTAATAGGGTCCCGTTTGACCCTTTGGGTACAGAACACTATCATTTCAAATCAGGCCTGTTCGTTTATGAGTATAGACTCATATGCAACTCATATAATTAATTAATAACGCAAACTAACAATAAAGCACTTTAAATAAATACACTAATCAATGTTTAATGTATTGTGCTGCTAGTAATTTATTACAATTTATGTAATAATGATAGCTTATCATGCCACCTAGATAGGTTGGGTGGAGCCGTTGCTCAATTGTTTCTAAGACTTTGTTGATGCAAGTAGAGAATAGAGTACCTTTGCATTATTTTTACATTCCAGCACTGCACATAATATCATCTTATGCCTAGCCTTTTCCCAAATATGGAATACAAACAAATGTATCCAGGGTAGTCTACCTGAATTAAAGATAAATGAATATAAAAAAAAATATATAATGTATAAGGTGTAGTTTTGCATCCACGTCAAATTTCATGGGGGTGGTCAAAATAATCAATTTAAATTACGGTACCTAGTTAATTATTAATAAACACTGATTTATTTTGTTGTTTAAATTTGTCAGTATATAAGAATAACCCCCATATCATGGTTTAGGGAATAAGAAATTATCAAATAAACATTTGAGATTGTTTGTGTGTGAAAGCGCAGTTATAGGGTGAGGATCAGAAGAGCAACATTTAAAACAAAGGCGGCAATTACCGATTTCTGAAAATAAGAAAAATAGCTACCCATCTTATTATTGATTTAGGTCGATAATATTTGAAAAGAAGAATGTGCTTTTTTGCTAGGTTATTTTTTAAATAGAATTCACGAAAATTTTAAATTGCTTTTTTTATTTTTTATTTATAGCAATTTTGATAATACAATATAACCTGTATTGAAGGTTTTTAATTTTGATTCATGCAGATATTAAAACATTAAAGTTCTAATCATAAAATTTACTGATAAGAAAAACGAATTTAAGCTGATTGGCATCCTGCCAACTGCCAGACATAGTTTCAGTCAATCGAATGGGGGGAAAAAACATGTACTTATCTGCCTAACCTATTCCCAACTATGTAGGCAGTCTGACCCGATACAACTGAGTACCAGTATTTTACATGGAGTGACTATCTAACTTTAACAGTTGCCCAGTTAATGGGTAATATGATATCTCTTGGTAAAACCAGTTAAAGACATGATTATTCCTTATGTTAAGTGACTTTTAAGGTTAAAATTCAATATCAGATGAAGAGTTTCTGAATTATTAGAGGGAATTGTGATAACAAAAGAAGTCTTTACCTATGTTATATTGGAATATGTAATTATACATGATTTCTTGCATGATTTATCCCCTTCCAAGGGAAATAACTATGCTTACTGGTTGAAAATTTGTGGTGGTTTGAAAAGAATAAATATTAATGTTTTTAATCAATAATAATAGGGTTGTGCTATTAAAAGATTAGATATGTGATCTGTGACCGTTTTATGGGCAAAATAAGAATTTCGAGGGGAAAATGCTGAATCAAAACTACATAAAGCTAATTATGTTTACAATCATTTTCACACTAGAATTTTTTCGAGGTCACTCGAGTAGACCATAGACATTATGTTGGTGGCATACGAGTTAAAAATAAATCTTATATTCGAGAAATAATAACATCAAAACAAACTCACTTGTAGAAGGAGAAGCTGCAGACTACATCGTACTCTAAATCGCAGCCTTCGACAACACACTTTAGAGCACTCATTATGGTATGGAAGCGCGCAACCAAAAATGGACACCTCACGTTCACATCATAGTAACAAAGTTGAAACAGCGAAATATTAACATTTAGCGCCCAAACGAACTTTCAAACAAACTAATTTGATGGATCTTTAGAAAATTATCAATCAAATGTCGAAATTGACGTGCTGTCACGAAAAGTCGAAAATTTTAACAAATGCGTCAAACGCGTGCCATGAAATGGTGATGTAATTGCGCGGCAAAATGAATGGCAACACTGGTTTCAGCATCGATAAATCGATTTTAAAGTAAATCCTGAAATTGTTTTTGTCACTATCGGATTATATTAAATAATTTAAATAACCAATTGCTTAATATTTTTACTGTGACATTACTGAAATTGATAACAAATACCAATCATGACGGTTTCTTGAAGTATATTATAAAACCATGTGTTAAGAAGCCAAATTTAAGAAATAAAATATATCTAAAAGAGAGTTTGTAAGGCTAAATTAAACAAAGATCAATATTACCTTACAGCCAGAAGGTAAACAATTCTAAAATATCGCTTTTATTTCTAAAAGCAATGAACACGGTTACTTTTCCGATTTCGGAAGCAAATAAATTTAACAATAGTTACGTGTTTTACATATACTTTTAAATATTATGATGAGTTTATTAAGCGTCTTTAGTACTAATAGAATTGAATCTAACATTATTTTCATAAATGTTAATCGATTCTCATATTTTTTAATCGAGTTTCAATTTTAATGTTGCCTATACAATTATTTACCATAAACAACATGACTTACTCTTCGTTACAATTTGGTTTATGGTCGGCTATGTTAAAAGAGGAAAAAAACGAAAATTATAAAATCAGCCATATTTTATTTATTAAAATTAGAGACGGGAGACACAAAATAATATTTGAAAATATTCTAAGTGATTAAATATTAAATTAGCAATTAAAACCAAGAATTAAGTAACCATCAACAATTTTTGCCAACTACCGGATGTTACGTAACACCTAGCCAGTTCATTGATCTTCTGCATATTGATTGCTTCTGTTTCAGGGTTTTCAGTTATTGTTATTTGTAACAAGAATGTAGGCAATTTAAGTCATGGACATAACATGTAGTTTTGGTCAAAATGACACTGTTTACGCATGTCACATGTCAATGCCGTCATCAGTGACATAATTTTGTCACTATATTTGACTTTTTCTGTCATTAGTCGAAGACATTTCGAAGTCAAAACAATGCCCAATTAGTTTTGATGTCCGCACGCACATGTATAATTTAATAGCGCAATCTTCTAATTATAGAATTATTTCAAAAGCAGCGACGATATTTATTTTTGTAGGAATTGATTAACAATTTGTTACTTTGTAACAGAGTTAGGTATATCGGAGTTATTAAAAAAAAAAGGTATTATTATGTGCTTCCATTCAGCCTGTAAAACAGACGTAACATAATTATTATTACTTGCTTTCATTGCTTTTCAGTTTATAGCCCCACCCTGCCGATTGACGTCAATCAATTCGTTGAATGCAGTTGGAAATAAATGAATAGGAAATTATACTATAACGATATATTATGAGCGTTTACGCCTCACAGCATTTCATACAAACTTTCAAGTCCTTATTTTCCGAAATGCCTAAACCGATTTTAATGAAACATCATACGCATAAGCAGGATACATAGGCCTAAAAAGTTACTTGAGAACATTTTACAAGAAGTATAGATTTAAAGCTGTACACTCGTGTGAGTCCATCATGACCGGGATGCTTGTCTACTATGCGGCCTAGTAACCGTTTTCCTGCAGGTACTTCATCTGCTTTTTCACAAAGTTTTAATCAAAGCAGGTGGAATACCTGCAGGGAAATGGTTACTAGGCCGCAATCCATTAAGCATTATTTAAAGGGCTTTGTTGTCCCTTTAGGCACGGCGCTCATTATCGGCATTGGCAAGAAAAGGGATCCCTCGGCATTCCTACATGCAAGCGCACACTGTCGGAAACTATGTCTTGGCATGCTGCAACGTTCTTAGGGATGACGAGGCGTCCTTTAGCACGCCGCACCGTCCTCAAGCTTGCCGAAGCGTCTCAATATCGTATTTCTTTTCAAAAGAGTCTCAGAGTTGTTACAAGCTAGTTGCCTGGCCGGGCCTTAGTGGGCGGTAAATTGCGTCATTAGTTGTTTTTTTTATACTTTACTAGCTGCGTAAGAATCATTTGGTTAGAGTCGCTATGAAACACCACTGAAGGCAGACAGATTCTTCTCCATAGAGATCTACGCTTTGGAATGGACAACTACAGTTAGTCTTGTGACTAGGACTATAGCTTCACTATTCAAAAGTGCCTGTAACTGGCCTCCTGTAAAAAAAAAATGATTTTGATTTGATTGTTTGATTGAAGACGTACACATAAAAGTGAACCCTAACTACACCAACAGAACCTAAAATATAAACCTAGGATTTTTTGTGTATTTTTACATTGTTTGACAAATTCTAATATAGGTTTTACGAAAAAAAACACGACTGCGATGCTTTTTCAGTGAGATATCGGTGATAATTTGTTTGTCACCGTTTCGATGGCGCGGCCATGGGGTTTTAGTCTTACAGCTCCTTAAATATCGCGACCACCTGAGCCAGTGGTCATTTCGAGTACCCCCGCTTCTCTCCCTGCGCAGCCTGTGCCTACAAAGGCAACAGAACGGGCAGATGATGTCGGTGCAAAGGAGGAAACGTCGTCAGTGTCGAAGCTGTAAGAACCGCTGCGGTAAGGCTCCTGTGGAGCCCAACGTTAAATTGCGTGCCGTGAACACCCCGGTGTACATTGTATCTCTCGTCTACACTACACCACCGAGGCAGAGAACACCGAGGAGCACGTGCGACAAAAATTGAAGTACACGCCAAGAATGCAGCTGCTGGAGACGCGCCGTAACGTCAATTTCAAGGCGTTTGTGGTGCGCATTCCAACGTGTTATCTCCATTTGGTGTTAGAAGAAAATTTTTGGCCGCAGGATGTGGTGTTCCGTCGCTTCCGCGGACAAATTCCACACGAACGCACAAACCATCGTGCAAGTGAAGTGATACTAACATAGTTTTAAGTTTCATAATACTAATAGAATTTTTGTTATAGCATGTAAAGGTTAAAGTATTTATCTATGGGGCTTTGTAAGCTGATAATAAATGGATCATTATTATTACATTTAAACCTAGGATATTACTACAATTTTTTTTTTCAAATTCAATCAACATATTCATCTTAATCCAGGGGATGACGGCACGGTTGGCGCAGAGGTTGAGCGATCGACTGCTGCGCTGCGTGTCGCGAGTTCGAACCCCCCAAGGGATTAATATTTGTATGGCTTACAGATAGTTGTTTTGGGTTTGGCTGTTTGTGTATGTGAGTTTAAATGTTGTAAACGCACCCACGACACAGGAGAAGTTCCTAATGGGGGGCAAAGTTTAAAAAAAAAGAAAAAGACGGCACGGTTGGCGCAGTGGCTGAGCGATCGACTGCTGCGCTGCGTGACGCGGGTGCGATCCCCGCACGGGACTATACTTGTACGGCTTACAGATAGTTGTTCCTGGTCTGGCTGTTTGTGTATGCGAGTTTAAATGTGTGTAAACGTACCCACGATACAGGAGATATTGTGTGGTACAAAGTTAACCTTCCCGAGACACGGAGGAAACTCGGTATATAAGTGTGGTCACCCATCCTCGGAACAACCTAGGCAAGCGCGGCTTAACCGTAAAAAAAAAATATTTATTTATTTCAGGTCGGTGACCCATATAAAACAAAAATAATAAAATATAAACAAAAATAAATAAAAATCCAAACACATAAATTATTGACAAGCTTGATTATCCTAGATTTCAAAGTTACATTAGATAAAGTTATTGAATTAATTTAAAAAGTAAAATTAAAAATTAATAAATAAAAATAAATGTCAAATTAAAATAAATGTCAAGTAATTGAAAACCAACCAAAACCAATTGTAAAATCGTTCCGAGCGGCTGTTATTATTTATCCACAATGCTGGTCACCATCCCTGCGCTCTGATTGGTCGCGAGTTAGAAAATTTGATTTTTATGGACCAATCGGGCGCCATCTCACCGTGCATATTGCGGCGTATTGCGCCAGTCTAGCGACGCTTATTTTAGCGCGGCCTGTGTACTGTGTAGAGGTTAAAAATTCAAAAAAGAACACAGTAATTCCATTGTTTTAAGACTTCATTTCTGTCGACAGTCCTTAAGACAGCTTCGGTTTTTTTTTCTAACTTTTGTATCGTGAGTGCGTTTACAAACATTTAAACTAACATAAACAAACAGACCCGGATCAACTACTTGTAGGCAATAAAAAAAATGTTCCGTGCAGGAATCGAACCCGCGACACGCAGCACAGCTGCCAATCGCTCGCCACTGTGCCAACCGTGCTGTCTAAGTTTGTCATGTATGACATCCAATTTGAAGTTCCACAACTTGATGAATTATCTCATAATCGACCCTAAAAAAGGTTTCCAGATTAATGAAAGTCACTTTCCTTAAAAAATATATATTTACATCTTAAAACATTACTTAATTACCTTATAGATTCTTTGTGTTTTAAAACGATACCAAGTATTAAACTTGGTAATGTCATCAATATCGTCATGTCAACTTATACATTAATTGTGCCTGGTTGATGTCAATAGGCTCGCCCCCACTGATAAGATATACATAGATAACGCAAGAGCACCTAGTTCGCATATGCTTAACGTGGCCATTGTCGCAGCAAGCTAATTTGTTTAAAACAGCAACGTTACAACACAAAAACTTAATTATAGACATTTAACTACATCTTTCATTGACGCGAATTTACCCTGGTGGTCGAGTTAATGTCATGTTCACTCAAATGTCATGCTGATGGTGGCGGGTGTGTCGGGTCATTTAGTTTCCTTCAAAATGGTTGAGTTGAATGATGGCTGATACATGCGTCATGTTCGTGAACGGGCGCTGTCAGTTGTGACTGGTCATCTCTTAGCTGCCACGGTTTATTTTAATTACTTTATTTTTGAATTACTGATTTCGCTCTTAACTTGCTCGTATTTCTACATCGTTCTCACAAACTTGTAATTCTTAACATAAATGTTACATCATTTATGTTTCAAGATTTTGTAACATATTTCGATTTTCGATTTAAAAGAGTGTCCATGGAGTTTCTTGCCCATACTTCTCCATAGAGATCTACGCTTTGGAATGAGCAACTACAGTATTTTCACAAGTTATTATGCCTTTTTACTGAGACTGTAGCTTCGCGTTTTTGATTGCTTTTGATTTTCAAAAGTGCCTGTAATGGTCTAATTGAAATAAATGCTTTGAGTGGAGTTTTAAAGAACAAAATCGTGGTCTTTGTAAAGTAACTAAATAGTGCTTATGACGTCATAGTAGGATGTCAAAAATGGCGCGCTTGGTTTCCATACGGATCGTGATACTTGCGTTTTCCAGGTATATATTTGTGGCTCGCCCCCTATTACATGAGACTTAAATATGATTGGAAGAATATGAGTGTACTGTACACCTCTGTCCAACCCTTTCGGGAATGCGAGCGTGAATGTTCCTAATAGTCGGCAGCAGTGTTAGCTAAATAATCTCTTCTGCCGATGTTGGACGCTTGCTTGTTTTGCACGGCTTCCAGTTTTGGACATTCTGTGAAAAGAAAATTATTTTATGAATATTCTTAGTTTGCATCGCTAAAGTAGTACGTAGGCGCGCAGGTAGTTTTGTTTCATTTGTGAGAAGGTCGCGGTCGTGCCACAACACGCATTAATTGTTGATTTTTGATGCATCATACTGTACGTACTATAAAGGGTGTAAAACACCTCTTAACTAAGCTGAAAGGCACTGGTTTTCCCTGTCATTGCGATCATTTTTTTTTCTACACCATACCTGGGAACCTTCTAGTTACGGAGATATTAGGGGTCAAAGTTCCAACTTTTTGACAAGTATTTTTTTAAATACAAGTTGTTAATGTAAGATTTTTACTTTAAACACCTCCACGACCCCCGTACTATTCAATCCGTCCATCAGCACAATGTTTTGAGTGCGTTACATTGAGTTCTACCACAAAACATGATTTTACACCCCCCAAAAAACAGTCGTTTCCCAGCAATAATTTTTGCGTAAAGTTACTTAGTTTCATGTACACAATGCTTGGTTGACGGCTTCGTGATGAGGTGATTTACACCCTGTATATTGCGTTCTTTTTAACCTCCGACCAAAAAGAGGGGTGTTATATTTCATGATTTGCTATTCGGTATTCGACAGAATTGTTTGCAATATTTGGCCGAATACCGAAAAAAGTGGCAGAATACCGAATAGTTGCCGAATATTCGTGGCATCTCTAGTGGTAATAGTCTATTAAATAGTATCTTTTCACCTGTAATCCTGTGACCCAAACCACCGCAATACGAACAGCCTTGTCCATCTGGTACGGGAACATCCGGTTCCCCGATCATGTCTAGTAGGAATGATGGTACCTAAAAGAAAATAATGTATTCATTTTACTACTCTTTTAACGTAATCATCCTATCCTGGCGGGAGTTGCTTAAGCCCCCTGACGACTTCATCCAGCCTTCCGAAAGCCTTCCACCCGGGCAAGCTTTGCCGTGGCCGAATTGGAAATTCTAAATAGACTCCGAACCCAGGTCGGCCGTAGCAAAGACAACCTCTTTAGATGGGGGTTCTTGAACGGCTCAGATCTCAAGTGTGTATGCGGCGTGCCTCCACAGACAATGGCCCACCGCGCTATCTTGCGCTGCATGCCCCGTCACCTGCGCACTTGAAGATCTTATGACTGCATCAGCGAGCGGAGTTCGATGGCTAAGTGTTGGGCTAAACAAATTTAGCGATTTGTCATCGACACGCTAAGAAATCCTAGCCTAGCTTTTCCTCAACTTTGTTGGGGGCGACTTCCAGTGTTCCCGGATGCAGCTGATACCTTTATTTTAAATGAAACCTGTGTGTTTATTAATAACACATATAATTTTGGTGAATATTTGAGTCCGGTTTATCTCATAAAAATATTTTTATTCATCATCATCATCAGCCTATAATGTTCCCACTGCTGGGGCACAGGCCTCCTCTCAATGAGAGGGACTGGGCTTTAATCCACCGAGCGGGCCCAGTTTTTTTTTTTTTTTTTTTTTTTGTATAGGATATCAAATATTGAATTTATAAAATTTTGTATGCCTGAATTGGAACTACACAGTGGACTGCATATTCACTTGATACCTGGAAATGTATTATTATGTACTGTGTTGAGCAATAAACATTTGAATTTACATGGAGCGACTGCCTATCTGACCTCCACAGCCCAGTTGGTACTGGTTGTCAGACTTTCAGGCTACTGACTACTTGTAACAACTGTCAAAGATCTACAAATGACAGCCGGGACCAACGGCTTAACGTGCTTTCCGAGGCACGGAGGAAACTCGGTATGTAATAAGAAGATTGATACGAGAGGCTGTTATTTAGCTAGAAGCTATCAGCAGTATCGTCACAACGTTGATATTTTTCTCTTTGTTTGTCCTTTTAGGTTATAACTAGCCGTCCCGCGCAACTTCGTCTGCGTCACATTTTCCCCGTTTTCGCAACATTTTTCATTGCTGCTCCGCTCCTATTGGTCGTAGCGTGATGATATATAGCCTATGTCCTTCCCCAGGATGAAATCTATCTTCTTGCCAAATTTCATTAAGATCCGATGAGCCGTTTAGTCGTGAAAAGGTAACAAACAAACATACAAACAAACAGAGTGTCTTTCGCATTTATAATATTAGTATGGAAGTATGGATTTATATATCTTTTTAGTATGTTTTATTATTATTATTTTTTACAGTTAGATACCTACCACTGTTTGTCTCTGCATCACCCAAAGGTTTACTGGTCGAAAATGCCTAGGGCATTAAGTCCGCCTCTGTACATGGTACTTGAAGTGTTAAATAAAAATAATAACCGACTTCGAATGTAGAAAATAATTTTAGTTTCGGAAGTCGGTGTTGTGTGTTTCATTTACTTTCTTGCCACCGACTGCCGAAACTAAAATTATTTTCCACATTTTAGTGTTTTTTTTTTGAAGTCGGTTATTATTTTTTGTAAAAAAGTTTTTATTTTAGCCTTTTCAGTTGTGGTATCTCACTTAAATTCTTGTCTAGTATCATTTTTACATTGTAATTAGACACCAGCACATCGTCCATACATACGACAAAATGCATAAAAAAGAGGATGACTCAAAAAGTACCTAAGCAAAGATAATAAAATTCATATGGGCCCACCGGGCAAGCTTTCTCTACCAAATGATTGAAGAATCATGTAAATGGCTCCAGTAATCACGGAGAAATATGTGGAAAACTTTACATATAAAATAAAAAATGTTAATAAAATGAAAATTACTGGGCCAAACTATATAATTTTTTTATGGGACCACATGGCAACTATTCCGCATCAAACTAAAGAAGAATCACGCAAATCGGATCATAAATCTCAGTGTAATCGGTGTACATACATAAAAAAAAAATACTAATCGAATTGAAAACCTCCTCCTTGTACAAGTCAGTTATTTATTGTTTTAATTATTAGTGGTACTACACCTGGAAAGTGCATACCGTTTCAATTCCAACAAGCCCAAACACAGCTAAGATAAATTGTCTTATTATGGAGTTCCGGTGCCTGTCTCTTGGATTCATCATCAGATCCTCATGGTAGAATGGTTCTTATTGAACGCAAATGCTTCACTTGTCCCAGAAAATACCAAAATCGCTGTACGTTTTCCTATAAAATTTGAAAAGTTCCCTCGATTTCACCAAAATTCCATCATCAGATCCCAACTTGGTGACTATGGGACCATTTGGGAAGTATAAAAATCGGTTGGCAAGCGACGGAGTTATGCGCGGACAAACATAAAAAAATAAAACTAAAAAAATACAAGCATCCGAATTGAGAACCTCCTCCTTTTTTAGAAGTCGGTTAATAAGCTCTTCGTTTTCCTACCTTCTGCTGCGCCTCCCTCAACAGATGTGCCAGATCTCTCAGCACGCTGTCATCAGCCGCCCTGCCTAGTAGCGTGGTGGCAACTCCCTCGCCGCCCGCTCGGCCGGTACGTCCTATACGATGCACGTAGTTTTCTATGTCTTCCGGCATATCGTAGTTTATAACGTGCTGGATGTTCGCGAAGTCTAGACCTGGAAAATTATAGCTGGGATTAGTTATCAATCATTGATTTGTTTTGGATTGCAAGTGGGTTACCGTGGTTACAAGGTGTTGTTTTGCATCCTCGTCAAATTCACAGAGGTAACTATGATAATGATTCTCGTCCCGAATCTATACTTATATTATAATCTCAGGAACGACTGGTCCGATTTGAATAATTCTTTCAGTGTTAGATAGCCCAGTTATCGAGGAAGGTTATAGGCTATATATCATCACGCTACGATCAATAGGAGAGGACCAGCAATGAAAAATGTTGCGAAAACGGGGAAAATGTGACGCAGACGAAGTTTCGCAGGACAGCCAGTCAATAATAAAATGGGTAGGTAATTTTTTTTTCTTATTTAAGGAAATCTGCCTAGCCTTTTCCCAACTATCGGGGGTATTGGGGTCGGCTTCCAGTCTAACCGGATGCATCTGAGTACCAGTATTTTACATGAAGCGTTTGCCTATCCGACCTGCACAACCCAGTAACTGGGTAATACGATACCCCTTGGTAAGACTGGATGTCAGAGTTTTGGCTTCTGACTACTCATAACGACTGTCAAATATCTACAAATGACAGCCGGGACCAACGGCTGAACGTGCTTTCCGAGGCACGGAGGAAACTCGGTATGTAATTATGGTCACCCATCCACGGACCATCCTCGGCAAGCACGTCTTAACCTGAAAGATCGACCCGTGCGGCTGTTATTGTTTAGCCACGAGCTCCTCCTCCATGTCTGTTTCGATATTAATACTTAATTTTATAGTTGAAACCGGAAGCTTTTGGAGCTTCTCATCATGTAGTATATTATATGGTGTCACCTTGTTTCGCAGACAGAAATTTGACAGAATTTCGTTTCCCAGAAAATGTTTCACATAATATTTAGTACCCGTATTTTTATTTCAAATATTTTTGTTTCGACTACTATTTACTTGAATGAAAAATATTTTACAGAAACACAATTCAAAGAATTTTACAATCACATTTTATTATTTGACCAACTTATCAAACAGCAGAATTATTTTTCAACGAATATTGTTTGTTCGATGTATGTTTCCATGGTATTTTATTTCAACGACATTAATAACCTTAAATTAAAATATTGTCTTTTAAAGTCAATATGTTGTACTATAAAAGTTAGTGACACAAACGAATGGCTGCAAAACAGACTCCACGTAGTCTTGCTTGCCCTACCCCTAGAGTGTAATTTAAGCCCGCGTAGGCGCGGAGGGATGAGGCGGCCCGCGAGTTGAGGAGCAGGTGGTTTCTAAAGATCGCCGCCGCGGCTGAGGCTGGCCGGCTTGCCGGCCAGCAAGCCGAAGCTGCGGTGGTGAGCGTTAATACCATCTGCGACGATAAACTTGCGTGGGGCCGTCGGAGCCCCGCAGCGCCGGAGCCGTGACAGAAACCTTGCCTGTTGCATATTACATGCTTGCATGCATGCTGCAAGTTGCATGGTTGCTTGCATGCATGCTGCAAGTTGCATGGTTTCTTGCATGCATGCTGCAAGTTGCATGCTTGCTGCATGCTGCATGCAACAGGCATGGACACCATTAGTGAGAATAACAAGATTGTTTTCCTGCTTGACAATAATTTACCCGCATTATTTTTGTGAACCCGGTGTTGTAATTTTGTAGGAGGGTATGTATTTTTCAAAGGTTTGAATTTTAGAAACTGTCAGTCGATTAAAATGTTATTCTTCGTAATAAGTTTTATGTGAAACAAACAATATGTGGATAAATAATATTTGATTTGTTATTCTATGATATGAATATTCTAACATTAAATTTTATTTGAAACAAAAATCGATGATTTAAATTTCTTCAAAGTAAGTATTCTGCGTATTGATTATTCTATGAAATGATAATATGAGAAACAATTTATGTGAAACAAAATTCGATTAAACAATTAGCGATGAAACAACGCACAACCATATTATATGCTTACCTTTGCTAGCTACATCAGTGGCGACCAGTACATCTTTCTCTCCTCTCCTGAAAGCTTCCACAGCCCTTGATCTTTCTTCCTGGTCTTTTCCACCGTGGATAGCTACAGCTTCTACTCCTGGAATTATAAAAGACTTTTTAATTGATGACATAACTTATATCAGGGGTGGCGAATCTTTAGGGATCAACGTGCCATTTTTTCTAAAGAAATTTTATGTGAGGCCATAGGTGTGCCGCCAAATAATTTTGACTAAGTGATTGTTGGGAAAACTAAAGTCTTTATTCTCAAAACTCTTTATTTACTACCAAAAAATAACTTTTTGCACTGTATAGTACTGTATAGGTTTCTGTTATACAAGGTGTTTAAGGAGGTAACTATGCTAATGATTCTTGACCCGTATCAATAATAAAATGGATAAATTATTTTTATTTTTATTAAAAGCTTTCATTTAACTTGCAATGTATGTATGTTTGTTACGGTGGAATCTTGGAAGCTAAATTAGAACCTCTTCCCGATGTCCGATTGAGCTGAAATTTTGCACACACCTTTGGTTCTGGTGACAATACATTTTTACGACAGACATAACTTAATCCTGCAGCCAGGATCGTCTCCTCACGAGAGAACTCCTCAACGTTTAATAGCACAGAAACGAAACTTTGCATGCACGTTTATATTTGATATTGTTTATGGCAAATCATTATTTTGCTTTTCAAAAGTAAGAAGCATTACCTCTGTTGTAATGTCCAGCTTTTTAGGAAGCCCAAAAATTACCGAAGTGTATGCCTAATTATTTATTTATTACATACTTTGTTAGTTGCTAGCTTGAACATTATAGAATCCGGGGTAAAGCCAATGACTGGATCAAAATTATCTTTCGAAATAGGTAGGTAGGTAGGCAGTAGTAGGTAGGCAGTAGTAGGTAAGCAGTAATAGGTAGGCAGTAGTAGGTAGGTAGGCAGTAGTAGGTAGGCAGTAGTAGGTAAGCAGTTATAGGTAGGCAGTAGTAGGTAGGTAGGTAGGCAGTAGTAGGCAGTAGTAGGTAGGAAGTAGTAGGTAGGCAGTAGTAGGAAAGCAGTAATAGGTAGGCAGTAGTAGGTAAGCAGTAGTAGGTAAGCAGTAGTAGGTAGGTAGGCAGTAGTAGGTAAGCAGTAGTAGGTAGGTAGGTAGGCAGTAGTAGGTAGTAGGCTATTTTTTTTTCTCACACATCCACTTTCTCTTCTTCATTTCCACGTGAACGAAGTCACGGGCAACATCTAGTTAATAACAAACTCACCTTTTAGTAACAGATACTCATGTATAGCATCGACATCCTGCTTCCTCTCCGCAAACACCAGGACTGGAGGAGGTGTCTTCTGAAGACACTGCAGCAGATGCACTGTCCTCGCTTCAGCTTTGACAGGCTCCAACTCCTGACGAACGTTTAGGGACGCGGCACCCGCGCGGCCTACGTTCACTGTCACTGGTTTTACAAGGGCTGACCTGGTGACCAAGGGAAATATACGGGGTCAGCAAAAATGTGTTGAGGAGGAAGCGCCGTCAACGAACCAACAAGAACCGCTACGGCAAGGCGCCTTCGGAGTCCAACGTGCCTATTCGTGCCGCGAAGCCGAAGACTCCGATGTACACTACTCCACTACGGCGGAGGACATCGTGGAGTACGTGCGTCAGAAGACCAACTACGTGGCGAGAGTGCAGCTGCTTGAGTCGCGCCGCAACGTCAACTTTAAGGCGTTCGTGGTGCGAATACCAACTTGCTATCTGCACCTCGTCTTGCAAGAGGACTTTTGGCCGCAGAGAGTGGTATTCCGTCGCTTCCGCGGGCAAGTGCCACATGAACGCACAGTGACGTAGTGTGCAAGTAAAGTGTTACTAACATATGTGGTTTTAAGGTTTTATTTACTAACACAAATTGTATTGTATTTTATCTTACGTATGTTAATTGTAGGTATATATTTATGAGCCAAAGTTCATCATCATCATTTCAGCCGAAAGACGTCCACTGCTGGACATAGGCCTACCCCAAGTGACGTCACATTGGCCGGTCCCGTGCGACTCGCATCCAGCGGATCCCGCAACCTTCACCAGGTCATCGCTCCACCTAGTGGGAGACCACGGAGGTTCACGGTCGCCATTCTACAACTTTTTGGCCCCATCGGCCATCCGTTCTGCGAGCAATGTGCCCTGCCCACTGCCATTTAAGTTTGGCAATTCTTCGGGCTACGTCGCTAACCTTGGTTCTCCAAAGTTGCCTGAAAATAAATGTATGTTCTTTTTGTTGAATGGTGTAGTTACCTGGCAAAATTCTGTATCTTCCTTGGCATGGTAGCGCTGAATAGCAGCGTCTGCCTCTGCCCGGCGAAGTACGAGAATATTGTGCGCACATCCTCTTCGAAGCCCATGTCAATCATGCGATCAGCTTCGTCCATGCACAGGTAGCGGCATACGTTTAAGCGGACCTGGACAAAATACAAGGTGTTGTTTTGCATCCTCGTCAAAATTCAGGAGGTTGTCACAAAAGACATTAGTAATCAATAAAAATTACTGTACCTAGTTAAATATCCATAAACGCTGCTTTTTTTGTTTGATTTAGTTTGTTAGTATTCCAGAATAACCCTCTTGACGTGGTTAAGAGAATAAGAAATGGGATTAAATATAATGAGCACCAAAAAATACTTTGAGATCCTAAGCTACGTTACCCAAATAAAAATACTAAACACCAAAAAAATTGTATTCAAAGACCAAATATAGAAAGATCACCAAATATAGTAAATTATCACCAAATTTTGTGGCAGGAAGAACTTAGGAAGCAAGTGCGAGCAAAGCGAGCTCGGGATATTGGGCACCCCGACTCGGACAGGTTAGGTTCCAAGGGGATGGCGGGGTCTAGTGAGCGAGCGGAGCGAGCGAACTAAGACCCCGACATCCCCTTCGTGTTAGGTTACTTTAAACCCTGCAGAGAGAAATAGGAGCCCCGCGTAGCGGGGCTCCGTCGACCACGCCTTAGTTCGGAGCTGTGATTTTCAGGTTTTTAATTCTGGTGATCATTTACTATTTTAGGCAGTGTAAAAATGTTTTTTAAGGTTATATTTACTTTATCTGGTGTTATGTTAAACATAAGCCATAAGAAATTATCGAATAAGTAAACGTTTGAGATTGTTTGTATGTGTGAAAGCGCGGTTATAGGGCGAGGATCAGATGGGCCGCGTTTAAAACACGGTTGGTTCACACTTACCGATTCCAGTAAATAAGAGAATAAAATACCTACCCATCACTTCCAAGTATTTTAGCTTTTAGGGGTATGAGGAACAGGGTGTAAAGTTCCTCTATACCCCAATGAAAAGGGAGGATCCTCCGACCAGACAGGTGTTATGTCTGGAGGGCAACTGCTCGGCAGTTGATGTGGGGTTTTCCTATACAGGGTGTAACAGAAAGGGTATATACATACTTAAGGGTGTGCTACAGACCATCAAACTGAACATGTTTCTCCGTCGGACAAAAATCGCAATAGCGAAAAAAATATCAGCTGCCCCATAAATTTGGGTCGAATAGGTATTGCAATTTTGTATGGAGCAACACATAATTTTTTCGCTGGAAAACATGTTTTATGATGAGAAAAATGTTCAGTTTGATGGTGTGTAGCATACCCTTAAGTATTTATATACCCTTTCCGTTACACCCTGCATAGTCTTAAGACGCGGAACTTTACTTCCGCGAAAATTTTGTTACGCGATGTCCCTAACACCAATTCTAAGTCCAACTTACCATCTTCTTATCAAGCATGTCCATCAATCGTCCAGGAGTCGCGACCATGATATGCACCCCTCTTTGTACGACTTCCATACATTCTGATACCGCCACACCTGGTGAATTAAAATATAATGTAGTAGACAAAGGAATAAGGTTTAAAAAAAACACTTTAAATAGTCATAAATACTTTACTTTGATATGCATTCAGCAAAAAGCTGTTTTAGGTGTATGAGGTGTTCCTCATACACCTAAAACAGCTTTTTGCTCTTTGAGGAACTTTACACCCTGTTGGGTGTAAAGTTCCTCGATACTCCTTAGAAAAAGGAGGATCCTCCGACCAGACAGTTGTTATATGTGGTGGGTAACTGCCCGACAGTTGTTGTCGGGTTTCTCAATATATTCTTAAGTCGATGTAAACTTTGCATGCGAGATTCAGACCATATTAGTTCTTCAGTTTTTATCGTAGATGGCGCTGTTTTACTTTTTGTTATAAGTTACTTTTTGTAGGTTTCTGACACTGTTATTTTGAAATTACAAACAGAAACTTGCAATTTTATTCATTTTTATGAACGAACTCATTCTTCTATAAGTCAGATTCACAGATCGGACAAAGTCTTATTGAGCTTTCCGTCAGGAAATGCTAGGCAGCAGGTTGAAGTCTAATTTGTGACAGTTTGATGGAAAAGGGACTCTAATACATGGGAGTTAGGTGTACTAGTACACCTCTGCCTAACTCTTCGGGAATTTCAGACGTGATGTATACACTTACCTCCAATAGCCAGACAGCTTCTTATCTCAGGGTTACCAGTCATTTTGAGCTGCTTCACAAAGTGCTGTATGATGTCATGGGTCTGTTTCGCCAATTCTCGCGACGGACATATTATTAGGCCGTAGGGGCCTTCGTTTCTGTAAAATAAATATACTTAATTGAGTATTTTTTTTAACAGAAGAAAATATTAAGGGTTAGAAAACTTTAATAAGGCCATTATCACACTGCCACGCACCACGCTGCATGTTGCGTGTCAACGCACCTACGCGCGTACTTGCGGTAGTGCACTACTGCATCATCGTGCGGGATTTTTACGCACTCACGCGCGTAGATGCATTTTGTGAATTCACGGCGGCTCTGACTCATTTCATTCAAAGCCGTTCGCTGTGGTGATAGTGCAGTGCAATAGTACATTACGATATTAGTGCGTTATGATGGTTATAACATGCGAGGCGGAATTTCAGCCCGAGCCGAAGGCGAGGGCGTAATTGAGCCGAGCATGTTATAACCAATACGCACGTATATCGTACGACGTTTTTTAACACATTTGCGAGGAAACAGAAAAAAAAAAAAACATTTTATATTTTGTTCATTTCTAATTATTGAAACAGTTAGTGAAATTACAATTATTAAAATGATACGTAGTTGTAGTTGGTTTTTTAATTATGTTTTTATTATTATTATTACCTACTATTCATAATGTCATTGTTTTGTGTTAGGGTAAATGTTGGAGACGACGAAACTTCTTGAAAGGCGGCAGAAGAGCATTGTAATTCGTCATTAGTTGTAAATAAAAAAATATCCTCAGTAGAAGTAGAGGGCCGCGGCTCAGGGCAAAACTTCTTCGTTTGTGGCTCCAAATTTATTGCCTGAGTTATTTTGGCACTTATATAAAAGATCGGGGTATTTTGTTTTTAGTGTTTGGGATTTTAATTAAAAGCATTTTGCCTTGATTTTCAATGTCATTTGTGGTAATATTGTGAAGCTCTTGCCGTCTACATGCACCATTAATACCAAATATTAACGCAACCTGAAAAGAAATAAAAATGTGTAAGATAAGGTATAGGTACTTAGCTTACAGACGGTCGTTAAAAAATATGTAAAAGAGTATGAACAGTAGGTAGATCAATACATAAAATAAGGAGGCAAACTGACCTTAGTTGCCAGGTACTGGCTATCTGGAGCATCTCTTAGAAACTTTTCGAAGTCATTTGATGACAGTACCTTAGATTTTTTCTTTATAAAACCTTTCAGAGCGTTTCTTTAAAAATGCAATGAGATTTGAATATAAATTAATATCGACACCATTTTTCATCTTGAGGGTACTTTTCAGCATCGAATATGTTGTCCACAACGAGCTAGGCTTATATTTACTAGCTAGTTCATTAAAATACGCCAAAACTACATTTTCGGAAAATGACTTGGCATTTTTCATGTTTTTCCACTTCAAAAAATTTTCATCTGTCTTTGGATATTGACGGCAGCAAGCTGTCGCATGCGGTTCGCGCTTCTGTTAGTATATCCGGTGGAGTTGAAGTAATATATGGCTCTTCTTCATTATTGAAAGTTGTCATATTTAAATTTTCACAATACAAGTACAAAGAAAAGAAAATTTGAGAAACATGGCGCGAGGATTATTTTCTGCCGTAGCTGCGTGAAAATGTTGGCAAAGACGTTAGAGCACGCAGTCAAGTTTTTAAATTACCGAATAAACTGTTTTATTTTATTTTAAATAAACTGAATCTGTGAATGCACACTGTTGCTTTCCCGCCATTTTAACAGCGTGCTAGCGCTGCCTACTGACTGACGCCGCGCGGCGATTAGTTCGAAATTTGAATAGCAACAGCGCGCGAAATGGCAAATAATACTGTTATGGAATTTGTATGGACTATAACTTGACTATTTGCTTTGATAACACACGCGTTTTTTATGACCCGCTTTACATATTTAAAACCGGTGGAATTACATCAGCTTTACGAGCAACGGTGTTAAAAAATCCCTTACGGCACTGCGAGACTCGGTGTGCCATACCTTGCGTCTCGCCCCGCACGCACGCGCGTGTGCGCATGTTTCTCCGCTTGTAGGCGCGTGATCTGAATGAACGCGCGTGGATGCATTTTCAAACGGAGATACTTACAATAGGGGTGCGGACTGGGTAAAGAAAACGACATTCTATTTTGTTCGTCAGACAAATAATACAAAAATATTAGACACGTATTTTTTGTTTTATAAAAATATCAAAAAAATACTCAGTTATAACTAATTAAAGTTGGAGAGTGGGGGCTTACTACGTCACAAGTAGGTATAAAACTTACCTACATTTGACGTCATGCGCCATTTCAACTCAATATATCTCCGTAATTTTATGACCACGTGAAAAAAGAAAAAATACGTGTCCAATACTTTTCAATAAACTACCCGACGGTCAAAGAAAAAAAAAATTGGATTATCCCCTATTACCAATCGAATTGTTACTTAAATTCATTAAGAAACAATAACAAGTAAAAAATACAAAATTAATAACATTGGTAAAATTGATTAACTTGTAAAGTTCACCAGATTCCATTACACAAAAAAAAATGGATTATCCCCTATTATCGTTAAAACACGAATTCACGCGCTACACTAAGTGGTAGTGTGTTTTATCACCTAAACTGAAGCTCGTGGATAAATTATAACAGCCGCACGGTTAAGCTGCGCTAGCCAAGGTCGGTCAGTAGATGGGTGATCCTCCATCACATAACGAGTTTCCTCCGTGCCTCGGAAAGCACGTTAAGCCGTTTGTCCCGGCTGTCATTTGTAGATCATTGACAGTCGTTACGAGTAGTCAGAAGCCAAAAGTCTGACATCCAGTTTTACCCAGGGGTATCGTATTACCCAGTTACTGGGTTGTGGAGGTCAGATAGGCAGTCGCTTCATGTAAAATACTGGTACTCAGCTGCATCCGGTTAGACTGGAAGCCGATCACAACAAAGTTTGGGGAAGGCTAGGCAGATGATGATGTATAAAACGATGGGATGAAATGAGTCCATTTTCTTTAAAAGAACACTAGGTGCTGCCCGCGACTTCGTTCGTTTGGAAATTTTGATGTGTTTTTCAGGGATAAAATATACACATAAACCTTCCTCTTCAATAATTCTGTCTATTGATGAAAACAGCATCAAAATCCGTTGCGCAGTTTAAAAGATCTAAGCGTATAGACGGCGGGAAGCGACTTTGGTTTATACTATGTAAAGAGAAGATGGGGGACTAGTAAATAAAAAACTGGCCAAGTGCGAGTCGACTTGCGCACGAAGGATTCCGTACCATTATTTGTTAATTACGAGCAAAAAAATCACTTTCTTGTATGGGAGCCCCTTAAAATATTTATTTTATTCTGTTTTTAGTATTTTTTGTTATAGCAGCAACAAAAATACATAATCTGTAGAAATTTCAACTGGCTAACTATCACGGTTCATGAGATACAGCCTGGTGCCAGACGGACGGACGAACGGACGGACCCTATGGGTACGGAGCCCTAAAAAAGACACTTGGCTCACTTGATGAACGGCATCTTCAGTTCCTGTTCCACGCACATCATGATGAGGGGCAGTGTGAAGACCAGCGTCTTCCCGGAGCCAGTGAAAGCTATGCCTATCATGTCCCTGCCACTCAGCACTGCTGGAATACCCTGCACCTGGATGGGCGTGGGGTCCTTTATGCCTTTGGCTTCCAGGCCTTTGAGGATTCCTGCAAACATGGGTAAGAATAGAATAAAACTTTATTGTATGATTGTACACCAAAAAAAACACGAATTATTTTTTCTTAGCCTTGACTTGCAGATGTTCTCGAAACATAGCTAAGAACACTCTCGATTTAAACACCTTTCAAACGAAATTTATTGTATAATTTTATTGTATAATTGCACTTGCTTATTATTTAAAATTTTAAATTCATTGTTTTTTTTTTTTTCATTTATATCTTTATTACTTTTAACTTTTCTTTGAAGCGTGTTATTATTATTTTGCCTGTATGCTGTGAATAACGCTGTTGATTACATAATAGTTCATTTTAAGTTTTTTGTCTGTATGCTTATTATGTAATTGTCTGTTGTTCCAAATAAAAATAAATAAAAAGAAACCAATTTTATCAAAATGGGTCCATTCGTTTAGGAGCTACGATGCCAGAGACAGACACACAGATACACACATCAAACTTATAACACCGCTCTTTTTTGGTCGGGGGTTAAAAATCTAGTAGGCCACCGGTATCGTGACAATACGCGCCATGTCCAGAAGTACTGCTTTCTGAATCAAGCCTTTCGAAAATGTTTTAGTAACTTTTTAGACCTACGTATCCCGCTTATGCGTATGAAGTTTCATTAAAATCGGTGCTGTCATTTCGGAAAATAAGGACTTGAAACTTTTTATGAAATGCCGTATAAGGTGTAAACGCTCTTAACAAAATATTTTCTTTTTCTTACCCTTAGGAAACTTCATATGCTGAAACGTCTTGATAGGCGGCGGTACGTCCTCTCCCTCCACCAATATCCTCAGCTGCCTCCGGACCCTATCGTGACGTTCCTCTGGGAGTTCCAAGATACAGCGCGGTGGACGCCAAGATGTTTTTATTGGTTCTTCGTACTGGATACCTGGGCACAATTTTTTTGAAGTGTAACTTCTTATGCGACTTCCAACGAGTTTAACGCTACCATGTAGGGGGAATATTTTCTAAAACTTACTAAGAGATGGCAGTATTACAAGATTTGTGACTACGTAGTTCTACTAGGTACGCAAAGATGGCGTGCAAACAGTCATGCATTCGACTCTTCAGTGTGACCAGCCTTCGCTCAATTTCCATGAGTAGAATAACCTCGATGAACTTATGTCATAAAAATAGTTGAATAAACAGTTTCTGTGCAAAACTAGAACATAGTCAGCTTGCAGATGGCGTAAGATTCAATAGCCCTACCTTTAGCCAGCTCAGCGACTCCCATCAGAGCCTTGCTCTGCGCCACGCTCTCCAGGATGTGCTGCTCCTCTCTCGCCTGCCGCTCTGCAGCAGACAGTGCCCGTGCTTCTGCTATTCTCTTCAGCTCGCTGTGCTGGTCTAACAAGGAAACATTGTAGCGGCGTCCCCATTCTTCTTGAGATGCTGTAAGAGTTAAATGTTGATTGAATATTGTATACTAGCTTCTGCCTGGTGCGCCTGCATTATAGAATAGAATAGAAATGAAAAAAACATAATGGGTTTACAAAACTGCTATTTTTATGGTTACAATGGCAATCTTATCACTTATAGCAATATCTTCCAGACAATCTTTGGATGCACATTATGGAATTAAAATAAAAAAACTTGAGAGGTGTCAAGGGACACCCGGATGGAACGAAGTTCCTTTCACGTACATAATATCAATACATTTTAGATTTAAGTTAGTGTGCGAAAAATAAAATATTTAATTTAAGGAAGATTAATCCTTAATTCGAAGCAATACGTCTTACTTAACTGCACAACCGAATTTGTACTTTGTAGTTCGGTCACTCAAAATAATAATCATATCTATCCTTACTCACATACACACCCCAATTGTACGTAATTTAAGGAAATTTCAACTTTATTTTAAAGAAATAAAGCTTACTATAGCAAAAAGTGTCGTGACAACTTTTCATAAGATTTTTTTCCGTCTAGCCCCCTTTCACAACGCGCGATAAGGAACTTCGTTCCAAAAGGGGGTAGTCAGTGGTGTACTACACACAAATTTTAAACAAAACCACACTATAACTATTAAACAAAATAACAAAAGTAAAGTTATTTACTTCATATATGTACATATACATGTATAATATAAATATAATACATAAATATATATATCTATAATTATTTGTGTGTTTTTAACATTAAATGACATAAATAAAACTAGAATAGTTACAAGTTTTACTCAATGAAATTACACAGACTTAAAATGATTTGTAAATAAGCTTTTAAAAGCAACGAGTGACTGTGCCGGTCTTACCGACACCGGTAATTCGTTAAACAAACGGACAGCCTGGACCGTGAAGGACTAACTGGTCATAAAATTTGGTGGAATACGCCAGCATCAAAAGTCTCAAGTTCTCCGATGATCTCAAGTGTCTAGTATGAGTGTCATGTAGGAACTTGAAACATTGTTTGAGATAGGAGGGCATTATATTATAGTCAGATTTTTTTTCATGAGATTCCTTTAAATTCTCCTATGATACTCGGGGATACTGCAGCTTTCCATCATTCATCTAGGAATCTATAAGGCCTACAATGTCCGCACATTCACAAACAAAACGTAATTTTAAAAAAAAGCCAACAAAAAAAATTGAAAATATTACAAAAAGACAATTTAAAACAAGTGACACAAATGTTGTCATCAGTGCTGCAGCTATTCTAAACAGAAGGTGTAATGATTTAAAAACTATTGTAAAACATCTGATTAAAAAGAAGAAATAATGGAGAAAAAAAAAATAAGATTGAGAATAGTTAGAGATCCATAGATGAATAGATTTTCAACCTTATAATTAAAGAATACAGTTCAAGGTTCATTGGGAAAATTTTACAGTTTCGGGTAGCTTGACCTTCTAGCGTCTGTACAAAAGTGGTACAAAGGTGGACTTAAAAAACCGCAAAAGAAAAACAAGAAATACATTTCATTTATTTCTTTATCTTATACCCTTGTCAAAATTAGAAGATCAGTGACCCCAAAGCAGTTCATAGGCTAGCCTTGATCAAAACAAAAACAAATAGTTACAAATAACCTCAAAAAGACATGTTACTTACTTTCATCGTCAGGATCATTGTCACTAGAACTCTTGGGCTCTGCAGCAGCTTCAGCAGCGAGCTGTCCAATCCTTCCTAGCTTCATCAGTTGTTGTTTTTTACGTTCTTTCACAGGAACGTATGGTTCATAGTTATCGACGTCTTCTTCCGAAGCTGACGAGTTTTCTTCACGTCTATAACGCTTTATAGGCGGTGGATTGTCTTTTTTATCTTCCATTGTTGTTGTTAGTTGTTAATTTATAGAATTTGATAATTTTATTGAGAAATGAGAATAACAAAACAAGTACATAAATTGGTAAATATTTACCACAGGCAAAATATTAATTTGACAGCAGAAGTTGTCGTAATGTCGTAATTTTTAAAAATACGTTCCGTTTAACAAAAACTGCAAGGGAGGAAACGTATAGTTACTGTTCTTTTACTTTCAATTTTGTATTCGAAAAGAGTACAAATTAATGAAATGATGACTCTTTAATTAACTTTGCGAGTTAAATGTGTCTTATGGAAATTAAGTTAACAATTAATTGCTCATCGATTCAGCGATCGAACTAGTTAATGGCACTAAATAACAGTTTTGGTGAGTAAAAATTATAAATGGCACGTTTAACTAGTTCAGCAGTTAATACTAAGCAGTAAAGTAAAGAAAAATGAGTAATAAAAAATTATGAAATAGATCAGTGAATATATAATTGAGCAAAATAATTAAATGGGCGGTAAAAATTATTGAACGAGCGGATACGTGTGGGCAGTAATAAATCGGAATTTGTCGGTAAGAAATCTCACTCGAAGCAATTCTATAAACAATGAGCTGTAAGAGGAAGTGTACCCCTTCTCCTCTAGCACCACTCCCATTTTATATTCGCTTAAAAAGCATAGTCGACGTAGCCCCGCTACGCGAGGCTCCTATTTCTGTCTGCAGGGTTCCCCTTCGTGTTAGGTTACTGTAAAACCTAACACGAAGGGGAAGTCGGGGTCTTAGTTCACTCGCTCCACTCGCTCACTAGACCCCGCCATCCCCTTCAAACCTAACCTGTCCGAGTCCAGAGAGCAATCCAAATGCAAGAATTCAAAATGCAAGAATTCAAAATGCGAGCTCACTCGAACCGCTCATTCCATCATTTTTACCGCTCATTCAGCTATTGGACTGCTCAATTATTTTTAGAATTGACATTGTATGATAAAATAACCGACTAATTGGTTTTTTATTATTGTCCAAGTTTTACTATGGCATTAATGGCGGTTGATTAATTAAAACAAATAACTGCTCAATATGTTTTCGACATGATCATATTAACATCTCGAATATTAAACAACAGCTCAAAAAATTTGTTCCTATTAAATTTAATTAATTAAAGGAATTTACAGGCACAGGTTCACATATATGCGCAATCTTAAATACAGAATAGGAAATAGGTGTCTGAAGTAGGCAGGTCCTGAGGTACACGAATCACCTCTCCTGCTTATATATAACTTTTATTTATAGCAAAAGTTGTTTTGTAGTAACATATTAACATGTCATGATGCATTTTACACTACTACGTAATAGTATAACTACTTACATAATAGCTGTTATACCCTCATTTTTCTTATTGTTAAATTCAGTTTTTTACCGTTCATATCACTAAGGTTTTATGTTGTATGAAACTTATCCAAAGGACTTTTGTTTGATCAAAAATCACATTGCCTTTGACTTTTGGAAGAATTTCATTGTAAAAAAAAATGTAATGCAAAATTGCAAATTCTCTGTCAAACAATCACACGATCAACGTGTTGTCATCTGTCAAATTGTCAAAATATGCAAGTGACACGTAACTTTATATAATTAAATTACCTATTTATGACCTCCAAATGTGTGAAAACGTGAAAATTTTCTCTACTACCGGTCAATAATATAGTATACAACATGTCAGATAAAAGTTTCGGCGACTGCCCGAGCAGGAACATTGTTAAAAACCCGCTTTTGTCCACCGCTGTGACTGGGCTTTCCATTGAGGATTTGACGCATAACGCTGTTTTGGTGCCCGTTGCGGCTAGCCAGGGAATGATCACGAGATCAGGTGAGTACTATTATTTATTTTTATCCTATTTGTACGCTACAAACACGTTTTTTGTGACGTTTGGGCGGCGAAAGAAGCCAAAATAATCGACATAGTTTTTCGCGATCTCAATGTCTTAGTTAGCGATTTTCAGACGAATTCTTGGCTATTAAACGTTTTACAGTGCTTGATATAGTGCTTATTGGATTGTGAGTGCAATTTATTGCTAAATATATAGTGTTAATTGAGTGAACAGTGTATCAAAACTTCAAGTGTTTAAGATGTCGTTTCTTTACAAATCATACAAAAATGCACCTTTTGACTATGGATTTACGCCGGAGATGCGATTTTCGTTTCGTTCCAAATTCAAAAGAATGGAAAAGTATTTTTATGATGACACACTTGTGAGTAAATAAATAAAAATAATGCCAAATTGTCTTTGGTTATTTGACCAAGCAGTTTTGATTACAAACTAGATACAGTGCCAGTTTATGCTTTTTGATAGTTAGTATTAAAATGCTCAGTGTATCGATTTCATTTTTTTTTTGTTTGTATTATATGGTTATGCAATAGAGCTTATATCACATAATACATTTTTCTTAAATTAAGCTTTGGTCATAAAAATTGCTGAGCTACTTTAGGCTATCTCACTGTGTGCCTTGCTCAAAATCATGTTTATATGCTTAGAGCGGAAAATCGAGACCATTTAGTATCTACTATTGGACTGCCAGTGGAAAACTCCTCCGAAAGCATGTTAACCGATTGGTCGCAGCCTTCTTTGACATACATTACAGGTAGTCAGTGGCCCAAAAGTCTGACAGCCAGTCTTACCAAGGGGTATTATATTACCCAGTACCAACTGGGTTTTGGAGGCCAGATAGGCAGTCGCTCCATGTAAAATACTGGTATTCAGCTGCATCCAGTGAGATTGGAAGACGGACCCAACATTGTTGAGAAAAGGCTAGGCAGATGATTGGAAGTTTCAATCTCCTCTTAAAGCACTTTGTAACAGTCATCTTCATCATCGTAATCTTCCTGCCCTTGGTTTCTAAAACATTTAAATGGTGAAATATCATTGGGACATTTCCTTGAAACATTGCGTTAAAAACGTAGTTTGAAGGTTTTTAATTTAATTAAACCGTAATTCAAAGGTTTTTAATTTAACTTAGTACATAGTATAACTAGGACAGCACTAGTTAGGAATACATGGTGTGGAAAAATCAGTGGTGTGACAAACGAGAAAAAAAATCCTGTGTGTCACACTGGTGTGATAATCTTGTGTGACTACGAGTCGGCAATGTATATTACTTGGGGTTGGCGCACCATGACTTGTTCTTCCATTCTGTCAGCTCTGACACTATCATTTACTCCGTTCTCGATCATTTCATTTCTCATACAAAAACACGTTGTAAACCTTGTTTAGTATTGTATGTGTGTGTTTTATACTGTTAAGGTTGTTATACATGCTAGGTTGTACCCGACAGCTTTGCCTGTGCAGTTGAAATGTACACGTAAACCGAAACGTTTATGTTGGAAAACTGTGCAGGTATGCACATCCTCTATGCAGCTCAAGCTTACCAGGCGGTTGTACACCCCAGCGTATATATTCAGTCTTTACCCCAATTTATTTCACTCAAGGAGGTCATGGCTAAATAAAAACAGCCACCCGGGTCGATCTATAAGGTTAAGCCGTGCTTGCCGAGGTTGGTTCGTGGATGGGTGACCATAATTATATACTGAGTTTTCTCTGTGCCTCGGAAAGCACGGTTAGCAGGTGTGTAATTATGGTCACCCATCCACGTACCAACCTCGGCAAGCATGGCTTGACCTTAAAGATCGATCCGTGCGGCTCTTATTATTTAGCCACAAGCTCTTTCAAAAGGGACTGTAAAACCTATTCTGAATGTCATGAATTATTAACATATTGAATTATGTACATCAATTGACAATGGAGCTGCCAATTGAGAGCCACTTAGACCTCAATATCTCAGTGCAAATGCATTATCTTATTTTATTTATTTATTTTACAATTTTATGTACACACAGTAGACAATACAGGAAAAAAACCAGCCAACTGCGAGTCGCACTCGCGCACGAAGGGTTCCGTATCATTATTTATAAAAACGAGCAAAAAATCACTTTTTTGTATGGAAGCCCCCCTTAAATATTTATTTTATTCTGTTTATAGTATTTGTTGTTACAGCATTAACAGAAATATATAATCTGTAGAACTTTCAACTGGCTAACCGTCACGGTTCATGAGATACAGCCTGGTGACAGACGGAAAGCGAAGTCTCAGTAATAGGGTCCCGTTTGACCCTTTCGGTACTGAACCGTTAAAACATAAAATATTAGAGTACAAAGGTACTGCTTATTTCATAAAAAATAAACATCTTTTTTCGTCTTTTTTTTTTCCATCTTCTGACAGGTCAGGTGCGTAGTAATGCAAGGAGCAGGTCATGTACTGTAGTTCCTGGCTACGCCTGGCAGAAAAAGGCGTGAATTTATAACATAACACGCCTGTAATACCCGAAGGGTTGGGCAGAGATGTACCTAATAGTACACCCACATTTAGCCAATATTCAAACTCAAAGCATTTATTTCAATTAGACCAGCCATACTCAACCTTTTTTTATAGGGGCCACAAATACGTTTCAGTCATGTGTCGCGGGCCGCAAGCAACAATTATTTAAGTGTTAATAAAAAAACGTAATTCAAAATGACCAATTTATCTATATATATAAAAGAAAGTCGTGTTAGTTACTTCACTTATAACTCAAGAACGGCTGAACCGATTTAGCTGAAAATTGGCAGGGAGGTAGTTTAGAGCCAGGAGAAGGACATAGGATACGGTAGGGTAGGGTAGGGTAGGGTAGGTAGGTAGGATAGGGTAGGTAGGTAGGGTAGGGTAGGTAGGTAGGGTAGGGTAGGTAGGTAGGGTAGGTTAGGTAGGGTAGGTAGGTAGGGTAGGGTAGGTAGGTAGGGTAGGGTAGGTAGGTAGGTAGGGTAGGTAGGTAGGGTAGGGTAGGTAGGTGGGTAGGGTAGGTAGGTAGGGTAGGGTAGGTAGGTAGGGTAGGGTAGGTAGGTAGGGTAGGGTAGGGTAGGTAGGTAGGGTAGGGTAGGTAGGTAGGGTAGGTAGGTAGTAAGGGTAGGGTAGGGTAGGGTAGAGTAGGTAGGTAGGGTAGGGTAGAGTAGGTAGGTAGGTAGCGTCGGGTAGGGTAGGTAGGATAGGGTAGGTAGGTCGGATAGGGTAGGTGGGTAGTAAAAAGTGCATTGCAACGCATGCTGGGTACAGCTAGTTATTAATAAAAAAAGGTGGTTGAAAAGCCACATGCTATATAGACTAAATTTTCAGAGCTTTCAGAAACAATAACTTTAAGTTTTAACAAAGACGTTTACGAAGTTTATCACAGTATATTTAATGAGATTTTTGAGACTGTAAACGCTTTTTCATAACTTTGTCAAGATCTGGCTGCACCTTATTACATCATCCTGATGAAAGTCTTTAAGTTTGTTTCTGTACACATTCTATTTTTTGTATTTCATTTTTGAAATACAAATAAATACCAATAATTTATTTGCATAACACAGGTTTAGACACACTAGACCCAAAGAATGTTAATTGGATTTGGGTACTTTTTTGGACGCTTTAAAATTTTTGGAGTATTTTTGGTTTATGCTCCAAAATTGCACATATTATCCATCTTTTCCTTTTTTTCTTTAAACAGATATACTAGGTTGGTATCGATTAGCACATCAAACAGCTCTGAGTAATTACAATTTAAAACTGAAGCCAACTCCAACTCCAGGTGGGCCAATGATAAAGGCCTGTCGGGGCCGCATGCGGCCCGCGGGCCGCAAGTTGAGTATAGCTGAATTAGACCATAGGGGAAGATCACATTTTTTTTTCTTTGTCCGTTGGGTAGATTATTGAAAAGTATTGGACACGTATTTTTTCTTTTTTCTCGTGGTCATAAAATTATGGAGATATATTGAGTTGAAATGGCGCATGACGTCACACGTAGGTAATTTTTATACCTACCTGTGACGTAGTGAGCCCCCACTCTCCAACTTTAATGAGTTTTAACTAAGTATTTTTTTGATATTTCGATAAAACAAAAAATACGTGTCTAATATTTTTGCATTACCTGTCTGACGGACAAAATAGAATGTCGTTTTCTTTACCTAGTCTTCACCCCTATTACAGGCACTTTTGAAAGTCAAAAAACAAAAGAAAACGCAAAGCTACAGTCCCAGTCACAAGTCATAATAACTTGTGAAAGTACTGTAGTTGCCCATTCTAAAGCGTAGATCTCTATGGAGAGGAATGGCCAAGACACTCCACGGACACTCTTTTAAATCAATTTATGTTCTTAAGCAGCGTTTTCTTTCAATATCATGATGAGTCATCCCTTTTCTCCATTACTTGCATTTTTCTTATCAGTGTCTAGGAAAGTAATACTTACTGATAAGAAAAATAGATAAAGCATAAATTATTTTACTGATAAAATAATTGCACCATATTTTTAGAATACTGCACCAAAAGCTAAAAATTCAACAGTATGAGCAGTAAGTATATGATGTTCCCACTGCTGGGATACAGGCCTCGTCTCTATGAGAGGGAATCATCATCACAATGGTCCCGGCTGTCATTTGTATATCTTTGACAGTTGTTACGAGACTTTCCAGTCTACTTCACTATCTTGGGGTCGGCTTCCAGTCTGACCGAGTGCAGCTGAGTACCAGTATTTTACATGAAGCGACTGCCTATCTGACCTCCACAACTTAGTAACTGGGTAATACGATACCCCTTAGTAAGACTGGATGTCAGACTTTTTGGCTTCTGACTACTCGTAACGACTGTCAAAGATCTACAAATGACAGCTGGGACCAACGGCTTAACGTGCTTTCCGAGGCACGGAGGAAACGCGGTATGTAATGAGCGGTCACCTATCCACGGACCAACCTAGCCAAGCACGGCTTAACCTTAAAGATAGACCCTAGCGGCTGTTCATATTTAGCCACGAGCTCTGCGTGATGTTAAATTGACGATTCGAATCTTATTATTTGACGTCTCGGTTGGCGTAGTGGTTGAGCGATTGACTGCCGCGCTACGTATCGCGGTTTCGATCCCCGCACGGAACAAATTCTTATAGCCTACAGATAGTTGTGCCGGTCTGGCTATTTCTGTATGTGCGTTTAAATGTTTGTAAACGCACCCACGATACAGGAGAGATTCTTACCCCCCTAGCATGACCGTTCTATCCCTATTCTACCAAGAAACGACAAGAAATCTTTTCTATACAACTTGACATTTCGTTGCCCGAGCATGGCCCGCCCCGTCGACTCGCGTTTCTACGAAGACATAGACAGAAATTCTTTCCATAGCAACGGGGACGTATCACGTGATGTTTATATTCCCTGAATATTATTACGTTTAGTTAACAAAAAAAAGTTGCCATTTGCACGAGTTTTTCAGTGTTCGTGGGCGGGATGGTGTTGCTGCATCCTGGATCCAGGCCTGGATTTTTTTCGCGAAAATTAACCTAAATATTTTACATAACATTTCAACCTTTTGAACGTAACTCAACGCAACCACGAAACGTATTTCTCGTATTTAGTTTTTAATAAGACTAGTTTGATATTTGTCAGAAGTAATGTTTCTACCCCCAAATGTCCAAAGAAGAGAAAATATGGTCGTCATGCTCGACGTTGTAGACTTGTGTCGACTGAAGAAAAGAAACATTTCTTTTCTACATTCTTAATATCGCCATGCTTGGGACGATAGAAATATCTGTCAAATTGTCGATTCTTCCGTAGACATAGCCCGTTTCTACGGCGGTCATGCTAGGCCGGCTGGTGTGGAGCAAGATTAAAAAAAGTGACTATTAAATGTACCATTTTATTTCTGTAAACCATTCGGGTAATAAACCATAGCACTTGTGTTGTAGCTTTTTTATGTGGTCATAAAAGAAACAATAAACAATATTTCAATTCAATCTTTATTTCATAAAAATCTTCGATTTTCTTTTTACAAAATATGGCTCTTTTCTTTTTTTTTAAACTAAATATTAATTTATTGTACTACCCGTATTAGTAAATAATTAATTTAAAATACTTAATTTGTATTACAGGGTGAAGGTACTTGTTGTCATTCATATTAATTAGATATAAAAGGTTGTAACAGACTATTCTTTGATACTTATAGCTTTAAAATAATACAGAAAAAGATAAATAAGAGTAGTCTTTGAATAAATTAAATAGAAAAATACTTTCGGGTTGATTTAAAATTGGCAATCATTTTACTTATATTTTTTAAAACCTTCACCCCAAATGTTATTCTAACTTCTAATTTAATTCTAATAAATAAAAACATCAATATTTGTCATATTTTAAATTAAATAATAAAACAAACATGGCGAAAACGGTTAAAAAACTAGTTTAAACTGGTTCTAACTGCTATTCTAGTTTAGATTTTAAGTACTATCTGTTTGTCCTGACTGCCAGGCAAGCGATTGCCGATAATTCGTACTCTCGTAAAGGTGGATACAAACTTTGCGAGGCATGTGCCACGAACGGCGCACAACGAATGCTCCGGCCATACGCTGGCTCGCCCTCGCACGTGCGTAGCACATGACTCGCAACGAATATTAAGGTACACACATTGCGAGGCATTCGCTGTGCGTTGTTCGCGGCGCGGCGCATGCCTCGCAATGTCTGTATACGGCTTAAGAGGCCACGGTTTAAACCATTTTACACTTATTGTCACTTTAAGAGCTTTCTTTACAAAAAATGTTAACGTTTCTATTCAGTTGAAAAAATTAGTTGAAAATATTGTGTAGTGTTAGTCCTGTGGTGACCGTCGGAGACTGTCAAGCCACAGGTCTTGAGTTCGAACCCAAGCCACCTCTGATTTTTCGGATTCATGTGCGTATTGTATAATTATCACTTGCTTCGGTGAAGGAAAACATCGTGAGAAATCATCATGCCTGAGAGGCATTCCACGACGGCATGTAAAGCCAAGTCAGAGGCCTATGGGCGGCATAAAAATTCTGACTAAAGATGAATCTAACCATTACATTTCGATAGTTTTGTCTCGCTCACTCGCTCTGACTCACTCACACTTCGTATGTCGTTTCATGCTGGATGTGTGTCTTCGGTCATCTTAATGTAGACACTTTTTTTCGATCTAAGTTCCCCCAGTCCCTAGACACCAGTCGCATTCCAGTAAGTTGACGGAATACAGCGCTGGATTGCAATTGGAATAATTTAAGCTGTCACTGGATCTAGCGAGAGACCCTGTCCATCCAGTGCTGGAATAATCATTGAACAGTGAACACGCATTGTTGTTTAATTTTTAATTCCTTATTCAGCATCATCTGCCTTCCTTTTCCCAACTTTATTGAGGTCGGCTTACAAACTAGATGCAGCTGAGTGACTGCCTATCTGACCTCCACAACCTAGTCTGGGTAATACGCGATACCCCTCGGTAAGACTGCTGGTCAGGCTTACAGGCCAGTGACTACTTAACGACTGTCAAAGATCTCCAAGTGCTCACTCATCCAAGGACCCATCTGCCTAGCCTTTTCCCAAAATATCTTGGGGTTGGCTTCCAGTCTAACCGGATGCAGCTGAGTACCAGTATTTTACACGAAGCGACTGCCTATCTGACCTCCACAACCTAGTAACTGGGTAATACGATACCCTTGGTAAGACTGAATGTCAGACAATGTCTTCTGACTACTCGTAACGACTGTCAAAGATCTACGAATGACAGCCGGGACCAACGACTTAACGTGCTTTCCGAGGCACGGAGGAAACTCGGCATGTAAATGGTCACCCATCCACGGCCCAACCTAGGCAAACGCGGCTTAAATTGAAGATCGACCGGAGCAGCTGCTATTATTTGCCAAGATAGTTGTTCCCGAAATTTCAATCAGGGCTCAGTTACTGTCGATTACAACTGCAAACATCCATTAACTTTGACAGGGGGACTTGTCAAGTGCGGAAATCCGCCTTTTAAAACATTGAAACCCGCACCGAACAAATCATTTGATGTATCATCGAAAATAATTGAATAAAAAGTTGTGACCCTGCTCTTAAAGTTGTATCCCAAACACAAAGCTGAAGTTTTCTGTGGCAATAACATTTGAAAACAAAAATGTATACAGAAAGCAATTTTCGAAAATTATTTAAATTTTCACCACACATCTATCAAATGTATTGACTGACATTTGGAACCTCTCTTATGTAACGCATATTCATCAAAATTTACATTTTATGCATAAATTTAAACTACCGTACAACCTTCACAA
Organism: Cerastis leucographa; assembly: GCA_963082945.1. Taxonomy (NCBI): domain Eukaryota; kingdom Metazoa; phylum Arthropoda; class Insecta; order Lepidoptera; family Noctuidae; genus Cerastis; species Cerastis leucographa. Next base: position 4,715,272 of record OY720376.1, read on the forward strand.
AAAACCCCTACATCATTCCACGCTGCTCTTAAAGTTGTGGACTTTTTCTGCGCAAATCTTTTTAGTCGAGTACAAAGGAAGCTTGTGATTTTTGCGTTACGTATACTGGCAGATGTCTATGGTTATGGCGAGAATTGATAGCAGAGTAGAATCTCTGGTCCTTTAATTAATAAAGCGATTTGTCAGGAAAAATAGATTTAAAAGTGTAAATATCGACAGTTTCCAAATGCTTGTTAATACAACCATTTGACACTCGTTGTGACAACCAAACAATATCCGTCTTATGATAAATTATGGAAATAGGCGTTACTAAGCGAAAATCCATGAGCTTAAATGTTATGCAAAATATTTAGAGTTCCTTCCGCGAAAAATATCCAGGCCTGGATGCAGGATGCGGAACCCCCTTTTGCCCGCAATAATATGCATATGCAGGAAAAGCAATAATTATTAAACTTACGTTGTCAATAACGCGATATCTTCCGTTACTAATAGCCGTTACTAAGCTCCCGATATTTTAACCATCCAGGCAGGAGCCTGATCGATTCATCCCGCGATCATGGCTCTTGCGACAAATCTATACATCTCTATAGATCTATACTCTATACAAATAAATAAAATTGAAGTGTCTGTTTGTAATATTAAAATAACTGCTTTTTACTACATGGCATGAATGTATACACAGTACATATACCAAAATAACAATTTTTGTCTGTCTGTCTGTTTGTTCCGGGTAATCTCTGGAACGGCTGGACCGATTTTCAAGGAACTTTCACTGGCAGATAGCTGATGTAATAAGGAGTAACTTAGGCTTAGGCTGTATTTTAGAAAATAATAAATACTAATTTTAATAAATTGCAAAAACGAAAAAAACTAAGTAACTTTTTTGTTAAATTTAATTTAAACGCGGACGAAGTCGCGGGCACAGCTAGTAAATAATAATAACGGAAGATATCATATAAGTGACAGTGTAGTTTAGGAAGGCCCCTTGTTTGACAATTAATACGAAAGCGACATCATCAAAATTGTGATGAAAAGCTCTTCTTTCATCCTCATCAAAATAAAAACTACGCATCTATAGATGCCCTTCACAATATCTATCACCTACGTATTATAACTTAACTTAACTTAGCCTATAGGTAACTTAATTTTAACTTAATCACGTCAACTTACAATCACATACAGTTATACTTTCATTTGATTTAATAATACGTCCGATTTGACTTTCGAAGGAAGGTGTACAGCAGTTTAAAAAGTGAGTCAGCCTAAAATTTGGCGCCGAGTTTCGTCAACGAGCATCAGCTCCTGTCAAGTTCAAGCAACATGACAGGCAGGACTCGATATCAAGTGTCCCACATCGTTTTTGGGACAACACCTAATTTAGAGTGTAAATGAGGTGTTGTCCCAGTGCGGAGTCATCTATGAAAATCCTAATCCTCTTCTATTTTTGTAATTTTTAAGTATGGCAACATCATTTTAAGTCATTTACTGGTCGGTATTGTCGGGCCTACGTTGTCCTCCCATACTTAAGTACTAACGCTGTAACTTCAAATATTGTAAAACCAAATGATTTTAAAAGAGTAACCATGGAGTTTCTTGCCGGTTCTTCTCCATAGGAAACGACCAACCCGAACCGTGCACCTTTTGTTGACGTTTTATAAGGGTCGATGGGCAACTTGATGTTAAAACACATGTGTTGCTAGAATTTCCGCCATTTCTTCTCAGCTAAAATAATTGTGGAATTAATTGACTTATGTTATTTTTGACACGGTTTTATTAGCTTCACTTGTAACTATGTAAAAAAAACCTTAGCTGTTAAATTTGAGTCACTTCCTGGTTTTCGATTGAGCTGAAATTTTTTATACATTGTTTAGAAGCTTGTTTTTTTTTTTACTGTACTTTTTTTACGTTTATAAAAGTGCTGATTTTCAGCCCAACTCGAATAAATGACTTGTTTTTTTTCCCCCGACCAAAAAACAGGGGTGTTATGGAACGATAATTTATTAGGCCTATTGAAATTGCATCCCAAACACAAAGCTTCTGTGGCAATAACATTTAAAAACAAAAATGTGTACAGAAAGGAATTTTCGAAAATTATTTGAATTTTCACTACACATCTATCAAATGTACTGACATTTGGAACCTCTCTTATGTAACGCATATTCATCAAAATTGACATTTATGCATAAATTTAAACTACCGTACAACCTTCACAAAAACCCCTACATCATTCCACGCCTAGTTCTTATGAAGTCCTGGTATTGTACGAAGGTAGCTCCCTGGATGCTCTTCGTTTCCTCACACACCATACGATGAGGAATATGATCAGGATTATCAGGGCTATCGCTAGGAACACTCCGAGCACGATTGCTGCTATTGCTGCTTCGGTTAGGTAGCCTGAAAGAGGAAGAAGATGCTTTAGTTGGAGGTAGATTAAAGAGCTTCTTTTAGGAGGTCCCTTTGTAAGATTTACTGTAAAAGTTGTACAAGATTCTGCAAAAAACCTTTTTAATGTCGGGGTCTTAGTTCGCTCGCTCCGCTCGCTCACTAGACCCCGCCATCCCCTTCGAACCTAACCTGTCCGAGTCGGGGTGCCCAATATCCCGAGCTCGCTTTGCTCGCACTTGCTTCCTAAGTTCTTCTTGCCACAAAATTTGGTGATCATTTACTATATTTGGTCTTTGAATACAACTTTTTTTTGGTGTTTAGTATTTTTTTTTGGGTAACGTAGCTTAGGATCTCAAAGTATTTTTGGTGCTCATTATATTTAATCCCTTTCGAAATTGTGGTCTAAAAATTCGTTGCCTATTCACAAACGCTCGGATTCGATTTCGATTCGATAAGTCGTATGTCTATCTTGTTTTGGCATTACGAAAGCGAGCCAGATAGACATACGACTTTCCGAATCGAAATCGAAACCGAGCGCTTGTGAATATGGGGGCTAGTTCGATAGTGAGCTATCTTAAACAAAAAAAAAATGATATAAGTCTTGTTTCACGTAAAAAAAAATGCTCTCGTATCTGATTCAAAATCGGAAGTTATGTAAAACGCAATGAAAGTGCCTAAATTTCAATATCTCACTGATACATTTAATTTATGCATATTAATAATCATTCCTTGGCAGTATGTTAAAAAGTAAATGCATTCATAAACATAATTAAAATAAATAATTTTGCGGTTTTGATCAACCCGCACTGGGCCCGCTTGGTCGATTACAGCCCACTCCCTTTCATAGAGAGGAGGCCTGTGTCCCAGCAGTGGGAACATTATTGGCTGTCGACGGAAGAATCGGCAAACTGATACATTTTCTTTGTCTATCTGTCATTATGTTGATTCTTCCGTATACAAAACTTGTTTCTACAGTGGTCATGCTACGCGTGCTGCTTCCCCGGTGCAACATCCGACGCACAGCTATAGTGTGGCTACATCTGTCAAGCTCTCTATAAAATCAATAGAAGTTCACTCAAAACGCATGCGGCTTGACATCAGGAGGGCTACTCTCTTTCTCCGAAACGTAACTTCGGCAACGAACGAAAATTAAACGTAGTTACGTTTGTGACCCTACTCTATATAATTTGCGGACGCACACAAGAAGTTTGAATTTACAGACAACGAATGTATTGAATGTTATTGTGTGCGTCCGCAAATTATATAGAGTAGGGTCACAAACGTAACTACGTTTAATTTTCGTTCGTTGCCGAAGTTACGTTTCGGAGAAAGAGAGTAGCCCTTCTGACATTATCAAGGCAGAACTTTAGATAGGGACCTTACAGTTTGGGTGTTTGGTCTAGGTTTTTATTTTTATTGTATTTTGGTGGCTTGCAGCTAACAATACACAAGTTAATGTGCAGTATCAGCGACCGGCCATTTTTAAGCCTCCACAGTTGAGTTTTCTCCTTACGGCATTACATATAAATTTTGAAGTCCTTATTTTCAAAAATGGCTGATGACCGATTTTAATGGAACCCAATACGCATAAACAGGATACATAGATCTAAAAAGTTACTACAAACAATTTCTTAACAAAAAAAATATTTGGAAATTTCTGTTTCTATAGATAATTTATGATCGCCAAAGAGGCTAAATTTTAATTGTCTACAACCTCGCGAGCCCAGTCAAGATAATTGATTTGCTTATCTTTCGCTGTTTTCACGAGGTAAATAAAATAATAATTAGGTAGATCTAACATAGGGTTAAACCTAAATGTTCTTAAAACAGCAATATCCTTCCTACTCTTCCTGTAATGTCCAAGAGAGTAGAGTGGTGCCCGGGGTACAGGGCACCACTCTAAGTCATAAAACATCACGAAGACATTTTATTGTACTGGCTCCTCGCATCTATAACATTGTTAATAAAAAACTCCACACTAAGAAACTTAACGTAAATCAACTTAAAAAAGTGATACTGCCTTGGCTAAAAAGCCTAGACTATGATGCTACAGAAAATTTAATTAAGTTGTTATGAAGAGAAACAAATACTCACACTCCCCAACACACACTCATACCACACTCACACATCCCATACCCCACCACACACACACCCCACACATACCCTCACACAATACACATATTCATACTCCCTTACTCCAGACACATTCGATTCCAATATATTGTTAAAAAAAAAAAATGTGTGCATGTTTATTTTATTATGTTCTTACTTAACTTTTTTTTTCTTGTTTGCTTTGTAATTTTTGGATGTCATTAATAATTTAAATTGTATCATTGTAATAAGGGGAAGACACTAGCTCCTGCCGGCCTAGCATGACCGCCGTAGAAACGAGCTATGTCTACGGAAGAATCGACAATTTGACAGATATTTCTATCGTCCCAAGCATGGCGATATTAAGAATGTAGAAAAGAAATGTTTCTTTTCTTCAGTCGACACAAGTCTACAACGTCGAGCATGACGACCATATTTTCTCTTCTTTTGACATTTGGGGGTAGAAACATTACTGACTGACAAATGTCAAACTAGTCTTAATAAAAACTAAATACGAGAAATACGTTTCGTGGTTGCGTTGAGTTACGTTCAAAAGGTTGAAATGTTATATAAAATATTTAGGTTTAATTTCGCGAAAAAGATCCAGGCCTGGATCCAGGATACAGCAACACCATCCCGCCCACGAAAAATGAAAAACTCGTGCAATTGGCAACTTTTTTTTGTAAACTAAACGTAACCTTTTAACTTTCCATAGCAACGTCCCCGTTGCTATGGAAAGAATTCCTGTCTATGTCTTCGTAGAAACGCGAGTCGACGGTGCGCGCCATGCTCGGGCAGAAGAAATGACAAGTTGTAAAGAAAAGATTTCTTGTCGTTTCTTGGAAGAATAGAGATAGAACGGTCATGCTAGGGGGGCTGTAATACAGTGTACACTAGCACAGGAGCTAGGGAATTTCATAAAAATGTTTGTGTAATTAATGCCATTAAAGAATTATTATTATTATATTATTGGATCTACAAACTCCATAAAGTCTACGATGATTGACATGACTATCTTAAACGCTTGACAGATATAAATTCAACTAGATGTCCCGCGCAACTTCGTCTGCGTCACATTTTTCATTGCTGCTCCGCTCCTATTGGTCGTAGCGTGATGATATATAGCCAATGGCCTTGCTCGCCTCATGCCTAAATGAGCTATCTAACACTGAAAGAATTGTTTAAATCGGACCAGAAGTTCCTGAGATTAGCGCGTTCAACAAACAAACAAACAAACTCTTCTACTTAAAATATTAGTATAGATAGCACGATCAATCGCCCTTACGAAGTATCCCACCGTCATTATGATGTTGAAGAGCATCATCATCATCATCATCAGCCCGGTATCACCCACTGCTGAGTAAAGGCCTTCCCTTTTTCTCCCACACTTCCCGGTTCTATGCGTCCCTTAACCAGGTGAAGGGCAAACTTACTAGATATATCTATGGTATAGCTGTTGGTGTTCCCATAAGCGTCCACAGCATTCAACAGGACCCTCGGCGCGCAGCAGGTAGCCCTGTACGTCGCCACCACCTCCTGTCTGGTCCCTGATGTGAAGTTCTCGCTGTACATCACTCCGATCGGTGAGGAGGTTATGCGGAGAAGACCTGGTGGAGAGAGGTGGTTTTAAGTTTACATTTTGGACGGTTATAAAGGGTGTAAAACACCTTTTAACGAAGCCGAAAGGCACTGGTTCTCCCTGTCATTGCGATCATTTTTTTGTTCTACACCATACCTGGGAACCTTCTAGTTAGGGAGATATTAGGGGTCAAAGTTCTAACTTTTTGACAAGTTTTTTTTTTTAAACAAGTTTTTAATGTAAGATTTTTACTTTAAACACCTCCACGACCCCCGTACTATTTAATCCGTCCATCAGCACAATGTTTTGAGTGCGTTACATTGTTCTACCACAAAACGTGATTTTACACCCCCCAATAAAAGTCGTTTCCTAGCAATAATTTTTGCGTAAAGTTACTTAGTTTCATGTCCAGAATGCTTGGTTGACGGCTTCGTGATGAGGTGATTTACACGGTGTATGTTTGACAGCGGTCGATTAAAATCTACGTATAACTAAAATAGGAGCTTGTGGCTAAATAATTGCAGGAGCACCGTTTAATCTTCAAGATTAAGCAGCGTTTGCCAAATTTTGAAGATGGGATGACCACCCATTACAAACCGAGTCTCCTCCGTGCCTCGGAAAGCACGTGAAGCTATCATTCCTGGCTCTCATTTGTAGATCTTCGACAGTCGTAACAGGTAGCCAGCGGCTTGCAAATCTGACTACCAGTGTTACTTAGTTGTATCGTATTACCCAGTACTAACTGGGTTGTGGAGGTCAGATAGGCAGTAGCTGACCCTAACATACTTGGGGAAAGGCTAGGTAGATCATGCACTATTATCATGAATCGGCGAGCTGTTTCGACAGAAATGAAGAATAGCGCCTCCTCCCTACCTGACAAAGCATCTCTCGCCACAATAGTGGTAGACCAGGCGTGCTGGGCGCAGTCGTCACCTGTCCTGCCAAGACAGGTGCCCTGGAAGGTATGGCGGATTTCAGGAGCCCAGGTGTCAATAGGTTCCGCTGAGTTCATGACGTAGACGAAGGCAGAGAGCGAGACTTGTTCGTTACCTGGGAAGAGAGAAATGGAATTGATGAAATCAAGTGTGTAAATACAAAAAGAGCCGAAAAAACTAGTTTGTCGTCACGGGCGCCCATAGAATTAATCATCAATAAAAACCTGTAAAGAACTATGGAATAAAAAAAAATAAAAGAAATTGAACGTGGAACTTTCAAAAACAAAACAAGATCAAGAACAATCAATCCAGAACAAACTTTATTTTGATGGGAAAAGGTTGATTTTACGTGGCAAAAGTGGGGAAACACCATTTCTCGTCACGGCATACGAATCGATTTTACTGCCCAGTCGCGCATCTATATGCGCCCATTTTTTTGGGAAATAATGTCAATTTTCGAATGAAACATTAGTTCATAAAAACTTATTCTATCCAAAACTTACCATAGGCAGTAAAAGTGATGGTGTCTCTTAACCCTGGCTGAGCATTAGCTGGGACGGTCAGACTGACTATCACGTTGACTGTCTGTCCAGATGCTACAACTTGTCTGAAAAGAGAGACGAAAAGCATTACTAAATTGTACTAGACGGGATTTCTGACCACCTATTACATACCGAGTTTCACCGTGCCTCGGAAAGCACGTTAAGCCGTAGGTCCCGGCTGCCATTTGTAGATCTTTGACAGTTGTTACAGGTGGTCAGTGGCCCGAAAGTAAGACAACCAGTCTTCCTAAGGGGTATTGGTTGTATTACCTAGTACTAACTGGGTTATGGAGGTCAGATAGACAGTCGCTCCATGTAAAATCCAGATGCAGCTGAATACCAGCTAGTATTCTATATTAGTATTGGGAAGACACACCCAACTTAGTTGGTTATTAGCGAGGCAGATGATGAACTGAAATAGTTACCATAAGCCCATACTCCTTCAGTCCACTACATCTAAGAAAATAAAACTAAAATCTTAGTAGACGAACTTACGAATTAGGATTGATGCTAGTCAGGAACCTGAGTTCTCCCGTAGCTCCGAAATTGAACCTTATCGACTGTTCTCTGTAGTTTGTTACTTCGAAGTGCAGCTGTAATATAAAGAAGCATTTTTAATAAAAACAGATTTTCTCCGCGTACTTATACAAAGTGGAAGGGACTCGGACGTTAAAACGGTTATCACGTATTAAGTCCATCATCCTGAATTTACGTCGGTAATTTAAAAATATATATATATACATTTTGACCGTGATGGTATTGCAGTTACGAAAAATTTCTATACATTTTGACCAACATGGTATTGCAGTTACGAAAAATTTCTATACATTTTGACCGTGATAGTAATGCAGTTACAAAAACTTACTATACATTTTGATCGTGATGGTATTGCAGTTACGAAAAATTTCTATACATTTTGACCGTGGCGGTATTGCAGTTACGAAAAATTTCTATACATTTTGACCGTGATGGTATTGCAGTTACGAAAAATTTCAAAGTTACAAAAAAAAATTATACATTTTGTCCGTAATGGTGTTGCAGTTACGAAAAATTTCTATACATTTTGACCGTGTTGGAATTGCAGTTACGAAATATTTCCATGTAAGGGGAGTGGGGGAGGTTCAAAGTTTCAAACCATTTGATAATGTACGTGTATACCTGCAAACTTTCGCCGGGAGCTCCATATAATCTGCTGGCTAGTCCAATTTGTACTGCTGTCAGTATTATCCCCTGTTGATTCATCACCTGCGAAATATCATGAAATTTATCATAAAGAAGCTGAGGGCCATCATCATCTGCCTAGCTTTTTCCCCAGCTATGTTGGTGTTGGGTCATAGAGGCAGTCACTACTTTTAAATTATTGGCATTCAGCTGCATCCGTTTATAGTTGGGAAAAGGCAATATTAAACGAGAGAGCAGCGGTAGCCCAGTGGTGGCAGCCCCGACTTACGAGCAGTAAGCCGTCGGTCGAACTCAGACAGGCGCATTACTTTGTGTAATGTATTTCATCACCGCTGCTCTCAAAAACATCGTGAAGAAACCGGCATGTCCTAGAACTAAAAATTCGAAGACATGTGACATCTACCAACCCGCACTGGGCCCGCGTGGTGGATTACAGCCCACTCCCTCTCATAGATCGGAGGCCTGTGTCCCAGCAGTGGGAAAATTATAGGCTGATGATGATGATGCATATTAAAACAATTTGATGAGTATTTTTCTTCTTAGCGTGCGATGGCGATCTAAATTGTGTCGGCCCAGAACTGAGCCAGAAGTATATGAGCATTGATGAGTGTAGATTTACGACTGGTTGATGGCAATAAGCTCTCCTCCTAATACTTGAATGTAGCTGAACTATTAGGTTCACTTCTGTTAACCCTTTTTTTAAACGGATGGGAAATCATCAAATGACCTCTCCTGCTCTGGGCGGAGCAGAAGGGAGTGTCAGACTTGTACTGACTAAAACTCATCCATGTTCCTTCTTAGTCCTTTTGTTCCAGGGCCACGGTATCTGTTTTGTCAGTCAGTCCCGCAGCCCTGGCAGGCATCGGCCTTCTCGGACTCCTTCCGATTTGCTGACATCTCATTGAAGCGCGCGTGGAACACGGACGCACCGTCGACACGGCCTGTCGTCATAAGACGGACGGACGGTGAGCTAGCCCATTACTCACCGTCTACAGGCCCCACTTTTTTTAACCGTTCAGGGAATTCAGTCGTATGGAAATGTTATAAATGGTTTTTCATACCTGCGAAACAGATCTACTGTAGGGCTGAGCATCGTCATTAGTATACATCAGCTGGGCAGCATTATTAGACCTGGATTCCATATCATCCATTTTTTCCAAGCCGTTATCTGAGAAGACTATGTTGGCTGATCTGCTCATACGAATCTCTGGCTGGTTTAGGGGCCCTGAAAGGCGTATGAAAGGTTCTCCTGGAAAATAAAGATAGTATTGATGTTATTTTTAAGTCTTAAAACCGTTTCTGACATTGTAAGAATAATTATTGTTGGGTCTTCAAAACCGATTGTGCTTTAGTGACATAGAAAGCTTCCATCTTCTTCCTGCGCTTGTCCGATGTTACTTAGGGTAGGCTAAAAACGTTTTCTTCTTCCATTTTCTCTGGTCGCTGATAGAATTTCACTATGTCTAGGCACTGGCCACTTCGGCTTTAGATATAAAAAAAATACACATCACTTTCATATGGTCACAGTCTTCTAGCTTTTATTTACTTCTGGGTTTTTTTTAATGTTCCCCAAAGATATAAAAGTGTTGTTTTGCATCCTTGTCAAAATTCAGGAGGTTGTCACAAAATACATAAATAATCAATTTAAATTAACTAGATAATTATTAATGAACGCTGATGTTTTTCGTTTTTTAAGTTTGGCTTATGTTTAACATAACACCAGATAAAGTAAATATAACCTTAAAAAACATTTTTATACTGCCTAAAATAGTAAATGATCACCAGAATTAAAAACCTGAAAATCACAGCTCCGAACTAAGGCGTAGTCGGCGGGCTCCTATTTCTCTCTGTAGGGTTTAAAGTAACCTAACACGAAGGGGATGTCGGGGTCTTAGTTCGCTCGCTCCGCTCGCTCACTAGACCCCGCCATCCCCTTCGAACCTAACCTGTCCGAGTCGGGGTGCCCAATATCCCGAGCTCGCTTTGCTCGCACTTGCTTCCTAAGTTCTTCTTGCCACAAAATTTGGTGATCATTTACTATATTTGGTGATCATTTACTATATTTGGTCTTTGAATACAATTTTTTTGGTGTTTAGAATTTTTTTTTGGGTAACGTAGCTTAGGATCTCAAAGTATTTTTTGGTGCTCATTATATTTAATCCCTTTAAGTTTGTCAGTATATCAGAATAACCCGCTTAACGTGGTTTAGGGGGGAAAAATAAATTAAAAATATACCTACCCATTTTATTATAGATTTGGGTCGAGAATCATTAGCATAGTTACCTCATCAAATTTTGTCGAGGTTGCAAACCAACACCTTGTATAAAAAAAATCAGCTGTTTCAAACATTTTGACTGCGTTAGGTATTGCAGCTGTCTTTTTTTTTCAAATAACCGAAGAAAAATTTCCACATGGGTTCAGAATAATGTACTTACTAGATGTTGTAGCCGTTTCGGCGCCGATGTCTCTTCCATCCTGTACATTGATAATGACTTACCTCTCAAGTCTCTTCCGACAATCTTGGAGTACACCTTGGTTCCCTTCACAGGTGGTAAAGCAACATCAGCTTCTAGCACCACGATAGGATCTATTTCTTCTTGACCATGGGCTATTGGCTGGTAACTGTAAACGACATGACAGAATGTTAACTACACCGTTTTTTTTTTAAACCGTTGCATTCCAACCCCTATTTAAAAAGAATGAAAGAAAGAAAAAAAAAGTCACAACCGTTTACTTTTACGCCTTACGGCATTTCATACAAACTATCAAGTCATTATTTTCCGAAATTACTGAACCGATTTTAATAAAAGTTAATAGGCATAAGCAGAATACATAGATCTAAATAGTTACTTACTAAAAACATTTTCGAAATGTTGTTGTTTCTGTACATAATTTATATTCGGTCTAATTTAGCTATAGCACTTTTTTTTCGAAAATGTTTTTTAGTATTTTTTAGACCTATGTATTTTGCTTATCCGTAGGAAGTTTCATTAAGATCGGTTCAGTAATGACTTGAAAGTTTTTATATGTCTTAAGGCGTAAACGCTGTTAATGCATCCATCAAATCAGCACAATTTTTTGAGTGCATTACATTGAGTTTTACCGTAAATCGTGATTTTTACCTCCCCAAAAACAAAAGTCCTTCCCAGCAATCAATCTTGCGTCGAGTTATAAAGAGGAAAGTTTTGATTGTTTGTTTGTTACGATTTAACTCAAAAACTACTTGACAGATTTAAAAAAATCTTTCAACACTAGAAAGCTACATCTTTACCGAGTAACATAGGCTATATTGTATCACAATTTTCGCGGACGAAGTCACGGGCAAAGTGATAGTGTATTATTAGCTGAAGAGTTTGTTTGATTAAACGCGCTACTGCTAATCTCGAGAACTACTGGTTCGATTTATTTATTTTCTTTTAGTTTTCGATATTGAGAAAGGCTATATAAAATCACGCTACGATCAATAGGAGCGGAGCATCAATGAAAAATGTTGCAAAAACGGGGAAAGTTGCGCGGGTCAGATAGTCGTTTCATAAACTGAAATACATACCTGAAAGGCAGCTTATCTAATTCAGTTCCATATTCGTCAACCAGGTGTGACTCCCTGACGCTCGCTACAGGACCTGTTACTCGGAATTTGAGGGTATCTGAAAAGAAAAACACATCTTCATTAATAATACCGAAATTAAGTAGTCATCATCATATACTTTGGTCTCAGCGTCCATTCTAAGGGGCCGTTCAAGTATTACGTAAGCAGATTTTTTGCAATTATTAACCCACTTCTCCCCCTCGTCAGCAAAAGTAAGCAAAGTTCTTACCCCTCCCCCCCATGCTTACGTCAACATTGGTACAATTGATTAATTCATGAGCAGCAGTTATTAGTGACACACAAGTGAAAAGCGCGCGGTAATAGGGGTGCGGACTGGGTAAAGAAAACGACATTCTATTTTGTCCGTCAGACAGGTAATACAAAAATATTAGACACGTATTTTTTGTTTTATCAAAGTATCAAAAAATTACTTAGTTAAAACTCATTAAAGTTGGAGAGTGGGGGCTTACTACGTTACAAGTAGGTATAAAACTTACCTACATGTGACGTCATGCGCCATTTCAACTCAATATATCTCCGTAATTTTATGACTACGTTAAAAAAGAAAAAATACGTGTCCAATACTTTTCAATAAACTACCCGACGGACAAAGAAAAAAAAAATTGGATTATCCTATTATGGTCACCCATCCACGGACCAACCTCGGCAAGCACGGCTTAACCTTAAAGATCGACCCGGGCGGCTGTTATTATTTAGCCACGAGCTCATATGAAGTAGTTGGAAGTAATATTTTTTTTAAATTTCGCTCGGATGAAGGTCCCGGGCATCATCAAGTTTAGGAATAAAATGAACGACATGGTTTCCATATAAACATCCATAAAACCCCCCACATTAGGACTATAGCCCTAATCTAACGCATGCCGCCGGTTCACCGCACAAGTTTAAATAGGAAATATGACGTCAGCAAAGTTTATAGGTTATCACCGCTTTAACTGTCAATCTATCTACCTAGTCCCCTTGCAAATCTCTAATAACGTTCAATTAATTATTAGTGATTTCCTAGGACAGGGTTGGCGAATCTTTAGGGATCAACGTGCCATTTTTTCTAAAGAAATGTTTGATGAGGCCATAGATGTGCCGCCAAATAATTTTGACTTAGTGATTGTTTGGAAAACTAAAGTCTTTATTCTCAAAACTTTTTATTTACTACCAAAAATAACTTTTGGCACTGTTTAGTATTAAAGGTTTCTGTTATACGTGTAACTTAAATGAAAATAACGTTAGTATGACTTCTGTGTTGCAGATTAGATGACAAAAATTACTTGAATAGGGGATAATCCTATTTTTTTTTTTGTCCGTCGGGTAGTTTATTGAAAAGTATTGGACACGTATTTTTTCTTTTTTCACGTAGTCATAAAATTACGGAGATATATTAAGTTGAAATGGCGCATGACGTCACATGTAAGTAAGTTTTATACCTACTTATGACGTAGTAAGCCCCCACTCTCCAACTTTAATGAGTTCTAACTAAGTAATTTTTTGATATTTTGATAAAACAAAAAATACGTGTCTAGTATTTTTGTATATCTGTCTGACGGACAAAATAGAATGTCGTTTTCTTTACCCAGTCCGATCCCCTAATAGGGGAAGGGTAAAATTGCCAGCATAAAATATGTAAACGAAAGCTCTGTTAATACGAATATCGATAAAAATAATCAATTCGCAAAATCAAAATTCACAAACCCTAACATAACTGAGTTGTGAAGGTACGATAGGCAGTCGTTTGATGTAACATACTAGTACTCAGCTGCATCCGGTTAGATTGGAAGCCGACCCCAAGATAGTCTGGGAAAAGGCTAGGCAGATGATGATATACTTTCATAAGCATTCAATAAAAAGCTGTTATTTTGTTTGTATCCAAACATCCATGTCGTTCATCATGATTCTCTTGACCTTATCCCATTTAATTTGTGGTCGGCGCGGTATCTCTTTTTCTTCCATACTTGAATACTTCTCTATAACTAGATATCTCAGCAATTACCTCCTTTCTTGCCATATCATCCTTCACACAGTCCATCCATCGTTTCTTTGGTCTTCCTCTACTCTTATACCCATCCACATTTTATACTCATACTTTCGTCAGGACATGTTCCTTATCCTCCGCATCACATGTCCATACCAAGGTAACCGATTGCTGCACAGCTTTTCAGTGACTGGGGCGCTACTTTCAGACTTCCTCTTAGATTTATTCATTTAGGTTAGCCTACAATTGTTTACACGTTACAATATACATTTATAAATGCAACAATTACTTACAGGCTAACACCACATGCACTATTTTATTTTACATTATAACTACTGTCCAGCGCACCTTCGTCTGCGTCAAATTTTCCCCGTTTTCGCAACATTTTTCATTGCTGCTCCGCTCCTATTGGACGTAGCGTGATGATATATAGCCTATAGCCTTCCTCGATAAATAGGCTATCTAACACTGATTGATTTTTTCAAATCGGATCAGTAGTTCCTGAGATTAGCGCGTTGAAGCAAACAAACAAAAAAACTCTTCAGCTTTATAATATTAGTATAGATTATACATTTTTATTATTGCAATAAATTGTAGATTAAAATTGATAAAATTATTGTAAAACAAAGCATAAATCTAGCAATATAACAAACAAATAAGGATAATAGTATTAAATTTGACTAATATTTAATATTTTAAGATTAGATCTTATGGACGTATCTATCTATCACAAGTATGTTCCCTCTATTTCCTTTGTATATTCATAAATTGAGTCCACTCTGTATGACATGACCCCTCAATACTCATTCGTTTCGTTCAATCCGTTCATTCACCTCTTTGCCACTCAAAACCTTACAAATATAAAACATCTAAATCTACTATACAGGGTGTAACGGAAAGGGTATATACATACGTATGGGTGTGCTACAGACCATCAGACTGGACATGTTTCTCCATCGGCCAAACATGTATATTATAATTCTTGAAAATGTATTTAATTCTGTATAAAATTCTCGTGTCGCGGTGTTTGTTACCAAACTCTTCCGAAACGACTGAACCGATTTGTATGAAATTTTTGTGTGCATATCGGGAAGGTCTGAGAATCGGCCAACATCTATTTATCATACCCCTAAAACTCATCGAAATTTCCACGCGGACGATGTCGGGGGCAGCAGCTAGTAATCCTAACTAATATTATAAATGCGAAAGTAAGTTTGTTTGTTACCTTTTCACGACTAAACGGCTGATCGGATCTTAATGAAATTTGGCAAGAACATAGATTTCAACCTGGGGATGGAGATAGGCTATATATCATCACGATACGACCAGTAGGAGCGGAGCAGCGATGAAAAATGTTGCGAAAACGGGGAAAATGTGACGCAGACGAAATTGCGCGGGACAGCTGGTACTTACATAAATCAGATTAGGAGCTTATCTTATCGGACTATGTATTATTATGTACTTAATGAAAACTATTATATTTTTATCAATGTACACACATCAAAAGTGTCTAGGGATCAACATATATTTTTGCAATAACTTTTCTCCTGATTGATATTAATTAAAATTTTCTTTAAGGATTCATCAAATAAAGTGTTTTCGTTTGTCACAGTAACGATAAACCAAGTCACCTTTGCATTAATAAAGAAATTTGCCATTTTCTAATAAAGGGATTTTTGACATTTGAACCACTAACATTAAAGTTCGAAAAAAAGACTGAAATAACAGTTTTCTTTAAAATTTTATTGGGTAACTTAAACAATTAATAATCCGTGTTTCTACCGCGAACACTAACAACACAAGAACATCGGTTTGGCATACTCAAAATGAGTTCATCCAAATCACGCTGTGGAATGGCCGCCCATGTTCGTTGCAACAACAAAAAAAGGTCTTCTTGCGACTGGATACCCTCCATATTCGGCAGAGCTCTTCTCTGTAGCATATCCCATGCATGCTCAATCGGGTTCAAGTCTGGCGACTGAGCAGGCCAGGGCAGGACATTGATGTTAGCTGCGGCGAGAGTCTGTCTTACAACTCTTGCGGTGTGCGGTCGTGCATTATCATGCATTAACTGAAATAAGGGACCGATTTGCACTTGTAGAGGAACGATGACGTCTGATACAATCGTCTCAGCATAAATTTGAGCGTTGAGGTTGCCTCTGATCCAAATCAACTCAGTTCTTCCGCCGATCCAAATACCATGATGGTTCCACCACTATAAGGATGGACTTCCTGGCAGGATTTTAATCGCTGTTGGCGTCCAGGGGTTCTCCAGTGTCGTATACGTCTTGTATCCGGTCTCATACCAAAACGAGACTCATCAGAAAAGCACACGAAACGCCATTGTTCTTCTGCCCAATTTCTGTGTTCAAGAGCCCATTGATATCGAATCCTACGATTGTGCATTGCTATAGGTGGTACCCGTAGCGGTCTTCGGGAATGAAGGTTCACTTCATGCAAGCGGTTTCTGACTGTTTGGTCGCTAATTAAGTTCCCTGAAGAGTGATGAAGCCTCACGGCTAACATCATGGCGGTTATTGTTGGAGCTCTTCGAGTTAAGATTTGAATGTATCGGTCTTGTCTCCGTGTGGTGCAGCGATACCGTCCTCCATGGCGCTCAGCCACGGTACCAGTGCTTCGGTAACGTGTCCAAAGTCGACTGATAACACTCTGACTTGTATTCAGAGCTAAAGCCACAGTACGTTGCCGGGCACCATGCTTCTATCATTCCCACGGCTCTGAGCATTTCTTCCCTGCTTAAATGACGTCGCCGCTCCATAATAACGTTGGGTTTAATCAGTAGTAGGGAAACAGTAGCACTAATAATGTCTTCAATGCGTTGTATGTTTTTATAGGGAAAATATTGACAGCTGATTTTCATCTTTTACTCGAATTTGATTCACAGTTCCTGATTCAAATTATGAAATGCACCAAAAAGGATCCATATAAATTTATAAAATCATAAATTTATTACAAAGCCACATCTCAATCTCAAGAAATCCGCATAAAAATGCTTGATCCCTAGACACTTTTGATGTGTGTAATGTTTTAGTTTAAAACTTTTGTTAGTATGCGTTTTCATTAGAACATAACGAAATCCCCGAACGGTTAGGCAGCCAGCAGTGTACCTTAAGAGGGGACTCTAGGGGGTCTTTCTCCATACAAACGTATTCCGCTGTTTTCTTCGTGGATAATGCGTCTAGAGCAATGATTTTTTTCCAAAAAATCTAGGTCTTATTAATACATGCCACTATCATTTTTTTTTCAAAACATAATCACTAAAATAATTATGACAATCAAAACACCCGGAAAAAAAGCCCGTTTTTACCGCCATGTTCAGGCGACTATCAGACAAATTAGATAAGTTTTTAACAAAAAAGAAAATAATAGAAGCATAGATATAATTATCCCTTAAATTTTGATATAAGAATTATTTAGATCAGTTTAGATTTGAAGAAGAAAACAGCGGAATACAAAACGTCTTTTGGCCACGATTTTTGTAGGTAAAATCAGCGTGAGTTGCAGTTGTCCCTTTTGCACTTTACGGGGTCTTGGTCGGTCGACGGCAATAGTTTCTTCAAATACCTATTCTTAAAATTCCTCGAGCGTAGAGTCCCCTTAATAGTACCTACACCCTTATTTCGCTAGTTATGTTTAAGTCCCATGTTATAAGCGGTGAGCCTATTGCCATCAACCGGGCACGTATGCAGACTCCGTGGCAGCTATTGAGAAATTCCTGATGGAAAAACCCAATAACACTTTGTCCGACCTGGGAGTCGAACCCTGGACATCATGCAGTCGCGTTTGAGACCACTAGACCAACAGTCAAAAACATAACTGGCGAAATGTGGGTACTCCTCTGCCTAACCCTTGGGGTTTTACAGGCGTGATGTTATGCTATTGTGACTTTTCTAGTACTCATGGCTGTCATCATCATCATCATCATCATTTCAGCCGAAAGACGTCCACTGCTGGACTGCTGGTCATACGCCTCCCCGAAGTGACGACCAGTCCCGTGCGACTCGCATCCAGCGTATCCCCGTAACCTTCACCAGGTCATCAGTCCACTTAGTGGGAGGCCTTCCAACGCTTCGTCTTCCGGTTCACGGTCGCCATTCCAGAACTTTTCGGCCCCATCGCCCATCCGTTCTGCGAGCAATGTGCCCTGCCCCCCACTGCCACTTTAGTTTGGCAATTCTTCGGGCTACGTCGGTAACCTTGGTTCTCTTGTGGATGTCCTCATTTCTGATTCGATCAAGACTGCAAGGACATTTTTGCCAAAAAATTGGTCAAAATTGGAATTAAGACCGCCATCTTGTCCTTTCAAAACAACTTTACGACAGTTTACTAACAGCCGACCTGTCAATGTCACGTAAGTGCCAAAACATCCTTGTAGCACTACAACCAACTTATCCATGCAAGTGGGAAAGCGCAGAACTAAAATAAATGTACCAAGTTTGACATATCAATGCAAATTTTCTTGACAACCAATGCCGCCATGAACTGCACACTTAATTTGTTCGTACAGCAGCACTCTTATTAGTTTGACCTTTTGTTAATTTACGTACCTACTCGTCACTTATTTCGTTCCGAAATTATACAATTTTATGACACTCACTGAGGGCAGTCAACTCGAATTTCGTATTTGTTTATTTCATTATCTGACATGATTAAAATATAAACAAATAGTTTGACAACCGATAAAACCTCGAAACTAAAAAATTATCATGAAAAAGTCTAAAAGCAGTATACACTATCAGTATGACCCAATTATTAAAATTAAGTGTAAAAAAAAATAAAAAAAGTTTCTAATCAGTACATGCCTTTATACGACTGATAGGAACATCATTTGTTTTATATAATTTAGTTGACACTGTGAAGTGCGGTCGTGTCACATTGAAAATATTGATTTTATTTATTAATAGTTTCTAAGAAACTATTTTTATCAAAGTGAGTGCGTGTTCAAGTGCAGTTGTGAATTAGTGACGGTTTTTTTGTGTGATTTTTTAATTAGAAAAAGGTTTTTAGTTAGGTTAAATTAGGATAAAATATCGAAATATAGGTAAACACCAAAAAGACGAATAATTATTTCAAAATGAATCGTGTGTTATGCCACAGCACATTATAGTTAAGCAGTAAATCAACTATCGTCGTCCTTCAGGAATTATTCATAAACAAAATATTATAGTAAAATAAAATAATAGTTTAAATCGGTCCTTCGCTATGGAACGAAGTTTAAAAAAACAGTTTTGGACAAAAAAAGTACTTCCTGCCTGCGTTTTATATTTCTACGTTTGCGACGCAGACTCTCTTTGAGAGGAAACAGCTCGTAATCTACATCGAGGGCTTAGTGCGGGTTGGTAGAGGTCACATGTCTACATATTTCTGATTGTAGGACATGCCGGTTTCCTCATGATTCCTTCAGAGCAGGGTTAATTAAATAATGAGCATGTCTCCCAGCAGTTGAAAATTATAGACTGACAACTGTCATATTGATTTTCCCTGCAAGTGATTATGCCATGAAAACCTTCAAAGTAGTGAATTTGTAACGTCACAGTTCGATCAATAAATAGGCTTTTAGTTTTGAATATTAAAATAGTTACGTTTTGTCATATTGATCCGGTTTCTCAAGGTCAAACATGTTTTGTTCGTGCTTTTTGGTAAACTTTAGACTTTAGTACTTGTAAAAGGTTCTATCGTGCGATTAGAGGATTGTGAACCTTTTGCTTAAGATAACTAGATCAATTTATCCCTAATATTACATAATATAACATAAAATTCTATCTGTAATCCCGTAAGGGAGAGACAGCTAGGTGTTCTTAATAGGACATCACCCACTTTTCGCCAGTTATGTTTACGTCATGTAATAGGGAGTAAGCCTATTACCATCAAGCGGGCACAAATCCAGACTCCGTGACTGCTACCGAGAAATGTTATCGAAGCAATCAATGTCTATTTTGCGTTTATTAAAAAAATATTGCATCAAAAGGGACTTCGTTCGAGTCCAGTGGATAATATGTTTAGTCATTGTTAGCTCATCACATGACATATTATTAACAAGCTTATGCCCGCGGCGTCGCCCGCGTGGAGTTCGATAATTGTCCCACGGGAACATACTATCGAGATAAGTATAAGTATCTTATGTGTAATCCAGGCTATAAACTATCTGTGTGATATCTGTGTGTGTTGTAAACTGTCTTTGTTCCAAATTTCATCCAAATCCGTTCAGGAGTTTTTGCGTGTAAGAGTAACAAACAACTATCCATACTCACAAACTTTCGCATTTGTAATATTAGCAGGATATGATAAAATAAGAATAATAAAACTACATCACTAGTCTAGGTCTAGGTTGACGGCACGGTTGGCGCAGTGGTTGAGCGATCGACTGCTGTGCTGCGTGTCGCGGGTTCGATCCCCGCACGGAACAAATATTTGTATGGCCTACAGATAGTTGTTCCGGGTCTGGCTGTTTGTGTATGTCAGTTTAAATGTTTGTAAACGCACCCACAATACAGGAGAAATTCCTAGTGTGGGGCAACGTTTTTTTTAAAAAAGAGAAAAAGAGAAAGAGAAGTGTCTAGTATTTGCGTGATTGCTGAGCATGAGGTTTTGGCTTCGATTCCCAGGCCAGGCAAAGTGTTATCAGGAAATTCTCATTAGTAGCCGGAGTCTGAATTTCTGCCTAGTCGATGGCATTAGACTCGCCCCCTACTAAATGTCATCATTTGCCTAGCCTCTTTCCCAAACTATCTTGGGGTCGGCTTCTAGTCTAACCGGAGTATCAGTATTTTACATGAAGCGACTGCCTAACTTACCTCCACAACCCAGTAACTGGGTAATAAAATACCCCTTGGTAAGACCAGATGTCAGACTTGGCTTTTGACTACTCGTAACGACTGTCAAAGATCTACGAATGACAGTCGGGACCAACGGCTTAACGTGCTTAGGTAACTCGGTCAAAGGACCAACCTCGGCAAGCACAGCTTAACCTTATAGATCGACCCGTGCGGCTGTTATCATTTAGCCACGAGCTCCTTCCTCCCTACTTAATGTATAGGACTTAAACATAACTGGCGAAATATAGGTGTACAATTAAGTACACCTCTGCCAAACCCTTCGCATATTATAGTGTTAGATTCTGACCTATCTGTCATGCACGTGTACTTTAAGATCTTCGTTCATTTTATGTATCACATTAGAGATACATATAGAATGAAATATCAAAGGCGTATAAGATTACGAATACCGGAAAAGGTCGATCTTATCTCCATCGGTTGTTAGTTCAAGGGCGCAAGTATCGCGGCGCCGACGTTAGGTTAGGTCAGGGGGTCAGGCCAAAAGGTCAGATGGAAGATCGAAAATAAACGAAAGAGTTGTGATTCTTTGGGCAATTTTCGTAGTTCTATTGTTTTAAGGGTTTATTTGAACAGCCGTCATTGTAGTATATTTTGTATTCTTAGATCTGTTTTTATGATTTCTTTTAAATTATATGTGACTTCTCTGCGTTGAGCACCATACTTGCTCCTTGTATGTTGGCAATCTCAAACCGACTGATTTT
Source organism: Cerastis leucographa (assembly GCA_963082945.1). Lineage (NCBI taxonomy): Eukaryota > Metazoa > Arthropoda > Insecta > Lepidoptera > Noctuidae > Cerastis > Cerastis leucographa. Next base: position 4,737,117 of record OY720376.1, read on the forward strand.
ATTTATCAAAATGTTTTCTTTCATCGTCAGCCAGTCCCAAATTATAATTTTTATCTTGACTCGTCTCAAGTCTAAAAAGTATTTATGTTATAGCTTTTTTGCCGCAGTTTCATCTGTATTAAGTTCGTGAATTATCCCATGGGAACCAACTTCTGGGATAAAAAATATCCTATGTCCTACCCAGGTCGTCGATTTATCGAAAGTTGCCAGCCGTTTTGGCGTGAAAACAATACAGTCAGAATTTTGCTTTTACAATTTTTAGTATGGTTGTGAATTTTAAACCCGTAAGATTTATTTAGATTTTTACTTGTGCACAAAGTTTTAATAAATAAATAATTAATAAGTACATATCAGCCATGTCTTTGTCTATAAAATAAACATGCAAAAACAGAGTGTGGTGTTGTAAAAGCACTATAATTTTGTTGATAATGAATATTCTTAGGTCGAAATATATAATTTATTGCTTCTATTTATGAGCCATAAATTATATCAGTTTTTATAGTTTTGTTTCTTTGATCATATCAAGAATCTATCTTCGCATCTGCTAAATAATTATTAAAGTAAATTAATGGATTTCTGGCTATTCTTTGCGTACCAAAAATAGGCTACTTTTTATCACTTATTAAGTTATAACATAAGCGAATATTTTCACATTAAAAACGGCTATGTTGCTGAGACGTGTTTTTACCTGCTGCTTTTGCCTTAGCAAGCAGTGTCGGGAGTGCGTTTTCAAACATTTAAAGTCGAGAATGTCTTCGTTAATGTAGAAGTCGGTTTAAAAGGTGACCAGTTAGAATTTGATCTGAAACGCTCAAATAATACGGAATGATTGACGCAGTGGTTGAGCAATCGACTGCTGCACTGCGTGTCGCGGGTTCGATCCCCACACGGAACAATGTTTGCATGGCCTACAGATAGTTGTTCCGGGTCTGGCTCTTTGTGTATGTGAGTTTAAATGTTTGTAAATGCACCCACGACACAGGAGAAATTCCTAGTGTGGGGCATTTTTTTTAAAGTACTATACTAAAGACTTTTACTAAAAACGACCATTTAATGTGATAGTCCTTTTGTATTTTTTTGTAACGGTTCTCAGTAATCGGTCAATGACCTTTAAACTTGAGTCCATAATAAACATGATTACCATCTAATCCTTTAACTACAATGACGTACGAAATGATCAAATTAACTGCGGTTTTAAACAGTATAATATTAAACAGTTATATTCCTTTTCGTGTGGTTAATTCCTAATCTGGTGGTAGTCTGGGTAACAGTTATACTACTTCCTACTAATATGATAAACGCGAAAGTTTGTAAGAATGTATGTTTGTTGCTCCTTTACGCAAAAACTACTGAATGGATTTGTATGAAATTTGGCACACGGGTAGTTTATAACCTGGATTAACACATCGGATACTTTTTATCCCGGTAGTACAATCCCGTGTGACAGTTACCGAACTCCACGCGTGCGAAGCCGCGGGCTTAGGCCAGTATTACATAAATCTGTTAAAAACGAAGTTCAACTTTCTCGTTTCACAAAACCGCATCAACACACGCCAATATTGACCTTCAAAAATAAGTAAGGGACATCTCTGGGATAAAAAGTTAAGCACTCATAATTTTTACTGCTTAGAATTTTTTTTGACATGTAAACTACGTGAAACTTTGTTATGTAACCTATAATATATATTTGCATGCTGTGATATAAGCAAAACATGTATGCTCTAATAATGTCTGAAAACAACTTTGTACACCATGTTTGATGAAAATAAAATTTATTGATTTGATTTGAAAATAGGGTCTACGTAATTAACAACCGTAGATTTTTAGAACGATCTTGCCTCGACTTTTTATTTGTGGGTGTATTCTAAAATACTCCTCTGTATACAAAAAACTTAAATGCAGACAAAAAAGAGGTAGAAAAAACAAACAAAATACGAAGTGGCAAACATTAAATTGCTACTCCTAATTTTACGTAGTTGATTTACTGCTTACGAAGTAACTGTGTGAAAAAACATGAATAGCATCATTTTAACAGTATTTTTGTTTCGGTTATTTGAGAAAACGGTATTTTTTCTATTATTGATTGAATAAAACAACAGTACTGCAGATTAGCTGATGTCCAATGTGTCTTCCCCGCCAATTCGACTTTCAAGGATGACATGACTTTTTTTTTTCTTTAATTATTCGTATATATCGGGTTCTTCTGGTTATTTTGTGGTTTACATTTTTTTGTTGTTGTAAATAAGGTTTACGAACAAACTGTTTTAAAGACTTGTCCGTATCCGATTTGATTATTTTTGTAAGTTAATTTAGTATCAGAAATCAATTTTTGGGCCAGCAACAATAACAAAATGGAGGACCAAGGATGATACTGATACAGCAAGCCTGCGTCTTCCCACTGTTGGGCAAAAGCCTCTTTTCATGACCCCATGACCTCCAATTGTTTCGATCTAAGGCCAATGTGGACCACTGGTCTCTGGTCTTGTCTAGCACGTAGTAAAGATGGAAAAGTTTATATCTTTTGGTCCTTTGCCCAATGTCAGCCGTGGATGACGGTAATTAAGAATCGTTAAATTTGACTTTGTAAAAGTTCTTCATTAATTGATCTCTTAATACATTGCCCTCTAAAGGGCGTTTATATCTTACCGCTTTTCATACAAATTTTCAAATCGTTTTTTTTCCGAAATGATTGAACCGATTTAAATGAAACTTTATACGCATAAGCAGGATATCATAGGTCTAAAAAGTTACAAAAAAATATTTTCAAAATGTGTTTTAAAAAAAAAGATAATTGGAGTTTTCTGTTTCGAGAAAATGTATAATCGGTCTAATTTAACTGTAACACTATTTTTCGAAAATGTTTTTTTAGTAACTTTTTAGATCTGTGTATCCTGCTTATGTGTACGAAGTTTCATTAAAATCAGCGCAGTCATTTCGGAAAATAACGACTTGAAAGTTTGTATGAAATGTCGTAAAGTGTAAACGCTCTTAAGTTATTTTTGTATGCGATTGCAAAGACACCAAAAATGCTGATTGAAAAACGTAATACGACATTCCAAAAGAAAAAATCCAGTTTCCTTATTCCGATAACCAAAAACCATATAAGACCGCGTTGCAAAAATCGAAAGATGCGTGCAATAAAAAAAACATCAACAACCATAATTAGGAATGATGATTTTGGCAGAATAAATCGATTCCTTTCGTAATAACTTGTTACTTAAAAAAAACTGGTTAGTCTCTCTTTGGCTGTATACGACATTTAAATTCGGCATCTGGCTGTATGCAAGACTGTCCTTGACTCACATAAGGTGTTGCCGCCATCTTGGATCTTGAACGCGGGCTGTCAACTTGACATTTAGAGGTTACAATTCTTTTTTTTTTTACTTCGCAAGGGTTTATACAGGCTATAGATAAACTTCAAGATTTAAGTATTATTGGATGCTTTAAAAGTTAATTTTAAGATATTTTTAATTGGTTTGCTGTGTATGCCCTTGTGATTGTTTATTATTGCATGATTTCTGTTATGTTTTTTTTGCATGAGTTTTTTATAGTTTCATATCTTTGTGTGCAAGATTTTTGGGTGATCTTTTAGGTACAATTTACAACAAAAATATTGATCTCAAGTTCAAATAGTGAATGATTTACCTAGGGGATAAAGCCGTGTCCTTCACGGGCTTTATACAAGGTGTTGTTTTGCATCCTGCTCAAATTCAAGGAGGTAACTATGCTAATGGTTCTCGACCCCAATCAATAATAAAATGGGTTGGTATTTTTTTTTGAAATCTTTAAGTGTTGGTTAACTTAACACTCGTGTTTTAAACCGTCTTATCCTTGCCCTATAACCACGCTTTCACACAAAAACAATCGCAAACGTTTACACGATAATTTCTTGTTCCCTAATCCACGTAAAGGGTTTTCTGAAATACTGACGACAAAAAAACAGCGTTTATTAATCATTTACTAGGCACTGTAATTTAAATTGATTATGTCCTTTGTGACAACCTACTCAATTTTGACGAGGATGCAAAACTACATCTTGTATTGAATCCTGAACGTAGCGAAAATTTTTGTGGTGTGCAAATTGTATTTGAAACCAAACTGGTGGCATAATTTAAACCTTTGCCATAGACCTATGTAGGTAACTAAAAATTCGTGAAATATGCGAATTGATATAGAAACTTTGGGATGCGCTGCAACAATAATTGACAAAAAAAAACGACGTGCCCAGGATATCCAAAGGATTTTATTGAAAGGATAATTGAAGATCAATCTTTTATTGCAACATTAGTTACTAAGATACCATATTAATTCTTTGTTATTATTTTCATTGATTTTATTAAAATATTTCAATGACCTGAGCCATTGGCCGTGTTATTAATAATATACTTGATTCAGGTTTGTGACGTATTTGTAAAGTGATATCCATTAAAAATATAACCATTTTCACATAACATTCAAAATTCAAAATAAGAATAAGCACTATAGATTAAACAAATAATATACTACTACTACATAACGTTTTATTTTTTAATGTGTTTATTGAAGTGAAACTTCTTATGCGACTTCCAACAAGTTTAACGTTTTCATGGAGGGGGAATATTTTCTATTGCCCACTAAGAGATGGCGCTGTTACAAGATTTGTGACTACGTAGTTCTACTAGGTACGCAAGATGGCGTGCAAACAGTCATGCATTCGACTCTTCGGTGTGACCAGCCTTCGCTCAATTTCCATGAGTAGAATAACCTCGATAAACTTATGTAATAAAAAGTGTACAACAATAAAACAATAAGATATTATTTAGAAGCTCAATAAAATAACGAGAGTGAATGCGTGGCACTCGAACGCATGCGTGTAGTATTACGAAGTTTCACTTCTTCCGTGCGGAGAAAAAAATAGTGCGTGGAGTCCTCCACGCACTATATTTTTTTTTGTAGCACACGCGTTTATAACAAAAAGTTATTACTGTATTTTTTGTATTTGGTTTTTATAATCTAAAATTTATTAAATTTTTAATCCAGGTATCAATTTAAATTCTGACAAATATCTATCATCGTTAGTCATATTTACTTAAAATTACTTAAAAGTTTGTTTGCCAATACTTGTAGTTTAAGTGTGTAACTTGCCTTATACTTTTTTGTGACGATATTTCTTATGTGAAGTGTCTTACAAATATTATTTGCTTTTTGATTAAGTCTTTACGCATGTGTAATATTTATGTAATATCTATGTAGTTATAAGAATATAACCTACTGCGTAATTTTAGATCTTATTCAAACTTTTATTACAAAAGAACAAAAGGTATAGTTTTTTTTTTTGCAATGCGAAACTTTGACGGTTCTTGTGTAACATCAAAAAATCGCTATTCTTCTTTTTAAAATAATTATTTTATTTAGTATTATTTTCTTCTCTTAATAAAATAATTAAGTTATAATATTTGTTTTTGTCAATGTGAAAGTTGCCTTATAAAAATTAAACTCTACAATGAATACGGATACATAAATACATATATATTTTTTTAATGTATTAAGAGCGTATACACCTTACGGCATTTCATATAAACTTTCAAGTCGTTATTTTCCGAAATAACTGAACCGATTTTAATGAAACTTCATATGCATAAGCAGAATACATAGGTCTAAAAAGTTACTAAAAACATTACGCTTACGATACACCATAACGCATTACATAACTGGCGAAATGTCGGTGTGCTATACACCTCTACGCACCTCTTTGGTTAGTACAGGCGTGATATTTAGATATAATGTCAAAAGACGACACGGAACCAAACTAAACAAGTTCCAAAACTTTTTGTCATTCAATAACCGTAATACTAAATGGATTAAAACCTTTTTTCTCTCAACATCTCATTAAGAGACATGCAATATTAAGCCTTGTTCACAGACACAAAGCGATACCTAAATGGATCCCTAAATATGAATGCGTTGTTGGATTTTTAACCCTCAGCTCAGTGCTGAGAGTTGGAATTCTAATACTGTTATTATATTTAGATGTTGCTTGGTACACACGAGAAAACATCAAGCCATAAATATCCAGGATAACCTGAACTCGCTTTGTATGACGTTCCCGTACAATGATAGATCAGCTAAATTTGGCCGTCGTGCGTAAGAAAAGTATGACTTTTTTTTGCAGACTACCCGACAAAAAACTCGTCTGGGTTCAATATACGAACGGGTTTGATGGCAGCTTTAATCATTATGTAATAATTATAATAATCATGGTGATCGTTTTTATGTATGTATGTATGTGTGTGTTGAGAGGCTGTCTCGAAAACTGCTTGACTCATTTTTATTATTAAGTAAGTCTTGTATTGTGAGGGAGAGATTTTATATGTAGTATTTTGTAGATCTTTGACAGTCGTTTAGGGTATGCTCGAAAGTCTGACTACCAGTATTGACAAAGATTGGTTACCCAGTAAATTGATAGTGGAGGTCAGATAGGCAGTCGCTCTATGTAAAATATTGGTATTCAGCTGCATCCCGTAAGACTGGCAGCTGTCTCCAATATAGTTGGGAAAGAGCGAGGGAACAGGTCAGGAGGCAACGAGTGTAGGGGTTGAAAGGATGCACCTGCACATGTAATTAGAAGTTATAAGAACATGCCTGCCAGGGCTGCGGGACTGATCGAAAGAGATGCATCATGTTCGTGAACGGGCGCTGTCAGTTGTGACTGGTCATCTCTTAGCTGCCACGGTTTATTTTAATTACTTAATTTTTTTTAATTAGCGATTTAATCTTTTACTCTGGACGCTCTTAACTTGCCCGTATTTCTACATTGTTCTCACATATTTTTAATTCTTAACATGAATGATGTAACCAAGATTTTGTAACATATTTTGATTTAAAAGAGTGTCCATGGAGTTTCTTGGCCGTTCTTCTCCATAGAGATCTACGCTACGGAATGGGCAACTACAGTACTTTCACAAGTTATTATGCCTTGTGACTGGGACTGTAGCTTCGCGTTTTATTTTGTTTTGTTGACTTTCAAAAGTGCCTGTAATGGTCTAATTGAAATAAATGCTTTGACTTTGACTTTGATACCGTGGCCCTGATACACAAAGGGCTAAGAAGGAACATGGATGGGTTTTAGTCAGTACAAGTCTGACACTCCCTTCTGCTCCGCCCAGAGCGGGAGGGGTCATTTGATGATCACCCATCCAGCTATGATTGCGCATACACTTGTGCATTATAATTTCTGCGCATCAAGGGGTTATCTAAGTCTAAGCCGAATTACTCCTGTACCGTGGATGCGTTTACAAACATTTAAACTCACATACACAAACAGCCAGATACGGAACAACTTTATATACGCTATGGAAATATTAATTTCGTGCGTGATTCGAAACTGAGCTGCGACATGCAGCGCAGCAGCCAATCATAGGCTCAGCCGCTATGCCAGTGTTTCCCAAACAGTGTTCTGCCATGGCCCGGTAATTTTCACACTGCCCTTTCGTGACTCACTCAATACTTTCACCCTCCCCAACCCCGCTTAAGTAAAATAATACAGTTTTATTGTCATAAGAAGTATGTTTATATTACGACATAAGTCATCATCTGCCTAGCCTTTTCCCAAACTATCTTGGGGTCGGCTTCCAGTCTAACCGGATGCAGCTAAGTACCAATATTTTACATGAAGCGACTGCCTATCTGACCTCCACAACCCAGTAACTGGGTAATACGATACCCCTTGGTAAGACTGGATGTCAGACTATTGGCTTCTGACTACTCGTGACGACTGTCAAAGATCTACAAATGATAGCCGGGACCAACGGCTTAGCGTGCTTTCCGAGGCACAGAGGAAACTCGGTATGTAATTATGGTCACCCATCCACGGACCAACCTCGGCAAGCACGGCTTAACCTTAAAGATCGACCCGTGCGGCTGTTATTATTTAGCCACGAGCTCCTCATATTACGACATAAGTATTACTATTAAAAATGTTCTGCTAATACTACCGTGTCTGGTAAGGTGGACTCGTAGAAAATGCACAAGGTATTAAGTCCGCGTTTGTACTGCAGTAAGCAAATAAAAACAAAAGACTCACCAGGAGTATCTGTTTCCACATCGAAGTGTATATGCGCTCTCGCCGACACGCAAAGCCGATAATCGCAGGTGTCACACCGCACGCTCAGACGCCACAGCCCAACGTAGGCAGCCTGGACTTCTGGCCTGTTCGGACTGGCGGGGAGCACTGAGAGCCTGTGGGGGGCAAAGAGAATTAGAGAAGGCTGTGAAGCTGAGGGTATTTGCTGTGGAAACAAAGGCTTCGGCCACGTATTTTTCGGAAATCATTTCACGGAGTATGTTCTTCAGACGAGACAGCGAATCGGTGATCGTTACGCCCTCAGGCTCGGTGGAGCGAAGACTTTCGCAGGGTGGCTCTTAGCAAGCATCTGGATGAGAGTTGCCGAGAATCGAATAGAGTGGCGTACGATTAAAGATGCCTATGTACGACGAGCACGCGTAGCATGACCACTGTAGAAACAAGTTCTGTCTACGGAAGAATTGACATAATGACAGATAAACAGTGACGATGTGTCAGTTTGTCGATTCTTCGGCCGACATAGCCCGTTTCTACGGCGGTCTTGCTACGCGTGCTGCCCACTGAATATCGAGTTCCAGTAAAAGACTTAGGCTACATACGCACTAAGCGGTTAGCCGCAATGCGGCCAAGTTTTTTCCCAAACTATGTATCTTGGGGTCGGCTTCCAGTCTAACCGGTTGCAGCCGAGTCCAGCATTTTACATGGAGCGACTGCATATCTGACTTCCAAAACCCCAGTAACTGGGTAATACGATACCCCTTGGTAAGACTGGATGTTAGACTTTCGGCTTCTGACTACTCGTAACGACTGTCAAAGATCTAAAAATGACAGCCGGGACCAACGGCTTAAAGTGCTTTCCGAGGCACAGAGGAAACTCGGTATGTAATAATGGTCACCCATCCACGGACCAGCCTGGGCAAGCACGGCTTAACCTTAAAGATCGACCCGTGCGGCTGTTATTATTTAGCCACGAGCACCTCACTAACAGTTCCTCCACTAAAACTTCAAGTATCCTAAGGCAAAAAAAAAATGAAGACAAGTACTGCTTTTACTCACATATTCAAATCGAACTTAGTCCCGGGGAACATGAGGTAGACATCTCTTGGAGACAAGCCCTCGGTCCTGGATGCGGGAGAGAACAAAGCCACTGATGTCGCGTTGTACAGGTCGATTTTAGGAGCTGGGTAGAAAGAGAGGGTGTTAGAACATTATTTTGATAATTATAAAAATAAAAAACCGGTCAAATGCGAGTCGGACTCGCGCACGAAGGGTTCCGTACCATTATTTATATAAAAACCGGCCAAGTGCGAGTCGGACTCGCGCACGAAGTGATCCGTGCCATTATTTATAAAAAAACGAGCATAAAAAATCACTTTTTTGTATGGGAGCCCCCTTAAATATTTATTTTATTCTGTTTTTAGTATTTGTTGTTATAGCGCAACAGAAATACATAATCTGTAGAAATTTCAACTGACTACCTATCACGGTTCATGAGATACAGCCTGGTGACAGACGAACGGACGGACAGCGAAGTCTCAGTAATAGGGTCCCGTTTGACCCCTTGATTGACCCCACTAAAAATTTATTGTCTCGTTGTTCTAGTGGTGGCAATCACGACTGCTGAGCATAAAGATCCTGAGCTCGATTCCCGGGTCGAGAAAATTGTTATTAAGTTTTTCCATTAGGAATTAATCTCAGTAGCAGCCAAGGAGTCTGTATTTGTTAACGTTGGTGGCAATAGACTCGCCCCCTTTTAAACGGGTCTTAAACATAACTGATGAAATGTGGGTGTATTAAGTACACCTCTGCCTAACCCTGTAATACCACAGGCGTAATGTTACGTTAACCTTTTAAACGCCATTGTCACATAAAGGGTGTAAATCACCTCATCACGAAGCCGTCAACCAAGCATTCTGTACATGAAACTAAGTAACTTTACGCAAAAATTATTGCTGGGAAATGACTTTTTTTTGGGGGGTGTAAAATCATGTTTTGTGGTAGAACTCAATGTAACGCACTCAAAACATTATGCTGGTGGACGGATTGAATAGTACGGGGGTCGTGAAGATGTTTAAAGTAAAAATCTTACATTAAAAACTTGTATTAAAAAAATACTTGTCAAAAAGTTGGAACTTTGACCCCTAATATCTCCGTAACTAGAAGGTTCCCAGGTATGGTGTAGAACAAAAAAATAAATATCGCAATGACAGGGAGAACCAGTGCCTTTCGGCTTCGTTAAGAGGTGTTTTACACCCTTTATAAGTGACAAGCAAGCGCGTGCCCTGTACGCCAACGACACAAATATGTGACAAAAAATGTGGTGCATAACACGGAATAAGCTATTTTAATAGTTACTTTTGTAGTGTATATATCTTTAAAATGTGATCTAAATATCTTCAATATTAAATGTCTCATCAAGAAATAAGTTGAAAATACGTTTGAAATCCTATTTTTTTGTTTGTAAGTATTTGTGGTGATTTTGTGGCTTGGCGTGGAGGGCACGCGCGTTCGTTTATGCTCTGGCGTACAAAAGGTTAAGTGAAGCTAAACCAGCATGCCTGAGAGATATTTCTCGATGGCATGTAAAGCTAAGTCAGAGGCCCATGGGCGGCATAAAAACTCTGACACCAGGGGGTCTACTCTCTAAGTCCGTCAACGAAAGTACGGGTCCGTCCGTAACAAGCTTTATACTTCGAAATGAACCCTATTTCCTAATATTTTCGGATTCATAAGTTTTGAAAACACATCGGGAGTAAGGACAACTGTCCAATCATATTGTCATTCATTTTTAGTTCGGGCCCCTAACGAATCGTATGTCCGTAAGTGATAAGGAGTAGGAAACGACCGTAACTTCGGCCGAAACTACGGATTTCGTGCTTAGAGAGTATACCCCCAGGATATGCTCTAACCACGAAGATCCTTATGGCAATTTCTTCATCTACCCTCCTCCTTGGACACCTATGCTACTGTAATCGCTTGCTATCAACCATTACACCCACACACATGCACTAGCAATCTTCTTGTCAAAACATAAAACACTACGACAGCCGGAACCCGGTGATTTTGACATAATAATAATCGTCATCATTTCATTGAAACATAGTAATTTTCGTTGTGATTTCTATTGTGTTTATAATGAGTTTTATAGTACTGTATATGTGAAGGTTACAGGTATTTTGTTCTCATTATGGAACTTCGATGTTGTTTTTTTTCCATAAAGGCCGACATCATCAGCCTAGTCTTTGCACAACTATGGTGGGGTCTGCTTCTAGTCTAACTGGATGCAGCTGAATACCAGTATAGCACATGGAGCGACTGCCTATCTGACCTCCACAACCCAGTTAGTACTAGTAATACAATACCCCTTGGTAAGACTGTATGCATTGACTACCTGTAACGACTGTCAAAGATCTACAAATGACAGCTGGGACCAACGGCTTAGCGTGCTTTCCGAGGCACGGAGGAAAGTTTTTAATGGGTGGACACCTATCCACGGACCAATATACAAGGTATTGTTTTGCATCCTCGTCAAATTCAAGGAGGTAACTATGCTAATGATTCTCGTTCCGAATCAATAATAAAATGGGTAGGTATTTTTTTTTTTTCTTATTTTTATGAAATTCGGTAAGTGAACCACCGGTGTTTTAAAAGCGGGCCGTCTGATTCTTGCCCTATAACCGCGCTTCCACAAATACAAACAATCTCAAACGTTTATTCGGTAATTTCTTATTGCCTAAACCACGTTAAGGGGGTTATTCTGAAATACTGACAAACATAAAAAACCAAAAAAAGTGTTTATTAATAATTAACTAGGTGCCGTAATTTTAATTGATTACTTATGTCTTGTGTGACAACCTCCAGAATTTTGACGAGGATGCAAAACAACATCTTGTAGGCAAGCGCGGGTTTTTGCCTCTCATGTGTCCCACTGCTAAGCAAAGGCCTCCTTTCTCCTTCAAAGCGTCAATCTGGCCACGATGCCGGGCAAACAAGGTCACATGGTCACACCACCATCGCCGTGGTCTCGTTCTACGGCGATTTCCTCAGTCAGGCGTCCAGTGAGTGACGATCTTTGCACATTTCTCCAAGCTCATTAGAAAGTGCAAGCGCTGCTTTAAGAGGGGACTCTTGTCCCGAGGAATTTGAAGAAAAGGTATTTGAAGAAACTATTGCCGTCGCGCTGCGGCCGACCAAGCCCCGGGAAAGTGCGAAAGGGACAACTGCAGCGCAGACTGATTTTACCTACAAAAATCTTGACCAAAAGATGTTCTTCTTCATGGGGTTTTTGGTTTCCGCACTTAGTCCCTTAAGTGGACCATTATGCGTGAGCCATAGTGGCCGTTATTCTAAACCAAAAGATGTTTTGTATTCCGCTGTTTTCTTCTTAAAAACTAAACTGATCTAAATAATTCTTATATAAAAATTTAGAGGAAAAGTAAGTATATCTATGCTTCTATTATTTTCTTTTTTGTTAAAAACTTATCTAATTTGTCTGATAGTCGGCTGAACATGGCGGTAAAAACAGCCTTTTTTTTTGGGATTTTTGGAATGTCATAATTCTTTTAGTGATTGTTTTGAAAAAAAGGAAATGATAGGGGCATGTATTAATAAGACCTTGATTTTTTGGGAAAAAATTATCATTAATCATTGCTCTAGACGTATTATCTACGGACAAAACAGCGGAATAAGTTTGTATGGAGAAAGGCCCACTAGAGTCTCTTATTCATCATCATCATCAGCCTATATTGTTCCCACTGCTGGGACGCAGGCCTCCTCTCTATGAGAGGGAATGGGCTGTAATCCACCACGCGGGCCCAGTGCGGGTTGGTAGATGTCACATGTCTTCAAATTTTTAGTTCTAGGACATGCCGGTTTCCTCACGATGTTTTGCTTCACCGTTTTGAGAGCAGCGGTGATGAAATAAATTACACAGAGTAATGCGCCTGCCTGGGTTCGAACCTACGACTTACTGCACGTAAGTCGGGGCTGCTACCACTGGGCCACCGCTGCTCCCCTCCCTTCTTAATTTAAGATTAAAAAAAGAGAACAGATACTGACCATCATTAGGGGGGTAGAGGACAGCATGCTCAACAGCACCTTCAATGAATACCCTCAATGCTGTAACTCCATTCTCTACTGGAAATCCCAGGGATATGGCTTGACCTCCTCCGCGACGAACGAGGAGCAACTGTTGAAAGAGAGGAAAATTATCATTGATGACATAGAAAAGTGAGCAACAAAACAGAACATCACGCCTTTAACCCCCGAAGGGTTAGGCAGAGGCGTACGTACGTACACCCACATTTAGCCAGTTACATTTAAGTCCCATGTAATAGGGGGCGAGCCTATTGCCATCAATAGGGCACAAGTCCAAACCCCGTGGCTGCCACTGAGAAATCTCTGTTGGAAAAATTCAATAACACTTTGCTTTACCTGGGAATCGAACCTGGGACCTCAAGCTCAGCAGTCGTGCTTGCCCAACGAGGCAGTCGGAACTTTCAATTGGTTTATTTTAGAAAAAAAAAGGGTTGCACTCCGGGAGTGCCAGCAGAAATGAAAACTTGAATATTAACGTTGTGCATTTTTGATATTTTGGAATGGTTACGGAATATTTTTGCACGAATTGCTTTAATTATCAGTATGAAAGTACTATCATTTATGTGGTAAAATACAATATTCATTTATTGCGCTATCGTACACAAGCATGACAATTTATATTGGGTACATTAAATATGTAACACTTCAGGACTATTACAATCCGTCTCACGAATTTTACCTCTTTGGAGAAACCGAAGGTTTTGTTTGTGCATAAGATAATTATCTAGTTTTGGAAACCCAAACTCAATGCCAGATGTCATAAAGTTCAAATTCCTTCGTAACCTAATGTCAATCCGTCTTACGAATTTTCGATCACATTTTTCGAGTTTAACATTTTTACTCATCACAATAGTGCACAACGCCTCGAAAGAAGTTTTCACTTAAAAAAATATATAGATTACTTAGGTTTTACTTACGTCAAACTTCTCCTTCACAAAATCATTGTTGAGTCTACCTCTCCTGTCTTGTTTAGCGTCCAGGGGGCTCCACTGTTCAAGTTCTGCTTCTCCTGCCAAATTGCTGGATCCGTCCACATCCTGGAACAAGATCATGTTCTATATTAGATCGTGATCGTAAAATTCTGACTTTCTAGTTCCTGTGCTAGGCTTCTAGGAAATATTCCCTGTGACTGCATATCTCGCGGTTGTGGAGAGTCTTGGCGTTTAAAAAGCCTCGACCACCACAACTCCGCGGGATATACAAGATGTTGTTTTGCATCCTCGTCAAATTCAAGGAGGTAACTATGCTAATGATTCTCATCCCGAATCAATAATAAAATGGGAAAGATTTTTTTATTTTTTTACTTATTTACGAAAATCGGTAATTGTGAACCACCCGTGTTTTAAACGCGGCTCGTCCGATCATGGCCCTATAACCGCGCCTTCATACATACAAACATTCTCAAACGTTAATTCGATAATTTCTTATAACCTAAACCACGTTGAGGGGGTTATTCTGAAAAACTGACCAACTTAAAAATCCAAATAAATCAGCGTTAATTAATAATTAACTAGGTACCGTTATTTTAATTGATTATTTATGTCTTTTGTGACATCCTCTTGAATTTTGACGAGGATGCAAAACAACACCTTGTACAGTCTTATAACCGAAGAACGTGGGTGATGCATTCGATATGCCGTCAACAATGTACGGGCCTTCCTATCCAGGGCATCTATTTCTGTTCGAGTCCATTTAAGTACGCCGAAAGAGTCCATTACGTCTACCATGAGTTGTCATAGTTAGATCGCTTGACGTAACTGCAATAGTTCCGTCAATACGCAAATACTATAGTTAGCTTTTTCAATGGTTTCATGAGCTGTGTTGGTGCTTACTACCAAATTCTAAGCAAATGAAGCCCAAACTTGCAGTCGCTGTAGTTTAGTTTACTACACGGTGACGTAGGATAGATAACTATAGTGGCTCATACTGCGCATTTTAGCACCCAACTATCCGCTAGAGGCGCTGTAAAAGTTTTCATATATTTTTTTAACTACAGACACTAGCGAGTATAGATTGTTAAAACTCATGGTAGACGTACATATTGTTTATTATTATCATATTTTAAAACGTCTAGTAGGTTATGGTAATTGGGTTTCGAGTCTCGTTTGTGAGTTTTCGTGCAAATTCAATAAATTTTTATTAGCCTAATTCTTGCTGTGTAGCGGTTTGAATAGATACTAAATGTTTACTTTCGATCCTAAATTGTTCTTAAACGAGGATGGTGATAGTAAAAAGTTATTCGATTCCTATCTTTGATTGGAAATCGTTTGGTATCTGGTTTTTACTATGCTACTAGCTGTGCCCGCGACTTCGTCCGCGTGGAATTAGAATTTTCTAAAATATAAAGCCTACGTTACTCCTTATTACACCAGCTATCTGCCAGTAAAAGTCCCGTCAAAATCGGTCCAGGTGTTCCAGAGATTAGCCGGAACAAACAGACAGAAAGACAGACAAAAAATAAAAATAAAGTTATTTTGATATATGTACCTACCGTATATAAATTCATATGCATGTAGTAAAAAGCGGATATTTTAATATTACAAACAGACACTTATATTTTATTTATTTATACTGTTTGTATACAGTATGTTAGTTTAAACGAGGGACATATTCAAACCCATAATAGTACATGCTAACATGATACTAATAAAAATATAAACAAAAAAAAAACACTGATAAATAACAGACAGAACCATACCAAAATTTTCGCAAATGTCACGCAACGTGTATACACCCTTGCGCTAGCGACTTAATACTATCGCAGAACATGTGAGCGGGTCAATGACTCCTAGGTATAATCCATTTTCCCTTCATACTTTAAACTTACCTGGCTTAGGACAGTCCAAAATATCTAGGCACTAAACAAAACATTAAAAATTCTTCTATATACGTTATAGGTTTTTTACATATTTGGGACGAGAATCGAATACTGAATACCCTCCCTCAATATGTCCCTCGTTTAACCTAACATACTGTAGATAACACCAGAAAGGTTTTGAATTTAAAATAGAACTAGCTCTGCGTCGGATGGGATTTCCCATCCACAGAAATGGCGGAATCCATACCAACTTGTAAGCTCTATTGAATAGGGGATCGGACTGGGTAAAGAAAACGACATTCTATTTTGTCCGTCAGACAGGTAATACAAAAATATTAGACACGTATTTTTTGTTTTATCAAAATATAAAAAAAAATTACTTAGTTAGAACTCATTAAAGTTGGAGAGTGGGGGCTTACTACGTCATAAGTAGGTATAAAACTTACCTACATGTGACGTCATGCGCCATTTCAACTCAATATATCTCCGTAATTTTATGACCACGTGAAAAAAGAAAAAATACGTGTCCAATACTTTTCAATAAACTACAAGACGGACAAAGAAAAAAAAATTGGATTATCCCCTATTCCTTTAGCCGCCCCGCTTACGTACTGTTTACACCAAGAGGAATAATCCTCTCGCACTATTTTAATGACAATAATGATAGGACTGCATCAGTATTGCTTTTAAAAATAAAATTCGACGCACAAAGCCTGTCCTCGCGCGTGCCCGATGTGAGTGCATAATGTATGTGCTATATATTGCAATGTGTGTATACAGGGTGTAAATCACCTCATCACGAAGCCGTCAACCAAGCATTCTGTACATGAAACTAAGTAACTTTACGCAAAAATTATTGCTGGGAAACGACTTTTTTTTGGGGGGTCTAAAATCATGTTTCGTGGTAGAACTCAATGTAACGCACTCAAAACATTGTGCTGATGGACGGATTGAATAGTAAGGGGGTTGTGGAGGTGTTTAAAGTAAAAATCCTACATTAAAAACTTGTATTTAAAAAAATACTTGTCAAGAAGTTGGAACTTTGACCCCTAATATCTCCGTAACTAGAAGGCTCCCAGGTATGGTGTAGAACAAAAAAATGATTGCACTGACATGGACAGGGAGAACCAGTGCCTTTCGGCTTCGCTAAGAGGAGTTTTACACCCTTTATTTTTAAATTTATGTGCAATAAAGAATAAGCCTGTGAGGACGCCTAACCTAATACTTAAAGACTTTACTTTATTACTCGTTGCATATTCGGGATTTTTAATTAAATATCTTATGAGACTTTTCTGTCTTGACCAAACATTATTTCATTTAATTTAGCATGCTTTAACAAGATTTGTATAGCTGTACAGTCAGCATCAAAAGTCGGTTAACACTTATAAATATTACACCAAGTTTTGTGCTGGTCAGTGTGATCTGATTTTATATTGTTTTGCGAATTTGTGTAACCATTGATGAAAATATTGTTATGTATTTTTACTCCAGTCTGTTAATATGGATCGTTCTAAAACTAAGACGTCTTATAATTTTGGTTATGTAAAGCGACTTTTGCTGCTGACCGTACATAACCAAAATAAATAAGCCTTTTGTCAACTGTACTTAATGTATTTTAGATTTCTGCAGATTTAATCCTGCGATGAATTTCACTAGAATAAAATGATTTGAGAGATTTCATTTATTTACTTGTTAATAAACTTTCCTTTTCACACGTTTCCTACAGAAGCCACTTATTTTCAATGTTGACTGCTACTTTCTAGCTATTTTCTGCTAATAAGTTTTATTGTTTTATGATCTTCGTTAGACAGTATTATTGGTTAGTTTGCAAGAATATTGTGTTTTTGATGGGACTTTAAACGGGCAGTATTTTTCGTGTGGGTCAGAAAGTATAATCGGAAAGGTCATCATCATCATCATTAGCCTATCATGTTCCCACTGCTGGGACCCAGGCCTCCTCTCCTATGAGAGGGAGTGGGCTGTAATCCACCACGCGGGCCCAGTGCGGGTTGGTAGATGTCACATGTCTTCGAATTTTTGGTTCTAGGACATGCCGGTTTCCTCACGATGTTTTCCTTCACCGTTTTTGAGAGCAGCGATGGTGAAATAAATTACACAAAGTAATGCGCCTGCCTGGGTTCGAACCCAAGGCTTACTGCTCGTAAGTCGGGGCTGCCACCACTGGGCCACCGCCGCTCTCGTCTCGTCATCGGAAAGGTCAATTAAAAAAAAAAAGAAAGGTGTTTCAAGATTTAAAAACATTCATAATCTCTACTTTGACGATATCCTTGTTTTAGATTTTGGGTTCTTCTTTATATTTTATTTTATACTTTTACAATATCTGTTGCCCGCCTACTTCGTTTGCGAGAAATTATTATATATTTTTTATCCCTTTTGGATTGAATTTTGTAAACAATTTCAAGGGCTTCAAATTTTTCCACAGAACCCTACTTCATTTTGTTGAAGTAGCCTAAGTTACTCGTTAAAACATCAGCTATCTTCCCGTAAAAGTCCCATCAAAATCGGTCCAACCGTTTGGAAGTTTAGCCGGAACAAACAGACAGACAGACAACATTTCTTTTTTTTCTTTTTTGTTACAAGTAACGTATATACTTTCATATGCATTCAGTAAAAAGCTGTTTTTTTTTCAAAATCGCAAAAACACTTCAATTTAATTTATTCGTATAGATAACACGAGCACCATAAAATTAAAAAAAAGTTCAAAAGATTCTCACGATAACTTGTAAAGGATAAGACATGACTTCTCCCTCGGTGTGCTGGGAGACGTTCCTCAACTCTTGCAGGGCTTCCTCGGATTCTTCTGAAGGATAGCTGGGGTCCGTCCATATTGTGTAGACCTGGCGAAGAAATTATTGTTTATTGATCCAGACATAATCTTCAGCCAACACGTACAGCAAGTAGAGACAAAACTTATTAAGATGACTTTTTTGTTGTTGTAATTTTAAGTACTTTGTTTATCATACTTTATTCTAAATATGTTTCTTTTTACTGTACATTTAATATTAATTCATTAATTAGGAGGATGCATGAAATATGACTTTTTTTGTTGTTGTAATTTTAAGTATGTACTTTATTTTAAATGTTTTATCATACTTTGTTCTAAATATGTTTCTTTTCACTGTACAATTACTTGGATTTTCTGTTATATTGTACATGTCTTTTCAAATAAATAAATAAATAAATTACATATCGGATTTCCTCCGTGCATCGGAAAGCACATAAAGCTGTTGGTCCAGGCTGTCATTTGTAGATCTTTGACAGTCGTTACAGGTAGTCAGTGGCCCGAAAGTCTGACAACCAGTCTTACCAAGGGGTACCGTATTACCCAGTACTAACTGGGTTGTGGAGGGCCGATAAGCAGTCGCTGCATGTGAAATACTATTCAACTACAAAATCATTTATTTCAAGTAGGCCAGTTACAAGCACTTTTGAGTAGTCGAATAACAATAAAAATGAAGCTACAGTCCCAGTCACAAGACATAATAACTATGAAAGTACTGTTCATTCCAAAGCGTAGATCTCTATGGAGAAGAATGGGCAAGACACTCCACTACATACGGTTAGACGACCCCCAATATAGTTGGGACAAGGCTAGGCAGATGATGCAGCTGTGTTTACAGTCGAAACGCTTCTCACCTTCAACCTCTTCTCCACCAGCGGCCTCAGTGCCAACGGCAGCCTCTGAGGGTCACCAGCTCGCTTGTCAGTGATCACGAACAATGCACTGTCGTACGGCACCAGTTTTGCAGCTGTTGCTAGCGCCCTCATTGTGCCATCGTTGGTTGGTTCCGTGTTCACTCCCTGTGGAAAAGTCGAGATGGCATTTTTGATTAAGATTCCACCATGCAAAAAACCACTGATCGTCGGACTAACAGTAGGGGATCGGACTGGGTAAAGAAAACGACATTCTATTTTGTCCGTCAGACAGGTAATACAAAAATATTAGACACGTATTTTTTGTTTTATCAAAATATCAAAAAATTACTTAGTTAGAACTCATTAAAGTTGGAGAGTGGGGGCTTACTACGTCACAAGTAGGTATAAAACTTACCTACATGTGACGTCATGCGCCATTTCAACTCAATATATCTCCGTAATTTTATGACCACGTGAAAAAAGAAAAAAATACGTGTCCAATACTTTTCAATAAACTACCCGACGGACAAAGAAAAAAAAATTGGATTATCCTCTATTCTCTATTACTCGTCATCTCATCAGAGACCTCCTTTCTTGCCATTTCATCCTTCACACAGTCCATCCATCGTTTCTTTGGTCTTCCTTTACTCTTATACCCATCCACATTCATACTCAGAACTTTCCTCACGTTGGTAATTATTTTAGCATAATGACTGAATGTAACTTTTTAGACCTTTGTATCCTGGGGGTCTACTCTTTAACGCCGTCAACGAAAATACGGGTCCGTCCGCAAATAGCTTTATACTTCGAACCCTACTCCCTAATATTTTCGGATTCATGAATTTTGAAAACACATCGCGAGTCAGGGCAACTGTCCAATTGTGTTGTCATTAATTTTTAGTTCGGACCCCTAACGAATCCTATGTCCGTAAGTGATACGGAGTAGGAAACAACCGTAACTTCGGCCGAAACTACGGATTTCGTGCTTAGAGAGTAGACCCCCTGCTTATGCGTATGAAGTTTCAGTAAAATCGGTTCAGTCATTTCGGAAAATGAAAGTTTGTATGAAATGTCGTAAGTCGTAAACGCTCTTAATTTACCTGATATTTTAGTAAAAGCTTCGACAATGCCTCTGCCACAGTTTTCTCTCTACTTGCTGTACGTGTTGGCTGAAGATTATGTCTTGATCTCCAATTAACTCCTGTGGACAAAATAATTTATATTTAATACTAGCTGTCCCGCGCAACTTCGTCTGCGTCACATTTTCCCCGTTTTCGCCACATTTTTCATTGCTGCTCCGCTCCGATTGGTCGTAGCGTGATGATATATAGCCTATGTCCTTCCCCAGGTTAAAATCTATCTTCTTGCCAAATTTCATTAAGATCCGATCAGCCGTTTAGTCGTGAAAAGGTAACAAACATACAAACAAACAGAGTGACATTCGCATTTATAATATTAGTATGGATTTTTATATATATCATCACGCTCCGATTGGTCGTAGCGTGATGATATATAGCCTATGTCCTTCCCCAGGTTAAAATCTATCTTCTTGCCAAATTTCATTAAGATCCGATCAGCCGTTTAGTCGTGAAAAGGTAACAAACAAACAAACATACAGAGTGACATCCGCATTTATAATATTAGTATGGATTTTTGCAGTGAAATCTTCTTTAGCGGCGTTGTGCACTTTTGTGATGGGGTAAAAAATGTTAAACTCGCGTCAGGACACGCGACCGTCAGGTCCTGACCGAAAATTTGAAAGACGGATGGACATTTGGTTACGAAGAAATTTAAACTTTATGACATCTGTCCTTGAGTTGGGGTTTCCAAAACTGGATAATTATCTTATGCACAAACAAAACCTTCGGTTTCTCCAAAGAGGTGAAATTCGTAAGACAGATTGTAATAGTTCTGAAGTGTTAAATTTTTAATGTAATATACATTGTCATGATTGTGTACGATAGCGCAATAAATGAATTGTATTTTACCACATAAATGATAGTACTTTTATACTGATAATTAAAGCAATTCGTACAAAATTATTCCCTAACCATTCCAAAATATCAAAAATGCACAACGTTATTATTCAAGTTTTCACTTCTGCCGGCACTCACGGAGTGCAACCCGTTTTTTTTATTTGCCATGAGTTTGCTCTTTACTCTAGTTTAGGTCAGAAATGACAGAGACAAAGTCGACAATGGTTCGAGCTTACCCAGAAGCAGGGCTTTAAATAACGGTAAAATTTTCGTAACGTTACCTTCATTTGTCAGTGTTACGGTTAATATTAAAATAACGTTAATAGATTTAACGTTATTTTTGCAAATTTTTATCGTTAATTTTATAACCGTTAATTGCAACAAACCTTGCGAACGCCGCATTTCGTGGGTCGCTAAGACCTGGTAGAGGGAGTCAGTATATGGTTAGCAACTTAGCATCTCACATACCAGACACAACCTTGAATGTGACCGGGTTTTAGCTAAATTAACGGTACAGTAACGTTATTATCGTATATTAGGTTAATTGTATTTAACGTTAAATTACTGGTAATGTTATTAATTAACGTTATATTTTTGTAAAGATAAGGTATCACATTGGAATTAACGTTAAGTAACGGATATTTTTTTGTTAGTTGGTAACGTTAACAAGCCCTGCCCAGAAGAAGCCTGTTCACTCTAACTTTGAAGAGATTAGGGTTGTAAGCGTTCGGAATCATTTTTTATTTTTTATGTCTAAATATTACAAATATATACCAAATGATCTGCTTATCTCACTACCAATCGATTCACGCTTACCGATATAGTTTTTTTTTCACTTGCCAATCACCAAGTTTTTGCTACTGAGGCTTGGGTACCAACTGGAGCATGACGGATACATTACATAATTATACACAAGGTCGGCTGTATGCCTTTCCCAAGATCTTAGTCGTTTGTGTTCAGTTTTCCCCTTTAATGTTTTTGTGTTTTGATTGTTATAGTGTTATTGGTTTTTGATTGGCTTCAATAGGGGATAATCCAATATTTTTTTTCTTTGTCCGTCAGGTAGTTTATTGAAAAGTATTGGACACGTATTTTTTCTTTTTTCACGTAGTCGTAAAATTACGGAGATATATTGAGTTGAAATGGCGCATGACGTCACATGTAGGTAAGTTTTATACCCACTTGTGACGTAGTAAGCCCCCACTCTCCAACTTTAATGAGTTTTAACTAAGTAATTTTTTGATATTTTGATAAAACAAAAAAATACGTGTCTAATATTTTTGTATTACCTGTCTGACGGACAAAATAGAATGTCGTATTCTTTACCCAGTCCGATCCCCTATTGGGTTCCCTATGTGAATTCGAAATACTATTCTACGAATATTGTTACATCGAAGACTATACATCGATGCCTTGATAATGCGACGTTATATTTTGACTACGCTTTTTTTGTTCGCTGTTTTTTCTTTATATCGAAAACCTTACATCGATCCTTGTTTCTTGGACGTTTGTTTGTTCTATATTATAAAATCTATACATCTATACAAATACATAAAATTGAAGTGTCTGTTTGTAATATTAAAATAACTTTTTACTACAAGCATATGCATGTATATACGGTACATATACCAAAATAACATTTTTTACCATTTTCGTCTGTCTGTCTGTTTGTTCCGGCTAATCTCTGGAAAGGCTGGACTGATTTTGACGTGACTTTCAATGCTAGATATCTGATGCAATAAGGAGTAACTTAGGTTACTTCTTAAATTCCATGCGGACAAATTCGCGAGCACAGCTAGTGTACAATAACTGAGTAGGAGAAAACTAAAGAAACGGTGGATTGATGGATTCGGGCATGGCGCAGCATGTCTTCTTCTTCCATACTTCTCTATTGCTTGTCATCTCATCAGACACCTCCTTTCTTGCCATATCATCCTTCACACAGTCCATCCATCGTTTCTTTGGTCTTCCTCTACTCTTATACTCATCCACTTTCATAATCATAACTAGTGAAAGATGATATAGCTAAAAATAGTTGACTATTGAGATAACAAGTTATGAGGAAGTATGGAAGAAGACATACTGCCGCTACCATAAATAAATTGTGTTAAGAATAGAATAATGATATTTTTCAAGTCCTGCATTGCTTTAGCAGCGAATTTGCGTTTCCTCTTATTTGTATTTAATTATTACGTTAAGTCATGTGCCCAACTCAAAAAATGTCTATGAGTTTTTGCCTATAAAGGGCTTGTACACAAAACTGCGATGCGACGTCGCATCGTAAAAATATACGAGCTCCGAATTGATTCGCATCGCGCATTCCTGCGATGTTACGTCTATTTTTACGATCCATGTCACGACCTAGTTTACAAAATACGTTTAGTACGGTTTACGGTCCTCGAAGGAATGGTCACCCGATTCGTGGAAGGGTGAGACGACCCCTTGCCGCACGAAATCGTATCGCAGCAATTCGTTTCGCAGTTTTCTGCGTTGCGAATTCGCATCGCTCCGATTCGTAGTTTTTTTGTATAAGCCCAAAGACAAAAGTAACTGGCCACATTTTTTTTCCGTTAAAACAATAATTAAAAAAGAAAAACTTAATATAATCAACACGGCATTCTTTATTTTAGTTATGCTTGTCACTGGGTGCGAAAGACGTCAAATTATTCTGAAAAAATGGCTAAAGGATTATTTCAAGCCAATTATTTGCTGTATAGAGTTGTGTTCGTTTGTTAATTAGTTATTTAGGCTTGGGGTGCTCTCACATTAACCACGACTAAACACATCGACTTTATGTTGGGATAAGGAACCCTGAACATAACATAAGATCACGCCTGTGATCCCCAAAGAGTTAGGTAGAGTTGAAGGTGGACAGACGATCTCATTAAAGTGGCCGGAAGAAACTGGATAGCCATGACACATAACCGCCAAAAGTAGAGAGGTTTGGAAGAGACCTACACTCAGCATTGGGTGGCCAAGGGTTGAAGAAGAGAGAGAGGGGGGGGGGCAGAGAGAGAGAGGGAGAGGGAGAGAGAGAGAGAGAGGGAGAGGGAGAGAGAGAGGGAGAGAGAGAGAGTACAACGCTCACATGTCGCCGTTTCTGTTTTGATAGTCTCGTGTAATTGGGACCGTGCGCATTACCAACAACCGGGTACTACGAGTAATCCAGACTCCTTGGCTGCTACTGAGATTTTTTGGGAAAAAATCATTGCTCTAGACGCATTATCCACGAAGAAAACAGCGGAATACGTTTGTATGGAGAAAGGCCCACTAGAGTCTCTCACTCCGCTCTTAACGTGCTTTCCGAGACACGGAGGAAACACGACATCCACAGACCAAACTAGGCAAACGCCGCTTAGCCAGAATATCGACCCAAGCGGCTGCTATTATTTAGCCATGAGATCCACCTTAATGAAGTATGGCAGGCATAATAACACACATTGTCTGTAAAGAAACGTCTTTTTGTGATTTAAATGACAAGAGTGCATGACCAATTGTTGACCAATTGTTTGTGTACTGAAAAATACCATACAAATGCGAGAAATATACGTAAATATTCCATTATGACGTCGATAAAATTTTTGTTTATGATCGATATGTAGCAGGATTGTTTTTTTGCTTAGAATTAAGCCTAGGCTTTTGATTTTTAGGGTTCCGTACCCAAAAGGGTCAAACGGGACCCTATTACTGAGACTTCGCTGTCCGTCTGTCCGTCCGTTCGTCACCAGGCTGTATCTCATGAACCGTGATAGGTAGCTAGTTGAAATTTCTACAGATTATGTAATTCTGTTGATGCTATAACAACAATATATAATAAATATTTAAGGGGGCTCCCATATAAAAAAAGAGTTTTTTTTGCTCGTTTTTATAAACATTGGTACGGAACCCTTCGTGCGCGAGTCCGACTCGCATTTGGCCGGTTTTTATTATTAATAAGAAATTTTAAAATTAAATTAATATCTCTATACTCACGTCACTGTTTCGTATTTACTCTATTTAATTTATCATTTATTTTTAAATCACTTTTTTACTACCTAAGTACTTGTTTACATCTTATACTTGAACCTAACTTTAAATACTGCATGTTTTCCTATATATTTTCTTTAGCTAATCGCTTCAACCACGTGTATTAATTTTCTTGGATGAAAAGAGAGATTTTCTCAAAGAACTAAGCAATTTTTGTGCGAATTTTACTCATCATTCTTGACCCTTATCACAATTTAATTGAGGTTGGTGCAGCATGTCTTTTTGAAGTGAAACTTCTTATACGACTTCCAACAAGTTTAACGCTACCATTTTTAAAACTCACTAAGAGATGGCAGTATTACAAGATTTGTGACTACGTAGTTCTACTAGGTACGCAAGATGGCGTGTAAACAGTCATGCATTCGACTTTTCGGTGTGACCAGCCTTCGCTCAACTTCCATGAGTAGAATAACCTCGATAAACTTATGTAATAAAAAGTGTACAACAATAAAACAATAAAATATTATTTAGAAGCCCAATAAAATAGCGAGAGTGAATGCGTGTCACTCGAACGCATGCGTGTAGTATTACGAAGTTTCACTTCTTCCGCGCGGAGGGACTCCACGGACTATTTTTTCCATACTTCTCTATTACTCGTCATCTCATCAGACACCTCCTTCTTGCCATATCATCCTTCACACAGTCCATCCATTGTTTCTTTGGTCTTCCTCTACTCTTATACCCATCCACATTTATACTTAAAACTTTCCTCACGACATTTTCCTCATTCCTCCGCATCACATGTCCATACCAAGCCATCAAAACTTGTGAGAATTTCACTATAAACTCTTTCTTTAGTCATTTAGCTCTGAAAAGGTGGAAAACGTACCTTTTTCAGGCCTTAAGAATTTAACTTGACAAGGTGTTGTTTTGCCTCCTCGTCAAAATTCAGGATGTTGTCACAAAAGACATAAATAATCAATAAAAATTACGATACCTAGTTTATTATTAAAAAACACTTTTTGTGTGTTAGCGAGGGTATAAGGCGAAGATCAGACGGGTCGTGTTAAAAACACGGGTGGTTCACACCTACCGATTTCCGTAAATAAGAAAAAAAAATAAAAATTACCTACCCATTTTATTATTGATTCGGGTCGAGAATCATGAGCATAGTTACCTCCTTGAATTTGACGAGATTGCAATTGTACTGTATTGTATTGTATAGCGGGCTGGTTTCCGCAACTCCACGTCTAAGGCGCGTACTCGACAAGTTTTTTTTTTTTTTTGACGAGATTCCAAAACAACACCTTGTATATTCATCGCATGGTTAACTTTATTTTTGGTATAAGAGTAGAGGAAGATCAAATATTTATAACAAGAACACAAAAACTTGGTTTGCTTTTATTCAAATTGTGAGAATTTCAAGTAAAAAAAAAAAAAAAGATTTAATAAAGTTGTAATACTATTGTTATATTATAATACTGCATGCCTTTTTATTACGTTTTTTTTTTTTGACTCGCTATAATAACAAGCACTGTAAAAAAAAAGTTTTGTGCATGAATTAAATTAGTTTATAATGTTTTTATATTAATTACTATAGTATTATTATTTTTTGTTACAGGTAAGTTCTGATGTTTATTTCGGCTGTTGCTACTTGTAAGTTTGGTAAGTGAAATTAATTTATTTATGTTTTAATGTGAACTTTAAAAGAACAGTATTTTGCTGTATTATGTGCCCAAGTTCAAAACACTTAACCGTGTACAGTCGACAAAAGAGTTTTTAATACAACCGAGACTGACTAGTCTCCTCACACTCAGATTCTAGAATCGAACCAATTGAAAAAAAAAACACGACTTTTAAAAATCACGTTGTCCGATCGATCGGACCAAATGTTCTAAAATGACGATAGTCCGCGTGGTCCGACTCTTAAACGGACCAAAAGGAAAATAAAAAGTACACATCGTCCGATTGATCGGACTAAGCAGTCCTACCTACTGGTGGACCTAGTGTTCACAGGGGAAATATCAATAAATTCTGACACATTTTCTTACTAAGTTATAAAATGTTTAATCATTAGCTCAACTGATGTTAAGCTATAAGTATAATCGACTCTCTGTGAAAAGAAGATGGCCCTAACCATAATGCACGAGTAATCGATTTTTGACCTTAACTAAAAGCTGTATGTTGCCTTCACACCAGCCACAAGACTTGCCAAGAGACATGACGGATTAAGACGGCATGGCGCAGTGGCTGAGCGATTGGCTGCTGCGCTGCGTGTCACGGGTTCGATCCCTGCACGGAACAAATATTTGAATGACCTACAGGTAGTTGTTCTGGGTCTGGCTGTTTGTATATGTGTGTTTAAATGTTTGTAAACGCTCCCACGATACAAAGAAATCCTAGTGCCCACACTAAGAATTGACGTTTATAACAACGTTTATAAACTAAAGTAAATACACCGTGTAAATCACCTCATCATGAAGCCGTCAACCAAGCATCCTGTTCATGAAACTAAGTAACTTTACGCAAAAATTATTGTTGCGAAACGACTTTTTTTTGGGGGGTGTAAAATCATGTTTTGTGGTAGAACTCAATGTAACGCACTCAAAACATTGTGCTGATGGACGGATTGAATAGTACGGGGGTCGTGGAGGTGTTTAAAGTAAAAATCTTACATTAAAAACTTGTATTTAAAAAAAAACTTGTCATAAAATTGGAACTTTGACCCCTAATATCTCCGTCACTAGAAGGTTCCCAGGTATGGTGCAGAACAGAAAAATGATCGCAATGACAGGGAGAACCAGTGCCTTTCGGCTTCGTTAAGAGGTGTTTTACACCCTTTATGTCGTGTTATTTAAAAAAAAAATGGCAGATGATGAAGTTTACTGCACATATCTTTTTTATCGACTGTACAGTATAAAATCGCCATAAAGATATATTTGTCACTAACTATAGGCACTAGGTATAATTAAAACACTAAGATTTATGACAAAAACTATAAAACCTTTGTTGTGTTACGTGTGAAGGACGTCTTTATGTCCTGTTGTTACGCTGAGTTCCGGGTTCGATGTCAGACTCGGTACTTTGTAACTAAGTAGGTCATAGTATAGAGTCAGGTTTATGTTAATTGTTTATAATTTTATTGATATACTAGCTGACACGCGCAACTTCGTCTGCGTTGCATTTTCCCCGTTGTTGCAACAGTTTTCATTGCTGCTTCGCTCCTATTACCTAGTTGTAGCGTGATTTAATATAGCCTATACTAAAGGCTATATTAAATACCTAATGGATAGCCCATTTTATCGAGGAAGGCTATAGGCCCTTTAGCCGCCTTCCTCGATAAAATGGGCTATCTAACACCGAAATAATTTTTCATTTTCAGTATCAAATCATAATCAATATTTCAAGTAGGCCAGTTACAGGCACTTTTGAAAGTCAAAAAAGAAAAAACGTGAAGCTACAGTCCCAGTCACAAGACACAATAACTGTGAAAGTACTGTAGTTGCCCATTCCAAAGCGTAAATCTCTATGGAGAAGAATGGGAAAGAAACTCCATGGACACTCTTTTAAATCAGAATCTTGTATTTTCAGTGGGCTACTGTCCGATAGTGTTCGTCGACTTGTTGTATATACTTACGCTTAAGTCGCGGATAAATACGATTGCGCGATGCATGATTTTAGTTATTTTGCATCACAGACCAAAATCATTTCAATTTCAATTCAAGTTAGGCTGATAATCAGCACTTTTTGAACGCCTAAATTACAAGAGACAGTCCCCAAAACGTCCGCCCTTCGCCACTTTCTAGTGTTTTAGCTGGGAAGAAGAAGTGGCGGAACATACTCCCCACTTCCCCAGCAACACATCTGTCTGTTAGGTTAGAAGAACCAGATTCTATACAATAGTGTTCAAGTTTATATAAACAAGGAATCCGTTACATCAAATTAATGTCACATGTCAGCTAGCAAGCACACACCAATAATAAAATGAAATATAAAAAAATATAAGTACTCGAGAATAAATAAAGCCTTCAGACATAAAGGGCGTGCCCGCTTACACGTGCATACAGATACAGATGTCGCTAGCGTTATTTTTATGTAAATGTGAATATCAATTTGATTATTTTCGGTACAGTTTTATCTATTAAAGATATCAATACCCAATCATTACGACGTTTCACTAGCTAATTTAATTTAACCCTGCATTTATGAATTCAAGAGACATCATGTTAGTTTTTTGGTCTGTATTAGGTATCAAAATAAAGATTAAATAGAGCCTAGTGGCGGCAACTATCTTGTAGTATGTAATCTGTGGTTTGTCTGTTAATAGTCTGTTGCGAACCATTACACGTTGTTTCAATACATCAACTGTCAAGGTTCAATCTTTTACGAACACACTGTACTGTACGTCTACCATGAGTTGTCATAGTTAGATCGCTTGACGTAACTGCAATAGTTCCGTCAAATACGCAAATACTATAGTTAGCTTTTTCAATGGTACGATGAGCTGTGTTGGTGCTTACTACCAAATTCTAAGCAAATGAAGCCCAAACTTCAGTCGCTGTAGTATAGTTTACTACACGGTGACGTAGTATAGATGACTATAGTGACTCATACTGCGCATTTTAGTACCCAACTATCCGCTAGAGGCGCTGTAAAAGTTTTCATACATTTTTTTAACTACAGATGCTAGCGAGTATAGATTGTTAAAACTCATGGTAGACGTACTGACTGGCACTTGACTTCAAAACTACAGAAAACTTGACCTAGGCATGGAAAATCCCCAACAAACAAGCATGTCTTTACAACCTTCGCTGAAGTGTCAATTAGTTGCGTAAACAAACATTATTGATGTCAAATATCTATGTGTAAGGATCTAATTAGAATGATCGAGTGATATAAAATGCTTTGTTTTCTATACACCGGATTTGGCTGTACGAGTGGATTTCTGTTTTTGTAAACAAAATCCAACATCTCTTGCCTCTAGAGAGTGACTATACGAATATACTTTTTATCACTTGCTTCTTTTTTTGAAGTGAAACTTCTTATGCGACTTCCAACAAGTTTAACATTTTCATGGAGGGGGAATATTTTCTATTGCCCACTAAGAGATGGCGCTGTTACAAGATTTGTGACTACGTAGTTCTACTAGGTACGCAATTTGGCGTGCAAACAGTCATGCATTCGACTCTTCGGTGTGACCAGCCTTCGCTCAGTTTCCATGAGTAGAATAACCTCGATAAACTTATGTAATAAAAAGTGTACAACAATAAAATATTATTTAGAAGCTCAATAAAATAACGAGAGTGAATGCGTGGCACTCGAACGCATGCGTGTAGTATTACGAAGTTTCACTTCTTCCGCGCGGAGGAACTCCACGCACAATTTTTTCTTTATTTCTTCTGTATCTTTTTTTTTATCTTAAGTAACGACTTATTGTCAGGCCTACGCTGTCCTCCCATACTTAAGAACTAACGCTGTAATATAGAAATATTGTAAAACAAAATGATTTTAAAAGAGAAATCATGGAGTTTCTTGCCGATACTTCTCCATAGGAAACGACCAACCCGAACCGTGCACCTTTTGTTGACGTTTTATAAGTGCCCATGTAGGCCTACGTAAAATAAAATATTTTGATTTTGAATAGATGTCTTCAAATTTTTAGTTCTAGAACATGCCGGTTTCCTCACAATGTTTTGCGCGATGCGCGTTGATGAAATAAATTACATTAAGTAATGCGCTTGGGTTCAAACCCACGGCTTACTGCTCGTAAGTCGGGGCTGCTACCACTGGGCCAGCTCTGCTCGCTTTCCGCTAATAGTTGGCCATGAAACCGGAAATTACCGTTGGATTTCTAAAGCTCGACTTAGCTGCCAGAGTAGTTTTTAGGGTTCCGTACCGAAAGTGTCAAACCCCTATTACTGAGACTTCGCTGTCCGACCGTCCGTCCGTCTGTCACCAGGCTGTATCTCATGAACCATGATAGTTAGCCAGTTGAAATTTCCACAGACTATGTATCTCTGTTGCCAATATAGCAACAAATACTAAAAACAGAATAAAATATATATTTAAGGGGTGCTCCCATACAAAAACGTGATATTTTTGCTCGTTTTTATAAACAATGGTACGGAAACCTTCGTGCGCGAGTCCGACTCGCATTTGACCGGTTTTTTTTTATATCGAACCATATAGTCTAAACCTATTTTCATTCTACAACTTACCATTAGAGTCATACCCCATCAGCAGAACATGCGTCAGATTCAGCGCCGGTACATTCAGATCACTCCATACAGCCAATGCTCTTGCCAGTGCAGCGGCCCTTAGAGGCACCATGATGCCGGCAGGAGGACGGATCCAGCAGTCTTGAAGCCAACCTCGGACTATTGACCTGGTTGTCTGGGGTTTTACGTTCGGGGGAGGGAAGTTGCGTTTCTCTGAGGGCAGTTTTGAGTCTGTAAAGAAATAGGGTCTTGTTAAAATCGGTTTGATTTTGCAGCAAACTTAGAAGTTACTCATCATCATCATCATTTCAGCCGAAAGACGTCCACTGCTAGACATAGGCCTCCCCCAAGTGTCGCCACATTGACCAGTCCCGTGCGACTCGCATCCAGCAGATCCCCGCAACCTTCACCAGGTCATCGGTCCACCTAGTGGGAGGCCTTCCAACGCTTCGTCTTCCGGTTCGCGGTCGCCATTCCAGAACTTTCGGCAGAAAAAAGAAGTTAGAAGTTACTAGAGGTAGCCAACTGAAAAGCCAAACAAAACTCTTCCTCAACTTAAATACTAGAGCTGACACATTCTGATCACTCAATACGGGTCTAACCGGATTCAGATGAATACTAGTATTTTATATGGAGCGACTGCCTATCTGATCTCCAAAGCCTGGTTAGTACTGGGCAATACGATAACCTTTGGTAAGACTGACTACTTAACGACTGTCAAAATCTACAAATGACTGCCGGGACCAACGGCTTAACGTGCTTTCAGAGGCACGGAGTAAACTCGGTATGTAATGGTCACCCATCTACGGACCAACATAGGCAAGCGCGTCTCAATGAGTGGCTGTTATTATTTAGCCACGAGCTCATGGTTACTGTTTATTACGTGTCCGAATTATCTCAGTCCTTCTTGTCTACATTGTTTTTGATTAGCAATTTGAAGTAGAAAGCGAAAGAGAGTTTGTTGTAACGTCTGCATCAACTTACAACAGATTAACATCACATTTAGTAAAAGCTGCTGACTGCTGAGCGTGAGGTCCTGAGTTCAATTCCCGAGTTGTGCAAAGTGTTATTAGGTTTTTCCATCAGGAAGTTCTCAATAGCAGCCACGGAGTCTGCATACGTGCGCGGTTGGTGGGCATTAGGGCAACATTTATTTCGAATAGGTATTGAAATTTTGTATGCGGCAGCAGATAATTTTTTCGCTGTAACGATGTTTGTCCAATGGAGAAACATGTTCAGTTTGATGGTCTGTAGCACACCCTTAAGTATGTATATACTCTTTCCGTTACACCCTGTATAATGATTATGGTATAGATAGGGTTGACCACCCCTTTAATTTTATTTAATACCATTAAATGGCTATTTCATGGAAAAAAAACAAACGGGAATAAATTAACATAAAGGGCTGTATTGATGATTATGATGATTTCGCGGCCTACCCTGGCGCTTCCATTTTCATTAAGAAACTATTTGTACATACCATTTTCAGCCTTAGGGTTCCTCTGACCAGGAACTTCGATGTCTTCTTCCGACTCCTGCATCTTTGGTGAGGGCTCCTCCTCCATCGCTCTCGTTGTTGCTTGCATTGGCACTGTTTCAGTCTGAAATTGTATTGATTATGATTGTTACTTTATCATCATTTTCTTGCCCTTTTCTGAATTTATTTGGGTCGCCGCAGCATGTCTTAGTCTTCCCTACTACTCTGTTATAGTAATCAAATCAAATCAAATCAAAATCATTTATTTCAAGTAAGCCAATTACAGGCACTTTTGAATAGTCAAACAACAATAAAAATGAAGCTACAGTCCCAGTCACAAGACATAATAACTGTGAAAGTACTGTAGTTGCCCATTCCAAAGCGTAGATCTCTATGGAGAAGAATGGGCAAAAAACTCCATGGGCACTCTTTTAAATCAGAATATTGTTACAAAAGCCTTGGTTACATCATTCATGTTGAGATGGTACATTATGTGAGAACGATGTAGCAAAACGTGGACGTTAAAAGTGTCCATAGTAAAATAAAAAAAAAGACAATTAAAAAATAAAATAATTAGTTCGAAATAAGCCGTGGCAACTAAGAGATGACCAGGCACAACTGATAGCGCCCGTTCACGAACATGACAAATGGATCAGCCATCATTCAACTCAACCATTTTGAAGGGAACTAAATGACCCGACACACCCGCCACCATCAGCGTGACATTTAAGTGAGCATGACATACTCTCAACCGCCAGGGCACATTCAAGTCAATAAAAGACGTAGGTTTCCAGTAAATAAGTAATAATTAATCTCAGCAGCACCATCCTTTCTAGGCATATCAACTCTCACACAGTCCATCCATCTCTTCTTTGGTCTTCATCTACTCTCATGCCTATGCATATTCATTTTCAAAACTTTTCTCACGACATTTTCCTTATTCATCTGCCTAACATGATAGCACGACCACCGATTACGACATAACTTTTCAGTCACCGGCGCCGTTTTCAGACTTCCTCTTATGTCATCAGCATCTGCCTAGCCTTTTCCCAAACTATCTTGGGGTCGGCTTCCAGTCTAACCGGATGCATCTGAATACCAGTATTTTATATGAAGCGACTGCCTATCTGACCTCTACAACCCAGTAACTGGGTAATATACCCCTTAGTAAGACTGGATGTTAGACTTTTGGCTTTTGCCTACTCATAGCGAATGTCAAACATCTACAAATGACAGCCAGGACCAACGGCTTAACGTGCTTTCCGAGGCACGGAGGAAACTCGGTATGTAATTATGGTCACCCATCTACGGACCAACCTCGGCAAGCACGGCTTTACCTTAAAGATCGACACGTGCGGCTGTTATTATTAAGCCACGAGCTCCTCACTGTTATGTTCTCATTTCTTACTCCTCCACATCCTCTTATGTACTCATTTCTTATTTAATCTATTCGTGTAACTCCACACAACCCCTCTCCCATCTCAGCCACTTTCAAATGCCTTTTATTCATCCCTTTTGTCCGGACGGTTTAAATCATCCTACTATTGAAGCAGCTCATTACTAGACAAGAGCCAAGGTTTCCTAGTATAAAGGGTGTAAAAGACCTCTTAACGAAGCCGAAAGGCACTGGTTCTCCCTGTCATAGCGATCATTTTTTTGTTCTACACCATACCTGGGAACCTTCTAGTTACGGAGATATTAGGGGTCAAAGTTCCAACTTTTTGAAGTATTTTTTTAAATACAATTTTTTAATGTAAGATTTTTACTTTGAACACCTCCACGACCCCCATACTATTCAATCCGTCCATCAGCACAATGTTTTGAGTGCGTTACATTGTGTTCTACAACAAAACATGATTTTACACCCCCCAAAACAAAATCGTTTCCCAGCAATAATTTTTGCGTAAAGTTACTTAGTTTCATGTACAGAATGCTTGGTTGACGGCTTCGTGATGAGGTGATTTACACCGTGTATATTACCGTTCTAATAGCCTACTAAAGCCACTATTGACAAAAGAAGTCATAACAAGAACTAAAATATTATCATTCACCATCTATGTTTTCACTACGCGACGACACACATCTGAGAAAATTCTCAATAGATCCCCACAAAGGAATCTAATTCTCTATAGTCAATGTTGACTGATAGTATAACAGACCCTGTTTGTTTTGCATTTACCTTTGATGCTATATCAATATTATTGCTCAAATTTGAATGAACAACATTCTCAGTATCATCTACGACATTATTTGCACTGGATCCTGTGATATCAATATTCGTTTCATCTGTTGCAGTTTCTATTGTATCAGGATCTGCATTCCTTATGTCGCCATCCTCATCAGTAATATTAAATTCAGTTGTAGTACTTAATTCTCCTTCTTCATCTATTATAACTGTAGTATCTTCTTGAACTCCTTCGCTCTCTTTGACTGATTTGAT
Organism: Cerastis leucographa; assembly: GCA_963082945.1. NCBI lineage: Eukaryota > Metazoa > Arthropoda > Insecta > Lepidoptera > Noctuidae > Cerastis > Cerastis leucographa. Next base: position 4,772,828 of record OY720376.1, read on the forward strand.
TTCTTCCGATGATAGGTCTTGTGTTTGAGCGATTATAAAGTTTGTGATTATGAGGAGAAGGATTGTTTTTGATGACGCCATCTTTGGTTTTTATGGCATTCTTTGGTGGGTTTGGTCTGTGGACAAAGAATTGTTTGGTTAGTAGTGTAGTTTTTGATCTGATGTTCAAGATATTACTGAAAGATTTCGAGAAAGGTATGGTAATGCTTCATCTCTCACACACAACAAAATATTTTTATTTCACATAGGCCTACATACGCACTTATAAAACGTCTACAAAAAGGTGCTCGGTTTGGGTTGGTCCTTTCCCATGGAGAAGAACCGGCAAGAAACTCCACAGTTACTCTTTTAAAATCATTTGGTTTTACAATATTCTTATGTTACAGCGTTAGTATTTAAGTATGGGAGGACATCGTAGGCCCGAAAAGTTTATCAGGGGAATGAAAAACCGCTTGGCTACCGTTGAGATTGTTTTAAAGAAATTATGTTCATTCTTATCTCATATCTCAAGATTTGACAACAAATAAAATAGGCTTTCAGAATCATAGAATTTGAAGTAGAGTGACATAGCATAGTTGATTAAGTTTATTTTTGCTAAGTCTTGGTGAGCTAATATGTATGCTTTTCTTCTATACATCTATACAAATAAATAAAATAGAAGTGGACGTTTGTAATTTCAAAATAGCAGATTTTCACTCATTGCGTATGAAAGTATATTAGGTAGTTGAAATGTCTGTCTGTCTGTTCCGTTTGATTTCCGAAACGGCTGGACCGATTTTGATGGAACTGTTACTGGCAGATAGCTGATGTTATAAGAAGTAACTTACTCGTAAGCTTTTATTTTAATAAAACGATTAGGTTTCCAATTTATGTGTGGTTCAGAAGGATGCACTAAATACTTGGTAACCGCCTAAGGGTCTGTGTAAAAGTCACCAACGCTTAGTATCTTTTGATGCCACCTAGTATTTTGAAGTGAAAACTTCTTTAGCGGCGTTGTGCACTTTTGTGATAGGTAGAAAAATGTTAAACTCGCGTCAGGACACGTGACCGTCAGATTACATTAGGTTACGAAGGAATTTGAACTTTATGACATCTGTAATTGAGTTTGGGTTTCCAAAACTGGAAAGTTATCTTATGCACAAACAAAACCTTCGGTTTCTCCAAAGAGGTAAAGTTTGTAAGACGGATTGTAATAGTTTTGAAGTGTTAAATTTTTAATGTAATTTAAATTGTCATGTTTGTGTACGATAGCGCAATAAATGAATATTTTATTTTACCACATAAATTATAGTACTTTTATACTGATAATTAAAGCAATTCGTGCAAAATTATTCCCTAACCATTCCAAAATATCAAAAATACTTCTACCTGCACTCCCGGAGTGCAACCCGTTTTTCTTTTTTTGCAAGTATATACCTGTCTCGTTGACAAATTATTGCTCTGCATAAAAATCCTTATATAATAATCGAATATAATAGTTACGTGTACTAGCTCAGAGGCATAATATTATAAGATCTGTTATGACTAACTCAATCTAATTGTTTGTAATTTTAACTCTAATTATACTCTATTGGTTCAATAAAATTATAAATTGTGTCACTACTGCGCACTTGGTCGTTCAGTTTCGAAATATTGATAGTTTGGTTCACCTTTATTTGTTACTAGCTGTACCCGCGACTTCGTCCGCGTGGAACTAGATTTTTTTCTAAAATAGAATTAGCCTAAGTTACTCCTTATTACATCAGCTATCGGCCAGTGAAAGTCCCGTCAAAATCGGCCCAGCCGTTCCAGAGATTAGCCGGAACAAACAGACAGACCAACAGACAGATAGACAAAAAGTGTAAAAAAAAATATTTTGGTATATGTACCGTATATACATTCATATGAATGTAGTAAAAAGCGGTTATTTTAATACAAACAGATACGTCAATTTTATTTATTTGTATAGATGTGTAGATTGAGAGTATAAAAGTAATAGCTATTTTTATAGGGGTATCATTTAAGCTATCACCAATTTAATTAGTTTTGTGTTTCTTAAATAATAGGGTTTGTCCTCAAAATAGTAGATCTGTCACCTAAATGGAATCATCAAATAATATCAAAACGCTTACCTAAATATTAATTAAGAATTACTTGGAAATAATATCAATCATCAAGTAATTTTATTAGGTTTCAAAATAATAGAAGTGTCACGAAAATTGAATCATTAAATAATGTAAAAATGTTTACATAAAACTCCAAACCACAGGTCCAAACTAAGGCGTAGTCGACGGAGCCCCGCTACGCGGGGCTCCTATTTCTCTCTGCAGGGTTTAAAGTAACCTAACACGAAGCTAAGCCGCCTAAGCCTAGCCTAACCTCGCTCCGCTCGCTCACTAGACCCCGCCATCCCCTTCGAACCTAACCTGTCCGAGTTGATGTGCCCTATGTCTCTAAGGAACTGATCTATTTATTTGGTGACAGATCTACCATTCTGAGCACAGAGCTATTATTTAAGTAACAAAACTGTTATTATAAGAACGAAGTTTATATTCATGTAATGCAATATAATTTTATTGGTTATCGATCTCTTATTTTACACATATATTAACATTAATTTGATAATTCATACCTGGGAACAATTTTTGTTTATCTGAGAACGAAAATATTTCGTGGCGATAGATCTATTTATTAGGTGATACAACTTGATGACAAATATAAATTTTGGTGATAGAAAATATAGTTCCCTTTTTATAGTAACGGTACTTAGATCCGATTTACATCCGGATCGATCAATCGATTGGTGTGGTAACCTTAGGGTGTTTGTTGACAATCGATCGATGGTCGACCGACGGTGTGACAAACAGTCTTCCCAAGGGGTATGGTACTGCCCAGTACTAACCGGGTTGTGGAGGTCAGATATTCAGTCTTTCTATGTAAAATACACTGAGGTATTACTACTACGTATAGAGAAGACAACGCGTTGCATGATTTTGCGCCACGCTTTGCGGTGAGCTGTACTGCAACCATCCAGTGAGTATCCAACGCCCGCAGAGACATGTCGTGTTTGGCTCGCATAAATAATAACATCAAAATGCCTGGTTGTATACTTAAAGACAGCCGTAACCACTCCAGAACATCAAAAAAAAGTGATGGTATGACATATCATCAATAAGTAGACATATAAACGTTTAAAACTCTGTTTTTAATTTTTCGCGATGTAATAATGCTCACGAGAATCGGGTTGCCGGGCGCCGCCATTTTGCAATACAAAATAAGACTTGCAGTTACACTACGTTGAACGAAAAGCGTAAGCGCCATGAAATTCCTGGCACTTATGACGTTTTGGTCGCGAGAAAACTATTCCCTCTATCCGATCTAGCGCTGCATGTTGTAATAGTTTGGTTAGACGACATAATTATTGTTTTAGCGGCTGCAGCGAACTTTAGTTTTAAGTCTTACAAAAATTAAACAAATCTTTGGTTCGGCGTGACTGTTCTATACGCTAGTAATATAGTTCAATGGTAAAATACCATCCGGTTAGATTGGAAGCCGATCCCCACATAGTTCAAAAAAGACTAGGCAGATGTTAATTACCATCATTCAGATCGTTTCTCAGGGAAGATTGAACTTGAAAATTTTTCGACTCACTCAAAAACCAGTGTATTGTTAAAAAACCAGTTTCAACACCCAGGGAGGTCCTTTTCCTCTTGGTTTCCAATTGTTTGTTGTCTTTGATACGTCAAAGACCTCTCATGATTCATACGAAACATTTCCTCAAGTGGCTCTTTATAATCAACTTATCAACTAGCTGTCCCGCGCAACTTCGTCTGCGTCACATTTTCCCCGTTTTCGCAAAATTTTTCATTGCTGCTCCGCTCGTATTGGTCGTAGCGTGATGATATATAGCCTACGTTACTTCTAATACTTCCAAGAATATGTGTACAAAGTTTCATGATGATCGGTTGAGTAGTTTTCGGTCCAAAGCGTAACAAACAAACTTACTTTCGCATTTATGATATTAGTTAGGATTATATTATGATGATCCTTCTTTACTTCACGATGCCGTGCTTGCCGAGGTTGGTCCGTGGATGGGTGACCATAATTACATACCGAGATTCCTCCGCGCCTCGGAGAGCACGTTAAGCCGTTGGTCTCGGCTGTCATTTGTAGATCTTTGACAGTCGTTACGAGTAGTCAGAAGCCAAAAGTCTGACATCCAGTCTTACCAAAGTGTATCGTATTACCCAGTTACTGGGTTGTGGAGTTCAGATAGGCAGTCGCTTTATGTAAAATACCAGTACTTAACTGCAACCGGTTAGACTGGAAGGAGACTCTAAGATAGTTTGGGAAAAGACTAGGCAGATGATGACCAGTTGTCTTCAACATGTATTTGTCATTTTCAAAGGCTTTAATTTAATTTATTTCAGGAAACATATTGCCCATTTAAAAGCCCCTTTATGTCAATCCAATATATTTTCGACTCCTTTTTTTTTTTTTGCGGATGGTAAATCATCAAATGACTTCTCCCGCTCTGGGCGGAGCGGGAGGGAGTGTCAGACTTGACTGACTAAAACCCACCCATGTTCCTTCTTAGCCCTTTGTGTTCCAGGGCCGCGGTATCTCTTTCGAACAACCCGCAGCCTATTTTCGACTCCATCATTTGTTTTCGCTGATAGAATATAACTTTGTTTAGCCCTGCCACTTGAACCGTGTATACCAATCTTTAGAATTTGGGTATCATTTCGTTTGGCCAATCATTCGAATGCAGAATTGCATCTCAATTATTTTGATTGGGTACATTAGCTTTACATCTGTCGGTAGTGAAGATTTCGTAACATAAAATAATCTTATTTTTAATGGACCTTAATAATACCGTCCTGTAACTGTCCCATAGCGGGCCAAAGACCTTCTCGTCTCCGATAAAAGAACGAACAGTTCATCACCGTGATCATCAATCTAGACTGATGATCACGATGACGGCACGTTGGCGTCGGCTTCCAGTCTAACCGGAGCAGTCTAGCCGGAACTCAATACACGGTGTAAATCACCTCATCACAAAGCCGTCAACCAAGCATTCTGTACATGAAACTAAGTAACTTTACGCAAAAATGATTGCTGGGAAATGACTTTTTTTTTGGGGGGTGTAAAATCATGTGTTGTGGTAGAACTCAATGTAACGCACTCAAAACATTGTGCTGATGCACGGATTGAATAGTACGGGGGTCGTGGAGGTGTAAAGTAAAAATCCTACATTAAAAACTTGTATTTAAAAAAATACTTGTCAAAAAGTTGGAACTTTGACCACTAATATCTCCGTAACTAGAAGGTTCCCAGGTATGGTGTAGAACAAAAAAATGATCGCAATGACAGGGAGAACCAGTGCCTTTCGGCTTCGTTATGAGGTGTTTTACACCCTTTATGTTTCTAATCTTTTCACGTGTTGGCGGCTGCAGTACCCACGGTTGTACCTAGGCCATGAGCTGAGTAAGGACATACTCGAATCCGAATCTCGAATATGATCCCGTGGGATAATTTTTGCCTTAGTTCATGGAAAACGTTTTATTAGGTGACAGTGCCATGCTGAACGATGTTTCAAAGCCATGTTCGGTAGAAGTAAATAGTCCAAAAACCCTCGAAGATTATTCCATCCCAAGTTATATCATTTTACATGGAGCGACTGCCTATCTGACCTCCAAAACCCAGTTCATCATCATCATCATCATCATATCAGCCGTAGGACGTCCACTGCTGGACATAGGCCTCCCCCATGGATTTCCAACAGGACCGGTTGGAAGCGGCCTGCGCCCAGCGTCTTCCGGCGACCTTGACTAGGTCGTCGGTCCACCTAGCCGGTGGACGTCCTACGCTGCGCTTGCCGGTCCGCGGTCTCCACTCCAGGACTTTCCGGCCCCATCGGCCATCGGTCCTGCGCACTACGTGGCCAGCCCACTGCCATTTTAACTTGCCAATCCGCTGGACTATGTCGGTTGCTCTCGTTCGTCTACGGACCTCCTCATTTCTGATTCGATCTCGTAGAGAAATCCCAAACATAGCCCTCTCCATGGCTCGTTGCGCGACTGCGAGCTTCTCCATTAGGCCCATAGTGAGAGACCACGTTTCTGCTCCGTATGTCATGAAACCCAGTTAGTACTGGGTAATACGAAACCCCTTAGTAAAACTGGTTGTCAGACTTTCCAGCTACTGACCACCTGTAACGACTGTCAAAGATCTACAAATGACAGCCGGGACCAACGGCTTAACGTGCTTTCCGAGGCACGGAGGAAACTCGGTATGTAATGATGTTGCCTTATTAATCTTGCATATTCTTTAAGTAAAATTACTATTGGTGTCTGATAGTTTAATCTATAATACGTATTGTAAGATAGTTTAGGGGTATGAGGAACAGGGTGTAAAGTTCCTCGATACTCCTTAGAAAAGGGAGGATCCTCCGGCCAGACAGGTGTTATGTCTGGCGGGCAACTGCCCGATAGTTGTTATCGGGTTTCTCTATATATACTAAAGTCGATGTAAACTTTACTTGCGACTTGTAGGAAAATGATGTTAGTTCCTCCGTCGCATCATAGATGGCGCTGTAGTACTTTTTGTAGTATGTTGCTTTTTGTGGTCGCTACAATAGAGTTGCTTTTAATGTCCATCTGTACGACTGCGTTGTTTTCTTAGTTAAGAGCGTTTATACCTTATACGACATTTCACACAAACTTTCAAGTCGTTATTTTCCGAAATGACTGAACTTATTTTAATGAAACTTAATACACATAAGCAGGATACATAGGTCTAAAAAGTTATTTAAAAACATTACAGAAATATCTTTAAAAAAAGACATTTGGAAATTTCTGTTTATATAGATGACTAGCTTATGCCCGCGGCGTTGCCCGCGTGGGGGTCGATAATTGTCCCACGGGAATGTACTATTGGGATAAAAAGTCTCATTATCATCATCAGCCTATATTGTTCCCACTGCTGGGACGCAGGCCTCCTCTCTATGAGAGGGAATAAAAAGGGAGGGAATAGAAAGGGATAAAAAGTATCCTGTGTTAATCCAGGTTATAAACTACCCGTGTGCCAAATTTCATCCAAATCCATTCAGTAGTTTTTGCGTGAAAGAGTAACAAACATCCATCCATCCTCACAAACTTTCGCATTTATAATATTAGTAGGATTTATAATCGGTCTAATTTAGCTGTTACACTATTTTTCGAAAATGTTTTTTATTAACTTTTTAGACCTATATATTTTGCATATGCGTATTAAGTTTCATTTAAATCGGTTCAGTCATTTCGGAAAACAAAGTACTTGAAAGTTTGTCTAAAATGTCGTAAGGCGTAAACGCTCTTAAGGCTGTAGAACCTTTTTGAATTCACATTATTCCTGGTTAAATTCTTTTAAGAACGTTATTTAAAAGTCACCAATCTGTCTGGTCCGTGTGTACACTTCTTTAACGAAACAATTTAGCCCCTCAAGGCGATGACTCACTACTCATTATGTCAGTATGTGGTACCCTGTTTTTTGGGGACCCAAATATTTAGGGATCCATTGTAGTGAGATGAAAACGGTAATTGTTAGCATTTGTCATATCATACGTTTATCATGATAATTTTTACTCAATATTATAAAGCTGAAGAGTTTTTTTGTTTGTTTGAACGCGCTAATCTCAGAAAGTAATGGTCGGATTTGAAAATTCTTTCAGTGTTAGATAGCCCATTTATCGAGGAATGCTAAAGGCTATATATCATCACGCTAAGATCAAAAGCAGCGGAGCCGCAATGAAAAATGTTTCGAAAACGGGGAAAATGAAACGCAGACGAAGTTGCTCGGGACAGCTAGTTATACATAATTCGTATAAATAGCTAGTTATAACATAAACCTTCCTCTTTATTCATTTTGTCTAGAAGAAAATCGCATCAAACCCGTCGCGTAGTTTAAAAGATCTAAGCGTACAGACGAAGCGAACGACATTGTTCTTTACTATGAAAAACATTTAAGCTAACAAAAAAAATATCAACTGCGGAACCCTCTCCATACGACACAAGATATTACCTGCCCGCGTTTTTACCATTATCTCAATCTTAATTAAAACACGTGTGCCGGACAGGTTTTTAGTTTTTTTTGTATCTTTCTTTATTTCTTTCGTTGAAATGTAAACAGTATGTATAAGTAAGTTTGTTTGGTGGTAATAGTTCAAATTCAAATATTTTTATCAATATTAATTATATGAACGCTATGTCTTGCCGTTAACGGCATACAAATATTTTAATTATAATTTCTAATTAAAATTTTATGTAAAATCATTCAAAATTAACTACCTAATAAGACTCAATTAAAACAATCCAATAACAATAAAAGATGCACAGGTACCTAGTCATTTGTTTTACATTAATTAAAATAAGGATATATTTAAGAAAACAACAAAACATTCAAGTCAAATTAAATAAAACAATAAAATTATCAGCATAAGCAGATGTCACATAATTATACAGATAAGTATTACGTTTTATTTTTGACGCCCTGTAATTTTGATACTTGTACATATTTTATTTTTATTTTATATTTATTTGTAGTGTGTAAATAATGTACAGTATTACGTTTTGATTTCAATAATTTAATACATAAATAAGTTTTAATTAATTAAATAAATCGGATGTAGCAGGTCTAGTATCTGTCATTCAAATAATCGTTAATTGTGTAATAACATTTTGCAAGTAGAAACTTGCTTTTACATAGTTGGCAACTTCATATATGTATATAAAGACACGGAAGTGTAAGTAACTTAAGGTTTTGAAAATGTGGCTTACAGCTTTCTGTGCTTTGTATGCCACAAATTGCCCTTATGCATTTTTTAGTTTTGAAATGTTTTCCTGTATGAGGGTTTCGAATTGGCGAAGATTGGTGGTTTTCATAAACTTCTGCCGAGCCTTTTCCCAACTCATCATCTGCCTAGCCTTTTCCCAAACTATCTTTGGGTCGGCTTCCAGTCTAACCGGATGCAGCTGAGTACCAGTATTTTACATGAAGTGACTGCCTATCTCACTTCCTCAACCCAGTAACTGGGTAATACAATACCCCTTGGTAAGACTGGATGTCAGACTTTTTGGCTTCTGACTACTCGTAACGACTGTTAAAGATCTACAAATGACAGCCGGGACCAACGGCTTAACGTGCTTTCCGAGGCACGGAGGAAACTCGGTATGTGATTATGGTCACCCATTCATGGACCAACCTCGGCAAGCACGGCTTAACCTTAAAGATTGACCCGTGCTGCTGTTATTATTTAGCCACGAACTCCTCCTATCCTATCAAGGTATTGCACTAGGATAATTATCACTTCGACCCCTGATTTTGAAGCAATACAAGATAGTTTCTCATGAAAAAACTACAATTTTGCGACGAAATAGGTAATCCTATTTCGTCGCAAAATTGTAGTTTCAAAATAGGGATGGTGACTCATTTTTTTTTATTTGTCTATCGGGTAGATTATTAAAAAGTATTTGACACGTATTTTTTCTTTTTTCACGTAATCGTAAAATTACGGAGATATTTTGAGTTGAAATGGCGCATGACGTCACGGCTTAGTACAGTTTATACCTAGTTCTGACGTAGTTAGCCCCCACTCTCCAACTTTAATGCGTTTTAACTAAGTATTTTTTTGTTATCTTGATAAAACAAAAAATACGTATCTAATATTTTTGTATTACCTGATTGACGGACAAAATAGAATTTCGTTTTCTTTACCCAGTCATCATCCCTATTGTAGTTATATCTATGTTATTATATATATGTTATCGTGTAGTGTGCACACAACTTTAAACTAAATCTTCCAAGACATTTCTGCATTTAATTCACTTGCCATTTATTTTGACAAGTCAGTGATGGAATACATAAACGATAATGTTAATTTTATGTCTCATTAAAAATCAAGCCTTGAACTTTTGTTTGTAGACTATTTTAGTAGCTTATTTATCTGTAATGAAACAAATAAATCGTTTGAGCTCTTTATGAGCACGTGGCTATATATAATAACAGCCGCTCTAGTCAATCTTTAGGTTAAGCCGTCCTTGCCGAGGTTGGTCCGTGGATGGGTGACCATAATTATTACATACCGAGTTTACTCCGTGACTCAGAAAGCACGTTCAGCCGTTGGTCCCGGCTGTCATTTATAGATCTTTGACAGTCGTTACAGGTAGTCAGTGGCCCAAAAGTCTGACAGTCTTACCAAGGGGTATCGTATTACCCAGTACTAACTGGGTTGTGGTGGTCAGATAGGCAGACGTTTCACGTAAAATACTAGCATTCAGCTGCATTAGACTGGAAGCCGACCCTAATATACAAGGTGTTGTTTTGCATCCTCGTCAAATTCAAGGAGGTAACTATGTTAATGATTCTCGACCCGAATCAATAATTAATAATGTAGGTAATTTTTTTAATATCTATTTATTTACGGAAATCGGTAGGTGTGAACCAAACGCGTTTTAAACGCGGCCTGTCTGATCCTCGCCTTATTACCACGCTTACACACATACAAACAATCGCAAACATTTCTTCGATAATTTTTTATTCCCTAAACAACGTTATGGGGGTTATTCTAAAATACTGACAAACTTAAAAAACCAAAAAAAAACGCGTTTTTTTAAAATTAACCATAATTTTATTTGATTATTTATGTCTTGTGACAACCTCCTGAATTTTGACGAGGATGCAAAACAACACCTTGCAAAACAACAACATAGATGTGATGAGAGGAGAATCATCTAAATCTCGCGTCTAATCATTAACAATCAAGTTATTTACAAATCCAGTCATTACTCTCAAACAGGTGTAGTAACTGCTTCTGTATTACGTAATGCCAACTGGTTGCGTGACAGTTGTTAAGGTCAGTCATACAATGTCATAGAAATGTGACTGTGGTGCCTTTTCTGTCGGTTGTAGTTGCAAGTTTAAGAGGGGACTCTAGTCCCGAGGAATTTTAAGAATAGGTATTTAAGGAAACTATTGCCGTCGCGCTGCGCCCGACCAAGTGAGCGTAAAGTGCGAATCGGACAACTGCAGCTCAGGCTGATTTTACCTACAAAAATTTTGACCAAAGACGTTTTATATTCCGCTGTTTTCTTCTTCAAAACTAAACTGATCTAAATAATTCTTATATCAAAATTTAGAGGAAAAATATATCTATGCTTCTATTATTTTCTTTTTTGTTAAAAACTTATCTAACGGGTTTTTGGATTGTCATCATTCTTTAAGTGATTATATTTTGAAAAAAAAAAGGAAATGATAGGGGCATGTTAATACATGTACATGCCCCTATCATTTTCTCTAAGAAAGAAAGAAAGAAATATTATTCTATTCTACCTGGGAACCTTCTAGTTACTGAGATATTGGGGTTCAAAGTCCCAACTTGTTCACAAGTTTTCATTTAAATACAAGTTTTAATGTTTTAATTTTACTTTCAATACCTCCGCGAACCCCGTTACTATTCAATGCATCTACCAGCACAGTGTTTTGAATGCTTCATTGAGTCCTACCGTAAGACATGATTACCAAAAAATCATTGCTCTAGACGCATTATCCACGAAGAAAACGGCAGAATACGTTTGTATGGAGAAAGGCCCACTAAAGATCCCTCTTAAGGTGGTTCGTTGGTTTACGTGGTGGTTCTGGTTTCCATTGCCAGCACGTGTAGCATGACCGCCATAGAAACGGGCTATGTCGACGGAAGAATCGACAAACTGACACATTGACATTGTCTATCTGCCATTATGTTGATTCTTCCGTAGAGAAAACTCGTTTCTACAGTGGTCATGCTTGTCGGGCAGGTGTAGTAGTGACTTTTGTAATGGTCATTCATACAAAGTCATAGTGTACGTACACGCTGCAGGCCTAGTCCGCCGCTGCACGCTGGGAGCGAAATATCAAACATATGAAACCGCCGCTTGTGGCCACACTTAAGTGATTTATAGGCTGTCTGTCCGCGGAAGCGGAGCGAGGCTGCGGAGCGGAGAAACGGAGAAATAATAAGATTGCATAGAACTACTAACTAAACTTGTGATACAGCCTGGTGTCAGACGGACGGACAGCGAAGTCTCAGTAATAGGGGCCCGACATCTACACGGTCAAAATGTAAGGTACAGCTGTTTTTTTTTTTAAATTACCGATGAAAAATTTCTGATGTACTGAATTCGAGGTGACATTTGCGCCGGTGTCCCTTTCCAACTAATTAGCAATCAGAGAAACACCTCTTGCTATTCAAATCATCTGCCATAACGTATTATACAAGGTGTTGTTTTGCATCCTCGTTAAAATTCAGGAGGTTGTCACATAAGACTTAAATAATCAATTAAAATTACGGTACCTAGTTAATTATTAATTACGCTGATTTTTTTGGGTTGTTTAAGTTTGTTAGTATTTCAGAATAACCCCCTTATCGTGATTTAGGGTATAAGAAATTATCAAATAAACGTTTGAGTTTATTTGTATGTGTGGAAGCGCGGTTATAGGGCGAGAATGAGACGGCTCGCGTTTAAAACAAGGGTGGTTCACACTTACCGATTTCCGTAAATAAGAAAAAAAAAAATACCAACCCATTTTATTATTGATTCGGGACGAGAATCATTAGCATAGTTACCTCCTTGAATTTGACGCGGATGCAAAACAACACCTTGTAGAAGATTGGCTTAAGCAACCAAAGCGTTTAATTTGATCTCATCTTTTTCCGTTAGTTTTTTTTTTAATTATACAAACACCGTAATAACCGTAGCACAATCTCCTTAGCCAATTATTTAAAAAAATAACTAAGGGAATTATGTCGTTTTATGATGAATGATGATTCTGTTGTTTTTTTGGGTACTACTGTATAACAAGATGATTGGGCATCATCATCATCTGCCTAGCCTTTTCCCAAACTATCTTGGGGTCGGCTTCCAGTCTAACCGGATGCAGCTGTGTAACGTATTTTACATGAAGCGACTGCCTATATGAACTCGACAACTCAGAAACTGGGTAACACGATACCCCTTAGTAAGACTGGATGTCAGACTTTCGACTACTCGTAAAGACTGTCAAAGATCTCCAAATGACAGCCGGGACCAACGGCTTAACGTGCTTGCCGAGGGACGGAATGATTGGGCTTTCGATATTCAGCGTAAATCCGTGCCTCAGAAAGCACGTTGAGCCGTTGGTCCCGGCTGTCATTTGTTGATCTTTGACAGTCGTTACAGTCAAGGGCACGAAATTCTGTCAACTAGTCATACCAAGGGGTATCGTATTACACAGTTACTGGGTTATAGAGGTCAGATAAGCAGATCGCTTCTAGACATCATCTTCCCAACTATATTGTTTCGGCTTCCAGTCTATACTGCTACAGTCTACATGGAGCGAAACAGTTAATATATTCCCGCTAATGTCACATCAGATTTTCAACCTATCTTAAACAAGTCTTCGTGGAAATAAACACCCATGAACGGCCCGTTCCCACAGACCGGATTCGGAGTGGAGAGCAGATTTTTTATCACGTTTTATTTATCAGAGTTTTGAGTCATTGTAATAAGTTTTTTTTACATGTAACTTCTTTTATTAATAAGAATGCTTGAAAGCAAACCTAACGCCCTTAGTATGTAATAATTAGAGGAGCTGACCGACAGCCTCTGATGACGTACCCTTCCGCGCTCATGTGGCCGACCGGCTCCGATTGCGTGCTCTTTCACGCTGGTGCGTCTTCTCTCGCTCCACGAGAGTTTGTTTGAGTTTTTTTGTATGGTGGCTCAACAGCCGCCATACAAAAAAAAACTTGGACTGCCCGAAACTCGAGGTATACCGCCCTTGTAGAGCACTCGCTCGGCTCTGAGCGCATCCGTCTGGCTTCGAGCGCATCCGCTTAAAAACATTGCTATTGCAGCCGATCCATGTGAAACGGTTGTCCGGTCCGGCCAGTTCGAAGCGTATAACTCGCGGTGGTCTGTGTAGAAAAAAGAGCGCCGGCTTATATGCTCTCCGAGCTGATCTGTGGAAACGTACGCTTTTTTTTTCTTTTTTGGATGGCAAATCATTAAATGACTCCTCCCGCTCTGGGCGGAGAGGAAGGGAGTGTCAGACTTGTACTGGCTAAAACCCATCCATGTTCCTTCTTAGGCCTTTGTGTTCCAGGGCCACGGTATCTCTTTCGAACAGTCCCGCAGCCCTGGCAGGCATCGGCTCTCTCGGATCGCTTCCTATTTGCTGACATCTCCTTGAGGCGCGCGTGGAACACGAACGCGCCGTCGACACGGCCTGTCGTCATAAGACGGACGGACGGTGAGCTAGCCCATAACTCACCGTCCACAGGCCCGCGTGTGTGAACTGAACCTTAAGTGACTATTTGTATGCGTAGTTTATAATTGCTTGCATCGTTGAAATCAGCATAACCAGTCCATTTAATGCTGTCCTACTGACATTATTTGTATGAGTAAAGTAAATAATCTTCGTTATGTTTTTGTACGTAACATCACGCCTGTTTCCCTCGATGATTAAGGCAGAGATGTCACTAATGGCACACCCACATTTCGCCAGATATGTTTAAGTCCCATGTAATTTCCCGTCCCATTGTAATGTCCCATTTTTTTTTTATCTTGTTCTACCTTTTCTAGTAAGCAACCACTTATTGTCAAGCCTTCGCTGTCCTCCTATACTTAAGTACTAACGCTGTAACATTCAAATATTGTAAAACCAAATGATTTTAAAAGAGTAACCATGGAGTTCCTTGCCGGTTCTTCTCCATAGGTAACGACCAACCCGAACCGAGCATCTTTTGTTGATGTTTTATAAGTCCTACATGGGCACTTATAAAACATTATCAAAATATTTTATTTTACGTACGTAAAATAAAGTATTTTGTTTTAATAGGGGGCGAGCCAATTGCTAGCAACCGGGCACAAATCGACTTTCCGTGGCTACTTTCCCCGAACTGGGAATCGAACCCGGGACCTCATGCTCAGCAGTAGCACCAGCGAGCACTAAACCAGCGGAGCAGTTATAGCAATCAATTTCTTTTCTATCCTAAGTAATATTATAAATGCGAAAGTAAGTTTGTTACGCTTTCACGCGAAAACTACTCAACCGATCATCATGAAACTTTGTACACATATTCTTGGAGGTATTAGAAGTAACATAGGCTATATATCATCACGCTACGACCAACAGGAGCAGAGCAGCAATGAAAAATGTTGCGAAAACGGGGAAAATGTGACGCAGACGAAGTTCCGCGGGACAGCTAGTTATACATATTCTCCATAGCAACGCATCTCTGTTAAGGTCCATAGTTAAAGTTTAACCAATGGCGAAACGTCTTAAGCAACGACTAAAGGTTACACATCAGTGGCTGGTTGGTTAAAATAACCTACTTCCCGTAATACATTACCAATGATTTTGGTGGTAAACATTGCATAAAAGATTTTTTGGTTGACGCTAGCACGTGATTGGTTGGTTAGATTACAGCTCAATAGTTGGCAAAATAATACAAGGTGTATTTTTGCATCCTCGTCAAAATTCAGGAGGTTGTCACAAAAGACTTAGATAATCAATTTAAATTACGGTACTTTGTTAAATATTAATAAACGGAATTTTTGGTTGTTTATGTTTTTCAGTATTACAGAATGACCCTCTTAACGTGGTGTAGGGAATAAGAAATTATCGAATAAACGTTTGAGATTGTTTGTATGTGTGAAATCGCGGTTATAGGGCGAGGAAAAGACAGACCACTTTCAAAACACGGGTGATTCACACTTAGGTACTGATTTCCGTAAATAAGAAAAAAGTACCTACCCATTTTGTTATTGATTCGGGTCGAGAATCATTAGCATAGTAACCTCCTTGAATTTGACGAGGATGCAAAAAACACCGTGTATAGTAAAGATAAGTTAAAAATAACAATCAAAACTGGTTTTTTGACATATCTTTGTGCGGGATATAATAAAGTGAGAAGTTTAAAATATTGTAGGTTACATAATAAGTTAAAGGCAGTGCGTTTTATAACCATAGGGCATTATTGGGTAATATAAACTTTCTCTCGTAACTTAAAAACTTGTTTTTTTTTTTTATTATTTTGTTTCTTATTGTACTTTTTGTGGAGCGTGGTATATGATTTGGTGATAAAGTAGGTTTTAAATATAAAGGCTAATATGCGCCTCATCGGAATCACATATGATATGTGGCACCAGATTTAAATAAGATTCAGAAAACAGACGTCGGCGATCCGTCAACGTCTTGTTACCGGCACCTTCCTTGACAACCGCTCAAGTCAATATGGCTACCCGCAACGACTTGACGTTCCGCCAGAGAGAATTATAGACCGTTTCTCTCTCGTCTGTGGTCACATATTAGTTTGCAACGTGAATAATATGAAGCCTTTTTGCAAAGGCGCCGTCAAATATAAATTATAATGTATTAAGCTGAAAACTTTGTGAATGAAATCTTGTGTCTAATCAAGTTATTATTGCCAGGTTATATGAAATAAAAAGGAGTAAATGATAGCGAAGGGATGGCGAACCAATGACAACGTGCCATTGTTGGCACACGACACAATTTTTGGGCACGCCATTGACATTAACCATATTTTCTTCTACATATGGCCTGCGCTCATTATTTTCAGAGAAGCTAAAAGTAACCTTTAGGTGAATGAGGAACAGGGTGTAAAGTTCCTCGATACTCCATAGAAAAGGGAGGATCCTCCGGCCAGACAGGTGTTATGTCTGGCGGGCAACTGCCCGATAGTTGTTATCGGGTTTTTCTATATATACTGAAGTTGATGTAAACTTTGCTTGCGACTTGTAGGAAATTTGATGTTAGTTCCTCCGTCGTGTCATAGATGGCGCTGTAGTACTTTTTGTAGTATGTTGCTTTTTGTGGTCGCTACATCACTTCCCCCCGGAGACCGGAGGTCGATAGTTGAATGAGTCTACTCTTTTTAGTATTTAGCCGTGCCAGTTGAAAGCTCGTTGCCGCATTGTTCGCGGTGAGTCGGAACAGTCTGCGGTGGTGATGCGAACCCCAGTGAGTCGGGGCCGGCGCTGCGTTTGCTCCGGTGTGTCGGACGTGGTACAGCGCCGCGATGTGGCAGACAGCTAGAGAGGTTTCGACCGGGAGGTAGAAGCTCTCGACCGGCCGAAAGTGCAGTGTGCTGTGCCATGGTCGCTTGATGAGAGGCTGAGGGTGCTGATCAGGAATGCGCTTTCGCTGCATGCTGGTGGTCAGGTTTACCCAGTTGAAGCTGGCTGGCTGTGAGACTCGCTGCTCGAAAGCTGGAGGAAGTGATGATGATGATGACGTCACGTTGCTCGAAGGCTGCGCTGACGTCCATTTCGAGGTCACCAGTTTAGGTGAATGAGGAACAGGGTGTAAAGTTCCTCGATACTCCATAGAAAAGGGAGGACCCTTCGGCCAGACAGGTGTTATGTCTGGCGGGCAACTGCCCGATAGTTGTTATCGGGTTTTTCTATATATACTGAAGTTGATGTAAACTTTGCTTGCGACTTGTAGGAAATTTGATGTTAGTTCCTCCGTCGTGTCATAGATGGCGCTGTAGTACTTTTTGTAGTATGTTGCTTTTTGTGGTCGCTACAAACCTATTATAACCCTAATTCAAGTTATTCGTCATCTAATCTGCAACACAGAAGTCATACTAATGTTACTTTCATTTAAGTTACACGTATAACAGAAATCTTTAATACTATACAGTGCATAAAGTTATTTTTTGGTAGTAAATAAAGAGTTTTGAGAAAATACAATACATCATCTGCCTAGCCTTTTCCCAAACTATCTTGGGTTCGGCTTCCAATCTAACCAGATGCAGCTGAGTACAAGTCAGACTGTCAAACAAAAGTTAGATCAAGAAATGACAGCCGGGACCGGGTTCAACGTGCTTTCCGAGGCACGGAGGAAACTCGGTATGTAATTATGGTCGCCCATCCACGGACCAACCTCGGCAAGCACGGCTTAACTTTATAGATCGAACCCTGCGGCTGTTTTTATATAGCCTCGAGCTCCTCAAGTGACAATATAGTACGCACATCGAGATTCAAAGGTGCGTGTCTTGCGTTCGAGCTTGAGAGGTAATTCGGGCACTCCGACTATCACACCACTGGAGACCATTTTTTACACTCGCTCACTTTTATCACAAGCTTACAGGCCAGAGGCGCTTTTTAGGAAAAAAAGTTACTTCCCACTGTTCAGTTTTATTATCAAAGTAATAAATATTCTGTCCGCAAACTAGCACTACGTCAATATATTGTTTCTTTACAACCACAAAATAAACGATACGTTTCAAATTTATTAACAGATGTACGTCATTAGGTAATGGAAATACATGTTCGGAATAAGAATACAATTATATCTATCAGTAAGTCACTAGCCGCGGCTTCGCACGCTTGGAGTTCGGTTATTATCCCACGGGATTATACTACCGGGATAAAAAAATGCCCTATTGGTAAATTCAGGTTGTAAACTATCTGTATGCTAAATTTCATCCATATCCGTTCAGTAGTTTTTGCTTGAAAGAGTAACAAACATCCTGCCATCCATACTCACTTACTTTTACATTTATAATACACTAGCTGTCCCGCGCAACTTCGTCTGCGTCACATTTTCCCCGTTTTCTCAACATTTTTTTGATCGCTGCTCCGCTCCTATTAGTCGTAGCGTAATGATATGCCTATGTCCTTCCCCAGGTTGAAATCTATCTTCTTGCCAAATTTCATTAAGATCCGATCAGCCGTTTAGTCGTGAAAAGGTAACAAACAAACAAACAGAGTGACATTCGCATTTATAATCTTAGTATGGATTATTTAAGTAGGATTGTTACTATACAAGTAAACATCCTCAACAAGTTTACGACACAGACAATCAGTATAAGGGTGTAAAACACCTCTTAACGAAGCCGAAAGGCACTGGTTCTCCCTGTCATTGCGATCATTTTTTTGTTCTACACCATACCTGGGAACCTTCTAGTTACGGAGATATTAGGAGTCAAAGTTCCAACTTTTTGACAGGTATTTTTTTAAGTACAAGTTTTTAATGTAAGATTTTTACTTTAAACACCTCCACGAACCCTGTTCTATTCAATCCGTCCATCAGAACAATGTTTTGAGTGCGTTACATTGAGTTCTATCACAAAACATGATTTTACACCCCCCAAAAAAAAAAGTCGTTTCCCAGCAATAATTTTTGCGTAAAGTTACTTAGTTTCATGTACAGAATGCTTGGTTGACGGCTTCGTGATGAGGTAATTTACACGGTGTATAGGGTGACTGGTAATTAGTGACAGATACTTAAACACGTGATTTTAGGTACCATGATAACAAACAACTTTCCCCAAGAAACATTTTTGACGTGACAACGTCTTATAAATTGGTTTGCCGGGTGACACTTCAAGAAACTGCGTTACGCTCCGCTCACGTTATGCGCTCACAATGAGAGCGAGTGAGAGGCACGCGTCCCTATAGCGTTGTCACGTTCAACTATCGTCAGTAAACCGACTTTACAGACAACCAATTTTTTTTTTTATACTTATTCACTTTTATCAAAAGCTGAGAGGCCATAGGCTCGTGTGCGCCATTTTCATACGGCTGTTGTATTACTGTGATAAAATTTAAATGAGTATAAAAAATGTTTCTTTAGGAATGTTGTTTGTTATCATGAGTACAATCACGTGGTTAAATATTTGTCATTAATAACTAGTCAACCTATAGATTAACTTATGTTCCGGGGCTGTTTTCAACATTATTAACCCCCGACCAAAAAAGAGGGGTGTTATAAGTTTGACGTGTGTATCTGTGTGTCTGTGTATCTGTGTGTCTGTCTGTGGCATCGTAGCTCCTAAACGGATGAACCGATTTTGATAAAATTGCTTTCGTTTGAAAGGTGTTTTAATCGAGAGTGTTCTTAACTATGTTTCGAGAAAATCTGCCCAGACGTTTGAAGGTGATCACAACTTTTCTAGTTGAAGGGAAATAAACAACTTTCCCAGGTCTGGTCGATTCGAAATTTGAAATCATGTTACTTGTCACTATGGGCATCGCTGGGGGGGGGCTGCACCGTTCAGCTCCCCCCTAAAAGTTCGGGTTTTTGTTAATTTATAACTTTTCTTGTTTTCGTTAAGTTTTTTTAACTAGTGACCTCTATAGAACTTTTCTCAGAAAATAGGTTGTCTATACCGATCTATTTTTAAATGCTACCCTAATTACATTTATATGCAAATGATATGCTATAAATCTTACAATAATTGATGGTACAATGTTGCCATAAATAATAATATTTACGTTAATTTTCCTGCTAATACGCTGCAGAGGTAAACCCCTAGGTATTCCAGTCACGATTTTATTATTTATGCAATAGAAGAAGAAACAAGTCTTCAAACATAATAATATCTATCAGTCAGTTGGTTATATAAATAAAACCGTCTTGTTATAACCTTAGTACTTGTGGAGGAGCCCGTGGCTAAATAATAACAGCCGCACGGGTCGATCTTTAATGTTAAGCCGTGCTTTCCGATGTTGTTCCGTGGATGGGTGACCATGCCGAGTTTCCTCCGTGCCTCGGAAAGCACGTTAAGCCGTTGGTCCCGGCTGTCATTTGTAGATCTTTGACAGTCGTTACGAGTAGACAGAAGCCAAAAGTCTGACATCCAGTCTTACCAAGGGGTATCGTATTACCCCGTTACTGGATTGTGGTGGTCTGATAAGCATTCGCTTCATGTAAAATACTGGTACTCAGCTGGCTCTGGTTAGACTGGAAGCCGACCCCAAGATAGTTTGGGTAAAGGCTAGGCAGATGATGGTCAGTTGGACTATTTTCCAATCTGAACCAGATTTTATATCCCCTCAAAAAGCCACTCAACTTTATAAACAATCTCAACTCCATATTATCAAAACAACAGAGGAATGAGGACATAAAACCAGTATTCTCCCAGACATGAAGCCTTACGTCCAGAATTATATTAGTTCCTTGATTTATGATAGCAGTGACAACATTTGGTTCGCCGCGAACCGCTGCACTGTTGGCATACTAATTGGACAATCAAGGACATGCTTGTGTATGCATTCAGTGGGTTTTCCGGGAATCAGATACAGTTTTAATGTTACTGTGATTTTTGTTTTGAGAGGGCCTAGCTGATGTTACAATGTCTGACATGACAACCAGTTTTTCCAAGGAGTGTACTCGAGTTATGGGCAGATAATCAGCCGCTCTGCTCAGAATTCGTTATTTATCATTATTTTATGACTAGCTGTGCCCGCGACTTCGTCCGCGTTGAATTAGAATTTTTCTAAAATAGAAATAGCCTAAGTTACTCCTTATTACATCAGCTATCTGCCAGTGAAAGTCTCGTCAAAATCGGTCCAGCCGTTCCAAAGATTAGCCGGAACAAACAACAGACAGACAAAAATTGTAAAAAAAAATATTTTGGTAAAATGTACCGTATATACATTCATATGCATGTGAAGAGCGGTTCAAATAATGAAAATAAAAACGTTTAAATTGGGTGATCGGACTGGGTAAAGAAAACGACATTCTATTTTGTCCGTCAGACAGGTAATACAAAAATATTAGACTCGTATTTTTTGTTTTATCAAAATATCAAAAAATTACTTAGTTAGACCTCATTAAAGTTGGAGAGTGGGGGCTTACTACGTCACAAGTGGGTATAAAGCTTACCTACATGTGACGTCATGCGCCATTTCAACTCAATATATCTCCGTAATTTTATGACCACGTGAAAAAAGAAAAAATACGTGTCAATTTGACGGTCAGAGAGCGTTTACTTTATACCTTACGGCATTTCATACAAACTTTCAAGTACTTATATTCCGAAATGACTAAACCGATTTTAATCAAACTTAATACGCATTAGCGGGATACATAGGTCTAAAAAGATACTTAAAAACATTATTAGTTTTTCAAAGCTTTGAAACTTAAAAAGTACTCTACGTTGTTTACTTTATAACTTAATATCACGCCTCTAAACCCCGAAGGGTTCGCCAGTTATATTTAAGTCCCAAGTAATAGGGGGCATGCCTATCGACATCAACTGGGCCGATCCACAGCAGCACTCAGTAGTGGAGTTTACCTTATCTTTCAAAAAATTCTTGCTTAATTCAGGAGAGTTAAGCAAGAATTTCCGCGTTTATATCTTTTGTTTTGTTTTATTTCTTTACTTATATCTTTGAAACCGGATCGCGAATACAAATGTAACGAATATGATTAAACTAGTCGTTTATTGTTACGTGTTCGTTTGTGTGCGTGTTTCTCGGAAACTGCTGGGCTGTCTTTGTTTTGGTTGATATAGATGTAAGTGATGAGACAGATTTATGGATAGAGGTGATCCTGTGGGAAATGCCAAAGATTATGAGATATAGAGCCGCGGTGGCCCAGTGGTGGCAGCCCTGACTTACAAGCAGTAAGCCGTGAGTTCGAACCCAGGCAGGCGCATTACTTTGTGTAATTTATTTCATCACCGCTGCCCTCAACAACGGTTAAGGAGACCAGAAAGAGGAACATCGTGAGGAAACCGGCATGTCCTAGAACAAAAAATTCGAAGACATGTGACATCTATCAACCCGCACTGGGCCCGCGTGGTGGAGCCCACTCCTTCTTATAGAGAGGAGGCCTGTGTCCCAGCAGTGGGAACATTATAGGCTGATGATGCTGATGAGATATACATCGGTTACAGGTTTAAATCTAGTTAGGTATGTACTGACTTTGTCTAGTTTATTTTATCAGCGAACACAAAATTTTAAAGTCTTCTTTCAACCGTGCCTAACTTTGTCCCACTCTTCCCAGCAGTGGGATTGTTATAACGCTGATTTTGTTGTTTTATGGGCAGTAGATTTGTGATAATTCATTAGATTTGATCTTTCTAATATTTGAATAATCAGATAGGATACTAGATAAAAAAAAAAACTTATTTAAGTTTTTGAGCAACCTCAATAATGTTTTATCGGTCACCTCTGTAATATTTTTCACACTAACATAAATAATATAAATTCTATTGTTTAACTTAAAATAAAAACTCTTTCGTAGTTCGTTGTAAAAACTGATTTATGTGTAACAATAAACTTATTTCAATTGCTCGGTTGCATATAAATAGAGTTTTTTTTTTTACTGGAATTATTTTCATAATTACGGTTTGGCAGAACTTTACTTTTTAGACCAACCCGAACCGTGCACCTTTTGTCGACGTTTTATATGTGCTTATGTAGGCCTATGTAAAATAAAATATTTTAATTTTGACTAGTTTTGTATAGCTTGATTGTTCGCCGCGTGAACAAGCCTAGAAACTTATATACTGTCCTAAACATTAACAGACATAATATAAAAAATAGAAATAATTGACCACGTACTCCTAAGGACCTTGACATGATTTTTCCTTCTTATTATATTTAAAAATCTTGCATCATTTTGCTAAATATTTTCGTTGACAAATCAATCGAAATTATTGGTTTATTTATTGTTTGATTGAAGTGTCGCCATATTGGTTTAGACATTACTGTCCGTGATTTTAGGCTAAAGCAAATGCACTTGAAATCTCGCGATCTCAAGAGTCATCTTATAATCTTTACAGATATTATAAAAACACTAGCAATACACACTCTGTATGGAAGGGGTGGTCACCCATCCACGGACCAACCTAGGCAAGCGCAGTTTAACCTCGAGATTGAACAAAGCTGCTGTTATTATTTAGCCACGAGCTCCTCAATCTTTATAAGTACATACTAATGAATATTTATATTAAAACTTGCTGTCCCGCGCAACTTCGTCTGCGTCACATTTTCCCCGTTTTCGCAACATTTTTCATTGCTGCTCCGCTCCTATTGGTCGTAGCGTGACGATATATGGCTTATGTCCTTCCCCAGGTTGAAATCTATCTTCTTGCCAAATTTCATTAAAATCCGATTAGCTGTTTAGTCGAGAAAAGTTAACATTTGTATGGCCTACAGATAGTTGTTCCGTGTCTGGCTCTTTGTCTATGTGAGTTTAAATGTTTGTAAACGCACCCACGATACAAAAAAAAACATACAAACAAACAAACAGAGTGACTTTCGCATTTATAATATTAGTATTTAATATTAAAATGCAAACGAGTTTAACGATATCTCCATATGAATTAGCGGATGTAGATTTGTCACAAATGTCCTTCGCAAGAATTTGTCCTTGTGCATATTATTACTATAGCCTGTTTATTTTTATAAACATTTTTAAGCGTGTATTTTAACACCTTTTTTTATAAACTCCTCCTTTTTAGAAGTCGGTTAAAAATAAGAGCTGCGGCTTTGTTTTAAAATAAAATAAACAATATAAACAAATGGATCCCTACTAATATTATAATGAGAATGTAAGTTTGTTTGTTACGCTTTCACGCGAAAACTACTCAACCGATCATCATGAAACTTTGTACACATATTCTTGGAGGTATTAGAAGTAACATAGGCTATATATCATCACGCTACGACCAATAGGAGCGGAGCAGCAATAAAAAATGTTGCTAAAACGCGGAAAATGTGACGCAGACGAAGTTGCGTGCGACAGCTAGTTTATATTAATAAAATGACTGATTAAAACAAATATTTTCAATGTCAATCCGTCGAACAGATCAATATATTGCTTAATATTGTAATTTATTAAAATCAAACGTAATTCCTTGATTAATTTTGGCGTTTTACATGTTAGGAAATTATTTTTATCATGATCGATCACAGTTTTTATTGATTTCTTGTTTTTCGCGGTTTCTGAAGTGTTTTAAGTATTATAAATAGTATTTGCTTAAAAAAAATGTTACTACAGCGATGTAAACTTATTACATGATTTTAAAGCAATTTGTGTTAGAGCGTTTCGCCTTGCGGCATTTCATACAAACTTTCAAATTACCGTACCGATTTTAATGAAACTTAAAACGCATAAGCAGGATACATAGGTCTAAAAGGTTACTAAAAAACGAAATGTCTTTTAAAAAAAAGATAATTGGAAATTTCTATGTTTCTATAGATAATTTATAATCGGTCTAATTTAGCTGTAACACTATTTTTCGATTTTTTTTGCAATTTTTTAGACCTATGTGTCCTGCTTATGTGTATGGAGATTCATTAAAATCGGTTCAGTCATTTCGGAAAATAGGGACTTAAGTTTGTACAAAGTGTCGTAAGGCGTAAAAGTTCATAAGTTAAAAAAAAAAAAAAAAAACAAGTGACAAATATAGAGTTAGTTGTATATTTAATAGACGATAAATATTTAATGGTTTTAGTTACATAAGAATTTCAGACGACAATATTTTCTTGTTTCATACTTTTTAGAGAGTGACTTTTCAGAAGCCGGGTTTTAGTTTTTCAGTTTTTGAACTTATTTTTGGTTCTAGGACATCAAGCAAGAAATAAATTAATCCTTGCTATACTGAGCAAGATATTTTTGTATTAGAAAAAAAAACGGATTGTTTTAAATTGATAGATAGTCAATTTGCTTAACAATTAATTGCTCCGGTTGCACATTTAAATATCACAAAGTTAATTTTGATACCATTGGCGATGATTTCTTTTTTTTCTTTTATACCATATCATTGAACCTTTTTGTCCCGGATATCGATTCGAAAAAGATCGGTTGTTCTTACCTGGAGTTTTTGTTAATATGAGGTTATTGAATTAATATGTATCCAAAGCGAGCTGTCATGTTTTATTGATGGGGCTCGAGAGGTCAGTTCTTTAGGTATATTGATAAGTACTTTGAATGTTCGGGGGATTTTTTTAGAATAGGGGATCGGACT
This sequence comes from Cerastis leucographa, assembly GCA_963082945.1. NCBI lineage: Eukaryota > Metazoa > Arthropoda > Insecta > Lepidoptera > Noctuidae > Cerastis > Cerastis leucographa. The sequence goes on from OY720376.1 coordinate 4,798,596, forward strand.
GGGTAAAGAAAACGACATTCTATTTTGTCAGTCAGACAGGTAATACAAAAATATTAGACACGTATTTTTTGTTTTATCAAAATATCAAAAAATGACTTAGTTAAAACTCATTAAAGTTGGAGAGTGGGGGCTTACTACGTCACAAGTAGTATACAACTTACCTACATGTGACGTCATGCGCCATTTCAACTCAATATGTCTGTAATTTTATGACCACGTGAAAAAAGAAAAAATACGTGTCCAATACTTTTCAATAAACTAACTGACGGACAAATAAAAAAAAAATTGGATTATCCCCTGTAAGATAAATAGAAAAATGAAATTGTACCACAAAATTATCAGTCAGTATATTATGTACACTAAAACGAGAACCACATCTGTTTTCTTTAATTTTAAATGATTTAACCTGAATATTTTTACCTTTCAAGGGATCAGATTTCGGGGCTGTGGGACTGTTCGAAAGAGAGAGAGAGAGAGAGACCGTGGCCCTGGCACACAAAGGGCTAAGAAGGAACATGGATGGGTTTTAGTCAGTACAAGTCTGACACTCCCTTCCGCTCCGCCAAGAGCGGGAGGGATCATTTGATGATTTCCCAAACTTACAAAAAAATAGTTAAATATGACCCAAATATCTTATGAAGGTTAATATTGCTTATTGTTAATTACATTAGTTAATCGTTAATTACATCGTCATCATCTGCTTAGCCTTTTCCCAAACTTTGTTGGGGTCGGCTTCCAATCTAAACAGATGCAGCTGAGTATCAGTATTTTACATGAAGCGACTGCCTATCTGACCTCCACAACCCAGTAACTGGGTAATACGAAACCCCTTGGTAAGACTGGATGTCAGACTTTCGGCTTCTGACTACTCGTAATTACTGTCTTGACAGCCGGGACCAATGGTTTAACGTGATTTCAGAGGCATGGAGGATACTCGGTATGTAATTATGGTCACCCATCCACGAACCGAAATCGGCAAGCACGGCTTAACCTTGAAGATGGACCCGTGCGGCTGTTTTTATTTAGCCACGAGTTCCTCATAATCCTTAATTACAGTATACATAAAATCATTCAGTTCTGTTTAAATTAACCGATCCACAACATATTAAAACTATTAGACAGATAGACAGCCCCTTAAACGTCTCGATGTGACCAGAATTTCATTTAGGTAGCGATGTTTGTAAACATTTCGTTTAAAATTAGGAGCCACAGCAAACACTACTACTAGGGACTAGAACAATGGGTCTGTTACTAATAAAACGATGCGACTTTGTCTGTGTCACTAACCTATATTGCGAGATGAAATATTCTTCATGATAGTACATATATCATAGTACATAATTGATACTTAGTGGTGTTATTTTTTAATGTTTCTCAGGGTAACGTTAACATTGTATTGTATAGCGGGCTGGTTTCCGCAACTCCACGTCTAAAGCGGGTATTTTGCGTAAGGTAACGTTAACATATTAAAACGCTAATATATTTATCCCTTAATAAATAAATATGTATTTCATAAGAATACTTGATTGAAACTAAATATTTACAAATATTAAACTTTTTTTTTTAATGTATTAGGTCCTTTATTATCTATATATATAAAAGAAAGTCGTGTTAGTTACTTCACTTATAACTCAAGAACGGCTGAACCGATTTAGCTGAAAATTGGCAGGGAGGTAGTTTAGAGCCAGGAGAAGGACATAGGATACGGTAGGGTAGGGTAGGGTAGGTAGGTAGGATAGGGTAGGTAGGTAGGGTAGGGTAGGTAGGTAGGGTAGGGTAGGTAGGTAGGGTAGGGTAGGTAGGTAGGGTAGGGTAGGTAGGTAGGGTAGGGTAGGTTAGGTAGGGTAGGGTAGGTAGGTAGGGTAGGGTAGGTAGGTAGGGTAGGTAGGTAGGTAGGGTAGGTAGGTAGGGTAGGGTAGGTAGGTAGGTAGGGTAGGGTAGGTAGGTAGGGTAGGGTAGGTAGGTAGGGTAGGTAGGTAGGGTAGGGTAGGGTAGGTAGGTAGGGTAGGTAGGTAGGGTAGGTAGGTAGTAAGGGTAGGGTAGGGTAGGGTAGAGTAGGTAGGTAGGGTAGGGTAGAGTAGGTAGGTAGGTAGCGTCGGGTAGGGTAGGTAGGATAGGGTAGGTAGGTCGGATAGGGTAGGTGGGTAGTAAAAAGTGCATTGCAACGCATGCTGGGTACAGCTAGTATTACATATGTACAGTTACATTATTTACAAACTGCGAATAGATATAAAATAAAATATATATAAGTGTCAAAAAATTGCGTCAAAAAATTCGTCGACATCGCTGTCAACAGGAAAAGTGCCCAGAAGACTGGCCGCATTGCCACGTTGGATGGCAATACAGATTCTTTGGCAAAAAAAAAACAGCCCTGAGGGCTCACGTCGACCAACCGCTTGGCGATATCTCGAAACACAAGGTGGGCACTCGGCCCCATGGCCCTAGTGTTTCAACCCCAAACGGCTCAAATACATAATTACCAATTAAATAATAAAAAATAAAAAAACTAATTAACTAAATGAAATAAACAGGACGCTTATACATTTAATATTTCGCTAGGACTTTCATTGGTAAAAAATACAAACTTCCTTACATTTATTTTCATCTTAGGAATTTTTTTTTCGGAGTGTTTTTTGTTTTTATCCTTTTTTTGTTGTTTTCTTTACATAGTATAAAACAAAGTCGCTTCCAGCCGTCTGTATGCTTAGATCTTTTAAACTACGCAACAGATTTTGATGCGGTTTTCATCAATATACTTACAGAATTATTCAAGAGGAAGTTTTATATTTATAATTTATACCTGAAAAACATATCCAAAATCGCTTCCAGCCGTCTGTACGTTTAGATCTTTTAAACTTCGCAGCGGGTTTTGATGCGGTTTTCATCAATATACAGAATTATTCAAGAAAAACACATCCAAAATTATCACACGAACGAAGTCCCAGGCAGCACTTAGTAATATAGGTATATAGTTCGTTTTCACTCACGCTTTAGTAAATAATCACAGTAAGATTCTATTTATTCTATAATATATTATAGTTTTTATATTCTAAATAATATTGCCCTAACCTCTTGTCATCTAAATTTCAAGTTTTTGTTTAGGAGCCTTTTTATTTACCTGTATTATTATCAAGATTGACAAGTGGAATCTGGTTTCATTGCGAATTGGACGTTTTTTATTTATTATCTAAGTATGCTAATGTCATGTTTTATTTCATATGATAAAACACCTGCACGTAGCATGACCACTGTAGAAACGAGTTTTGTCTACGGAAGAATCGACATATTGACAGATAGACAATGAAAATGTGTCAGTTTGTCGATTCTTGCGTTGACATAGCCCGTTACTACGGCGGTCATGCTACGCGTGCTGGTAGAAGCATGGGCGAAATATGTTAGGGACTCGAATATACACGTTGATAATGCGAAAAAACACGGTGTATATGGACACTTCACGAAGCCGTCAACCAAGCATTCTGTACATGAAACTAAGTAACTCTACGCAAATGTTTTTGCTGGGAAACTCTTTTGGTGTGAAAAATTACGTTTTAAGTTAGGGTTCAATGTTGCGCATTCAAAACATTGTGCTGACGGATGCATTTAATAGTACGAGGGTCAAGGAGGTTTTTAAAGTAAATTAAAAACTTGTTTTAAAAAAAAAACTTGTGAAAAGTTAGAGCTTTGACCCCCATTATCTGACACTGGTCGAAGGATGAACGAAAAGGTTTTTAAGGTTCGTAAATAAATATTGATAAAGGCAGACGTTTTTACGATACAGTTGAATTAAATCATTGATCAGATATGAAGCAGGATTCAATGAGGTTGAACTTGGATAATGGATGATAGACAGTGATTTTTATTTAGTTAACACCATGGAGTTTATTGTCAGTTCTTCTACTTAGGCAACGATCATATTTCATACCTAGCTTCTATTGTTTTGTTTATTGCCTAGGTTTGTGTGAAAATTGAATTTGAATGTTGTAAGTTCTCTAGAGCAGCAGTGGCCCAGTGGTGGCAGCCCAACTTACGAGCAGTAAGCCGTCTGTTCGAACCCAGGCAGGCGCATTACTTTGTGTGATTTATTTCATCACCGCTGCTCTCAAAAACGGTGCAGGAAAACATCGTGAGGAAACCGGCATGCCCTAGAACTAAAAATTCGAAGAAATGTGACATCTACCAACCCGCACTAGGCCCGCGTGGTGGATTACAGACCACTCCCTCTCATAGAAAGGAAGCCTGTGTCCCAGCAGTGGGAACAATATTGGCTGATGATGATGATGATGTTCTCTTAATTATTGCAAGGCTTTGAGTTTTTATGGAGTATTTATAAGCTTTCCATGAACTCGTAAGTTTGGGATAGAGTAAAATAAACTCTCTCTAAAACAGAACTTCTGTGATAGGATAGTATTTTTACTTCCTACATGCTTGTTCACTAAGAAATTATCATGTGTTTAGCATCAACATCCAAAAAAAGTGTTTTGTTTTTAATCCGTTTATGTTTCTTCAACAAGAAATTATATATTTGGTATCAAAATCCAAAAAATATCAATTCAAACTGACATTCTCAAATCAGCAATACCACAAGACTAAAAAAACCTCTAACAATAAATTTATCATCGACTCCGATATCATTGACGCACTGGCCAATAAGTAGATTGATAATTTAAAAACAAAAAAACAACAACAACTCGGAAAATAACCAAAACTTACTTTGCTTTAGAAGCTTTTTAAAACCACTTTCATTCACTGCACACAAAACTTTTTATTCATTCACAAAAATTCACTCAACGATGTCAAAATTCACTTGACACAAACACTTTTGAGATCACGATGTATATGTTTTTTTTTGTTACAAAAATAATTCGTGAGACGACCTTCTCGAGCGAGAGTCGCAAGCTAACTGAATGCGCGAACGCAGGTGGTTGGTAAGGTATAAGATCAATGGAGGACGGTGTCATGCAATAAAGCTGTATGTTTGCGTTCGCCATTTTAGTCCGCTTTCCGGTCTGATTTATGTTTCGAGTATTTTCTTTTTGCGATTATTTCTTTTTTTTTTGGACGACTTTCCGGTTGGGTTATGTTTTTAGGGTTCCGTAACCAAAGGGTCAAACGGGACCCTATTACTGAGACTTCGCTGTCCGTCCGTCTGTCACCAGGCTGTATCTAATGAACCGTGAAAGGTAGCCAGTTGAAATTTCTACAGATAATGGTTTTCTGTTGATGCTATAACAACAAATACTATTCTATTCTATTTATTTGATGGCAATTGAAGCCGATGTCGACTATTCTGCCAAAGTCGAGTGAAATAAGAGGGCTCACATACAAAAAAGTGATTTTCTTGCTCGTTTTTATAAATAACTAGCTGTCCCGCGCAACTTCGTCTGCGACACATTTTACCCGTTTTCGCAACATTTTTCATTGTTGCTCCGCTCCTATTGGTCGTAGCGTGATGATATATAGCCTATGTCCTTCCCCTGGTTGAAACCTGATGAAAATAATCACATTAAAATTCTTAAAATGGTCACAGACGCAGCTAATATTATGAAATTTGACGCAATTTATATTATAATCTTATTTTGATTCTGCAAAGTGGCCATTTTAGGGCCTCTAGTCTTACCAAAGGATATTCCAGTCACCTAGTTCTGGAGGCAAAATAGACTATCACTCTCCGTAACATACTGGTGGTTAAAATTTGATGAGCAAAGTCAAGAAGAATGGTGATGTCCGAATGACCTTCAAAAGGGCTTACCACTCCCAAATGTGTCCAAGTAGTGAAAGTTAGTCATTTTCAGTGAAACCGACCGGATACTCTCAGATAAAACGAAGGTGTGACTACTTTAACTGAGTATGATTTTTTTTTAAACCTATTCGAACTTTTATGATACTTTTGGGTCTGCTGCACATTGGCAGTCCCTAGCTGTAACTGTAACACAAAAGTAATAGCCCACATTTCACCAGTTATTTATGTTCTTAAGTCCTTGTCCCTTGGGTCTTGGGAGCGAGCACATTGCTATCAACCAGGACCAAATCCAGAGTCTGTGGCTGCTACTGAAAAATTCCTTATGGAAGAACCCAATATCGCTTTGCCTGACCTGGAAATCAAGCCCAGAGCTTCATGCTCAGTAATTCTTCATATAATTTTGTTTTGTTTTTATTTTTTAGAATAGAATAGAATAGAATATCATTTATTTCTGAGTATATGGTAGGTATATAAAGATCTTACAATTTATAATAGTTCACATTTACGAGTGCTATCGTTGCCGGTGTAGAAATATTAAAATTTTAAAATAATCATAATGTGGATATACACCAATATTGAACTTATTAAGAGAAAAAAATAAAAATAAAATAAGAATAAATTATAGGTACATTTACAATACATTTACATTTTTTTTTAATTATTATTATTATAAATTAATTATTAAAACTTATGACCAATAAGTTTTGTCTTGTGCGAGACAAATACTTTTCCTTTTATTTAATTTTAATCTTGTTCCAAAGGGCTAAACTTTCAGACTCCTAATATGGCTAACTCAGTCACAAACATGGCCTAATAACCTTCAAAAGGGCTAAGCACCACTCCCAAATATGCCTTCGAAGTGAAAGTCATACATTTTCTTCGAATCCCACCGGATATGGTTATCTGCCCTAGTAGGTGTGACACTTATCTGTGTGGAGTCATTAGTTGGTCAATAGACATGGTATGTAGTCATTGTGTGGAACGCTTATGATTCAACAAAGGGTAAGTAGAAGTGGAGGTTGTTGGTTTTGAGTAAGATGTGTTCTGGATTAAACAGAGAGATTTAAAAGCTTTTATTTAACTTGTTAGTTAGTTAGTATGTCTATGTATTATAAGTTTTTAAACTGGCAAGATCACTTACACTATCAAAGTATCAACACGATCATTAAGACTAAAGGGTGTAAAACACCTCTTAACGAAGCCGAAAGGTACTGGTTCTCCCTGTCATTGCAATCATTTTTTTGTTCTACACCATACCTGGGAACCTTCTAGTTACGGAGTCATTAGGGGTCAAAGTTCCAACTTTTTGACAAGTATTTTTTTAAATACAAGTTTGTAATGTAAGATTTTTACTTCTCCACGACCCCCGTACTATTCAATCCGTCCATCAGCACAATGTTTTGAGTGCGTTACAATTAGTTCTACCACAAAACATGATTTTACACCCCCCAAAAAAAAAATCGTTTCCCAGCAATATTTTTTGAGTAAAGTTACTTAGTCTCATGTACAGAATGCTTGGTTGACGGCTTCGTGATGAGGTGATTTACACGGTGTATATAGGAAAACCCGACAACAACTGTCGGGCAGTTGCCCACCAGACATAACACCTGTCTGGTCGGAGGATCCTCCCTTTTCTAAGGAGTATCGAGGGACTTTACACCCTGTTCCTTATACCCCTAAAGCGCAACAATAATATCGCGCTTGACAGATACAAAAATATTTGTCTATTAATTTCACAATTAATTAATTACAAAATGAATCATCTAGAACGTGTTTATTTTTAAACTCTTTATCAATACCAGACAACTTATCAGACACGACAAGTATTTACTAATAAAAAATACTTTTTTGTTAAGTAACAAAAGAATTATTGTTACAAAATTTTTTGTTACAACCTGTAGATGAGTGTTGCGTCAGAGCTTTTGAAAGAAATCTAATCTTAGTGTTATGTCTATATTATGTGATTGCAAAGTATATTAACGTTTGTATGTCCCCACCACGATTAGTCGCTATTAAACTGTCTCAAAGCATACACGCATTTTAAGTTACCAAATTGCCGCTAATACAATACAATCCTTTATTTCAGGCAACTAGGTCCACAAAACACAATAACTATATAAGCATAAAAACACTAACTATTAACTAATACATACGGTAAAAAACTACTGCACACAAAGTGACGGCGTTGTGTTACGCTGCGAGGTGTCGCGTAGCTGGCCGCGGAAACGCCGATACAGCACACCTTTCGGCCAAAACTCTTCCTTGTGGAAGGTCACCAAATGGTGAGTCGGAACGCGTACCACGAAATACTTGAAATTGGTGTTACGGCACGCTTCCAGCTTCTCCACCCTCAAGGTCCAGTTGGTATTCACCCGAATGTACTCTACGATGTCCTCAGTCTTCGTAGAGTGGTGCAAGCGGGACTCGTATAGCTGCGTCGTCGGTACTGCAGGACGTAGCATGTTAGATCCTGCCAGCGCCGTCCCACACTGGTTGCGATACGTAGGCTTCCTCTTCTTCCTCTCCACCTTGTTGAAGCCGTCCCCATCGCAAGTGCGCTTCGGTGGAACCTGATGTTCGTGGTCCTTCACAGCGCCTTTTGTGGCGCTCGATGCTGAGTGAAAATATCAACCGTAACTACATAAACAATTAGGTATACAAGGTTAAAGGCACACCGACGTTTAAACGGTTAGCTCGTATTCAGTTCATCGTTCTGAACCACCCCACATGGATTTACTTTTTCATTCAGCAATTTAACTCAATAAAGAAAAAAAAAAGATAAGAGGTTCTCTTTCCACAACCCAGTTAGTACCTACTTGGTAATACGATACCCCTTGGTAAGAGTTGGTGATGGACAAAAATTAGACAGTACTATGTCTTTAATCAGGCATGAATAGGGATGATGACTGGGTAAAGAAAACGAAATTCTATTTTGTCCGTCAATCAGGTTATACAAAAATATTAGATACGTATTTTTTGTTTTATCAAGTTAACAAAAAAATACTTAGTTAAAACGCATTAAAGTTGGAGAGTGGGGGCTCACTACGTCACAACTAGGTATAAAATGTACTGAGCCGTGACGTCATGCGCCATTTCAACTCAAAATATCTCCGTAATTTTACGATTACGTGAAAAAAGAATAAATACGTGTCAAATACTTTTTAATAATCTACCCGATACACAAATAAAAAAAAATGAGTCACCATCCCTATTCTAATTACAAGAGGGCCAGAGGAGAGGAGCTTGTGGCTAAATAATATCAGCCGCTCAGGTCGATCTTTGTTAAACCGCGCTTGCTTAGACTGGTCCTTGGATGGGTGACCACCCAGTACATACCGAGTTTCCTCCGTGCCTCGGAAAGCACGTTAAGCCGTTGGTCCCGGCTGTCATTTGTAGATCTTTGACAGTCGTTACAGGTAGTCAGTGGCCCGAAAGTACTACCTAGTACTAACTGGATTGCGGAGGTCAGATAGGCAGTCGCTCCATGTAAAATACTGGATGTTCAGCTGCATCCGGTTAGACTGGAAGCCGACCCATACACAGTTGGGAAAAGGCACGGTAGATGATAGAAAAAAAATTGAAATATTTTCTTTTTGCGCCCCTCTAACATAACCCCGTCCTATCGTACTACAAGTTACGACCACTCTCTCACTCATTTAAGTAATGTCTGAACTGAATCGCTGCATTCATAGTAAACATACCTTAATGCGTACATGCATATCATGCATAAACTCAGGCCTTTTGTGCTTGGCTGCGAGACTGTTCGAAAGAGATACCGTGGCCCTGGCACACAAAGGGCTAAGAAGGAATATTGATGGGTTTAGTCAGTACAAGTCTGACACTCCCTTCCGCTCCACCCAGAGCAGGAAGGGTCATTTGATAATTTTCCACCCGTAAAAAAAAACTGGCGAAGTGCGAGTAGGACTCGTACCAGTATTTATAAAAACGAGCAAAAAAATTTTTTTTTTGTATGGGTGGCCCCTTTTTTTTCCGAATGGGAAATCATCTAATGACTTCTCCCGCTCTGGGCGGAGCGGGAGGGAGTGTCAGACTTGTACTGACTAAAACCCACCCATGTTCCTTCTTCGCCCTTTGTGTTCCAGGGCCGCGGTATCTCTTTCGAACAACCCGCAGCTATGGGTGCCCCCTTAATATTTATTTTATTCTGTTTTTAGTATTTGCTGTTGTAGTGGCAACAGAAATACATAATCTGTAGAAATTTCAACGGGCTAACTATCACGGTTCATGAGATACAGCCTCGTGACAGACGGACGGACGGAAAGCGAAGTCTCAGTAATAGGGTCCCGTTTGACCCTTTGGGTACGAAACCCTAAAAAGGCCTTTTTCGCTTAGGGGTAGGCAGACATTACAGAACACCCTGCGCCAAATGCTACGATCCTTACTTCAGTGCCGGATTAACCCCGTGGCAAGAGTAGCAATTGCTACTGGACCCGCGCAAAGCCCCCCGCAAAACGCAATTTCGTTTCCAAACCCATCCTTCGCCTGATCGCAGTTTTTTGAGTGAAACTCATTAAGGACGTACTTAGTGGAATGTTGAATTTACTTGATGGCACAAAAATAACTTATTTATACTTAAAAAAAAAATAACCGACGCGACGTCTAAAAAAAACCATAAAAAGTGGAAAATAACTTTACTTTCGGCACTCGGTCTCTTGTTTGTTTTATTTACTTTTTTGCCACTGACTTCCGAAAGTAAAGTAATTTTTAACTGTTAAGTGTTTTTTTTAAAGTTGGTTATTTTTTTTGCGAAAAAAGTTTTTATTTAACCCTTTTTATTTGTGGTATCTCACATAAATTCTAGTCAAGTATCCTTTTTAAATTGTATCTAGACTAGCACATCGTCCATACATACGTAAAAGACAAAATGCATAAAGAGGATAACTCAAAAATGTTCATAAAATTAAAACTACTGGGCCAAACTAGTTTAAATTTTTATGGGACCAATTGGCAACTATTCCTCATCAAACTAAAGAAGAATCACGTAAATCGGATCATAAATCTCAGCGTAATCGGTGTACATACATAAAAAAAATACCAATCGAATTGAAAATCTCCTTCTTTTTGAAGTCGGTTAAAAAGTGAAACATTCCGATTGAGACAAACCACATCAGACACATTTTTTTTTTAAATCAACGTGAAAATGTTTCCCTCATAGACTTTTTTCGGTTGTGTTCAGAATGATGTACGTGGAAACCGTTTAAGAGTCACCGACGCAACACCGTTGCTTCCAAGCTGTATACATATTATCTTCAGGGCAAGCAAGGAGGGACTATCAAAGACAATGAAAAACAAAATCTTTTTACTTATTTATCTCTAAAGGCATCGCAGCCGGCGAAAGTCAAAGTAAACAGAACGTAATATATTTACACCGTAACCTGAATAATCTCTTGTTTATACAATGAAACGTAAGTTAGCAGAAATATTCGTCATTCTTGGGCTTTAGGGCTTGTACACAAAACTGCGATGCGACGTCGCATCGTAAAAATCTACGAGCTCAAACAGTACAATTAGTTACAGTTTCTTCTGTGTTGCGAATTCGCATCGCGCCAATTCGCATCGCATCGCAGTTTTGTGTACAAGCCCTTAGGGGTCGCTCACACTTTACTGCAAATATTTTAACAAACACGGAATGTTTTGTGTAGTCTTGTGTAGAGCTTTCAAAATCAAAATAAAAAGTCATTTATTCAAATTAGGCTGATAATCAGCACGTCAAAATTACAAGAGACAGTCCTCCAAAACGCCCGCCCTTCGCCACTACCTGGTGTTTTAGCTGAGAAGAAGAAGTGGCGGAACAAACTCCCCAGCAACAAACGAAAGATCGTAACTTTGAACCTATGTGCAATAGGGATGGTGACTGGGTAAAAAAAACGAAATTCTATTTTGTCCGTTAATCAGGTAATACAAAAATATTAGATACGTATTTTTTGTTTTATCAAGTTAACAAAAAAATACTTAGTTAAAACGCATTAAAGTTGGAGAGTGGGGGCTCACTACGTCACAACTAGGTATAAAATGTACTGAGCCGTGACGTCATGCGCCATTTCAACTCAAAATATGTCCGTAATTTTACGATTACGTAAAAAAAGAAAAAATACGTGTCAAATACTTTTTAATAATCTTCCCGATCGACAAATAAAAAAAAATGAGTCACCATCCCTATTTCAACCGTCGCAACAGTCTAATCGGACGCAGCCAGTATTTTACATGGATCGACTGCCTATCTGACCTCCACAACCCAGTTAGTACTGGGGAATACGATAAACCTTGGGAAGACTTATAGCTATATTTTTAAAAGATATTTCGAAAATCTTTTTTAGTAACTTTTTAGACCTATGTATCCTGCTTATGCGTATGAAGTTTCATTAAAATCGGTTCAGTAATTTCGGAAAATAAGGACTTGAAAGTTTGTTTGAAATGTCGTGAGGGGTAAACGCTCTTAATATTAGTTAATATGAATAGTTGCGGCTCAGTGTGTCACGCCCCTAAGTTGTCAAGTAGTTAAGCTGTGCCTTGAGATAACACACCTTGTTTTAGCTGAACCTTAAACAAGTCATTGTAAACTGTAGGGTTTAAGTTAGAAGCTCATGGCTAAAAAATAACAGCCGAACGGGTCGATCTTTAAGGTTAAGCCGTGCTTGCCGAGGTTGGTCCGTGGATGGGTGACCATAATTACATGACGAGTTTCCTCCGTGCCTCGGAAAGCACGTTAAGCCGTTGGTATCGGCTGTCATTTGTAGATGTTTGACAGTCGTTACGAGTAGTTTGAAGCCAAAAGTCTGTCCTCAGTCTTACCAAGGGGTATCGTATTACCCAGTTACTGGGTTGTGGAGGTCAGATAGGCAGTCGCTTCATGAAAAATACTGGTACTCAGCTGCATCCGGTTAGATTGGAAGCCGACCCCAAGATAGTTTAGGAAAAGGCTAGGCATATGATTAAATGTAGGGTTTAAGTGGTTACTTTATTCATTTTCACTAACACTAAGAAGTACCTAAAGTTGAATAGTTGAAGTGATAATTTTATAGTGTTTGCTTTTTTAAGAACCCTATGTGTTATTGGGTTTTACTAAAAGGAAGTTCTCAGTAACAGCCAGGAGTTTGGAGTTGTGCCTAATAGGGATGGTGACTCATTTTTTTTGGAACTAAGTTCCTTATCGCGCGTTGTGAAAGGGGGCTAGACGGAAAAAATTCTTACGAAAAGTTGTCACGACACTTTTTGCTATAGTAAGCTATTGTAAGCTTTATTTCTTTAAAATAAATTTGAAATTTCCTTAAATTACGTACAATTGGGGTGTGTATGTGAGTAAGGATAGATATGATTATTATTTTGAGTGACCGAACTACAAAGTACAAATTCGGTTGTGCAGTTAAGTAAGACGTATTGCTTCGAATTAAGGATTAATCTTCCTTAAATTAAATATTTTATTTTTCGCACACTAACTTAAATCTAAAATGTATTCATATTATGTACGTGAAAGGAACTTCGTTCCATCCGGGTGTCCCTTGACACCTCTCAAGTTTTTTTATTTGTCCATCGGGTAGATTATTAAAAAGTATTTGACACGTATTTTTTCTTTTTTCACGTAATCGTAAAATTACGGAGATATTTTGAGTTGAAATGGCGCATGACGTCACGGCTCAGTACATTTTATACCTAGTTGTGACGTAGTGAGCCCCCACTCTCCAACTTTAATGCGTTTTAACTAAGTATTTTTTTGTTAACTTGATAAAACAAAAAATACGTATCTAATATTTTTGTATTACCTGATTGACGGACAAAATAGAATTTCGTTTTCTTTACCCAGTCATCATCCCTATTGATGGCAATAGAATCGCCCCTTTTACGTGGGAAATTCCTGATTGAAAAACCCAATAACACTTTGCCCGACCCGGGAATAGAATTCACGACCACATGCTATGCAGTAGCACTTGCGACCATTAGACCAACGAGGAAGAAAAAAAAACCGGTAAATTCGACAAAACCCTCTCTTTTTCAGCGTTCCTATTACTGAGACTTCGCTGTCCATCCGTCCGTCCGTCCGTTTGTCACTAGGCTGAATCTCATGAACCGTGATAGTTAGCCAGTTGAAATTTCCACAGATTATGTATTTCTGTTTATGCTATAACAACGAATAATAAAAATAGAATAAAATAAATATTTAAGGGGGCTCTCATACAAAAAAGTTTTTTTTATTCGTTTTTATTATAAATTATGGTACAGAACTCATCGTGCGCGAGTCTGACTCGCACTTGGACGGTTTTTAGAGTAGGTATGGGACAAAACGAGAAATACCAAAATGCATCACATCACAATTGAAATCCCCGAACGATTAGGCACAGTATTACTATCACCAGTTATAAACAAAAAAAACCAAAGCTTTTATAACACACATGTTCTAAGTCACATATCCGTCGACCTCGCTCGCTTACACGGTCAAGTACACTGGCGCTAGTAACTAGTTCAACATGACTCGCATCTTCTAGAACAAAGCTCCACTGACTGGCGATGGTCAGCTGTGATTGACGATCTTCAAGTTTATGTGATAAATTATTGAGGCATTCATAATTACATGCCATTTATTCTTTAGCCTATATTGTCCCACTGCTGGGCAAAAGCCTCGTCCATAACCCTTTCGATCTTGACATACCGGCAAATAAGTCAAAATATCACATCCAGTTCAATCAACACAGGTTTGTGCTTCGGTA